>JAVHJL010000004.1:2400000-3600000 GCA_036971715.1 Arthrobotrys musiformis | reverse complement strand
ATTGACGAAACAGCGGCGATGGAATGAAAATTGCCAAATGCATTCATAATCGAGGGGAGTATAGCTTACAGTCAGCAATAGCACCATCCTTGGCCTGTTCGGCGGCGGATTCATTGTCCTGGGGACCCTGCTTGAAGACCTTCTCTTGGACATAATCGATAGCTGTGTTGTGTTGACATGTGTGTTAGTACTTTGTGGAACCATAACGCTATTGCAGGAGGAATAATATCATGATGTCATGCAAAGACATCAAGGCCACGGAAGCTAGATCCAGAAGAGCGGTGCACAATGCCTCAGAACCGCCGAAGACGCCGGTATACACGTGCTTCTGAGATCGCATGATGGTCGGATATGCTAGGAAGAGGGAAATGTTACCTTTGTCGAGAGCGTCTTCCTTCTGTTCGCCCTTCTTTCCGCCACCAGCCTGTTCGTTAACGAAGTTTTGGGCCTGGTCGAAGAAGTTACCGCCGCTCGAGCTCTTATGCTCTCCAGATCCGGATCCGGATCCCTCCGACTTTCTCTCGCCCTCGGAGTTGTTATCAGCGAATTTCTTAAGGAAGTCCATGGTGAAGAATTAAGGTATTATTAGGGTAGATTGTATTAAGTGGGGGATTGAGGATAATATTTTGTGATGGTATTGAACAGAAGAAGGTATCGTGGCTGAGTGGTTTTCGATCGAGTTCAGGAGAAGTCAGGAAAGCGGGGCATTTATACATCCCACTTGAATTCACGCATCGGTTCGAATAACAGGATTTACAGCTGAAAGCATTCCTTCGCATCGGCCATCCTGCCCCTCTTTTCCTCCTTTCTCTTCCCTATTGCATGCATGCATGCATGCACCGCCTAGTCCCATCGATTCCATGAGCTCATAGTCTTCTGAGCTACAAACCCGGGAAAGCTAGGGCGGGGTTTGTGAGTACATGTACGTGTACCCTTCGATCCAGAAGGACATTTCACGTTCCAGCCCTGCATCGAAAGAATTAAGCTCGCGACCAAACAGCATGGGATCCCCGCCGCTAACGATGAAAAAAAAGTTGCTTCATGCAGTTGTACACAAAAACTTTATCTCCGAGGGACAGATAAAAGCTGTTTGACAGGGCCCCACTGTGCGCACCATTCTTAGTCTTCCTGGATTAGGCTCCTTCTAGCTGGGATATCGATGCGTCGTCGTCGTCGGCTTTGAGCGTGCCTACCATGCTTTCGGGCTTCACAGCCTCCACCATTTGATGCTTGTTGCAGTTTTTAAAGGCATAGACATCGCTTAGAGTGTGCCTATGACGAGCTGGATGGCGCACGCCTAGACCAGTTCTGGAATTTCAGGCCGGGGCATTCGACCTATCAGACGAGCGAACGTCCCTGCGCAAGACACATTTCCGGAAGCAAGAAGTAGTGGGGGTTGTTGGGACGACAAGGTACTTTCGCAGCTTCGGAGCTTCATGTAAAGTCGTTGGTGAGGTATAGAGCTAGTCCGTTGAAGGGTGGAGGTCCCATATCCACATCTAGACTTCAATTTCCGAGTTCATGAGGAAAGAGGCATGATTTGCAATGTGCACATAGATTGGGCGCAATCAATCGATTTTGGTTGTTCGGTACTTTGGGTCAGATGGTTTAATTTGCTTGTGAGCTGTATGTTCTTCGTGATGCGATATGCATGAAACGCCTTCGACTTCTAAGGCCACTCCCAAGACCTCTCTAATTAATTCTATCTATGCGAAAGAGAATTAGTCTCCAAGATTAATGCCCAATGATGACATTGGGTATTATCCGATGCAAATAGCATCCTCCCTCCGAACCCTTTCCTGCCCAATGCCGAATATCGCTAATATGGTAAAAGATCAAACGCCAAAATGAATGGTCAGTATATGTATACCTTGTCGCGTATGCAGAACATGTAGGTGGTATCCGAAAAATCGCTTCAAAATAAATTCAAAAAACAAAATATGCCAAAATGCCAAATATACAAATGAAAATGCGACCATGTTAATGGTTCGGCGGCGGGGGAATCGGTATATCCAATATCTCTGCCGCATCACCACGGCTGTATGGCGGCAGCTCAGGGTCTCCCTCTCCCTCTCCGACGACTCGGTGCACCGGCATCCTTGGTATGACAATGATTTCGCTTTCTTGCACCATATCCATCTCTTGCCGTGTCCCACCCCCACCAAGGAATAAGCTTGACCGCGAACCGCCTCTCTCTTCATCCATCCTAGCCCTCATTTTCTTCTGATTATAGTCAACAAGCACCCATGTGCATGCGATCAGAACCGAAAATGAGTATACAATCGCAACAATATTTGCTGCAAATGTTGACACCCATAAAAATGTCATCAGGGCGATGAAAACAAGAACGCTTGTCACAAGGCCTACTATTGCCAATGCTGGCGTCGGCGGATGGTTCCTTGGTACGCGCCGCCGTAGCAAATATGATAATGAAAGTGGCCGCGAGGGGCCTTGGTGTATAAATATATTAGGTATTCGTCTAAATTGTGAACGAGCGGCGGAACGTAATCTATGGAATGCGTTTGGAGGCGGAGTGGGTAATGTGTTGTCCACTGGAGGAAATTGAGGACGAGGCGGGATGTTGTAGGTTACCGTTGGTGCAAATGGCTGCGACGGTGGTGCAGGTGGTGGAGGTGGCGGCGGCGGAATAGCATATTGGAACTGGCTCATTGATTGACTAGCAGTTCCTTGTGTATTCGTTCCTGGCAGATTAGAGGTCGATTCGTTTATTGTCGTCAATGGAAAACGGGATGGTTGCCCTTGAGCGTTAGTGTAGTAGTTCAAATTCGGTGGGAGGCCCATTGTAGATGATGTAGAATTTTGTTCTTGGGAAGATGGAAGAGAAGGGTATGAAATCTCAGAAGGATCATGATTTTGGGGCATCCCGGCTGATGGTTGGATTAAATAACTATATCGATTCGTGATGGGGGCGTCGGCCGCACTAATCGAACTAACGGGGCTCGTACTCATTCCGCGATCACGTTGTATTCGACTATTGTGCCGCGAGGGTAACGAAACCGGCGAGGGAAGCCGGTAGGAAGGTATTCGGCTGAGACTGTTATATACCCCTGTGTTCAGATTGTTCATGTATGAAAAAGATTCAGCTTCTCCATTTGGATTGGACTCTGTTGTGACACTCGAGATCAAGGGAATGGTGCTGTAACGGTGAAAATTCGGACTTCGCCCACCACTCGTTATTTCAGAAGTTGTCGGATCTGATGGAGGCGATGGCGGATGAGGAGGTGTCGGAAGGGAAGAGTCGTCGAGGGTTTGTCGTGCCTGGTATGAGAATGGGGGTAGTGAAGTGATCCTCTGTGTAGGTCGAGGCATCTTGAGCGCGAGTGAATGGGCACCCGTGCCCGAACGGAAGTGAACGCGCTACTCGGCTGGTGGCGTTCCTGCAGGTGACGGCTGCGCGGTTCCTTCAAGAAATATCGAGAGAAAACCCCAGAGATTTTGATCAGCGCATTGGATGCCGCGCTTCGAACTGTTTGATAGAGCGGATGTTTTTCTCTTTTCAAATAGTTTCGAGCCTCACGGTCTCGTATTGTTGGCAGTAAGAACGTGCAACATTTGTCGGTGATGTTGCAGAATCGTCGAAGTCGAAACTCTTGGTTGGGGGGCTTGAGATCTTATTAGGTATCAAACCATGCAGTGCAAACCTCGCCTTCGAAACTAAAGAGGTTAGTTGGAGAGATGGTTTGAGACCCAAGAAAAGATTTCAAGCGAATTAGGTCTTGAAGATCAACGCTTTGGGAGAGGCAAAGGGCAAGTTGAAGTGCGAGTGAGAAGGTCAAATGTAACATTGGAGACAAGGGGACTTAAAAAGAAAAAGCGAATTGCGAGAGGTAAGCCGGTCAAAACATGAGGAGCTTCAACCACCCATTTTGGAGCAAAAAATGGAAAGATCCCCGGCAACCAAATGCCCCATCGAAGACCGGCTGGGGGGCCTGCAGGGGTCGGACACAGGAGCGAAGGTCAATCGTCTCCATGGAGGACGTTTCCGTCGACATCATTGCATCCACCCATAGTATACATTCGCTTTCCCGAGACAGACTTTAAGCCCGCACTGGAAATAGTAACACGCGAGCATGGGTGCTTATCACCATGAGGTTTGACAAAACTTGCTGCCGAAGGAGCACGATTGCACAAGGTCGGGCACGTGGAGGAAGCTTTTCTGTAAGAAATCTCAACACCAAAGCACTCCAGCCATGCCATGACGGATTTCAGATCCAATGATCTTAATTGTTTTTGCACGAAAAACACAGCAGAATCGGCGGAGTTAGGGGGGCAAAGTTATCCCGCACTGCACACAGCAATAGAATAGATATTAACATTTATCAGACGAAAAATTGTTGGAAAATGCTACAGCGGGGTAGATATCTCGTACCGTTCAATGGCTCACTAATCCAACAGTACAGGGCCCGGCAACAGCTTGTTGTCGTCGGCTATGCATTGGCTTTCAACTCGGACTAGCGTTCGCAATAACCTGCTGAAGGGCTCCAAAACAAATCCACCAAAGCTTTGAAGTTCAAGCCCAACTTGATTTCGATTCGACGGGAGATGGATTTGCTATTATTTCGGGCTGTCCGGTGAGTAACCAGTCTCCGCTCGTGCATGCGGTCCTGCCAGCAAGCAGACTAGCATAATCTTTGAAACCACTTGCATGGCTCAGTCGAGGTCTGCTCGACATCGAGCCGCTTGTCTGAGCCGAAAGGATCCCGTCTTTCACCAGTTAACTCCTCTCCCACGTAAAGGAGCTAAGTAATGGGTTTAGAAATGATATTTTGAGGTTGCAAATGTCTGAGAGGCCGATCGTCAAGATCGTGGCGCTGTGGCCGTATCATTCTCGGTATTTGGAAGCCGGGTGTCGGATGCATGGGCTAGGTCAGCAGGAAGTACCGGTGGTACAGTACCAGCTGCACCTGCAACCAGTGCGGTGATCTTGATCTTGGGAGGCCTTCTAGGGCTGCAAATAACTTCGGTGTTCCCTGATGCTGCCTTCGGCTCGGGATCAGAACGTCATGTCATATTCGCCGCCTAAAATGCTGCAGCTTTGTTCTGGCGTCGTGGACTGCAGTGGAGTGGTTGTTTTTGGGCTTATGCATTACCATGAGTTCGAAGAATCAATGACCGGCCCAGTCTCACCTCAACACACCGCCTTTACTTGTCTGTTGACGACTCAACCACCCCAGAATATCGGAATACGAGCTTATGGTGGAGCCAGCCAGCCCTATACATCTACCACAGATATCTCGATCTCGCGGTAAGCACTTGAGCACATATTTTATACTCGCAGACACCCCTGCATCCAGCAGTCGGATGATTCCTTTCGCATATCTACTATACATTGCATTGGTATCGCCAATAACTATTGGTATTATCACATGAGAATCAGATAACCCAAGATTACCACTACTCGCACCGCCCTTGACAAACCAGATGCATATTTTGGCTCACAGGTTGTTCTCCCGGAACCCAATGCGTGAGGGCGATTGAAGGTTCCACCATAACAGTCGGGGTTGCAGATTTCTCGAACCGTACCTAGTGAGTCCTCAAGCAACTTCTGATCCCAGTCGTGATTTGCTTCTCCAGCGTATCAACTACATACACCTTGTACCCGGAATTACCATTATCTTTCGCCCAGATTTTGATGACGCCCTTTTGTCCCGGGGTGAAGAAATCTCTCAGGTTGTATTTTTCCTCTTGTTGCCACATTCCTTGATTGTTTTGCTGGGCGACTTTCAAATGTCCATAAAACCTTTCCAATGTGATTTCAAGTTCTGCAAGTTTGTTCTTCTCAAGAATGGTGATCCTAACAAAGTCAGGTGAAGTCGTTGGCGACATCTCGATCATACCGAGATCGATATCGACGTAGTCGTTCGTATAATTACAAACCAGATGCTCCTTCAAATGATACGTCTGCCCAGACGAAATCGGGGTATCCCGCTCCGAGATGTACGAAGTGGATGTGCTCATTGTTTCTTTGCTGGGACCTATATTCTGGCCTGAGCTGTCATTAGACTTTGGATCGATTTCGTGCATACGCTCGGGCCGCGCCTTCTGTCCTTGCAGGGGCAGCTCGTTGACAGGGTGCTTACTCGCTTTCTGATGATTCCAATGCAACTCGATAATTCGAAAAACTGTGGAACCCGAAAATCTGGAAGCTTTCAAGGTCGCTCAAACGAGAGGATTTGATTTGCGGCCTGTTGAATTTGTGGATTTGCAGTGGCGATGCAATTGCAATCGATAACGGCCGTTCAAGATGCGGGGTTTGCATTGCAACCAGTTTCAAATATTGAGTAAGCATGCGGCAGAGCACTTAAGCTGCCTGCAGTTCATGCATGTGTTGCATCGCGGGGTTCGTTTTCCTTTGTCATCCCGATTCCGCCCCCAAATTTTGTGGTTGAGTTATTGGAGTTTAACCTAGTATTAATGCACTGTGTTATAGCTTTGGTGTAACGAGCGGGTTAACTTTGCAATCCGTCAAGCCTTGGTTCTTAGTTTTATTATAAATTTTCCTAGAATTTACATTCGAATTCATTGTTGTTCATGTTTTTTTACTGTGAATATTCGTAATACATGTCAACGACCAATGTTTATGTTTTGCGAAGCGGTAGAATACGAAGCCATGACGATGCGCGACATCTCGGCGACTACACCAACATAGGAATTGGAAATAACGTATAACGTTGCCGTTAAATTTTGCGGGCCGTGACCAAACAATGGATCATATAAATATGGTATCTTGATTTGAGTATCGTGCTAAAATCAAGCAAAATACGAATTAAAATTGTCGTCAAGAAGCACAAGGCCTTATAGCGCCTGGATTCGAGAAAATTTACATGCAACTTATAACCCGCACCCCGGGCGCTCGTAAAACTAAAATACACGTATGGTCAATATTGATCGATTAATCAGCGAGGGAATGATTAATTCTCCCCGAAATTTCGAAAAAGACTTCGTAAATTTAAAGCGACAACTGCCGTCGAAAGAATCATACTAGGGTTCGTCATCTCGAGACCTCGTCCAATTGCCAATCAATTGATATTCTAGCTTGATGGGCTAAGTATAATATATCGATACAAAATACAACCAGAATCAACTTATATTGGGTATTTTCAACGTTAAGCATAGATATGTATAGGCGTCAGTGTCTCAATCGATGTCACTAACTTTTGTTGTATCCTCAGATCAGATCTGCCGTGCTATAAATAAGATTAACTTTGGTTCTGGTTCCGCCCACAGGAGAGGTAACGTTAAACACGAGAGCCAAGCTGCAGGGTTGATCCTTTCAGTATATGGACAGCAATGTGCATATGCCTGTCAAACGTACATACTACAATCAGACGTATACCGGCTGCGCACTGATAGCTCGAGGCTGCTCATGTATGCATAGCTTCGTGTGCGATTCGCTCTATAGCTACATGGTTTTTGTTTTTGGACGATACACTAGAACCCATATGACATCTTGTATAGGGCCTCTATACCTCAAGCGCAAGCCCATGTTGAAAATACTACAGCGCCCGTCTCCACCACTCTCGCCAGATTAGTTAGTACCAAAGGTGATTTTAAAGTTTATATTCTAGCTCGCATGTGTCAACCCCGCATTCCATGTAAATAAGATGGTCGGGGTCGACTCGCACGAGGCTGGTCATGATCAACGTTAATCCCAAGTGGGGTTATGCGTTGACCATGGGTTAAATTCGGGTGTAACACAGGTCGCCCACCAACACCCTCCGCCCGTTCCAGGTCACGTGATATGACCATAATCCACCGTCTACCGAGGATAACATCTCTGATCATCCCAAGATCCAGGCAACTTCACCTCCCTCTTGGGCTCCATATATCGTTTCCCTATGTGACAACAATGAGTAGCGACATAGGTGACGACAGCCGTAAGGCTCTTCAGGAAGTCATTAGCCGACTGAAGAACTACAAACCTCCGTCGAACCAGTGGGAGGAATTCGATGTCTCGCGCCGGGCTGCGGTTTTGATATTGCTGTTTCCAGATTCGAAGGGAGAACTTCGGTATGCGGTTACTTCTGTCGACTTTTTCTGAGCGCCACTGTTTTGGAGGATACCCGAGGGGGATTCGCTAATGGTTTGTCTTGTCAAACAGCGTCGTCTTGACGGAACGTTCGAGCAATTTGCGAACCTTTGCGGGTCAGGTAGCTTTGCCTGGAGGTGGGTTTGAACTTCCTGATTCCTAGATAACGAGGAGAACTTGTGTGCTAATAGGTTTATGATGTGTTAGGCAAGGCGGATTCGCCAACGGAGACCGCTTTTGAAACCGCCCGGAGGGAGGCATCCGAAGAGATCGGTCTCCCCTCCAGAAATGATCTTCTCCCTTCTCCGTTCACTGTCACTCACCTGTGTGAAATGCCAACGAACTTATCGAGAAACCAGCTTGGTGTTCGGCCTGTTGTCGCATTATTACACACTAAGCCAGGATACTCCGGTTCCACCGTCAACGCGGAAGAGTCTCTGATCCCTCGGCTCGATCCGAAGGAGGTAGCTTCGGTATTTACCGTACCCTTGAGGGCATTCTTGGAATCTGATTACAAAAATCCGGAGTTTGAGATCAGTCCTGACGAGAAGGTTGCCGAGTCTACGGTCGATATCGATTGGGGCACCGTCCCGACGGGGAAAACAGGGTGGTACGAAGGGCAATGGCTTGAATGGTACGGAATTAAATGGAGAGGGCATCAATTTAACGTATATACGAGCCCCGTGGTCGTGCAAAGAAGAGACTCGACGCAAGTTTTGGAGGATGAGGCTCAGGCATACGCCGCCGGGAATTTAGACGGGGGCAGGAGGAGTGGAGGAGGAACCCATGATAAGAAAATGGTCAAGTACAAAGTCTGGGGCATGACGGCGAGAATTGTAGTTGATGCTGCGAGAGTAGCCTTCGGTAAGAATCCAGATTTTGAGTATGTGGATAAGATGGGAGACGATGAAGTGATCAAGATTTTACGAAAAGAAGGGAAACTTGGACCCCGAATCAAAGGAGTCATTGAGGACAATGGTGGAGGAACCCGTGTTAGTAATGGGGAGGGTAGGAAAGCCGAAAGCGGGAAGCTTTAGATCTTGCATACGACCCCTTAAAGGGTATCCATTAGCATGCATTAGTAGCCATTGCATTCTAGAAATATCCAGATACCTAGTTATACAATAAGGAATCATACCCTACACATTACCCTTACATCCCTTTGAATATAGTCTATCGAAGGCTGGGTGACTAGTTTCTGCTATTTATCTATCTCCTGCCTCGAGAACCCAGATTCGGGACTGCTATATTTATACATAACGAGTTATAGCCGGAAGCAAGCAAAATGAGGAGAGGAGGAGGACAGAGCGGCGAAGAAAATAATATTGTTGTTGTGTTATAATCAACAGGCGCACGCCCGGGCCTGGAGACAGCAGTCTCAACTGGAGACAGGATCATGGACCTCGACTCTTCGCCAGCCCCGACTTACAAGACAGCATCTACTTGGCAACATGAATTTTCTCCAAGCTAGAGCCAGCAACATTGCTTTCAACCAGTCCTTTAACTTCCATCATTACAATTCATATACATCATCATCAACATCAGAAGCCTGAGCCTCCTTTCATTAACCCCCTTCATATCCATCTTTATTCACGGTAGGCATATCGACTAAACCATGGGGAATTCGAATACGACCCCTTCGTTCGCAGATTTCATCTTCGACATTCCAAGCGGTGCCGATATAGGCGTCTCCGAAGAGGAAACCGAGAAGTATAAGGAGATGGTATACTGCTATTATGAGCACCACAGAACGCCGGATGAAGATATATACGCCGACCCTATCATTCAATACCTGAAGAACATGACGGATCCACCTGAACCCGTTTCCACCTTCATGAGTATGCTTGAAGAGGCCGGTGTTCTGACTGACACCATCTGTGGGACCTCCGTTGGTGCCCATGAACCTAGCCTAGAGCTAGCCGGACGACCGCATCAACCTAGTTCCGATCAAGAACTGAATGACCTCGATGAGACTTTCGTTGAGCTAGGGCCCAAGCCGGAGCTTCTGGACGAGGGTCTATACTTTGAATAGTAAGTTATTCCCAAGTGGGCTAATAGGATCAGATGTTGTCTCGTAGCCAGGATCAGATGGTTAACTCGGGTTTCTATATAGCCTCCGCCATGACGGCTTCAGGTTGCTATCAGCGTAAGTTCAATTTTCAGTCTACGATTGCAGGGGGGACCATGAGAATTATACTAACTAAATCCTAGTCCTTGCTATACAATCTTCCCTACTGATTTTACAATCCGCGCTGGATCTGGAAAGCAGCTGTGCATTTTCCGTGTCAGCAGTGGCCGTATGACACAAGCCTCTCCATTCTTCAATAATTTGCTTCAAAGTGGGAAATGTGGTAGCCCCGGACAGTATTGCTACACTTCGGATGAGCATCCAGTCGCTATGGACTGGTATTTGGCCTATCTCTATGGCCTTCCATTCGACCTTTGCCTCGTGGACAACAAGACTGGACCTCCGGTTTTGTTCCTCCATAGCTTGGTCAGGCTCGCTATCAACACCCAGTGTGATACGCTCATTGAAGACATTACTGAAGAATTGGGTCGCTCATTCACGTACTACAAAAATTGGGGCCCTGATATCGCATCGTGCTTGGTGGATCTTTATAACTACCACTACATCCATCTCTGGAAGGAAGGCAACCAAGAATTCAAAATTACTATTCCTCAGCTTGTCGAGTGGATCAGCGCACTCCAAATCGACAAGAAGCTCGTACACTTGGCACAATTCATCGGCAGCAACCAGCATTTGGAGTCAGCTCCTGGATCTGGAAAGCTTCTGAAAGATATCTCAATTGCTCTTTGTAAAGTTCTTCATATTATCACTCTTGAGAACGGTGGCTGTACTCCTGGGTCTTCTTTTTCGGAATGTGACAGCACCGTTCTTGTTGACGTTCTCAATGGGCTTGATAAACCCGCTATTAAAGAGGTTTGAGGTTTGAATTTTGAGGAAATTTACTAACTACTGAGAATTATAGTGCATGAGACTGATCGAAACGCTTTTTCTATGTTCAGTGACTGTGGCTGGATACAAGGCTATGGGGTGGATTTGCAGCAGGCAGGTAGTGCAGGGATACATGTAGCTACATTTCTAGTAGAAAGAATGTTTTTAGGAGACAAGATAATGAGAATAACTACTCAGAATAACTTTCTTAGTCCCTCCCAAAGAAACAGCCTCCGTCATGATTCAATTCGCAAGCTTATGTTCTTCTGTTTTCCTCTTTCAATCGAGTTCTTCCCTTATTGCAAATTGGTGCGTTGACGTGTTATTTTGCTCGGAACTGATTAGCCACTCTGTGGCGCGTGAGGGCATCTATGAGGCGAAGCCCGTCCGATGGCTGGAGCGCTAGCCGGGCTGACAACGACCAGCGGCGCGACATCATGTTGTATTGCATGTTCGTGGTTGCCATGTTGCCGATGGGTGCGTGCACTTTTGGATTTCACGAAAACAACTGAACGCGACACCACGTCCTTTGTACTCAGCAGGGCTGAGATGCGATGCGCATTAGTTCTTCAAGTCTAAGTTGTCTTGCGCAGGATCCTTGGGTGACTTCATGTCACATGAAGCCTGGCGGTCGAAGCTCGAGAGGCACTCAAGGTCGGGTCTTGCGTAGTAGCGATATTGGTTTATCGATAGCTGCGACAGGACCTCCAACCTTGTAGCTTGGACACCCTCAGCTGAATATTAAATCAACATCACCATTCCACCTCGCTCCAACTCCTTCTTCTCTCCATCTTCCATACATCCATACGCTTCCCTCATTCCTTCATCAAGTCGCTAGAAACTCCAACCTATAACCCCATTGCCGCCCAGGCTGGCTCTGGGTACATCTATCCCATCTTACATCCTTCAACCACCATCGGGTATCCTGAGCTATGGATTCAAACACCGAAATCTCACCAGTAGAGAGCTCATTCCAAGTGTTAAATTCACAGCCAAGTGAGAAGGTCCCGAAGCCAAGGTGTAGCGACAGTTTATGTCCTCCGGTTTACATCGTCAACTTGGACCTCCCTCCCCGTCAAAGATACACGCAAATAGGAAAAGATTTCAAGTCCCAATTCCTTCATTTAACTCCGCTCTTTGACAGTATCCTCTCCGAACTTCCGTGCAATAACTTGATATCGTTCATTGCTCGAATCATCCTTCGTCGGGTTCATAATCCTGAGGAACAAGATGAAATCAAAGGGCTGGTTGATGCTACGGGCGTCCCTTTGTTCCTTATGATTGCATTTAACACCTTCTTGGACACCTTCATGGGCTGCACCTCTGGTGCGGTAAGGCTATTTGACGATCCGCATTCTACTAAGGCTTCGAATGAAGATCGAGACAAGATGGTGCATTTTCGGACTCTGGACTGGGGAATGGATGGCCTAAGGGATTTGATCATTCAAATCGATTATCAAAAAAAGGGAAAGACAATTGCGCATGCGATTACGTACGCCGGTTTTGTAGGTGTTCTAACTGGAGTTCGGTAAGTGCTATAGTGTCCTGGGGACCGCTAGACCTAATCCGTTGACAATATTGATTGATGTGAATATAGAAAGGATCTGAGTATTTCCTTGAACTTTCGACCCTCTGCAGATGAAAACACTTCCCGTGCAAAGGTTGCGTATCACAAACTACTAGTCCTACTTGGTCTCCGTCCCTCTGTATCCTCACAACTTAGAGGCTTTCTGCTTCCAAGGGGTAAACAGAGTCCACCAACATTTGAAAAAATCCTCAAGACTTTTGCAAAGACTCCTTGCACTCCTGCATATGTAACCTTGTGTGATGGTTCAAAAGCGGTCTTCATAGAAAAGGATATCCGCCGCGCGAAGATGAACCTTTCGGAAGATTTCGTATCCGGCACAAACCACGACGTCCACACGGAAGCCTGGAAACCTGAAGATTACAAAAACTTCGCCCTACGTGGCGATTCGCTCGGAATGGCTATGGAGCTACTTGAGGACAGCCAACACCGGAAAACTTGCGTAGGCCGGTTATACCAAAATGCGAGTACCCCCTCTTCTTCCAGGGCTTCCCGGAGGTCGAGAAGGGGGAGATCTAGAACGGGTATCGGCCTGCAGAATGTGGTGTCATGGTGCGAGACCTGGCCGATAACGAACGAATGCACACATTTTTCCTGTGTGATGGATCCGAAGGAAGGGGAGATTAGCTGGGTTAAGTATCATCTTGAGCCACCCGAATCTGGGGACTAGATTGCCTTTGGAACAGGGTTGGCAAGAAACAAGGGTATCATCGGGCTTGGAAGCATGGACTCTCTTGTTAGTTTGCAGTCGGTTTTGACCAATCTATTGTAAAAAAGGATACTCTGAATTAAAGCATACAGACTCGGGAGTAGTTGCAGTCTTGAAAATCTGAAAAAAGTAAGCAAGCATGTGAAAAACCGCTGTACGAATTAGAAAGAAAGAAAATAGCCGATATCCTAGCTGCATTGTTCGCCATTTCGCCTTGGTTGAAAGAAGGTAAAAGATAACCGTAGGCGATATATAAAAAAGAACCCCATTAAAATGTAGACGCGCGAAGGCCCCAAGGACCAATTAAAGAAAGCGAGACCTCCCAAGGTATATTTGCTCGAGATATTATGAAAGTCCAACCTAAGCGCCCTACGCAACCAAAAAATATTAAAATTCAATTAGCTTTATACTCAAGTGGGATTCTGGTGTGCTTGTAGCTTATATTCGCGAGCTGTTCGGCGACCCAAGACATTGCCGTCTCGAAATTGTTAAAAAATTCTCGGAAAAAGCGACGGAAGAGTGTAGTAACCTTGTCGAAAACATTGTTGACCCAGCCCATCAAATTCTTAAAAATCAGAATTCCCTTTTCTCCTTCCTGCTTCGCATTTTCCGGTGATTCGACCTTGGCCTTTAGATAGTGTTTTTTAACGGCTGCGAGGTACTCCTTCCTTTCCCTTTCGATCTTTTCGGAAACATTTCGATTCAAATTTTTCGCTGAGTCGGTTATCTCCTTCTCATATCGCTTCCAATCTTCATCATCGAAACCATCTTCGTCGTCCGAAGGAGCTGTAGATTCCGGCGTTAATATAACCGACGGATTCAACCTCCTCGGGCGAAAAGTGGCATCTTGTGCGTTTTCAAAAGCCGTAGTTTGTCCGGTAGCAAAAGTTGGCGTACTCGCAGCCGACGAATACTCGAAATCCTCCCCTTCCTCTTCGGGGAGTTCGAATTCCCTCACCTCGAACTCCGAAAACCTGTATTTCAGATCCTCAGCGTACGTTTGCATGGCGTCTTTGATGTAGTCCTCGAGTCTGGTCGCAAGGGTGGCTGCCAATTGCTCGAGTTGGATCTCCTGGGATTCAACCGGCGGTTGATCGGGCGAAACGGCGGGTTTTGGTGGCAGGTGGTCGCCTTTTAGGGAATCTTTTTCGTGGGGGGTGCTGTTAGACCGAACTCGGGAAGGTAAAGAATCGTATGACTTTTCCAGGTCACTGTCTGGCCCAAGTAGGTCGAATACACAACGGCTTGCAGTCATAGCGTCTCGATGCGATCCGTTACGTACGGCTATATAAGCTAAGCGGAATAGGTATAATTTGATCTGATGCGAGAATCAAAGACCACCAGACTGGTATAGTGGAATCAGACAAAGCAATATGATAGATTAAGGTGTGATAAGTGGGCAAGTAAGAAGTAAAAGTAAGTAAGGTCCATTCCGACTTTATTATCTTAAGACAGAACGCCGAGATGTTTCACAAAAAGCGTCCACGTCAGAAGGGGACACAAGAAGCGGAGGTTGTAATTGGAATATGGCTACGAAATTACGGAAATTCTCAAAAAGAAAACTACACAGTAAAAAGCATTACTTCTACGAAGATTATTCGACAAAAGTACCCTTTTTTTGAGTTCGAACTTTCTAAAAGACTGTAAAAGCAAAAAGAGGAGAAAAGAAAAGAAAAGAAAAGAATACGTTGCGCAAGTATGAGGCGATTTGGTACAGTTTGGTCTCTGGGAACGTTTTCCGCATACGAAAAACACGACATTGTTGCATTTTGGAAACGAGGACTGTGTTGTTCGCTTAACTGCTCCCCATGTCGGTTCATAAGTGGCGGATACTATAGACAAAAGCGGACACCGTAACCAGCGGAGCGTTGTGGGCCGACGACAGTGGAGGCCAACCCTTGGAGGTGGAGATTCAGGGTCTGGATTCCAAGCATTGCATTGTCGTATAAATATATTCTCAAGGAGGGACAGTATTTGAGAAGCAGGGGTCATTGCGAAGGCCGGTTTGCGCGCGCGAGCAGGAAAGCGAACCGTCGCTCGAACAGTCGGGGCAGTATTAGGACCTTGTGTTCAAAGACTCTGGTTTATCGATCGGCTTTCTGCAAGTCAAAGGAGAAAGTACCATCGGTTTCTCTTAGCGCACGAGCGCATGATGCAGCTAATGCACGATTCATTTACTTCTCTTGTCCACTTTTTTTTTCTTTTCTAGAAGAATAAAATACATGGTTTTGTGGTAATCTTGTCCACATCCATGGTTATAGGGGACAACGGAGCACGTTCGTTGCGCTCAATTCATGCGAAGACCGCTTGAATCTACGCGGGCCATTAGTTCAACCGATAAGGTTTTTTCTTCTTCTCTTCAATTTGAACTTGTGTTTTCCCTCAATCAACGACACGGAAAACGAACTTTTCCATGCCTCGGACGCTCAAAAACCAAAAAGGAATATAGATCGGCCGTGAAATTTCGTTTTCTCATATCTCCAGCCATATTCAACGACCATTTTGGGAGAAAGAAAAAAGGCGAGAGAGTAATTTACGCCCTAAATATCCTCATGATCAAATGGCCGTTATATGGTAACTGAACCCTTTTAGGGTACGAACCAGTCTACAAACCACCAACATGCAGAATATTACGTTGCGAGTCATGGCGTCCGTGGCGTTCGTAGGTGAATGTAGCATTTACGACCATCGGGTCGAAAGAACCTAGTTCGAAAATGACCACCCGAGATTCGAGTGGGCAGGTTATGCTCACGTCGGGATACGTTATCTAAGCTGTTAGCTTTTGTCTATTTGTTTTTTTGTGGCATTTTGAACCGGGTTTTCGTGCACGAGCTCCGTGGAAATCCGATGGCTCAGGATCGACTTCAGTGAAAAGCCACTCTGGAGTAGCTATAAGACATGTATGGGTATACGGATATATAAAAAGTATAAAATACGAGTATGGAGAAGTTCATAGGATAATTATAAAAACAAACGAAAAAGAGATCAGCTTTCACACACTTGCATAGGCCTTATCCTAAATAGGTCGCAGATACGAATATTCTATTCTAAATCCTGCCCGCAAAATCACATTGATGGACTACTCCGATTTTAAGGAGAACAAAGCTAGTATGGAAATTTTGACTGAATCTTCGATGAGACTTCAATTTCAAGTGTATAGGTATATATGCGACTCCATAGTATTCTGTATATGACATGACAACTAAATGCCCCTCTTCATACTGGGTATCAATGCAAGAAAAACAAAAACAATGAAGGGTGTATGCAGGAAGTGAATCGCTGTTAAATGCGATCAGATGGATGCTATATTAAAAAAATGTTGAAAACGGAAATAAAAGAATGGTAAATGTTATACAATGAAAACGAGAAGAAACAAAAAAAATCAAAACAGAATGGGTATATGCGATAAAGCAAGTCCTTGGGGGTATCAAGTGTGTATTCTTAAAGTTCCATCTTCCTCCATCCTGGAGAAAAGTGGTATGGTTTGTTCCGCTATTCCTGTTATAAACCTTCGGGGTATCGGTCATAAAAAAATGGTATATGCTTCAAAGGAATTCGTTTCAATCCGCAACCGCTATAGCGCTCAGATAGATCAAGCAAAGATCAAAGAGAGCTTAGAAGAAGTGGAGGAGGGTGGAGTTGCTGTGCTTTCCACGGAACTTGTCCCAGAACTGGAAGATTCTAGTGGCCTGGCCGGGAGTGAACTCGTCCATGCAGGCGTCGTAGGAGTAGTCCATGAAGTTGTGGATTGGGTCCTCGCCGGGGTATTTTGGTCCCGTGCAGGTGTCCTTGCCCTTGGGGCATCCTTCAGTTGGGCTGGCTTGAGCTGGGGTGTCGTCGACTTGGTCACCACCAGCGCAGCCGTCCTGGAAGGTGTGGAAGAGGCCGAACCAGTGTCCGATTTCGTGAGTAGCGGTCTAGTAGTAGCGAGTTAGTCATCTACATTGTTATGAAACTTTGGATATGAAACTTACAATTCCCATGTCGTAGTTCTTGGTGCTGCCGCCAGGAACGCTGGAGTGGAGAACTTGGCAACCGTCACGCCAGAATTCCTCGCTGTCTGGCTCAACAGCATCAGGGAACTCGCAAATTCCCAAAAGGCCATCACCGAGAGGTCTGAAGTAAACGTTCAATGCGGCGTATCCACCCTTTCTGAGCTTCCTCTTCATGGCCAATTCGACAGTTTTGTCGTCTTCATCAACAGGGGCAACAGCCCATTCCTTATTGACGGTCCTGGTGGTGTCCTTGAGGCTGAATCTGACACCGGTTTGTTTGTAGTTGTCGTTCATGACCTCCAATTGCTTCTGAAGCTTCTCTTCTGGAACCCAGCCGTTTTCTTCGGTCTCATCTGAGGCAATGACATGGAAGTAGGTCTCGATGACGAGAGTTCGGTTGGCAGCAACGGCAGCGGGAAAGGAGGAGCGGGCATTAGCACGTTGGAAAGCCCTGGCCTGCTCCTTGAGAGCACCGGGAACTTTAGTAGAACCACACTTTCGCTGGGCGGCGGCAGCAAGAGCCAACAATGGCATCAAAATGAGAGAGGCGCGCATATTGAATTATGTTCGTGGGCGTTGATATATATAATGATTTGAAGCTATCGAGGTAGACAGTAGTCGATCGAGTCGGTGCCAATTGAGTAAACGATATTGAGTACAGCAAACCCGTGCTGAAAAGGCTATTATTGAGAAGAGGAGAGGAAGGCGTTTGATGGTGATGATGATTTTAAAATTCAAAATTCCAAACGACGAAACCTCGAGTTTTATAGACCTTCACCTCATGTTGGAATGGTATGCATTCCTTATAGTGGTGGCCCACGAAGGTATGATGCACAGTTTCACCCCACTTCGCCCAGCCGCTGCAGCCGTGAATGTTTCCATATTGCAGCTGTCAGATCCCGACATGATCTGACCGAGACATCGTCGAATCAGCCAAACTCCAAAGGATAACATCTCCACATTGCATAGCCAGGATCTAGGGTGTATACTGCGACTTGGTTTAGCTTAGCCATCGGAGAATAATACAGGATATCTCATTTGGATCTAAGGCAGCCACAGATGCTAATCCTAGAATTTACCTAAGCAATACTCAGGTTATCGGGAAGGGGTGTAGATACCGTCCGACCATCTCCCAATCACCAACCCAGATGCGGTAGCGGTGACCAGGAAGTGGTCCGCAAGAGCCCGATGTACAGTCTGATTATACCAGTTCGACAGGTGCGGCCTCGACTCGTGATTTGCCAGAAACAAGCTTCCTCTGGTTTATCTCTACAAGGAGGAATAAGACGGAAACGAGCGACTTGGTAGGCTTCAATGGTGGAATTTCGCATATATTGATGTCTCGCCCCATCTTTGAAGTATTGGGAAGGTGTCGAAACATCTCGGTGGGAGTGGGAGACCTTAGAGAGATTCTATATTTCCCGGTGTAGCAATAGATGTACCCGATATTGTATCAGGTTTTCCTGCCCCCCGCCATACGCATGCATATCCTCCTTTCCCCCGAGCTACCCGTATTACTTAGCGCGGTAGACGTATGTATCGAAGACGATCCGAAGGCTGGTATTTCTTTAATTGGGCAGGAGGAGGCTTCAAATATTGCAAGTTACTAGCACCGTTTCTGCTATGTCAACACACGTTCCGTGCAAGGGGTTAGCGGCCTTGGCTGGTGATGTTTTGCCAAGCTAATGTTCTGGAATGCGGACTTCCTATTCTTGATTGGCTGCGCGAAAAACCACATTTGAATTGGCCCTGAACATCGTACGTTTATTCGATTGATCGAGCCCCACTCCCAAGGCTCGCAAGGTTGATCATTCCTGGGGTGCCAGTCCCCGGTTTCCAAGTTGAGGAAAGAAAACGTTGCTCAAAAAAAACGGGTTTAGGCATTCTTGCACCAACTAGCGAGGCTTTGGGGACCTTGGGGGTGTAAGGATTCCAGGTTTCGTTTGCTTGTTGCATATTGTTGCAGGAATTCCGAGGCATATTCGTCCTCCTGCGCCTCTCCCGGCCGCTAGTGCGATACGTCGTAGGAAACCTAAGCATGTGCCGTAACATCGACCCGGCACAGCTGTATAGATGTAACCGAAAAGATATAATAAGGTTAAATACCTAGCCTCGATCACCGTCTAGAACTGCGCAAAATAGCAGGCGATATATACCAAAATATTTCTCACCTTCTGCTTTGCCGTCTAGCTTTCCAAAGATATCGTCTTGGGTGACAATATTCAGCCATCTGACCTCGTATGCCTGCTTCTCTGCGATAGTAAGCTTTCCTTAGGACTCTTTATTGTCCCGAGATCGATCCGGGCACGACCTATAGCGTAACGTCTGTTACAAATCCGTGCGGAGTGAATAGAGCCGTGAAGATAACTAGGTGACATTTTAGAATATGTCCCTCGTTGTTCAAGGGTAGAGCCAAAGTTCCTTATCTTAAGCTTTTCGCAAACAAGCATACCCTCGCGGTATAACGGTCTGGGTCGTCTCACTTTTAAACGAAAAACGCCTCTCGAATTCGAAGAATGGTTCGAATGTGGCATCTGGAAGAGCTCTGGAGAATTGTCGTCATTGCGGTTATCGTCTCCACCCTTGGGTAATTCAAGGTCTTATGTCTCTTGGCTCCCAGCAGGTTGCTGGCATGCTGGCCATGTTTCTTGCCGATCGATGGATGAACGTCATCGAATTCTGAGATCCCTACTGATTTTCTCTAAATGGTTTTGAAACGGGAGGTTCGTGAGCTCATCATCTCCTGAAGTAGTTTTAAACGTAGTGTCAGATCTACTTTACCATGTCCGCAGCTATTGACGTGTATCATACCATACCATGCGTTCTCTCTTGGTCTTGCTTATCATTTTCAACCCTCACAAATTAAAAGTTGCTTGTGATTGTTCTCTAATCTGAAACTTAAAAACAACCTGGATTGTCTCGACTAGGAATGGTGGCGAACCTTTGGTTCTCGTGAGACAATTCCTGACCAAGCTGGGGGGCTTTCTGGACCTAGTTGGGATGGATACCTCGATTTGTGTTGGTCTGTTGTAGTTCGCGTACGACCCAATGTATTGGGCTTGGCGCGAGACCTCATAGCTTCCCGTTTAAGGCCCTCGCGACGGGCTTTCGGTCTTCCCAGAAATCCCATTGACATTGACTAAGAAAACCCCTCCAGTCCAGCAAAGGGAACTTCAATTGCCAAATCATGGACGATGATAGCGTGCTAAACGACGACTCGGGCTCATTGGAGCACCAGGTAAGACCTCCCCAAGGCTATCGTTCTTTCATCTCCGTTTTCGCTAGTTGGGATGCCTTCTTTGTGTCTAAACCCCCTACTGACCAGTTCACACAAGGAAGGCTTGCTATATCTATACGCCGACTTCGGAGGCATTGTCATCATCAACTCCCAAGAAACGTAGGGCGGCATCTAGTTCTAGAACACCGAGGTCTAAACGTGAAAAGGTTGATTCGAAGAATTGCGAAACACCTGGAGCTCTGGGACATGGCTTCCCTACACTTCTGCGCGATTTGGAGGACGAATATGCCGTCAATGCCAGATACGACGCTTTTCAGAGGCTATGGGGAGATGTGGAGAGGCGAACTGATGTAAGTTATCTTATTGTTTTTAATTAAATTGTCGAATTAGGAAAGCTTATGAAAAATGCATGATAGAATGTTCTAGCTCAGGTTAATGATGAGACGCTGCAGTCTGTCTCGACGTTTGCCTCAAAAGCGGGCCAAGAAATGTATGAATATTCCATTCCTTGGTCCCGATGAACTAAGCAATGTAGAAAGGAGGGAAAGCTGACTTGTCAGCAGATATGGCGAGAAACTACCAACCGGTCTGATTCTTACCGGACCAAACATCGCTGCTCATGGCGTTCTCTTCGAGCAGATCGAAACCCGTATCCAGAGTGTTGACAAGCGCGGGAGGGTGGCTATCCTGACATCCAAAGATTCGTCGAATCTCAAGAACGTGCTCAAGAAAATCATCAGATGCGTTACTGAAATCCACGAGGGTTTCGATGATGAAGATGATATCGTAGAGGCTAAGACGGGACGCAATGTATGTCTTCTCTCCCTCTTCCCCTTTATTTTCCCCCGGCTATATCCTCAAAACTTATGAAGCTAATGGATAAGTGAAGCCATCCCGATATAATTATGACCCTGAGATAATTCACGACTGGTGTTCTACCCATCCGGACGCCAAAGTAGTAGTTGCTGTTCAAGATACTGAAGCTTTCGACCCTGCTGTCCTCGTAGAACTAATATCCATACTACAGTAAGTCTTCAACGAAACTCACCTCCAAATATTTCGTGAGTCGGGTAGCGAAATCCCAACGTAAACCAAATATAATCTAACCCGAAATACAGCCAATACCTCCCAAAAATACCCTTTATCTTGCTCTTAGGCATTGCAACATCGGAAGACATTTTCTATGAAAAACTACCACACTCGACCATCCGCCTCCTGCGTGGCGACCGGTTCGATGTCCAACGCTTCGAAGAATCGATGGAACAAGTCTTCGAGGAGGCAGTCCTATCGTCTCAATCCATCCTGAAACTCGGTCCCAGAGTCGCAGATGTGATATTCGAACGGCAGAAGGATCATACCAGGAGCGTAGCGAGCTTCGTTATGGCGTTGAAATACGCCTACATGTCCCACTTTTACGCGAACGCTCTGAGCGTTGTGTTAGGATCGGTAGACTCCGAGGAGGAGTTGAATAATATCCTATCGGATGCACATTGCGAAGCGATCAGGAATCTACCATCGTTCAAACCCTTTGTTGAAGCCAAAATTTCTACATTCCCCTGGCAGGCACGGGATCTATTGACCTCCAACAAAGCGCTAAAAGCCGCCGTCTTCAATGCATCAAAAGGGTGTCGAAGCTACAGCACCAATCTTTCAGAGGCCATCACCGTCTTTCGAAAACTCCAATCGATAGTATCCCCGCAACAAGCTAATGATATCCCAACGTACGAATTATATTCTCGCATCTTATGGGGGGAATTTACCACCCGTCCAGCATTCAGAGACGCAATGTTAACCGCCAAAAAGATCAATGCTGAAAAATTCCATGCATTGTTAACAAGTCTCTCCGAATTACCCTCCGAGTTATCGCACAAACTCTCAGCGGCAGCGGATAAAGTACAAGAATTACAATCCGAAAAGGCAGCGAAGGGCAGCAGTCTGGTCTCCGAATTCGCCCTGCCGGATTCCCACCGCACAACCGTCAAATCCGGCCGCGTCCGTCTCGATGAGTTGAAATCAGGAATGACCTCCCAGGACACAGAGTACCACAAACTCGTCGCTTCAACGATACAATCTCTCGAGAAGTATTTCAAAGACAAGTTTAAGCCTTATACAAATTTATTTCTTCACGAAATCTTCTTCTACGACTTGAAGTCCCCGCATTCGCAGGTTTTTGCGGCGAAACCGAGGCCGAGTGTGGAGAGGGCGCTGAGTCGGCCAGGTGATTATTTGGGGTGTGAGTGCTGCGGTGGGAACGATGATGAAGAAGGAAGGGGGATAGAGGGATCGCAGCCTTATACCGCCATTTTATACCAGTTATACCTGGAATCGCCGGCGTTGATCGGGGTGTACGATCTATGGAGCGCGTTTAGGATGGTGAGTCTAGGTGACAAAGCGGACCAAGAGGAGGATGAGGACGACGAGGAAGAGAAAGAATTACAGTAATTACACACTTCCTTTCCTCCCTCCTTATAATAGAGAATGGGAAAATGTTGACTAATATATTTGAAAATAGGGCACAATTCTATAGAGCTCTAGCTGAGCTTCGGTATCTCGGATTTGTAAAGTACAGCAAGAAAAAGACCGACCATTTGGTCAAATTAGCGTGGAAGGGATTATAAACCGCCACCATCCTTCCCGATCATGAGCAAATACATGCGATGATTACAAAATATGCTAAGAAAAAATCATTAACATTCGATTAAACTGAAAGACAGAAAAACAAGTAAAAATCCGAGAAACCGTTTCCTCCGAACGCCCCTGCATGCATCTATATTTCCCATCCCAATTCCATTAAAAAAATGCGTTATCATATCATATCATACCTTCGTCAAATAAGACCCGCCCCGAGCTAACAAAAACGAAAAAGAGATTACCACCAGTCCATAACCAGTAATTTTTGTTCAAAACGTGAACTTCTCCCCTTCGAACCTCCCCACCCTCCCGGGTCTAACAACCTCATAAACCCCTTCCCCTCCCTCAGAAACAGCAACAACCCATCCGTTCCTAACCAAAACCTCAAGAATCCTCTTAACCTCCTCGTCACCGCTGACCACCAACCCATCATCTCCCAACCAATACTCAAAACTCCACGCAGCATCCCAACCCTCCATCGCGACGAATCGTTCGGATAAAACACCGACTTGGTATTTAACCCATTCCTTCCAAGGTCTTACCGACGTAATCGGCTGGAGTTTCTTGCCATTCGCGCGGCAGGTGTGGTTTGTAGTCGGATTGTTCAGATGGGATGTTAGGATCGCTGATTCGAGAGATTTCAACCACGACGAGGAGATCGTGGTGAATGGGATCGGGGAGAGGATTTGGGTTAGCAAGGTGAGGCCGGAGGGGGTTAAGTCTATGCCTCCCTTGTTCAGTGAGGTTAGGAAGACGTTTGCTGAGACCCCGTGGCGGGGGTGGGTGGATTGAGAAGGTGTGTGGGAAAGTGGTGGTTGGGCTACTGGTGATTCATGACGGATGCTTGGGAGGTGAACGGCCCGGTTTTGGAGACGCGGGTATTGGTTATGGTGGTGGTGGTCTTGTTGACGTGGTTGTGGAGAGTGGTATTCCAGTGCTGCTGCTGCTGGGGATGTCAAGCTCCGGAGTTGGAGGTTCGGGGTGGAGCTGCAGGAGCGTAGGATCGGTCTGGCGATTGGGAGGGTTTTCGGGATTCGCAGCATTGTTTCTCTTTCTCTTTCTTCTTTCTTCTTGAAAGGATATATATAAATGAAGTAACGATGTATTTGAATCGAATCCCAAAAAGATCCCTATGAAGTTGGAAATATAAAGTTGAAGTCGAGAATCAGACCTTTATATAAGTTTTATATCCCTCCAAAAACCACAAGGCTCCCTCCTACAAAAGAAAGGTGCGTGCAACGTCAAAAAGAAAGAAATAAAGTCGTATGACCTAATTCTGCCCCTCTTTTAAACTCTTTTTATTAAAATAATGTTTTAGACCAAAAAAATGCTAAATCGTTCGATACGACGTCGACGTTGGATGTCCACGGTGTTTGAGACAGCCAGAAAGTCTAAACGTTATGCGGTGTGGTTTCAACGCTGAAATGCTGTTTTATAATTTTGAGTGTGCTGAAACGGTCGGGTTTTTTGGTGGCTGGTTGGGGCTTGTGAACGAACTCTGGGTCGCAAACCAAGCTTGGTAGGTATACCGGTAAGAAAGGGCAGGGGAAAGTTCGAAGACTGGGGAGAATTCAAGGTTAACTTCGAGGCCGACGTTCAAATTTAAATAGTCCCTTCAAAGGAAAACAAATAAAAATAAAAATAAAACTAGCTTATGATCTGCTGCTACTGAAAGAAAATCCTACGAAAGATTGGCGATAATAAACAAAAAAAAAAAAAAAAAAAAAAAAGGAGAACACGTGGAAGATATATTAACTCGAAAAAGGGATGGCCCTGGCCTTAATAGATGATAGGATGTATTTAACATGTCAATGCCAATGAACTCGCCCAACAGCTCGCTCAGCTCAGGCCGGAGCCCCATCAGCCATCGGAATCACTGCGAAAGCGACGTAATATCAACCACTCCCCTACCAAAGCCACCAGCCAAAGTCGGAAATCAAATGAACGCCAGAAAGCTCACCGGGGGAACCTACAGGAATTGATATCCCTACGATTAATTCTTTACGATATACTTACATAAAGGAATGGCAAGACCTCCGTCTACTTGTATCACAAGGTATATTAAACTACAAGTTGCCTAGATTTAGATATCTGTGATGCATAATGCATGTATCCACCTGTACATACTTACATGCTATCAACAGCTAACTAGCTCCTGTAGGGAATGTTCCGGCTGTCGTTCTCGATGATAAGCCGGCGTCCGAAGGTGCAGCTGTACTCTGTGTGTAGCACACAGCTAGCAGTTACCAACCGTTGAGATCTTGGTCTTTTTTTCTGTTTCGGTTGGAAAAGGCTTTAAGAATCCCCTTTTGGGGCACGGCGGCCGACCTGGAAAATGTTGGCGCCGGGTGGAGTTGACTTGGCTGGCTTTTTTGGCTTCGGTTGAGAATTCCTTTGCCCAAGAAATGCAATGCAGATGATAAGGAGAGAGAGAAAGAGATGAGCTTCTTGCCAATGAGAATGGGAGGAATAGTAAGACACCGACGGTGCAATTACATAGCTTGCTAGCTATCATGTCATGTCATGTTTGCCGGATGCATGCGATATAGCTATGTCATGCTGTATCATGTCGGTGGAGCTGTACCCATACCTAAGTCTACCTGTAGCCTCATCGATGATATCATTCCGGTGTATCTCATTTCTCCTTCTATATAATGCAAAATGTACTGGAGGAAGTAATACTTCCTGCCGAAGGAGAAGCGATGCGTCGTCCCGGCGCCTCGTCGCAAAGACAAATTCAAGGCCGCCTTGCATTGCATTGAAAGGTCTTGAAAGACGGCCGCGAGGCGTGAGAGGCCTCGAAAACATACCGAACCCTCTACAATACACAAGCACATAGCTATATAGGTAGCTACGCCTTTTCGCGGGGGGTTCTTGGAGTTCCTTCTGCGACAGTTGACAGACGAAAGCTCCTGCCAAAAAAGGTCCATGAGATAGACATGTCGACAAGCCACGCAAAGCCAAGGCCAGGGGAGCTCTTGATCGATGCGCATCAATGCTCGACGGCTCGTGTTGGGAAGAAAGTCCAAGTTACAAGATCGGAATTGCAACAAAAACAACCCCATAGAAGGCTCATACTGCATTATCTCGTGAACCATATTGATGCTGCTTCAAATATGCGATATCCCCTCAGATGTATAGGTATTTAAACTCGATCAACGGTTTGTCCAATAGTCTACAAAGATAAAGTAATATAGTAACATCTTGATCCCCGAAACTGGCAAGACGGTGCCCAAATAATACCATCTCCCACAGGTAGCTACTCCCAAAAATCCCCACACGCCCCCCTCCTCCCTCTCCCTCTGCCTCTCTCTCCTCCCTCTCCCTCTGCCTCTCTCTCCTCCCTCCTCGCCGCCCTCTCCGCCCTGATCCTCTGAATAGTCTCCAAATCCCTAAACCGCTTCATCATCTTCCTCTCCCGCTTCCTCATCTTCCTCTCATAAGCAACTTCATGCAAATACCTCCTCACCGGCAGCTCAACATTCGCAACCCCCATCAACCTCCCAATCACCCCCACATTCCCTCCAAACACCTCCTCCAACGGGAACGAATAAACAGCAAGCAATAACAACAGCTTCAACGTGAAATTTGCATCATTGCCGGCACAATGTAACCTTCCAAATGGACATTGAAATAATTTTAATAAATACTCCAACGAATGGTTCGGTTTCCCACCTCGTGGGAGAACTAACCGCGCGATAGACTGCGTATCTAAATACCTATAACTTGCGAAACGGGGAATGATGGTGGATAAAGCGTATATATCACTAGTGATAGCGTGTCCGACTAACATTATATCCCTTCCGCGATCTTCAAACGGGTTTAAGATAAGTTTATAAATCATCCCCGCCATCCCACGTTTATCTTTGACCTCGATGGATTTGCCGAATATAAACCTCGTGCAGGCTCTTCGACAGTAACGCGTAGCTCCTGTGGCGAAGTTGTAGGTTGAGATGCACTCTGATGGTGGCGTATTTGTGGGGAGGAGGGCGGTGTCTAATACTGCGAACCCGATTTGTGTGTTTATCCCTTCGAGGGAGTTGGTTTTTGAAGTCGTGATTTGCCCGGCGTTTTCGACGTCAATTGCGATTAGGACTGTGTCTTTTGTTTCTGCGGTGGGGCGGAGGTTTAGTACCGCCTGGAGGGTTTGGGTGTGGCCGTGGGTATTCATATTTTTAGGTGTAGGTATTAATTTGACTTTACCTTTGGCTGTATCGATGTATCGATCGTATACATAAGCTGTTTCCCGTTTTGAAAGAGTATCTTTTATCCTCGGTGGGATATAATATTGAGAGCTTTGTTCGATATACATTCATGATCAACTGATCTGTGATCGAGCTCGAAATCAACCAATTTTATAATTAGGTAGTTCTCAAGAAAAATCGAAACGTGGAAACCTTGCGCTGAATTGCGCCCGGCCGAAGGTCTCCATAATTTTAACTCTCGTGGCCCAGGCCATGCGTTATGCACACGACTGATCATTGAGTCAACATCTAGATATCCAGATCTACAACTTCAAATCCCCTCCCATAAAAAGTAGTCTTTAAAAAGGCCTAAGCCAACCCTGTCAATTGAAACCCCCTTCGCTATAGCTAAACTAAACTACCGTTTAAAAGGGGGACTAAAACCAGAAGAAAAGAAGAAAAGAGAGTACCACCCAGAAGTACCTATGTAGTATACACCTTGGTAACACTAAGAAACGAAGTGATAGTAATAGTAATAAGTAATAGAATAAGTAGTAGGTAAGAAGGTTTAAAAAAGTATAAAAGTTTAGAAGAAGAAAGTGAAAAAAGGTATTAAAAACAAATCGCGAAAAGAAAGGGCTATCCGCCGGCAATAGTTGCACGTGGACAGGCAGGGAGGCAGGCAGACGCACGAAATAAAATGGAAAAAGGGAATATTATCAATCCAAGACTCCAACCCAATGGCAAAGGGAAAGCGCAAAACTAAGAAGAAGAAGAGGGAGAAAGAAGAAGGAAACGAAGCTTTAACTACGGATAACGAAACACCCAAACAAAAAAATAAGAAGTACCTGTACGCGGAAAGATGGGGAACGAAAACGATTGAATCAGTTATAAAACAGTTTGGCGGGGGGAAATATACAAAGGAGAAGAAAGGGGAGGGAGGCAACAAAGGTGCTTTTAGTAGTCGGAAGCTAATCAGAAAAACGTGCACAAAGTAAAGGGTGAGGGGTGGAATATGTTCAAAAGACTATCTTGCGTCTTCCTGGCAGGCTTCCTTCCTGCTTCCTCTGTTTCTCGGGTATCATATGGCCTATTCTTCTTTGGATCACGGTGCTATCATACAAATTCCAAAAGAAAAGGGCGACTAGGTCCAAAAAGGGGAAATCTCCGGCTACTGCCAACCCCCAAAAAGAAATCTCAGATGTAGAGACATGCGAACAATCGTAAAAAGAGAGGTAAGTAGAATAATCGAGTCAAGAGTTAACCCTCTTACCCCGCATGTGCACTCAGATTAGGATTCTGGTGGTTAGAAGGGTAGTCCATACGGCGCCCGACCGAAGGATCTTGATCGAAGCTGAAGCTGTGGCTGTGGTGCGAATGGTTTCCGTTCTCGTTGGCGTACATTGGCTCCGGTAATCGGTGAGGTTCTGGGGCAGGTGGTGTCGAGACCTGGCGCACGGTTTGGTCCTTATACCACCCTTCGCCGGTTCTATCGTTATTCACATGATGAAGAGTAGGCTTGTCCATATGCTGTGCATTACCCCCCCTTCCTCCTGGGTGTTTTCCAGGAACAGTCGAAAGCTTCGCAGCATCGCCGTACTTCTTTAGAATCTCCTTAGTACTCATATCGGAAGTGGCCATGATGGATGGGTCGGAAAGTATCATCAACAAATCCTCAGGGACCTATAATCGCTAGTTAGAACCATCGTCATTTATGCTGCGGATTAGGTAACAAAACGTACTTCGCACATCTGTTCGTTATACTCAATCAATGTGTGGATAGCCTCGATGGCTAGGAAGCTGTCATCCATTCCAGGGACTTGATTCTTCATGTAGAGAATGTTCGGTGTGATGACAGTGGCTAGGTTGTGGACGTCCATCTTACTTCCAGATTCTTCGTCGACGTGTGAGAATGAGGCGACCCAATTGAGGAAAGAGAACAAGATCTCTATCGAATCTCTGTGGTACTTGGGGAGCAGACAGCATGTCAAGTGAAGAACGCGGCGCTTCTTCTCATCATCCTCGAGTTCTATAGCGTCGTTAGCGAAGCGAATCTCCTAGAGTCTTTCACTCGAACTTACTCTGCGAAACGATGAAAAGCTTGTAGAGCTTGAATGTCAATAATGGATCCGGGAGCTCTCGAAGGAATTTCTTGAGCAGAGCAGCAACCTGCACAGGGCCTTCTTTAACAAGATCCACGTTTTCAGCACCGGAATCAATCTGGGCGGTCAGTTCTTTCAGACGGCGAATGTTTCCATTCTTTCGGAAGACACCCTCAACAGACATGTCTATAAAAAAGTAGTTAGCATGTCTGCCACATCAAAGAGTGAAAACAAAAAAAAAAAAAAACCAAGCTCACCTAATTGCTTCATCGCGGTAATCGCATCGTCCAAAAGAGACGGCACCCTCAAGGTTCCAGGACCGATCCCCAATGACGACTCAGCATGATCCTTCTCAATGAGTTGTTCGAGCGGGACACCGAAAACGCCTTTTAAAACAAATGTTAGAAATCGATCCAAGTAGTGGCCGAGCTATCTCACATACCAGTCTTCTTCTGCTTTTTGCCCTTAGCCCCATCCTGCTTAAATCCCTTGGTAAACTTGGTCCACAAAGTCTGCTTGCCACTCCTCTCAATCAAATCCAACAATTCTTCGAGGTTAAAATGCTCAGAAACCAACGGCAGCATACACATGCAAGCAAGGTGTCGGATAATAAAGGAATCGATGGCTGACAACTCTGAAAAATATCTTCGCATACGGGTGGGCTGCTGCGGTTGACTGCTTCCCGTAGAATCCCTTTGGTAACCGTTCATCAGCTTAGGTTGGTGCATCCCTCCTGTCGAGAAGAATCCTGAGGTACGGTGCTTGAAAGCATTCGGCCGTTGTTCCCTGGCTTGTTCTTGGGCCGCTATCCTCGGGATATCGTCTAGGGTGAGGGTCTTCTCATCACCGAAGGTGAGCTCGTTTATAGCTTCGCCATTTACGTCTCGGTCCTCAACTATCCTGAAACGCTCTCGGTCGTGAGATCCTTCAGCACCGAAATTTTCATTCTCGATTATCCTCGACTGTCGAGCTTTTCTACCACTAGAAGCGAGTTTCTGGTCGAGACGTGTTGATCGCAGCCGTCGGACGTCCGATACCGTGCTGTTGTAGCCTTCTCCCTCCCCGTGATAGGATTTCGATCGGCTTTCGGCAGTCAGGGCGCCTGGACCGAGTGAGTGACCAGCATCATCATATCCGGTCAAGTTAGGATCATCTGGATCAATATTAGTCAGTGCGCCCAAAATATTTTCTTCGCGGAACAGAACAATACCGGATGTGTGAGGCAGCGTCCCACCCTCTTTCAGCATGTTCAAAAGGCGAGCCAGAGCCACCCTCAAAAGATACACATACTGCTTTAATCTACTAACATGCTGGAACCCACCCTGGATATCGGGCACGTGTGATGCACAAGAGGGGCAGAGTATGGTGGAACTCGGTGAGAGCCTTGCGGAGTCGACATCGTTTTTGAGAGACGTATTGCAATTCGAGCAGTTGAAGCAATTTATATGCCACTTAAGCATGCCAAACTTCATGCATTCATCCTCGATCGTATTATGACAAGTATAGCAGAGGTCCGAATTGAGGTCTGCTAGGGCGGTGTTGACTTCAAACGTCGGCTTCACATCTTTTGCTGCTTCTAAATCGGACAGTTCGGCGAGGAAACGGTTAAACGCGTCGACATTACTATAATCGCGTTCCTAGAGGAGAAACCCAGTTAGATAGGATGAAGCGGGTCATGTTTAGGGTGAGGAGAAGGTACCAGCTTCAGAGCGCCTTGCAAACTAATCCTAATCAGCAATTTGAGGTAATGCGCAAGGCCTGTTACTAGAGATAGTAACTCCTGCGTCACACCAAGCTTACGGACTCCTGTCTCTTGTGTTTTCGAAAGCAACGTGAAGAATGCCACGATCTTTTTACACAATAACTTGGCTTCTCTTGAGTAGGCAAGTCCTACACACATGCTTTGTTAGCAAGTAGTATAATCCGAACGAGAGTTCTGCAGCCTACCTTCACCACCAATGCGGTACAGCTCGATATCGAGATTGTCGGCGCTAGTGAACAGGAGCTCGACATGCCATATGAACTTTTCGGCGACAAAAACCCCATCAACATAGGCTCCGTTGGAAACATGCAGCAGCATGTCGCTAATGTTTGCGGCGGAAGACTCTTCGTAGGTCGATAGTACGCTCCATATGCGATAAACTTTCTCTTCCATTTTCTCCTCGGCGTCTCTGACGATTGAGCGCCGGGCGCTCGAAGGGTCCTTTTCATCATCTTCGTGTATTCTTGGTAATTCAGGTGAATCCGATTCTGCCAATTTTACATTCCAGAACTATACATCAAAAAAATGGCACCATGGTAACAAGTTAGCGAGATGAGACGAAGCTGGAATTCCAAGGGACCGGAAAGCAGGGGAAATGGCGAATAGCTGACCTTATGTATCATATAACACTCTGGATGCCAATGTTGGTTCACTCCGTTCCTGAATATTTCGACAAACTGCTTAAGTATTGCCGTTTGGCAACCCTGGCATCGGGCGGCAAATTTCGTGGAATAATGATAGTGGCAGTAGACTTCGCCGTCATGTTCGTAATAGGAATCTTGAGGTCCGAAGACGGTCGGGCAGACGCAGCATGTGAAATGTTCGATGTGGTATTTCCGTTCGAGGGCTGTGATGTAGCTCCCACGCAGGGCACCACCACAGGCGTGGCAGAGAAGGTCTAATCGCCTAAAGTAATCTGTTTCGCATAAAGGGTATTGTGTAGTGCCGTCCTCGGAGTCTATGGGGAAAAACTTCTGTGCTACGATTGTTCCACAGTCCTATAGGGAGGCAGAGAGTAGAAAAGAAGAAATTTGTATGAGTATTTATTGCGGGGTCGCATGAGATTTTTATCAAAGAGAGCGAGAAGAAAAAACGTACTCGACATCGGAAACAGTCCAGATGGAAGGTGCCGCCGAGCGCCCTCACAAACTGACCGGTTAAGGGCAGTTCGCACTTCTTGCAGACCCTACGGGTGGCTTCGCTCTTAGAAGAGCCTCTGGGTTTGCCATCGGTCGGGGAGAGGTTAGGCCTGTCGTCGGATCGCCTCTGGGAGCTGACATCAAGGGTGGGAGGTGGAGGAGCTGGAACAGGAGCTGGAGGACCGGGAATGAGAGCACTAGGGAGGTTATGTCCTCTTATCTGTGGGTCGCCGTAAGGGGAAGCCATTGGGAGCAAAGTGAAGGGAGGAAAAGAAGAAAAACGGAAGGATAATCAGTCGGCCGTCGTCGTCTTCGTCTTCGTCTTCGTCTTCGTCGGTCGGTTCGGGGTAGACCTTCAAGCTGAGGCTGGCAGGCGGTCAGTCTGGCTTACGGTGGAGGCCCCGACAGTACAAAACAGGATAGGACAGGACGGTACGGACCAGGCGATTCCACGCAGACACCCACGCACACACACATGCACGCACACGCACACGCGAGCAAGTTGAGGTGTATGTATGGATGGATGCGTGTATGCGAATTGAAATGTACGGGAAGACCGAGGGCGAAAGGGTCGCCAGGGGAAATCGAAAGAGGAAGCGGCGATTGGGGAGGAGTTGAGGTTCAGGGTTTTAAGCGATCGAGGTATCTTTCTTGGGTCTCGGTCTCGGTCTCGTTCTCGTTCTCGTTCTCGTTCTTAGTCTCGGTATGGCTCTTCTGATAGTCTTGCTTGCTTGCTGGATAGCCGGTATATCTTCTCCACATACACACATGTACACACACGGTAGTTACAGCTCGATCAATCAGTGGTGGTGGTGTTATGGTCTGGCAAACAGCACTCCATTCGGACAGTCGACATTGATGACCGGGGTGTGGGAGAGGGGAGAGAAAGGCGACGATGGGAGCTGGCGACAATATTAGTAAGGAGGTTCTTCTTCTTCCTCTTCTCTTCTCCAACGATGGCTCGGGAGAAATAGAGCGAGCAGAAGAGAAGGAGAAGAAGGATGATAAAGAGCTGCCAATGATTATTATGATGACAGTGAAGAAGCCCGAGAACGGTGAGGTGATGGTGATGGTAATGTTGCTTGTGATGGTGATGGTGATGGTGACGATGATGAGGTTGAAGATGAGGTTGAAGGTGATGGCGGTTGAGTGAGTGTGAGAGAGCAAAGAGATACGTCTGTCCCGCAGGCAGGTCGAGAAAAGAGAGGAAGCGAAATAAGGTGGTGATTGTGATAGCAGGTATTTCTCTCCTATTGGCTGTCCACTCACTCACTCTCTCACTCTCCTTCTCTTCCTCTTCCTCTCTTTCTCTCTCAACCCTCTTTCCCACTCTCTCCTGAAATCAATCAGTTAGGAGCTATACTACCGTTACTACTACAGACTATACTAATTATCTACTATACTCACTAACTAAGTATCAACTACCAGTCACTTAGCAAGTCAATTGATCAATAGGAGAACGAGTCAAACAAGGGTCCGATCAATTCGTTCCTGAATCGCCCTACAAAGGTTTTAAATGTTTTATGCAAATGCAAATGCAAGCACCGGTTGACTTTATATAAGCAGGTCGTACCTAATTACAAGCAAGGCGCCAACAGAGACAGCTGCGAAGCGTCTAATTTATTACCTTAGTCAAAGCCCACCCCGCCCGGTGCATGGCATTGTTCCCCGGGGAGCTTAAGGGGCCATTCGCAGTACATGACTGGTTGCATGTGCATGGTCACGTCTCGCGCGGGCACTTTTTCCCTCCGTGCTACCCGACTGGGACTAATTAATTAACTGGCTCGATTCGGCTCGATCCAAACTTGGAATCTAACGTAACTTAACTTCAACAACCGACCAAAAGGAGAAGACTCGACTCGATCCGACTCGACTCGACTCAGGCTCCGTGATGGGTAGCATGCATTGCATTGTTTCACCGCTATCGATAAGGGAACCGTCGCCCTTGGCAATGTTACCTCCCTTTCTTGCCACTCCGACGCTACAGGTACCGACTAAGTATTTTATAAATACTTTTAGCATAGGATGCCATTAAATTGACAAATGGTAGATTATAAGCAACTTTGCACAGAATTTATTGACGATATGCAGGAGTAACTTATACTGGCGCCCGATATACTTGGTAAAATACGTTGTCGGACAGAGCTGGAGGTATAAAACATGCGCACATGATAATAGGTATAATCACTTCTATTCGTGATCTACTAAACACTTGAATTTGGTGTCTATTGAGCAAAGCTGGCATACATGCATACTGTAGATTTTGTCTATTGGTGATAACTCGATCTCCATACAAAAGTGGCAAAATGGGGACTTTAATAGAACAGAAGGTATGTATTATGTATATCACAATTTAAAGAGGGATCTTCAGTCTTAGGATCTCGGCTCTATTTGATATATCGATAGAGCCTACCTAAACATTTGTGATTGCATGCTGGATACGCCTATAGGCATCGCATTGCGTTTTGGATGGAGCAGCCGGATTTTCTCGGGAGTCTAGATGTGATGCATTGAGGTTGTTTTGTGGTATTCTGGAGCGAGGTAGTACAGTCAATCGAGAGCTTCGACATCATATGACCAGGCGTGTAATACTTATATGGCCATGGCCCAAATAACGACAATAAGAATAGAACTTGGTCTGATTCTATTATATATATATATAATGGTATATTATCGAGGCATACATAGAAAAGGAAATCTTTCAGCATCGATATATGAATCTCTGGGCCACACCGCGCACATGTATCGGGTCTCTTCCGTTGTATTATACAGCTGTATACAGGCCGCCTACAACCGCCAATGCGTGGAGCAGTAATCTCTCCAGGCAGCGTCCCACTTCTCCCTCAAACCATCACGCCATGCTGCAAATGTAATCTCGCCGTCGTCAAATATCAACTTGCCATCTTCAAAGGTCTGAAACCCTTTAGGAGGATACTCCAGATATTGGTGGCCCTCAGGGCAGCCAGTGACCCTATCGCCATCGTCCCTGGTCTCATAGCACGAAGCACAGATGTCGATGTTTACGCAGACCAAGCACACGTACATTTTCCATGGAGAACTTTCATCCTCAGGATCCAAGTCGTCTCCACAAACGTCACATGACCTCCCCATCGAAGACCCATCCCCTTCGCTACAGGTTACGTTGTAAAACGAACAAGTCGAGGCTAGCTGGGCGTCCTCCCAAATATCACGGGAATGCCACTCCTGGCTCTCAGTTTTCTGTTCATACTCCTTCACTTCTCCGTCTTCCTCCTTATCCTCACCCTTCCGATCTACCCCCTCGCGTTCACCGGCCACAAGACATAGAATTCTCGTAAGAACGCTAAGGCTATCCCAATCATTTTCGTCCGAATCATCGGATAAACTTGCTATACAAGCGTCAAATGACTTTTGGAGAGTGTCATAAAACTCTCGCGCGGAGCCTAGTCGGTTTCGCATACTGGTGAGAGGAATCGTTATCATTGATAGCTCCGGTCTGAACTCGAATCCGTGTATGCCTTTGTAATCCTCCACAACCTTTTCCATCTCGAGCATCGCGGCCTCTTTCCCTTCGTAGGTGTTTGCGAGGCGGAAATCTTCGATTACAATATTGACCAGATGCATAGCGGCGAATCGTAGTTCGTATGCCTCGCATTTCGAATTCAAGACTTCGTGTAACAGCTTCTTAGCTCCCTCACGATTTAGTGCGACGAAACGTTCAAATAAGGCCCATTTCATTTTCGTCTCGGGGATATCTGGATCGAAGAGAAGTTTATGAGAGATCGAATCGGAGTAAAACTGTCGGATGTCGTCCACCTTTCCGCAAATTTTCGCTGCCTTGTTGACGTAGATAGAAGTCTTGTCCTCAATTCTCTCTCTCCCCTTTAATATTGCCGTAAATTCGATGATGCTACCCCACATCTCGTGCTTTGCGAATACTTCAACCATTTGGTTGAAGTAACATAAAAAGTCACTCGGAGAGGATGCCTGTTCCGCATACCTCAGGGTCTCTAAAACGTTGTCTCGATAATCCTTATGTTGAATCTCAAAAAAGGCCACTGTCCAGAGGAATGAATTGATGGTTGATTTAAGCTCGCCGTAATCCTCAGACTCGGGAGGAACAGCCTTTGCAGCTTCTGCTGCTTGAGCGAAATCTTCTATGACCGGCCTGAGATCAAATCCTTCGTCTTCTAGAGTTCCTGCAAGTGAGTATAGGTTGGCGCCTTGTAGCATGGGATATTGATCCGGGTTTCTGAGCCTCCCTATGGCGTTGAGGTACTGGAGAAGAAATATGTCGCCGGGTCCTGTAGCGAGCTCGAGACCCTTCTTTGCTGCGATAAGTTCCTCACCGTTTGTAGCGTCAAACAAAGCGAAAGCCATTACAGCGTATCCACGAGCATCTAGTTTGACTCCTGCGAATTCGAAAACTTCCTCGAGAAACTCGCATGTACGGGCTGCTCTCGAGTAGGCGTAACGGTCCCCCGAGTTGCATACTTCTGACAGCCGGCTAAACCCATCGAAGCTACTAGGCTCGACCCTCCCCAAAAAATACAAAGCTTGAATGATAAATTTGGATGGTATGAATGTTTCATAGGCCTGTCTAGCATTTAGAATGCCGTCGATGTGTTTTTTAAAGAGAGATTTGGCAATTGACCCGGGTTTGATAATCGGCGCGTCGGCATTTGGTTTTTGATCGTAGTTTACCAGCACTACGATTTTTCTGAGAAGTTCTAGCTGGCCCTCCTCTTTCTTGCCCAGAATGCTCAAAGCTTCCAAATTTTGACCCTCCTCTCCGTAGTCGTCATAGATGGAGGAAATATCTTGGAGACCCTCTAGCATTTTTACACAATCGTTATCACCTTCGAATAATTTCAAGAGCATTTGAGAAGCGGACTTGAGTTCCTCAGTTTCATATTGGCCCTCGTTCGGGCCTTCAAGCTCTAGTCGGTCCACTATTTCGCCTAGAGTTGGGCGCCACGACCTGGCAGCGAAGGACTGCATTTGAACATGTTCGGATTCTGAAATGCCCTTGAACGGCTTAGAGAGAACGGCGATTGAAATTTTCAATACCATGAGCTGGGTTGTCGATGCGGAAGGCCGAAGAGGCTCACCGGGTCTATTATGACCCCGCCGAAAATATTGTAGTAGAGAGGATTCTTGGAACTTGACAAAGACTCCTTCCTGTCCATAGTCCTCTTTATCAGGCGAGATTCCTTTCTCGTCTTGAAAATTATCACCATCTGTGTCGTCATCCTCAGAGTCGTCCTGCTTCTCGATGTTGGTATCCAAAATAGATAGGATTCTGACAAAACAAATTTAGTTAACCCTTCTACCATAATGCATACGGGGTGCTTTGGTCTAGCATACTTAGACACACTGCCCCTCAGGACCTCCTCTAAGTTTATTGCCGTCTCAGAAGATGCTAGTTCCGCTATTCTGTCTAATAGCTGTTGTGCTGCCTTGAGGCTCAAAGCCATATGCGAATGCGCCAACCAAATGAATAGATACCCTAGCATCTCCTGCTCTTTACTTGTGTGTGCTTGAGCGCACTCGACGAGTAGCGATTTGTAGATATCGTGGGTACTCTTGGGAGGCCCTTGAAGCTCTCTTTTTATCGTGAAGACATTTCCGAGAGTGTTAAGCCGACGAAGGAGGTGATCAATGTAAAAGAAAGCTTCTCGGGTTAGACTGGATATAGACTCCGCAACCTCGAAGCTCAGATAATATAGTTAGGAATACTCACTGTCAGCGTTATTTTCAATCACTCTAACAATCCGTTCCTTCAAAAAGGGCTTCAGCCGCGCCAAAGCTGGGAAACGCACGGTGTCTAGCCTAGCTTTTGCCAATTTCCTAAAATCTCCAGACTTGCGAAGTTTCGCCTTGTCTAGTGACAAAAATTGGCCCTCTCGTGCTCTATCCTCCGATGGAAGGTTCCCCGGAGAGCCTAGCAAAACAAAATAGGTCTGCAGCTCGGAGCTTGGGGTATTCCAATCCCGAACCAAATCGAGGAGGATCTTCCTTCCGACTTTTCCCATCTCCTCTACTCCATCGATAACAATGAAGACCTCTGTCAAACTATCATTAGACGCGGTGCCTGATCCTGCCTTTAATTCGCTAAGTTCTGCCTTGAAAAGCCGTTCCCAATCACTAATTCTTCCATTCTTCTCGAACAGGTCCTTTATGTACCCTTGATACCCTGCATTCTGCTGGGCAACTTGGAGCGAGCAGAATTTCCACAAACTTTCGGTAACTTGTAGCTCTTTTACGTTTCCGTCAAAGGCAAAGTATGCGACAGCAGCCGAAGGACCTGAGCAAACCTCGACACGCAACTTCGAGTAGATTGAATATGCCAAAAACGACTTCCCAGTTCCACAGTCATCACCTATAAATATGCTTCTCCGCTTCCTCTGAACTAATTCCTGATATGTGGCCTCCTCACCGATCCAGTCGAAGATTCCGGGAATGCGGGCCTGCTTCAGTTCCACTAACTGTCGAATCAAGTGGTCTTCAGCGCCCGTTGAAAGAGTCTTTGTCAAAGACTGAAAGGCCTTGAATTCTGCGGATTCGGTGTTGACAGCCGACCCGCCTTTGTCACGGAGGTACATTTCCATTACGAACATCTTGGTAACTGTGACTTCCTCCACGGTTTGCTTGAGGAGATTGGTGCGCTGCTCGTCGATTTCGTTCCGAAGAGACTGGCTCTGGATTATTTCGGTGCGTAACCCGGATACCTTGGAGTCGAGCTCACCTAACTGGCGCTCTGCCGAGTCTTGGAACTCACTTATTTTCGTGTGGGTGTCGACGACGGTCGCGAGTGTTTGGAATATTGTAGCGGAGTCAAGGTTATGAATGCTCTGGAGGACATTGTCACACGCAATCTTGATCAAGGGATCGCCGCCACGGAAAAGCGCCTTGAAGAAAGAACTGACTTTCCCGAGGCCCTCTCTCGATCGACGATCAACATCGCGACAGAATGTCAACATATTCCGGAAGACCTCCATGACCATCTTTTGGTAAGAAGGTTCCGGTGGCACCTTGTCTTTAAGCAAGTCTATTCTTCTGCTGAATGATACCATCGTTTCGAAGAGTTCTTCGATTACGTTTAGGTCCTGACTCACGGTGCAGATGGCGCCGGCTGCATGGGTGGCGACAACGACAAGGACGCTCGCCGGTGGAAAGGCGAGACTGGCCGCTTCTCCAGCAATTGAGATGAGATCTCCTGCAATGGAGACGTACTCTCCAAGGAAATGACCGATTTTGTTCCAAGTGCCGTTCTTACGTGCATTTTCGAACGTCCCAGCGTATTTCATTAGTGATGCGGCGATGCTATTATCGCCGATGTCCTCGTCGCCATTGTCTGGTACCTGGGAAGAGCCACCTGGCGAGGACCGATTGAACACTCTGAACCGCTTTTTCGGGTCCTTTTTGTTCGGGCGTGCCTGGCTAGCGGAAGATTTAACTGTGCTACTCTCGTTGTTGGCTGATGACACATATGCGTCTTCCGCAGTATCGTCACCATTCACTAGCGGTTTGGTCTCCCCGATAGTCTGCTCGGACTTCCAAAAGTCTACGACTTTATGCAAGACAACTTTGCTCTTCTCATCTTCCAGGTCCACCCCGGTTGTAGATTTATAGTCGGCCAGTGCCCTCTCCCATAATAATTCAATGCTTCCTGGCTGCATCTCAAATTGCCTAAGATTTTTAAATTTGTAGACGTTAGTTTTCTAAAACAATGAGGCTTCCATTGAGATTAAGGGGAATAACTACAAGTTTTCCTTCTGCGCTGCCCTAAGTAACTGCTCAAGTACTCTGGTACTGACAAGTAGCCCTGGACCCTGCGAAGGGCGCAATGGAAGCAGGGTAGGCGCGGCTAAACGGCGATAGAGAACAGTGCATGGCCATGTGCAATTGTCTAGTCCCCAAATGCGGCTGAAATCAATTGAACATTAGTGGTGGTTCGAATTTTCAAGAGGGTATCATCTTGTATGAATATTTTCGACTTACTTGGGTCCAGAGATGTATCCAAGCCAGATACCTAGTTTTGTATTAACCAGATACCTACTTAGGGACAAATCTAGACGTTTATCAAATTTATAGTGCCATAAGCTTTCCCCCGGGCTCGCGTTGGCTCCTTCTAGCTCCTCCGTGTGGATTCGAACCCATCGTGTCAGATATAAGTGATGAACGCCTTTATATAGGCTACCCAGCTCAACCAGCGACACTCAGATCCTGTCGAGTTCAAGATGGTATCTCAATCGATTGTATATCTTCGAAACCCTAATGCGACTGTATGTACAGCTGTGAAGGTAAGTGCGCTGCAATGTGTGGTGTTGTGAAATGCAATCGGTGTGTGTTGTCTTGTTCAAGCTCAAAAGAAGCTCCCCGCCAACCGGGAACTGCCCAGGTAGTCATGGTTTTGAGACTGGGCTGCCCCTCTTCTCTGTGCCACAATCAGCTACCTAGGAAACCAGCCCGCCTTGTCTGGCACCTAGGTACATAGTACTGCCCCAGGATCCATTTCCGTTTCCATTTCCACTTCCATGACCCACTCACTACCCAGCAATCCAAGCACGTATCTACATGCACAGGTATCACCACGTCCCGCCTAACAACCCACCCAGCACCCAACATCACACCCAACGTCTCCCTCTCCTCCTCTCTTTCCCTCGTCAACCTACGTCGACCTTCCCTTCGTCAATACCGCCGTAGTCCAAACCAAGCATCGCCATCTCCATTTACCAAGCTACCTAGCTTCCTAGGTACCTTTACCGTCATGAACCAATCTACCTTGCGGCTCACGCGTGTAAGCTTCTCAACCATCACCTCCCCCACCATCATCGCCATCACCAACATCATATGGTCATCGCCATCATACCATAGCTCTCACCAACTAAACTACTTGCTTTCTATAGGAGCTTGCAGATATTCAGAAGTCAAATGATTTATGTTCGTCGCGTTTATTCTACAACCTGCTTCGATATCTCACTTTAGCTAATTCTGCTCCCACCGGTAGCAATCGCCGTCGCATGTCGGGACTCCGATATTAGGAATATCAGAGCCTTGATTCTCGGTCCGCCCGAAACTCCCTACGAGTTTGGTTTCTTTGAGGTTTGTGAAGCTGTCTTCTTTGTTTCTTTCTCAATAACTCTTATTGGTGTCTATCTTTCAAGCTTGTGGATGCTAATCTCCCAGGGTTGAACAGTTTACGATGAAGTTTCCGAAAGAGTACCCCGCGAAAGCACCCACCGTCAATGCTATTACCACGAATGGAGGACGATGTAGATTTAACCCAAATATCTATGCCGGTGGCAAGGTCTGCCTGTAAGTTACATTCCATTTTCTAGTAGCACTTATTACTGTCGAAGCTAAATGGACCATGTAGGTCGATTTTAGGGTAAGCTCCTACCGGGTCGTACTAAACTCCCTAATACGTCACGAATATTTTACGGAAACTTACATCCTGCAATCAGGACATGGAGAGGCGAACGAGGGGAAGAATGGTCGTCGGCACAGGGTCTAGAATCCATATTGATCTCCATCCAAAGCTTGATGTCGTCGAATCCGTACGAAAACGAGCCAGGGTACGAGAATGCCAACAGCCAACTTGACAAAGACAATCAGAAGGCATACATCCTCAAGGTAATAGCCTCCACCGTTCAACAAATATCGATAACTTCTTACGAATGAAAAATGTCATAGATACGCCACGAAACTCTTCGAATCGCCATCATCCAACGCCTTGAAGAATACCTTGGTTTAAAGCCGGATGGCACATCCATCGTTCGCGAAAGTCGAGAAGACGGCGGAAACGATGGTGCATCTGCGTATCCCGACGAGAGCGGTGTATGGTTGTTCGAGCCCTTCAAGGATCTCTGCAAGCGCCGTTTCCTTTGGTACTACGACACCTATCTCGCTTCTATCCAAGTCGAAAAGGAAAAGGTTACAGAAAACCAACAGTTCACCCAAATGCCCTTCGAAATGAGTGGTGGCAGCGGCGGAAATTCTATGGAAGGAAAGTTCAATTATCCAGAATTAGAACGCCGTATTCAAACAATCCGACAAAAGCTTGATGCCGAGGCTGAGAGCTGGGGGGTCGAAGGGATGAAAGCTCTCAAGGATGAAAGAGGTGTCGCTGCCAATCTACAAAGGCAGTTCGAACAGGCTAAAGTGTTCTTCGACAAGAGCGATGCCGCTACGTTGGACATGGAACTAGAAGATGGCAATCCCTTCATTTGGCGTGTGGTAAGAAACGTTTTCCTTTAAACCAGGCCTGGGGTTTGAACTAAATCCGTACTGTTGTAGACTTATTTCGGTCGTCCGATGACCAACCTCGATGGTGGACTATTCATCTTTACCCTTCGCTTCTCGGTCCGATTTCCGGAGGAACAACCGCGCGTCCAATTTAGCACGCCAATGTTCCATCATAAAATTAATAGTAAGTCGTAGCAATCAACCAACATCTTAAGGAACTTTCTAACCTTGATTTTATAGAGGATGGAATTCCAGCATACTTCCCCGGCGGGCTTCACCCCAGACCGGATGATGCCAAGAGTCACATCGAAGGCGTTATCAGTCTTCTTGAAGAGGAAGACCCAGCGTATGATCCCCGGACACAGATCAACATCGAAGCCTCGAAGTTGTACTGGGGGACTAAAGAGGAGAAGCGAGAGTATAGCAAACAGTTCCGCAGGTAATGTGCCTTTTGAGTGTTTTGATTGCTTCGTTTGTCAATTGCTAACTTGTCAACATTTAATAGATCCGTACAGAGATCTATAGAATACGCATAGGCATCCCTTCCAGGCGCCGGGTCGGTCCCTCTTTAATTCATTCTTTGCTCTATTTTTCTCTCTCTAATTCTAGCGTCTCATATCCGGCGATTGTTTCTTTTCGCCCCTTCGTTTTTCATATACTATTTGCCTTAATAACTCCACCCCCTCATTCAGGTTTTCCTGCGAGAAAAGACGCCCAAAAGGTGTACAGTCGGGGATGGTAGCATGCAAGAAGAAGAAAATAACATCAAAAAAAAAACGCCACTACTCATGTAGCTGCTGCTGAAAAAATCATGAATTAATTGCTCAAATATGAATTTTAACTGGGTTGACAAAAGCTAGCACTAGGACGGGCGCTGGAAATGGGACTGGAACTGGCGGGTGGCGCGAGGACTTAAAATATACCTCCTGATATACGTTATGGTTACCTGCGTTTGTGTTTTTCTGCTCATTGTGGGATGTTCCTTTTTTGTATTTGTTCTTCCTTTCCCTTTGCTTTCGTTTTCGTCTTTTCATTCATGATTATTATCCAAGTTGACTCGGGGTGTTTTCAATGGAAATAAACCGGGATTATGAAACTACCCTATTTTCGGGGTGATATGCATGGAATAGCTACCGAAAAGTGCTGTAAGATATGCTCGCAAAGGGGCTTAGATGATGTTAAGATGTGTATATGTAATACCCAATACGGGCATACGTACTATAAATATTCAAAAGGTTAAATATACAGGTTCTAGTATGATAATAATAATATGTACATCACAACAGCCACCTCCCGTTCACAGGGCATCGAAGATAGTGCAGTAGCCTCCCCATTCAAACCTCAGCAGCAGCAGCAGTGGCAGTAGCATCGGAAGCAGCAACCTCCGCAGCCAACCCCTCGGGCAAATCATGAACCTGCAATTCACAGATCCTAAGCACAGTGTACTTGTGCTTACTCTTGACCTTCTTCACCCTCCTCTGCCTCCTCTTCGTCTTCTCCTTCACCCTCATCGGCTCGGATGTAATCTCCACCACGATGGCTTTGCAGCTAAACAGTCGTTCATCGATGTATGGTGTTCCCTTGATGGTGTACTCCCTGGAACCTAGTGTTGAAGCGTGGGTGAGGCGGATTATATCGCCCGGCTGGAGGGGCTTGTTGAGCGGGTTGTTTAGTAGTGGGGATTTGGGAGGGTAGAGGAGTGATGGGAGGGTTATTCGGTCGCCGAGGGTGACGAGGTAGGGGAGTTTGTGGATGTGGATTGTCGTGTAGAAGGGGGGTTGGTAAAGGAGGGATTTGTGTAGACGGGCGAGGGTGGCTAGGTCTTGTGTCGGTTGGGGTGGGGGTTGTGATAGTGATTGGGATGGTGGGGGTGGTTGTGAGGGTGATGTTGTCGATGTCGGTGTTGATGTTGTTGCTGTGGAGGTATGTCGGATTTGGCTGGGTGATGGGAGGGGGACCCTTGAGGCTGATAGGGCGGGGAGGATGAGGGATTTGGAGACGAGGCCGGTTGCTGTGGAGGAGGTGGATGCGAGGAGGGCCCGTCGCGAGAGAGCTGGGAGGATGGACATTGTGCCTGGTGGTTTTATATCGAGACGAGGAACACTGGAGGGACTCGTCAATTGCTGTGCTGAAGCCTTGTGGGGATGTGGAGATATAGAGCGTACCGTGTTGCGACCTGGTATTGGGCCCCCGTTCTCTCCTTCGATCCCGGTCTTCGGTTTTGTGGCCTGTCGTCGTCGTCGCAGATTGGATATCTCGCGAGAGGGTTTTTTGGGTTGTAGTTTGTTGGAGGTTTGGTTTCTTTGTGCCAAGAGATTAGATCTTCTCTCAGATCTAATCTTGTGGGACCTGGCGCCAAGCCCAGATTAGATTAGATTAGATTTCTCGACGCCTGTTCCCTTTTTCCTCGCCAAACCTTTTTTCCCAACTGGCGAAAAAAAAAAACTAACGACTCCAAAGGACCTTTGACCATCACGACGGCATCAACTTCGAGGTACCTACTACCCACACCACCCTTGTAAACACCCCCAAACTAGTCGCCTCGAGCATCGCGCTCGATAAACCGCCACAATGGTATGCCTCTGTCTCTCCCAAAGTCTCTCTACAGGAAAAAAGTCCACCAGCTAACTATCCACTTCTAGCCTCAAAACGAGTAACGTCCACCCACCCTGCACACCCCACTATTGATTCACTCCTAACCCCGAATACTTATAGATATATCGAACGGTGGTCCAAGCTCCACGGTAAACGTCTCGACCATGAAGAGCGAACCAGAAAACGTATCGCCCGTATGGCGCACAACTCCTCCAAATCCGCCCAAAAGCTGCACGGTCTGCGCGCCAAACTCCACGCACAGGCCCGTTACAAGCAGAAGATCCAGATGAAGAAGCAGATCAAATCCCACGAAGAGAAGTCCGTCAAGACTTCGGATCCTGGTCCATCTTCCGAACCATTACCTCCTTACCTTTTGGATCGTAACGAACCTAAATCCGCGAAGGCATTGAGTTCGGCGATTAAGCAGAAGAGAGCGGAGAAGGCTGCGAAATTCTCGGTTCCGTTGCCGAAGGTCCGGGGTATTACTGAGGAGGAGATGTTCAAGGTCATCAAAACTGGCAAAAAGACGGCGAAGAAATCTTGGAAGAGAATGATCACGAAACCGACTTTTGTTGGACCGGACTTCACCCGTCGTCCTGTCAAATACGAGCGATTCATCCGTCCTATGGGTCTTAGATACAAGAAGGCGAATGTTACACATCCGGAGTTGGGGGTGACGGTTCAGCTACCCATTCTTAGCGTTAAGAAGAACCCGCAGAGCCCGATGTACACACAATTAGGGGTTTTGACAAAGGGAACAATCATCGAAGTCAATGTCAGCGAATTGGGAATGGTTACTACGGGAGGAAAAGTCGTCTGGGGTCGATGGGCTCAGATCACAAATAATTGCGAGAATGACGGATGTGTCAATGCGTGAGTCCCGATCCTTCGCCCTGGTTTACCTCTGCAATTTTGAAAGCTTTGCTAATATTGACGGCGACAGGGTATTGTTGGTGTGATGTATTATATTCGGCGGGATGTAAGCTAGCCTTTTAACCCAGGCACTCGACGGCAGATTCTATTGAAACTTTGTTTTTCAAGGGAACGTGGGAACGGGGATATTGCCCCGGTAGATTCTTGGTCCAAAAAGAGGAGGGGTCATTTATTCTCCACCCTCAACTTATTCTTCTTCACAGCGTGGCGTTTTGTGTGGAGTATGTGGGATTTTTACATATCTACAATGTATTTTTTATACAAAAAAAAGGTTTCGAAAATGGACTAGTATAGTGGGAAGTATAGACTATCTTTTGAAGCTAGGCTAAATTTAAAACATAATTGCTTGGTGTATTTGGATATATTTATGTGCAAGATCATGTCCACCACATGCGTGTAGTGAGAAATCGATGTGCCGCCACCGAACAGGAAAGCATTGTTTTTTGGTCTTTCAGTTTGCATATATAGGTATATTCCGCCAAATCTACCATATCATATACACCTAAGTACCCGTCACTCTTTGCACAGTTTGGGTACGAGACCAATAAACAGAAATAGAATTTAAAATTCTCGGGGCCAAAACCTAGCCAGGTCTCTATTGTGTATTCGGTCTGGTCATTAGACAAGTTGATACAATCAGTGTACCAATAGTTGGGTATGCGGCCGATCCATCGCTATTATATTATATACTTAAGTAGTTATAAGCCCTCATTGCAGCCCGTGCACGGTCGTCCCCATGGGCGTTCGCACCGAAAGCTTCTGATAACTTGGTAATCAAATGCGCCATAGTACCCCTTTCGACGGAGACTCACATCCCTTCTTACAGATTCACCATGTCCATCTCTGATGAGAGAACTACCCTCACACTTGTCGTTCGTCCAAAATTGACACGTGCATCCGCTAATTGACCAGCTTCTCATTCTAACACCATCTTTTCCTCTGAATGCTTGGTCGTCTGAGATTCTTTCGCAAGGACCCAATCCAGAGTACTGATTTATTTCTCCCTCTTGAAGGCCGCATGTATACGTCTTCGATATTTGAAAACCGTCGCCGCCCCCGTCGAACGCGTTATACGCTTTATTTTGATCCCCGCCATTTCCGAGTGTTATTTCACATACTGTGGGTATTCTATCAATATGAGGCATGATACCTTGAACGCATCGAAGAGCCCTCGTCTTTGCGGCGAGCCCGTTGATCAACTCGACCCTCACGTTCTGCGAGGCGTACCCCACCCATTGGTAAGAGACGTTGCCCCTACGCTTCCTTCCGTCTTCGTTAGGGCAATCCTCCGAGGAAAAGAATTCGCAGAAACACCATCCGGAGACGTAGACGTGAGTAATACCGGCAGTTCCGGCAAATCTACTGTCGATGTTTCTTACGGCATTGTAGCAGGTCGCCGTACTTTGAGCTTGTTGATCCGCGTCACCCCATGTTAAGGTACTGCCGTCGCCCCAGTTGTAAGGGAATGTGATGGCTTCGATGGGCACGGGCCTGTCATTCCAATTTGCTCCGGGGGCGTTGGCCCAATCGTTAGAGTCATCGATGTGGTATAGGCTTAGGCGACACTTTCGACTTATGTATGGTTCATTGTAATATGCGTCCTTATCCACGAACACGAAGCCACCGCGCGTGCGGCGAACAAGGGAATATTTTACGTCATCCGCGCTGGCAATAGCGACTGCGGCAGTTGGGCTTATGTATATTTGTGAGAAAAAGATGGAGGTCAGGAGAAGAGTGCCCAAGCGGGTTATTAATGCTGAGGATTGGTTTGTGGGATTGAACTTCATCCTTTGCTTTCCTGGATGTTTTCCTTTCTCGATATTGTAGTCTTTGTTGCCTTCGAACTCAATTTGAGGATTTGTGGGTTTCTGTGTGCGAGACTGGGTTCTTCTCCAGTCGCAGGCTAATTATATGACGTATAAAGGAGTTTATATTAATTTTTAGCCCCGAGAGCAAGAGAATGTGTATTTAGAGAAAAGGATTTCAAAGCTGCCTGTGGACTAGCAGATACAAAACAATGATACCGCCCCCAAGGAGTTTTATTAAAATAGTTTATATACGAAAAGAGATAAAAGGGTGGCGGGTAGGACAGAGTTCCGAGGATGTTCGATTATAATTGCCGTAGTTCTTTTTCAATAAACTGCAATTGTAGGCTTTGACAAAACTAGGGGGATTAGATAGCTAGATGTATGATATTGCGGCAGCGCCACGATATCCATGCGTAACGAGTTCACAAAATTATACTACATAACTACAGTATACTGCCACATTATCCCTCGCGCTGTGGAATTGCACAATTTTTAGCGTATGCGTGGTCTCGTTCCCAGTCTCAGAGTGGTCCGGTGTGTGCATTTAATTAACTAAGTGTTGTGTTTTGTTGGATATAATTCAACGTCGAGCTTCTTATAATTATGCATTGGAGCGCAAGAGTGCGTCTAGATGATACTCGAGAAATGATTCGGGTTACTATATTTTATGACTAGATGGCACACTAGTTTCAAAATTTAAGCTCACGGTCTCGTACGTTCCCAGACGTCAAAAAGACCGGTCCTAACTTTGGTCCTAATACCTGTTATATGAAACATAAATGTTGGAATTTATTGACCGAGGAGGCATCGGGCAAAAGGGGATTTATAACAGCCAAGATGGTATGAGACAAAAGAGGTCAGGTTTTGGATTCCGGGTTAGAATAGGTGTACTTTCCGCGCGTGTAAAAACGCTTCATGAGATATCTAACGCTCTGCTTGTAAAGTGCATGTGCATCAACTGCTCTGAATCAAAACGGTCCTAAGATATAGTACAACATCCTAAGCGCTGTGGTAGAGTAATTTGCCAGTTTGGTTTGCATTATGTAGTAGAAAGGAGGCGGTCTAACGTTTGGCGTCGCGGGGCGTTTGAAATAATTAATTCCGTGAGACGTAGGGCAGGTTCGGAGCCGGTTATACGTTAGCACGGTAATGCGGTGACACCGATAGCTGGAATATGGCACAACTTTATACTATGAATGGAAGAGGCTCCCAAACATGTGCATCAACTTTGCCCCAAACTCGGGCTGGAACCAACTGTTCTGATACATCGATGATACAAATTGCTTATGCGCCTCCCAAAACGCTTACTAGGCAAATACCTATGTTGGGAGTTGGAGCCCTCTAGCTCTCGTACATACATGCACGGGAATCAATTCTCCTTCGATCGCACAAGCTCCGCTGCGCCGCATGTTATGGTAGTACTCTGTAAGGTTGGTTTTGTGATTATGCAAAAGAACACCAACTTGGGATGTAGCAGCTACTTGTTCAAATCGAGTGCCTACGGCGCCACTTAACGCCGACTACACTAGGCTCGTACCAGCATTACCCAACATCCCTGCTATGTATACTCCTGCTACTGCTACTGCTATTACCCGTCGTATCAATATTCCTCGTATTGCTGCCACTACTATAACTACTACCGCTATATAGGTTCTTTTAGCAAAAACAACGTATTCAAGGATCTGTCTGCCGGTAGAGGCTTTCCTAAGTTTCCAGAGGCCACGGCTTGCAATCTAGAACTTATGTGATTTATTAATATTGAGAATGATATTTTAGGACCTTTCTTTGAGCTCTTCACTCCATAGCCTCCAATGTATCAGTTACAATGCTTTGGCATATATATGCTAGGTGACTTCCTACAAATCTAGTGGCACAATCCAACAGAACTAGGTTTCGCATCCTAGCACCCACGTGAACCTTATGTGCAGGCGCAAACATGCGTACATGTACAGCCATACCATTGCGCCCAAGACTGCTGCGTTTGTAGATCCTTTGTGGCTGTATCATATACCTAAATGAATATTTCCCTAATAATTACATAACTACCTAGGTACAAAGCAAACTTTGGGGAGAAATTCGAAGATTATGGATTGAGGACCAGCCCTTGAAAGGGGCTTGGTTTTCCTTTCTTTTCTCTTAACTCTTCTTCATGATATGTGCCTTAAATTATCTCTACAATAGCAGAGTAGGGCGTTGGAATATTAATGATAGAGACATGGAATCACCCACTACAAGAAAACGCCCCCCTCGAGCCTCAATATTAACTCAACATATGTATGAATGTACAGGCGAAATTGGCCATAGGCCAAACTATCTGGTTTTCATATGAACGTACAAAATTAGAGTTCATTGCCGCTACTATTTGCATATGCGTATGCATGCACTCGAGTAGACATAACGTGTAGCACATTTAGGTCGATTGTACAATAACCATTCGGAACGGGATCCTACGGTTTCAAATTAATAGGCCACCCCAATCGATGCTGAGAACGAGGCTATCCTGGTTCTAAAAGGTAAACTATAATATAATCCGCAATACTTCCTCCTCTTGGGCAAACAATACTACCTCCTCGTACCTATAGATATTGAGTTACATACATGTACATTGCAACGAATTTTGCCAATAACCGGGTGATCGTAAATCACATTCATTATCTATTTAACCTTCATCGACGGCTATTAGCCCTTGCACTTCTGGGTAAGGCGGTCCATACGGAGGATGGCAACGAACACTCCGAATTTTTTGGCCCCCAGAACCCTCCCAGCCTTGTCTCTCCACACTGCCAGAATTACCGTCGACTATCAGTGCAGATGATTCGCAATGTTCATCCGTATAGAAGCTGCAAGTGCACGAATCAATCTTCCAGTCTCTCATTATGGTCCCTTTCCCTTCAGCTACCAGGTAGCAGAGGCTATTTCCGGTCCATTGGTCTATATCCCCCTCATTCAATCGGACGGAGTAATAACCATCGTTGTCGTCTCCGTCAATCGTTTTGTATTTCTCGTCTCTACTTGCACCATTTGAAAGCCACAAACTGCAGCCTAATACCAGATCCCAGCCTGTAGTCTTAGTACACCCGATGCTTAATAACTTTCCATCCCCGTAAGCATCCAAAGGGACCTGGCCGCGAATGACACCTATATTCGCACCATCCTTGCAATCCTTCTCGTACCAGAACCTGCAATAGCAATAGCCCAAGACGCGGATCCCAGTAATACGAGCGTAGTCGAAAGCGTCATAAAACTCGCTGATATTGTGACAATCAATATTGTTTTGATCGGCCTCTACAGATGCCCTATCTTCGTTTTCGCTAAAGCTATTGCGACCCCTGGCGCCGAAACCTTCCCATTGCACACGCATTTCTTCCTGAACGAAGTCATACCAGTTGATCTCGGTACGGTGGTAGAGGCCTATGCGGCATTGGCGGCTTTGCACTGGAAATATGTCGCCGTTGAAAATTTGTCCTGTTAACATTTCGAAGGGTTCTCCAGTTCCCCTTGGGGCTATCGTGCTACGCCGGAGAGATAATTCTTGTGGTGCGGCGGCGGTGAATTGCATGGGAAGGGGTAAAGAGAGGAGGACAGCGGCATAGCAGAATGCAGCAAAGGTCATTGTGCTTCTCATTTCGCAAAGGCCTGTGGGAGAGGAGCTATATGAAATTACGCTACGTATGTAAGTATTTTCAAAGATAGAAGTCAATGTAGAATAAGGTGGACATCCCTATCGCGCTTGGGGAGCAGATATGGATAGAAGATGGAATGAAAAGATATGACTAGCTAGAAGAGTCTTTGTGGTGATGAATCAATGGAGTAGTCGATAAGGTATCCCAAGCTTCTTTGAGTGAAAATATCTCTTTTTTATAGAGCAAGATTATTCGAAACCCAGGGATATACACTCAGAGGTTGATGTGCTAGAGTATGTATAAGTTTCTGGCTAAGTAGTTTTGACCTCACTGACCGGTCACTCTTTGTGCGGTCTGCAGATCTGGGTACGAGACCACCACCACTGACCAAGTCTCACTCCATAGACTCTGCCACCAACCGGAGAATTCCAGGAATCAATCCTTTGCGTCCGTTGGTTGTGTATTCTAGCTAGGCGCATATGCGCATACGTCCAAGCATGCCACTTGCAACTATTTAAGAACATTATGGGGATTCGAGGCTAACATTATGGATGTGCCTCCTTATCATATGATCATAAGTTCTATACACCTGCTTTTAGATATAACGCCAGTACTACTGTGCGCTCCTGCTTTATATTGGAGCTTCAGATCAGGTCCATGCCACAGCCCAATCACTAACATTCAGATTTCTCTATTAACTAAAGCTCAGCCCTGCGCATAACAGGACCAGCAGTTGTATATATATATAGCTTAAGTTATAACACTCCAGATGCCGACAGACTGCATCAAAAAGTTAAACTGGGACGAGGAGCTCGGAGGATATGATTCTAATATGAAACCAGGGCCGAATTCCCCAATGTTGCAAATTGCTGTTGAAATATCTCCAGTAAATAAATTACAACTGGTCGAGCACCCAGACCGCACAAGGAGTGACTGATGACGGCCACCAGTATACTAGTTACTTGCCGAGATGCACAGCTAGCCATATACAAAGATTCAATTAATATAGGTAGATATTCCATAATAGTGAGAAAAAAGCAAAGAGCAAGAATTCGCATGATTAAACGTCTCGGAATAATCCCGTGAGCTGAGCCGCAGAGCTGATCTTTCAGCTTACAGGATGGGGTTCCTTACACAAAGCATATAGCACATGTACATTACAAATCGACGGCTTGAAGTTACATGATGAGGGTTAACTAGTGGATACCGTTCCCACAAAATTTTAGCTATGCCTCCATTTTTTTACATATAATTTTGCGAGGGTCGTAAGAGTGACACCGCCATGGTGCTATATAGGTAAAAGAATACGCCCATTGAGACCTCTTCTTGTGACGCTATCCAAGTGATGGCCCATAAGGAGCATCGCATCGAAAGCTTCGAACTTGTTGAGCCCTAGAAAACACATAGACATTGTCGTTGGTCCGATCCCTCGAGACCGACCCGCGGACGCCATCGATAAGATATGGGTTGCCCTCGCAGTTACTATTGGTCCAAAAGTTGCAAGTACAATCTTTGATTTTCCACTGCCTCATCACGACTCCATCTGCATCTGGAAGTTCGTCTGAAACAGGGATACATGAACCCTGTCCGGTATACCTGTTTATGACCGTAGGGCCTGGCCTCAAAGCATCCCAACTTCCCGCGTCCGTAAAACTCTTGAAAACAGCTAGGGTTCTTCTAGTACCGTCGAACTCATTGAATTTTTCATTTTGATCCCCGCCGTTGGTGAACGATACCTCACAACTTGAGTATGGCCTCCAACCCGTACTCGTGATACATCGAAAACTGCTAAACGTTCCCGGATGTGACCCGCCATCGTTGTTGTCGCGAATGTCCAATTCATAAGGATCAATCGTGGCGAAACGCTCAGGCTCAGCGTAAGAAAAATCCCCTGTACAGTTCGATATGAACCAAAATCCACATCCACAGTAACCCTGAGCCCAAACAAATTTAGCACCGGCGGTGGCGATGCCGTCGCCTAGCGTATCTTTAATAACGTTACAAGGAGGGTTCTCCGCCTCATAAAATGCAATATCCGCAGTTCTGGCCGAAAAGTTGTAGCCTTGGCCGAGAGGGAAACCTTCCCAGTCTATGTCGTTAGGTTTTCTCTTGTAAATGTTTTCATTATTTTGGTATATGCCAACGCGGCAGGTGCGGCTTAGGATGGGTTTAGTATCATCTAGTACGCTAGATTGTTCGAATAGCGACCGGCGGTGTAGCTGTATTGCCCCCTTGTGTGGTGCGGCTGCCGCTAGTTGGATTTGGGCGGACAGTATAAAAAAGAATAGGATACCGAAGGCGAGTGGCTCGCGCATTCTTGTGAACCATGACTTGTACGACGCTGGGATCGCCATGCCCATATTGAATCGAATTCCTTGGCTATATGCACAACTGCGATAGTAGCGAGAATGGGTTTATAGGACCAAAACACCCGATGGATTGGAATAAATGAAAGGAACTTTAGAAAGTACGTGCCTCTTGGCCTTGATTGTGAATATACGTAAACGCCAATGGTAAGACACAATCACCTAGACGTTTGAGGGGCACTTTAATCTTGCATATTGATATCGATAGGGACCCTCCATCTTTATATATAAGATCCTTTGCTAGCTTTTTCAAGCCGAAGCATATCGGAATAACGTTCTCCATCTATTAGATACACTTTATGGGGTACGTAATCTAGATCTCTTTTGATTCAGGAGCCCTGACAGTATCATTGCAACGGCTTAAGTTGCATGATCTGTGATCACTACATCAATCTAAACTTTAAACGTTAAACACTGTCTCGATCTCGGCTCTATCGCCCTAACGTTAACTCGAGTACTCTAGCCAGGCATGAATTCATGCAATTTCAATGCAAAGGGGCTAGACAGATTCTGAGTAGGCGCTAAGTAGCCTAAAAAATTTTCTCCCAGCTCTAGGCCCTTAACTGCAAAAATTCATGTATGCACCAAAAACATTTGTTTAGTATCGCTCAAATAGACGAGCCTCGACATTCGAATATTAATATATTCAGTAGTATCGTTTTAGCTAGACGCCGATAGACCTCCAACATGCAACATATTTGTGTGTTGCCGTGATTGCGAAGACCATACATCCAGATAGCGTGTGCTTATTTCGAAATTTCAAATTCTGCGCCCCGACTCGAGATGGCTCAGGAAGTATGTGTATTCCTTTACCCCTCTGCCTCAAATCTCCTTTCAATAGTTGTTTACTTATTAAGAATATCACTTTTCTAACAGCCAACGACTAATCGATCCTCATGCTGAGCTCTGCATGATCAACTTAACTCACGTCTAGACGCTGACATCGAAGGAAATATTGCTAAACCAACGTTACGAAAATACAACAAAACCCGAAACCAGACAACTAAAGGTGAAGCAAGGCGGAGTAAGCCAAACAACTAGGGGAAAATTATCGTATCGAACTTGGCTTTGGGCCAACTCGAGAAGGATCATGCGCAACTGGGTGTTAGTGGCAGGGCCATCACGGGTTTCAATACTCATAAGAGTTATATTCATGCTGGTTGGTAAACTTGTAGGATCTATACGTTTCGCGTTCACCTTTTGCATCTATCAAAATTACCTTTATCTCAAGGGCCAGAGCCAAGCCTAGGGTCATATGCAACTATTGTACACAAGTCAAGCCCGACGACCCCACATGGCGGATGTGAGTTGAGGAGACACCATCACAGATGAATTGGCCCAAACGTTGTGATGGCAGAGAAACGCATGAGCCAGGTAGCCCCTGATTAATATCACGAATTCATGAAGTTGAAGTCGCAGTTCATGGTCACTGTTTTAGCCGTCGGGGCTAAAAGTCAACGTTCCAGATCCATCCTCATACGCATGACGTGCAGTCCTTCACTAAATTTATATATAGCAAACTCAAGCAACTAGAGAGGTATAATATGTTGCTTCGTAAATCAAAATATGTATAGATATCTAGATATATCCAAAGCTATAGTTACCCCAAAAAAGTATGAGAGCTAAACATAAGCATGATAATTCGATCGAAGAGTTGCAATACAGAAGCTTGAATCTAGCCAAACTTAATAGCCCTTTTCGAAAAAGCTATTAGGGACAGCAAACGGAGGTGCGTACGGGAGGTCGCATCTATAACTCATGACACCTTGGTCCCCAAAAATTGTCATATTCTCCCTTCGAACCCAACCCGCATGCCCATCCAATAAAATACGCTTTTCACATTCAGAGTCCGTATAGAAGTTACAAGTGCACCCACTGATCGTCCAATGTTTCATTACAATTGGTGATATTGACCTACACGGGCCTTTTCCAGTCCATTCGTCAATATCCCATCCCGTCTGCTGGACGTATTCGGATTTCTCCGGAGGGTCGGGCCCCCCTCCATCCGAAAACCACAGCTTACACCCCACGAAGGAAAGCCAGTGACTATACTTCTTACAAGTAAAGCTTTTGATGTTCCCGCTCCAATCATCACCTAAGGCGTTCGAAACCTTATTCCTCATGAGCAAACTAGGGACCGAATTGTCGCGACAGGACTCATCCTTGTAGAATAGGCAGTAACAGTATCCAGACATGAAGATTTGCTCAATACCGTTCTCTGCGAGTTTCCCGCCTATCTCACCAGGAACATTACGGCAGGTTGATGACTGCTGGCGTTCGGATATTAGGGTTTGTTGGTTGGTCTCTGGGTCGTAGTTAGGGCCGAGTGGATAGCCTTCCCATGCTTCGTACCTTGAAGAAGTCGGTAGGAATTTCCCTGCGATCTCAATGCCTGTGTTGTGTTTGGTGTAAAGGCCGAGCTTGCACGCGCGAGTAAGATAGGGTGTAGTGTTATCCCAGATCTTTCCTTGTTCGAATAAGATTCGGCGATGGAGGGTTGGCTTAAGTGAGATTGCGGTATCAGGGCGTATTTGGGCCAAAAAGGAAGAGATAATGGAAATCAAAGCAAAGTAGGCGCCCAAGAAAATTACATGAATCATTCCTCGTAATTCTTTTCTTGAAAATTCAATGTATTTGTGAGGACACCCGGACTCCAAGTTAAAGCCTTCTAAAGGTTTGTGAGAGTAAATTAGTTGGTGGTTTAAGATATCGCGATATCATCGCTTCAAGAAATATACAAAGACATGGTCACGTAGGTACAAATAATGCCGATCATTCTGCCTTCAAAGGATGTTATGCACAATTTAATGCGCTATATATAGGTCCTCACACGTAGTCCACCACTTCGCCTCCTCCTTCTTCTCCTTCATGGTCCAAGCCGTTGCGAATATCGTGAAATTCACCACAGGAAATCTGACTTAAAGCTGTGCTTGATTTAACTATTGAACCTCTTTGAAGTTGGGTACCTGGGTGCGACCACCAACCGTCAACTGGTTGACCCTTTTAGCCCTCCGATCGAGACAATAAAACACCTGTAAGACCATGCATTCGCTGGTAATTATGAAAATGGCACAGAGAATAAAGCCATAGCATTGGCTCATATTGTGCCATTTAGGCGAATGAAAGCTTTTGCCTCCAAACTTCGGAGAGTATATTCTTGGAAGGAATTCGAATATTGATGCCGTATGCCCACCTTTACTTAAGCCACACAAGCACCGCCTCATACGCAGAATTAAGAAGTAGTTAGAACTTATTCTGAATGCAAAATTCCAACATTTCCACGTGTTGATACCTTCTTCAATTTATATATACTATATATTTTATATAGGTTGAGAGTGGAAGATCCGCTGATGACTATAATGCACTGGAACATCAAGACAGAGCCAAAGTTTCGACTAATATAATTAGCATTGCTATTATTGCATGATTCAAGACGAGCTCGAGGGTCAATCCCTAGAGTTTATCCTTTGACTATCTTAAGAAATCGTCTTATAGCCCCAATCACGGTATACATAGTGATATCAACTAAATCCGCATCGCCAGAGACCAGAATCAACGGCCACACAAACCGAGCGCGAGACGAACATAGCCGATCATGAAAATGCAACTCTAGCATTTAACATTTGTCTCGTACCCAGCCCCTGGGATTTAACATACACATAGTCACAGTTATTGTCTCCAAGATGGGGTTCCAGTTCATTGATTCCAGCCTCGTCAATCCGGGAACTGTTCTTGGAAAACGGGAGCCGAAAAGAACCAAGCTGCCATATATAGTAGCCACGACAGAAGCATTCCGAAAATGGTACCTGGACGGAATCCACTATCATAGGTGCGTACGTCTGAGCCTACTGATACCAATCGGAACAAAGAGTTTTCTTGTATACTCAAGTATCTGTATTGATACATGCCAACTTCGTCATACTAATTATCGTTGGTCAATTGGTACGGGTCCATTTTAAATAGAGAGGAGTACATGACAGGAAACCTATTCGGAGACGAACGTCCCCAAATTAGAAGAGAGGAAGAAGATAAAAGGTTACCGATACCATTTGAATCATACGAGCACCTACCTCCGAGTCACTGTTCAGAATACTGCCTGCAGAAAAACGATTTCCACCAAACCCTCCCAATAACAATTCACATCAGGGGTGATCCGGAATCCAGCTCTCATCTTTTTCATGACCCAGCAACAATTGATATCTGGATCCCTCTAGAGCTTTGCCCGGAAGCTGCCGAAGAGTGTGCCCGTGTGCGTGGATACCCGTACCCAGCTTACGTCCATATGATGATTCTCCAAATACAAGGGTGTGACAAAAAATTCGAGTTCAAGGCACTCTACACCCCGATCGAAAAACTACCGAAAGGCTCTCTTCCTATAGTTCCCGGTTTGCGAGGCCAAGGGGTTTGGGATAATTTGCGTTACTACTGGAGTGGGTATACTCATGAGTTCGACGACGGTCCTATTCTAGATCCGATTTCCGGAAGGCCTAAGAGCATTTTCATTTTGAAGGATTGTATCCACCGAGATAATTTGTTAAAGTTGTCCGGACACTACATACGCATCCCCCAACCTATCACGTATAGATATCACTTCTGAAGACGGATCACAAAGTCCGGTCTGATTAATCGTTACACGTTTTTATAGAAGGCTTAATAAGGCCAGTCTACTAAGACTCCCTCATCCAACGAAAAGATACCACGAATTTACGGTTATAACCTCCAAACAAGTGACCCAAGGCATGACTCTATCAACTGAGCGGTTTTTTCCCAGCCCCAAATATCTGGGACGCTCTATAACTCGGTTTTCAAGAGACCTAATTATGTTCTGTACGGCTGTGTGACACAGCTACTACCGAACACCTGTTCGTCGTCTCTTCGATCTCTCGCAAAACTGCGAGCAAACAAAACGTTATCAGTTTTCTTGACACAGATTGTCAGGTCTGCAGGGTTTATCTTTATATCAGCTGGCCGCAAACCTCCAAAGCTAGCACGTCATATAGTATAGTCCCCCACCTTTTAATTCCCCGAATCTACGCCATAGCCATCAAAATGTCCACCCGTTTCAAGATAAGACAAAAAGAAGGTCATAAGGCTCAAAGATCCCCAACGTGCCGACCCCAACAACAACACAGTCGACGGGTCGACAACGTGGGTGCGTCGAAGGGACTTCCCGTGAACCTCACATGTTCCGCTTCCATTCCATGAATTCCGCCAGTGGCGAGCGGACCCATGGCCATCCGCTTGTCCTTTTTGTACCACCACCCCAGAAGACCCCAAATACCGATTAACATGCCATTCCTGGGATTCCCCAGCTTTTCCCCGATCCAGAAGAATTCATGGTATCTTATCTAAACTTGTTTTTTTCTTGTTCTTCCCGTTCGATTCACGAGTCCCGTCACGCCGCTCGGGTTTTCCTTTTCAACATTACTGCCATGGAACGTTGAAAGTTAATATTTTATATGCGCATATAAAGCACACACCACATGCCACCGTGCATACCGCATTTTGCCTTTTGTTTTTTCCCACCTTCCCAGAGGTGCAAGCCGGTCACATACGTTAGTCCCGATCCCCGGGCCATATCTGCATACCTGTCTACCTAAGCAAATACGCTTCTGCATGCAAGTCTAATATATATCACCGTCCCAGCTGACCATCCTGCAGATAAAACAACTAGGTAGAACAAGTTTTCTAAACGAAGAATCCAGGCCGTAATTTCCTGTAACATGACTGTTCGGCTTGACTGAAACAAGGATTCGCCAAAACAGCCGTCGACGTTAGTCGGCCCAGGTCAACCCCAAAGGGTGGTTCCGGTTTGGGGTTCAACCCATAAAATGCAACAAAATCACTTCCAAAAGCAGGTCGTGATCACATATGTTTAAAACGTTACCGTTAAGGGTAGCTAATCATCACACTACATTAGCTCGGAGAACGCGAACCTTAGCTTAGCTTTAGCTTGGGTTAGCTATAGCTTAATTAGCACCACCGCCTGATAATGAACATTCCCAAATATCCGGGAAAAAAGGACAGATCTATCACCTTACATACGCCTCACTCTTATTTTACATCATACATATCGTACTAAAATGATACCATTAGGTTTAGTGAGCAAGATACCCGCGGGCGTTAAGGAGTGTTGATCCGGTCGTCTTTCCTTTCTTAGTTTGGTATGTGTCTGGAACATCACGTATTCGGGGGGCGATGTGATTGTGAAAGCTCGACTCGACATGCGCATGGCATGGGGCGTTTTTTTTTTACCCCACATGGATAAAAAAAAAAATGTCTCAGCTCTAGGATCGATCCTACGGATCGTGAATGGGAAGGCAGTTTGGGTTGTGGCTTCAACGAACTTTACCATTTTACCATTACGCTACGGGGAATTTGTGATAGGGATATCGCTCGTACATATATGAGAAGGTCCAGGCTTTTATGTATCAAAAACTTCAACCCTTGTGGGGATATATATTCAGGATCATCGCCCCCTTTTTTTCTGCCAGGGCTTCAAGAATTTCCGAGAAGAGCTCGTTAAGTTTTTACTCTGGATTGCATACTGCTTGATTGGAAAAAGTAGATTTTTTGGATGTGCGAATGGCTTTCTTAGCTACACTACATACATCTTTTGTAACCAATGATAAAAAGAATAGGAAAGGGAAAAAGAGTAATAGAATTACAAAGGGAAAGAAGTGAAAATGATTGTAACAAATGAAATTCGTGGGTCTTCGTCAGAGTCATTATTAGTGGGGTCAGAAAGCAAAAGAGCAGAAAAAAAAGAATGAAGTAGAGTAACTGTGCCAGAAACAAAAATCGAAAGAAGATTCGTACCGGTCATCATATTAAGCAATTATATAAAAATCAAAAAGAAAAGCATTGCAATGAGCCAGATTACCACACCATGCAGAAAAGAGCAGTAATACCCAAGGGAAAATGCTAAAATGTACACAGGGAGTGGAAAAAAAGGAGTATGTTCCTCTCACCCTAGAGGAAAAAAGATTCTTTTTTTCAATGTTCAAACAAAAAAAAAGATGTCCGATGATATGCAAGAATCAAGTTTGCCCCACCCAATTTGAAGCAAAAAATGAATTTTTAATTTGTACAGAGAAGAGCTTTCACCCATTTGGATTTGTTTTTTTGACGAAGGATCCCACCATAATATGACAAAGAGGAAGAGTAAGGAAAGAAGAGAGACCAAAGACAATAAGAATCCGTTTGATGCATAATGTAACAAAAGCCGGCCCTATAAGAAACACGGAAGAAGAGGAGAAAATGTAAGGAAAAGTAGATATAAGGAAATGTGTAAAACGAGAGTTCGATTTGGCGTGGAAGGCCGGTTTGAAGATTGAGAAGTTTTAATTTTTTTTTTGTGGGTTTTTCTTGTGGAGGAAAGTAAAAGTCTTTGGTATCTGAGGAAGAGAGGAAAGGAAAAAAGAGGAAGATCGGTGGTTGTGGAACCCATCGGCAAAAAGAAATATAAGAGATAGAAAGCTTTCTGTGACGAACCGGCGTAGTTTCCTTTGCTGATATAGTTGTTTTGCCTGTAGAGTGCTCCTTAGGAGATTGAGTAGTAGTAAGACCGAAAAGAAGAGGGGTGCAAAACGGTCGAAGACATTCTGATAAAGAACAAAGGAAAGTTGAATTGAAGGTGAAGAAAGAGGCGCTAAAAAAGATAAAAAGGAAGATGTATGGCCTATATACTGGTCATATAAAAATCAAAGGACGTAAAAGACTTCAAAGCATAAAATCATATAGCATCAAGACGCATAAAGAAGTTCAAAAAAATCACAAGGCTTGCTAAAGATATCACAACGTGGAAAGGCTAAAAGCAAAAACACCTGCTAAAGATCCAAGTAAAAGCACAAACAGTGGACAAAGGAAATAACTCTAAGAAAAATAGGGGCATCAATGATACAGGCTGTGTTCTGTATGCAAGACAAAGGCAGGAGGCTGTGATCAAGCACCAGAGTTTGACTGCGAAGTCTATCTTCTGGTGGCTGTCGTCAAGAGGTTTAATGTATAGATGGTACAAGAGGCTTAAGCAGACTCAGCACGAGTGCTTTGAGCGTAGGCGGCGAAGCGGCGAACGACCTCAGCATCAACCTTATCCCAAAGGAGGGATCGGGTGTAGACCTCAGCAACGGAAGGCTTGTTGTGACCTTTTCGGAGAGCATTCAAGGTGGCCTGGAGGTTTTGACGACCCTCAGAGGTAGTGTACTCTGGCTCGCGAAGGAACTCCTTCGACGTAACCTCGTCGTACTCTGCAGCAGTCAGCATCATGAGTTCCTGAGCTTCTTGCGCACGAGTCTTCGGTTGTTCGAGGTGAGCGTTGAGTGCAGCCAAAGAGGAGCCAAGACCGATGAGCTGGGAAGATTCAGTCTTTGGAACAACCCAGGCATCAGAGACCTGTTGAGTGACAGAAGGACCAACGGAAAGCTCGACGTTGCGTGGGTCGGCGGTGGCGATGGTGTTAGTTGGCTTAACACCGGCATCTTCGAAGATGGTGTTCAAGACAGCTGCGGAAGCAGTCTGGAGTGGCTGTGGAACTGGTGGGAGAGCGCTGCTCTGAGTACCCTTCGAAGCAACGAAGGCACCGAAGAGCAAGAGCAAGAAGAGAAGACCAGAGGCTGGCTTCTCCTCTTCCTTGATCTCCGACATCTTTGGGGCGAGCTTGACTTCTGCAACGTCTGGGACGTTGAGGAAGTTGTTTGCCTCGTCGTTGAAGCTTGTTGGTTCCCAGAAGGAATCGATTGGCATGCCATCGAAGGTAAACTCTTCGGTGTAGTTGACACCAGCGGGGGACTGAGCATGCATGGCAGCCTGGTTGAGCTTCTCTTGCATATGGTCGAGTTCCTGAGCGAGGAAGGTGTTCTTCTTTCGGAGATCTGCAGTCTCCAAAGTGTGCTTGCGAACGATTTCCTCATTCTGGATCTGAGCATAGTTGAGATGATGTTCGAACATCTCTCTCTCACGCATCCACTGGGCCTCCTTCTCCATCCATTCGTTTTCACGGACGGCCAAGGAGTTCATCTTCTCCTCGAGTTCGAGGATGATGGCACTGTGGACCTTCTTCTCTTCCTCAAGACGCTCAGTGTGTTGCTTCTTGCGTTGCCTTGAGTCGAGACTATGTAATTTATATAAATAAGTATATGTTTTGGTATAAAGGTATGTATATGTGAGAACATGTAAACACTTACGCTGCTTGTCTGTTTCTTAGGAGTCTCTTTTGTTGCTTAAGTTCCTTGATCTCGGACTCGTCGGTGGACTGAGTGATGAGGGCATCGATGTTCATCAATGTTCTCTCGGCTGGGATGTCGAAGCGGGCATTCTTCTTTCTAATTCCATCCCGTCGAATGTGCATCGGGGAGTGGATTCTGAGTTGTGGGCTGCCAGGTCGGACAGGGGCGGTTGGCTTCTTTGCTTGGCCATTGGAAGCGATGTTCTGGAGCTCATTGGAACCCTCAGACTGCATAGCAGGAGCGGGGGTGATGGCTGGGGCAATGGGGGTCTCAAAAGGTTGTGTCGAAGGTGTGAAGCCTGAGAAGTCAGCACCATCGAAGTTGAAGTTCTGAACCTGACCACCAAAGTTACCCTGAACTGGAGTGGCAGTTTCTGATCGGTCGACCATGGTATCCCAAGCAGCAGCGGCACCAAACTGGGAGCCGTTGGCTTCCATCTTGACGAATGGGTTGTTCTCGAAGCCCGAAGACATAGGAGAAGAGTCGCTCATGCCGTTAAGGAAGTCCCAGTCTCCAGCTTGGAGCTGAGGGGAGAAGATGGCTGCGTCAGCCATGGAAGGCCGCCTTGTGTCAACAGGAGATTCAAATGCAGATGTGTCGATAGTGCTCTCAAGAATGTTATCATCCAAGATACTCGAGTCATCATCGTCATTCCACCGTCTCGACATGCCGGCCTCAGCTTGTAGGAGTTGTGTGTTTCTGTAGTAATCTTGCATGGTGAACTGGGTCGCCATCTTGGCTATATATGTGTATGTGTATGTGAAAAGGGGACTTCGATATCGAGTCCCTATATATGAAGAATGGTAGTCGTAGTGGTCGTAGTGGTCGTGTAGTATATAGTGTATCCCTTATACTTCAATGTATATAATATATGACCCAACACTTGAATCCTTCGAGGAGATGTTGGAGTTTGGTGGATGTGTTGCGAGGGAGGTCTGAACAAGATAGATGAGGAAGAGGAAAAGAGGCTGGGAACAAGTAAACGAGGAGGAAGGAAGACGCAGGAATATAAACTGATGACCGGAAAATAAGAAAAATAAAAAATAGAAAAACGAAAAAAATAAAAAAAATAAAAAATAAGACGAGATAAAATAGGTTGGAGGAAGAGATGATGATAAACTAGTCTGAGGATAACCTGATCTCAAAAACTCTCGTCCTTGAAATGCTGTGGCAGTCAGTAGTTGTTATACTAGAATCGATTCGACCGTCCGGATTTCCCAGGCAGTGGATCTGATGCTGTAATATGATATATATCTATCGTATGCGAGAATCACAGCCCTTCGGTGGTGCTTCTGTATACGACCTAAATGGATAATACCTCTGTGGTTTCTTGTAGTTTTGAATACGGAAGAAAGAAGAAGGGGGGAGGGAATTATACAAGCGGATGGGCAGCCGCAGATGTTATATCGGGGAGCCTGGCATGCTTCTTCCCTCTAGCCACCATCTTCCTCTTCCTCCCCCAAACAAAAACAAGACCGACCGAAGAGAAAGAGCAAGCACACTGCAGGAAGCAGGCATAGGCACACACCGTCTCAAAGCTTGGTGGGAGCAGATGGTACTTCGGGTTCCTCCCAGCTGCATGCCCTTCCTTGTACCACTGCAGGCGTGGGTGGGTACCACCCCCATCTCAAATTTTTCCTCTGATTCCACCGTATGGGAACGAGCGGATGGGAGAATCGGCCAATGGCGACGCAATGCCCTCGATCCCCGGCATCAAAGGGGAAAAAGAAACGTCTTACCCTCGACGGGTACTCTAACTTTTTGTGTGAGGGATGCATCCTCTCGTGCTGCAGCAAAGCGAGTCAAGAACCAAGAACTGGCCATGTTCCCAGTGGGAGGCAGCTAAGGGAACTCCACTCGATGTCTCTCCCTGGTACCCGTCGCCGCCGGTAAGAATGGGGAATTTCTAACAGTTATCACCAAAAATGCTATCATTGGGCAGATGTCACATTCAAACACTCAAAAAGTTGGGGGAGGCTGCTATCAATTCTGGTAGTCGAGACGCTTCATCTGCCTCTGTCCTCAAAATATCTCTCCCTTGTGACATCCTTCTGTGGGAGGAGCACAGCTTGCTGCTTTGACAGGCGGGTTTCGGTTCTTGTACCCCAAGACCTTACCTTCTTGTCCATAGCAGGTCCCCACTTTCATTCTTTCCTTTTTTTGGGGGTGTTTTTGGTTTGTTTTTTTTCTTCTTCCTTCTTCCGAGGGTGCAAAAAGACCTAGGAAGAAAATGTTTCCAAATTTTTTCGCTCCTGTGAGCACGGGAAGCTAACTACAAGCTGGGTAGCTTCCTCGGAAAGAGCTACCATTTACTGCTAAAACAGGAACTTTGAAACCCTTCTATTCACAGCTTCGACCGAGCTACAGTTAAGATGCTCGAAATGCTTCAACAGAAAAAAAAAAAAAAAAAATCATCGACACAAAAATGCACATGAAAATGTTCACTAGCAAGGACTCGGGCTGTATCTCGCAGAACTAAAATGTTGAGGAGGTACAAAAGAAAAACTCTGCTTTTTCTCGCGTGGGACATCAAGATCGAAAAAAAAAAAATCGCCCATGCTAAGACTCTGCCAGGCGCCAGTGGAAACACTCTATTTGCCCTATCTTCATGCTGCCTGCATAAACATATCACAGACTACCCAGTAGAATGGATAGACATACAGATACAAAAAACAAAAAAGAAATGGAATCAATGCCCAGGCCCGTTGTTACTCCGCCGTCCGGCAGTACAAGAAACGTAAGTACCATCTCGTGGGATGAGAAAGTAGTGGGATTTCAGATATTATTAGGCTCTTCAAGAGGTTGTTTTTTTTTGGTGCTTCCAATGGCAGAAACCACTCTTGCTATTTCCCCACTTTATGCTACTAAACCACTCGCACCCAGCATCTTGACATCAGCGAGCCATTCACAGCGAACGTACGTTTGCTCTCTGCATAATAATCGATATATCCATGCAATTGCCTCGGAGGTAGCAGTTTGGACCTTCGATATAAGAGGAACTAGACCGCCGCGCACCCCCCCTCCTCCTCGGCCGTCAAAAGCAGCAGGTTCGTCCATACAGAATGAAGCTCTTGATCTGTTGGAATAGGTTATGCATGATCAACCGCTTTTTTACTTTCCATATATCAAATAAAGTGATAAGCCCGAGATGGGTTTCGCCTGCTATATGTTCCCATGCCATGAGGGGTTATTGCGATTTGATCAAGCTCAGCAGATAGTCATCCGGCCGAGATCTCATTCGTTCCTTCTCGAAGGGACGCCCCCATATTCATATTTTGGTCCATCCCGCTCGACCGCGCTCTTCTCCTTTCCAACGGCATGATCTCTGGAACCCGCAGAGCCAAAAGGCAACGGAGAAGGCGGAGAGAATGGACGAATCGAGATTTCAAACGATAGACATCCAAGATCACTGCTCGCGTAATAAAGTGTGAATGATCCTCAAAGCACCCCACCATGGATCACCCGGTCCGAGGCTGGGTCAAGGATCCTGTGGTCTTTTGTTTCAGTTATTCGATGGTAGTAATGTACTGCTTCTCGAAGGAAAGGCTGGATCCAGCAAATAGGATAAGCTTCTTTTTTGGCAATACATCCATTATAGAGAAGGCTGTCACGCAAAAGGCTCATGCTCAATAGGAGCTTATTTTTTTTTTCCTGGTCCTATATTCGTTTTTTTCTTGGAGGGGTGGGGATAAGGATTATTTTTAATTCTTTTTTGGCAAAGGGTGTGGTACTTATGAGCTGGCAGACATAAGCCCTGCACCTCCACAAAAGATTCCCGGCTTTCATACTATGTAGACGTCTATTCTGCTCGACAACCTTCCTTTCCGTGCCTCATGTCACAGAAAAAAAAAACTCGTGGCGCGGGAAGACAAAGAAATGAGGGGTCCGAATGACGATATTTCTAATATCAGCGTTTTCGATATTGACAGACGGGATATCCGTGATACAAGAGACGGGAAAACAGGGCGAGTCTTCGTCAAGTCTAGTCATTTTTTTGTTAAAGAAAAGGTGACATTGACAGCGAAGCTTCTACACCATGTTCTTCCTGCTTGCTAATATCGGTCCTCGGTCACTTGTGTGAAGGGCAAACCCGGAATCAATCCGAGCAAGGGATCGAAAGGCATCGATCGAGTGAAAACCTTCAGTCGGTATCGCCTCCTTCCTCCTAAATTGGTAAACAGAGACGAAGGCTGAGGAGCTATCGATGGTTCTTAGAGGAGGAGCCCTCGACAAGAACGCCATAAACCAATCCTCTCTTCGAGTTCTCCGGATTCCTGCGTCTTCGGATCCACTACCATTTGCTCGTTTGCTTTAGCTTCAGAAAGCACGCACTGGCTTTCCCAAATCTGCGTAATCTACAGGCATGAAGATTGCTTGAAGATGTGTGCGCGGGAGCAAGTTAGGCGATACCGGGAGTGATCCAGATACGTCTGCTTTGTGCTGCAAAGACGGGAGCTATGGAGCGGGATTGCCTTCTGAGAATCCAATCCGTTCGGATTTCATCCCATCATTGAAGAAATCATCACCACCATTCAATTGCCTCTCCACCCATCCATACCGTCTACCATTGTGGAGTTGGTAAGCAGCCTCGTGAGCCGAAATGCTTCATGCAACAGCGGCATCCGCATTATGTTTATGAACGGCCGATCATAAATCCCGTCCCATTATTGAATTCTTCAATGCCTAATCGGCATTATTTTTTCAAAATGAACCGCATTAACCATGGGGCCCTTTTTTTTTTTTTTCACTCAGGCTGATTGATCGAACCGACCCAGGCAGCCGTGCCGTCGCGTTATCACGCCGAGACATGAGATGTCTCTACTATGCAACGCCAGGGCCTCGGGATGGAGGGAGGGGGCGATGCGTTGAGAGGAGTTCTGGAGTTCTGGACCTCTCCGAAACTGGCTACTAGTTAGACTAAGCAGCTCTGTTCCCACGCGGCTCGGACGGAGCGAATGGTATAGTGTGCACTATCTTGGGTAGAAGGAGGCCCGGCCGAAGAGATCCTCTGATTAGGCATTCAGCAATGTAAGGCCAGTCGCGCTTTTGAAGCTAAAGGACCCAAAGATCGGATGCCCCCTCAGCGACTTCGGAAACGTGATCTCACTCGTCAGGCGCGAGTGGGATGGTTCCCGAGAGGGTGAAAGGTCAATAGAACTTCTCCTTTTAGCCCTTCTATGATACTTTAGCTTCTCGAGTGAAAAAATTTTCATTGGGTAAAAAACCGGGGATGGAGAAGGGAAACCTTACAAGAGCCTTCTTTGTTTACCTTTGGCCGACGGCCATGGGGTCGATAGCCTGGGCGAGCTGCATCTCTTGTTCGTTACATGCAAGGTGACTGTGGGCTGCATGCAAAGCATATGCACGAGGTCGACTCCATGTCGAAACCTTTTGCACCAGTGAGATGTTTAGGTAAGAAGGGAAAATCTGAAAGACGACAATGCTATTGCCGGAGGTTGAGGCCCATGCCCAGCCAGACCAAAGGGATGGTCTAGGGGGGCTCCACTTTTTTTTCTTGGAAGTTTATGCGTCCAAAACCAAGCCAGGAGATTCGCAACTTAGCGCGCCTGCTGGAACTCGAACCGGCGTGACTTGGGGACTTTTGCCGAGGGACGAATGGACATCGCCAATATCAGCCTTTGATTCGGATTCGGATTCGGATTCTTTCACATTCATGGATCATAATAATCCTAATTGACTTTTGTATTATAAGGTCCCAGCGTCTCTCTTTTCTTTTTGTTTTTATTTCGATCAAACAAGCAGGAAAGGGCACACAAGCTACTGCAGCGAATAAATTGGAATGCAACGATCACCCTTCCTCTCGAGTTCCGAGGGCGAATCTGAGGTCGGAATAAACTTGTCTAGGGGGTGCGAATCAAATTCCAAGGTTCTGGAGCATAACGCCATCCATGAGGCGGTGCGACCCCCCATCGGGACTTGTTCGCTGCAAGATCTGGCGTTCTTGCGGCTTTAATCCCTCAGATCATATCATATGGACGATAAAATGTGATTACGCTCGTGCTATGTCATTAATTTTCCTTCCGAATTCCACTAGCTAAGTCAGCAGTCATAAGGTCACGGAAGATCAGTTGGAAATACGATAATCGCCCTTTAAGGTTGAACTAGAGCTATTGGGTTTGATTTGATGCTAAATTTATAAAGCTTGTGGTTCGATCTGGGATCTGGCACAGTGAAGCTTAAGAGAGAAAGCCTTTGACAGTTCCCCTCAGGAAACTCGCTTTGTTTCAGGTTTCTCCAAGCGTGACCATTCATGACCACACATTGGGCAGCTGGGTCACCTGGAGGAGATAGATTCTAACCACCCTAGTCGCAACTTACCTTTAGCACTATATTCAGTTCGGAGCATTCCTTCAGGAATATTCGAACTGGTTATTTGAATGTGACTGCGCACTACTAACTACTCCGCACATACTATATAAGTATATGTACGTACGTCCTTACATCATTATCATGTACGCCTTAGAATTTAGGGTAATCCTTGACAGGCGGAGAGGCGCTATCGACCTGCGCGTTTGTAACATAACTTTAAAGAGCTCGAGGCTAAGGCTGGTTCTATCTCGAGGCATACATACAATGAGGGGAAAGAATTCCCTCGATCAGATCGATCACATATTAGAGACTTCTCCTCACTGCTAAGCTTAGCAGTTGCTTAGTAGGGCACCCATATCTTGCACTGAATATCTATTCGTAAATACCCAGCTCGCTTCGAGGCCTCTCGCTGCATGAGCGTCCACAATGTCTTGAAAGCATGTATGTACCATATATATCAAATCGTCTACATGCACACCGGTCTGCCCTCCCCTCGGTTACATAACGATACGACCCCGAGGCACGATCCCCGCCCCGCTCCCCGTTCCCAAAGGAAGCTAATGTAAAGCACGTAATGCCGTTCCCCTCATCAGAGATTAGGAAGTTCAGACCAAAATAGTGAAAGTAAAAAAGAGAGTTATCCCAAAGTTTGGGATAAATTCGATACGATTACTGGATTATCAGCGGGATGAGCTGTCCTCTCGATAGTATCTTAGATCCCGTCTTCCCGCTCCGTAAGACATATATGTCTAGGTTGTACTATACATCAAAACTAAGCATCTCAAGTTAGTAGCTACTCGTATAGTAACTTATCGCAGTGTACACCTGCTAAGCCCATGCTAGTATATGTCGAAATTAGGACGGAATTATCAAATATCTACATCTCGGCAGCCCGACCAAACGAACGGCTGTATCATTTTTTATTTTTCCAAAAAATTTATATTTTTATTTTTTCAAATTTGACTTCTATATCTTTTTTGGACCAAAGAGGGAGCACGAGCACCACTTAATTGGAGTCCCCCATCCAAGAAGGCAGGAGGTTGGGCCAACCATGACAAGAATGTGGGTCCGCAAAGAAGCTGTAAGACGGGGTAACCCATCGACCTATCGTAGACGACTGATGCGTTGTCATTCGGCCTGGGATTGGTCGACCTGCACAAGGGGGGGTCTCGAGGCTTGGGAAGAGCAAGCAGGCTGAAGACAAGGGAAAATCGTAAATTCCGTCTAAGAAGGTCTGATTTCGCGATCTATACACCGAATGGTCTTGGGATTATATCAGACCTACAACTTGATATCCACTTTTCAGCATAACGCCGTTATTAGGTTGGAACGGGATAAAAAAAATTATATCATGAATCTCTTGAGCATAAGACCGAGAAAAGAACAATTAAGGAATTAGGCAAAAGAAGCAATTTGCCAGATCGTTTGAGAAACCCCTCTCAAAAACGTAACAAAGACAACGCAAAACCCCATTCGATCCTTTCGATCTCAAACATGAAAAAAACCCAAGGCTGCAGCCCTGCTCCTGCGAGGCCAGTCCTCCCTTTTTTCCCGCCAGTACGTCCAGTAACCCCTCCTGATAAAGTAAGTGCTTTCCCCGCGATCTCGATTAACTATCAGTAGTATAAGAGAAAGTTTTGTCATGATCGAATCAGAAATTGTCTCGGAAGCACAACATGAACCCACATACACATACATCTGCACATACATACACCCCGAAACAACAGGAAGGACAACAGTTCCTTCCCCCATGGATCCAGCCGCATATGCGTATATACTTTAAATTTTCTTTTATTCACTAAACTCATTACATATTATAATTTAAATAGCTCTCAAGGATAGGCCCCAGTGCAGACAGATACTGACAGCCGTAGTAGCATCACCGAAACCGTCTTTTTGCATCACTAGTAGCTAGCTTAAATTGATTTCCCCTCTCTATTCTGCACAAAACCTTAGCATCTAAACCTCATTCCTTTAGATACATGATGTTCCAGACCCAAAATCGTAGATATAACCGTGAGCCGTTGAAGACTTCAATGGTACATGCACCTCAGAAATGACTTTGTACCTCTAGATCCCTCCTAAAGTACCGACCTTCCCCTCCGAATCCCAATGTAGATATCGTAGGCATTTAGCAGTTTCTTTCAAACATCATCTAACCCTCGAACATGCTTATAAGCTACCGATACACCCTATCGGCTCGCATTATCTTACATGTACATACCGTTGGCATTACCAGACATATGCCGACACATGCTTTTTTTCGAAAAGAAATCAATCCCCTCATTCCCCTCAATTGGCCGAATTACCAAACTTCCGTCAGATTTTCAGAGGAAAATAAGAAAAATGACATACCGTATATCCCAAGCATCGATTGAAACGCTACTCGATTGAATATTTCCGAACGAACCGGCCGGATAACCCTATGCCTGAGCCTCTCGAAAGGAAAAAGATCACATAAGAAAAATGCATTGACGAAATTAAAAATCCCGGTTTGAGCTCTACAAACGCAGCATACATGTTCACTCCACTCCACTCACCACCCATGTCCGAACCTGTCATAATTCACCATCATTAATACCGTCGACATCATTATTTGACAAACAAAAGAGATATCCTTTTTTTGATCTTGATATCGTATACGTATCGAACCCGACTTCTCAATTGATCAATTGGCTTCAAAATCGGCAAGCTTGCCCATTATCTAACGCGTCCAGGCCCCAATTTTTTTTACCCTAATCTAACAATGGCTTCCTAAACCGACCGAAAACTCCGAAGTTTTTTACAATGTATTACTTTATATAGCCGTGAAATCGGACCTCTAAGACGTAGACATATCACTACGCTTACTCGACACCTTTCCTAAAGTATCTTTTCCTCGACTGGCCTGACAGTTGTTGGCTCCGGACGGTCGTATCATATTAACATCATAGCATGGTTTCTTACAACATTTTTGAGCCGATTGGAACCAAGAACGCATATTGCATCTCATTACTATTCTCATTTCATACTTTTTTACTTCGCTCTTTCTACCTAAAATGTTTCAAAATCCCGCTCGATCATTTGCTTACAAGAACGAAAGAAAAGTTCAAACTGAGGGGGAAAAAAGTTTTCATCCATCTTAAAAGATCGCCTTTCAAAACACCATGCCCGATATTAATAAAAGGGAATAGGATTTGCCAGACGTCCTGCACAATGCAGTCCTCTGGAAACCACATAAGCGAAAAAAAAAAGAACCAACATTGAGACAACAGTGAAAGACAGGAATTAAAACAAGTGAGCCCGTCAACGGCGAACCTCGGGCCTCAAGCTCAAGACCTCGCCGTTGAACTGCACACATGGGAACGGAAAACAAGGAAGGGAAGGGAAGGGAAGGGAACCGGGCCGTCAATGAATGGGTTATTACGGATTCGGCCAGAGCTGGCTCAACTCGAAAACCCCCTCATTTCCCGGTCATGATGCAGGGTACACTGCATTTTGCTGTTACTTCGCTACTGCTGTTCTTCGCAATCATATTTCAAATTTCTCCGGATTAAGAATAGTCGTTTCTATATATGTTGACATTAATCCGTTTAAAAAAGCTATCTGCTTTCTGCTTCGCTACTTCGCTTTGTTGCTTGATGTAAGATGATCAGGGAAGAGAAAATTTTTGCATACGATCCGGTTGGCTGCTTTTCGTCGGGATGTTTCAAAACCGGATGAAGTCCGCTTGTTGGGAGACTTCGTGGCCGTCGTCCGAGGTTTGCAAGATTACCTCGCTATCACTAAAGTAGTCAGAGTCCACATCGTCACTACCGAATTGGTCCTCTTCCTCCTCTTCGTCTTCTTCTTCCTCGTCACTGGAGACATCGCTATCGCCGTCTGTCTGTTTTGCCTTCGCTGCCGCAGCGGCCGCTGCAGCTCGCCTCCTACCAGCATGCTCGATATGGGGCAGCTTGCATGCCTTATCATTACAAACACCTTTCGCGTCGAAGTCCGGACATTCAAAAACATGTTTGTCAAGGCAATCAGCCCCTTTGTCGCAGTACCCCTCTTTCGCAAAAGGCCGGCATATAGGCGCGGATGGGTTGACTCTGACATGAGAGTACTTGCAGCTCTCATTGGAACAGTTACCTCTAAGGAAGTGAAGACAGGCAGGAACGCGATGGGGGTTGGGGATATGCGAAAGATCGCATGAGTCCCCATCTGAACAGTTGTTTTGCAGAAACTTAGGGCATATCGCCACCCTGTCTGGGTCATGAACGTATGGACAAGTATTTCCTCGGACGCATTTACCTAGATAGAGTTTTTTGTTCCCCGTGATAGAGGGTGGCATAGTCAGTCAATGGTCCACGTACCTTTGCAGCTTTCCCAACAACTCAGCATCAATGGTGTGCCAGAGCATGCGCAAGGATAGCTTCCGATAATCGCAAATACGGATAGTCGCCGCTCAGATCTCCCAAGACCCGACACGTATTTTTGCTCGCGATAACGAATGAGGAGAAGAAAAATTGAATAAATCAAGGACAAGAAAGAAAAAGATACCGGTTGATGTGAAAAATTTGCAAGGTTTCGCAATTTTCCTTTTTGCAGGTTGATCACTCCTTCATAGGTTGATCTAGTGAGCCAAACTTGATTCGAAAATGTGATATGGGAGCTGAATAGGGGATGGTTTACTACTGACCGCTGTTGCCTCCGCACCACTCCCGCTCTCCAAAGATTGCCACCCTTACTTCGGTAGAAAGTGACACCCCCGACAACCGCCGTCTTTGGAGTTGGTTTCTTTGCATCATCTGCTCTTTTGTTAGCTTCACTGTAGATAGCAGATAGCATCTCAGATAGCAATCAATACAGGACCACTTACCTGAAACCTTTACCAATTTGCTTCCATCAACTGTAATTTTATATCTCGCCCCATTAATAACGATCTCATGCTGATAAGTAGCCACATTGGTTGGCTTAGATTTGACCCTTCCAACAGTATTTACAATGGCATACTGCTTCGAGCCTTGTAGGAAACTGCGCAACTTCGCCTTCTCGTTTTCTTCCTTCTTTTTCAGTCTGTCTTGACGAGTCTGTTCTATTGCCTTCGCCCGAATCTGCAAATGTTGGTCGTACACGGAAGAGTTTATGAGTTGCATATGTCGGTCACGTTTTGCGACCCAGTTACCAGAGTTAGGTGCTGCTGTTGATCCATTGGACCCTACGGGCGCAGGTGCCACAACGGCATCATTGACATCAGTCATAGCCTCATCGTCGGTCCCGGTGGTTGGCGTCTCGCCTCGGGAGTTGTTTCCACTCGCCGGAGCAGAGTTGTTCAAAACCAACGATCGATTCCTATGACCGGATGGTATTTGCCTCCCGCCACGACCACGGCCACGATAGCTTGCCGCCCCGCGAGCTGGCGCCCAGGAACTGGGACCCCGTCCACGATGGCTTGCATGATGAGCATGGTGAGCATGAGGAGGGGGGTAAGGCTGATGTCTTGTGGTGGGATAGGAGGGTTGCTGATGCTGAGGTCGTGACGAGGGAGTTGATGATGCCACAGAAGCTTTGTGCCGGTTTATCTGACCTACAGGATGCAGGATAGGTTAGGCATGATGGTGATACAAAAAGGCGGCAGGGCCGGGAATGTTCCAGGACTCACCAGCCAGCTGGCTTATTCTTGCGAGGAGTTCGTCGTTTTCTGAGGGCATTTTCGAATTCTGGGGGTTCGATTCGAGTCGATTCGACCGAATGTGATTTGTACGTATGTTCTACTACACTACACCGACGAACAACGCTAACGGGAAATACAGAAGCACGATGCAGGGGAACAAGGGACTGTGATGGGTGATGATGATGAAAGGAGGAAGAAGAAGCAACGGTGTTGGTTATCGATGACAAAAGGTCGCTGCCTCGCCCAAGAGAACCTGTTGGAAAGGCGTCGGTGTCTGTGCCTGACTTCTCTGCGCGCTTAAAGCCGACCACCGAAGGCTCATCTCCCACTAAACCCCGAAGGGGAAAGTCAGACTGGGACAAACGTAGCCGTTCGGGACAAACACCCAATGGCAGGCGCCGCAACACGTCAAACGGTGGACAACGCAAAAAGTATCACATAGGGGGTGATACCATTCGCTCGCCTAGTCCAGCTATCACAATCACATCTCACTGCAGGTTTAGCTATGGTTCTGTCCCGAAATATTGTGACGGGACTGGCTACACGCGGGTAGCTGTATACGTGTCACGGCTAGGGCGGGGCTGGCGCCCATTGCAATAGGTTCCGCGACTGCCACGATGGAATGACAGCTAATGGGGGTATACGCTGGCGGGTTTGGATGTAACGAGTTGAAGGATAAATACAGGTCTGTATCCCCTTTGTACCGTCTCAATTCTGCATTTACTTTGTTCTTTACACCTGGTATGGGGTATAGGGGAGGGATTTCTGCAAGTTATCGACAATGGCGCTATGCATAACGAATATGTACAAATTGATTCAACGGAACCGAGGGAAAGCAAGCGACACGACTAGCGGGTGACAACTTATCCGGGTATCCCAACACACAAACAATGCTCCAGAGCACCATAGAAGAGGAGGACATGTCAATATATGTCGAAAGAAGGAGTTACAGGGAAGGATAGGAAGATAAAATCCGACATGAACAAAATTTGTGACCACAAGGTGGCGACACTCCGAAAAACTCTGGCGGTGAAAGCATATTCAACCGAACAACCGAAGGCAAATCGATTTCGAGAAAAACGACAAGGGAAATGTATCATAGACAATGCGAATATGGATTGCTGGCAATCGAGTCCTACCAAATGCAAGCGAGCGCAAATGCAGAGGCGAAAAAAGGATGGAATGCATGCATAAGGATACCAAGGACTCCGCGCTATGTATATGATACCGAAGGAACGAACCGAAAAAATACAGCACTGATTGTCAACGGATGCATGGAAAGCGGAGATGGGCGATGGGAATACAGAAACCCAAGAGGCAATCGTCCTGAAATGGGGGAAACCAGAAGCAAGTCAAAAAAAAACAAAAGCATGCATACGAAATTGCATCCAGCAAATTTGAAATGAGCTTTCGAGAAACAGAAACAAGTCATAACTGAAAATGATACGAGAAATGCTTTTCAAACCAAGCATGTCATTTAAACGCCTTGAGATGGGCGTTAAACAATGAAACGTCGTAAAGAAATTCGTGTCGAAGGATTTTGTCCTTTATTGATCATGAGCGGACTGTCAAATACCACCCTGTGGTTTCTGGCAGGACGAGGGCGAACATTCGTCGAGAATTCTCGTGGGCTATTCCGTTGTGTTCAGAAGCGCATGGATCTCCTCGCTCGTTCCTTCCGTAGCCCACTTCTCACCTTTGTATCCGCCGCAGTCTCTAAAATCCCATTTGATCTTGGGGTAGCCAGTCACCAGTTTATTTGCAACGGCACTCGTCACCCAAACGCCATGTCTGGCACCAAAGTACTCAACATTCTTGAGCTTCAGTACTGCGTCGACAAAGTCTACAGATGCATTGATTGCCTTCGTCTCTTCTGGCTTCCAAGTATAGGCTTTTGGAACATCTGATACAAAGAGGAGATTTGTGAACGCAGTCGGCCGGTATTTTGCAGAATACCTAGCAGCTGCAGGAAGAACGGCATAATCGTCTGCTATTGGGACATCGGAGATATTGATTTTCCTGAATATCACAATATCAGCTTTAGTGTCTAACAAGGTTCGACTGCATGGAAGAAAAATACCTCAATCTCTGGCAAGCAACAATAATATGCAACAAAGCCCCAAATGGCACATCTCTACAAGTGTGATACTGCGTCAAAAATGGCGACGGCAGCGGATGTACTCCCTTTGGTGGTGTAGGTGGCGCAACAACCTTGCCCCCCTTCCTCAATCTGAAGTTATCCTCTCGTCGGATAGTGTGCAGAGGATCAGTTCTATACTTCCAGTCCCTCCACCCAGCTAACGGCATATCCTCCGGCACTTCAGAAGGGATGTTCGACAAATCCAACTCACGCACCAAATTCGCCAAAGGTGCGTTATGGGTTATCAAAGAAACGAACTGCGCAAAGCGATAAGTACTGGCGAAAGTTGGTGCGGCGTAAAGAGCCGGTGCCGCAGAATCAGCAAGATATTTGTTGGAAAGAAGAATCGCATGAAGAGTCTTCTGATCAAGGTGACAAAATATCTGGTCCAGAATTTCGCATGGCATAGAAGTCAAGCAAGCAACTTGATAGTACTTTCGCTTTCTTGAGCGAAAACTAGATGTTGTGGAGTGAATCGAAGCGCCTGAAGAACTTAATCTATGTGCGGCCTTTATAGCCGCTGCCATGGCCTTCCCAGTCGGCCTGAGTTTACTGGCGCCTTCATTTTTCGCCTTGGACTTTGCGAGAGACTTTGAAGGAACGTCCGGTGGAACGAGGCTTGAGACTGTCCGTCGCAGAACGGGCACAGTCGGCCTTGCAGTGCCTTTGTTAGGGTCTACTGGGGTTAAAACTGCGGTTTGCTGCTTCTTCGCGGGCCTGCCATCGAAGCGGGGCCCAGCAGGCGCATCCGAATAGTATTGTGTGCTAAGCAGCCTCGGACCTTGATTTCCATATGAACTGTTGAAATGGTGTGAGAATTGTAAGCCGTTCGAGGCGGCACTGATTCTCAGCGGTACCGCATATCGAGACTCCCTTGGTGCCCTATATACATGATCCATTATGTTAAAAAATAAACGTCGTCTCTTGTGAACTCATGAAGTTTGCGAAGCTAAAGATATATGCGATTGTTCTGTTTGTCGTGCGACATTATGACGTTTGGGTGGTCTGGGCAGCTTCTTGACAGGGAATGGAAGGGTACGAACATGTCGATATCAGACAAACAAAAGCTAGGGCGTCAAGCCTCAAGTCTTGGAAGTTAACAGCAAAACCGGTACCGGCGCAAAGACCCACACGACAAAAACCAAATATCTGTCTGCGGAATATATCTATCTGTATAAATATCCAAGGAAGATAAAAGGAGAAAGGAAGAAGGGGGCCTCAAGGGAGGAGTGACTTTTTAAAAAAAGAAGCCTACGAAACGGTACTGTGTACATGCCAAAAATATACAGTTGTGTGGGAGGAGCTAGAGCCATTTATTTAGGTGCGGTTATCTCCCAATCATCCCATGCTCACCCAAGGCCTAGGTCTGGTAAGCTCAGTTTAGCCCAACCGGCGACCCTTCTTTCCGTCCTGTCCCTCGCAGATGATAGACATACATTACGCCGCGGGCGCAGCTGCACTCGCAAAACCAGCTCGACGACCTCGAACTTGACAGGGATTGGGGGTAAACCTAACAAGGGGCACACATTTTTGAGCGTGGGTCCCCGCCAAAGACAGCAGAGGGGTTGCAGATAATTCCATCTTGGCTGGTAAAACAGTGCATTAATCGCATGCTATCCGTCCAGCTGGGATCATGTAGCCCGAACAGTTCGTAAAGCTCGAACGAATACACCTTCCTGGACCAAATCTTTGGATGACTTCTACTCCATTTGTCTGCGGGTGCCCAGAGATTTGGCCGCCCTTGCTATCCGTCTTCCCCGCAAGTATATACAATGAAATTATCTTTGCAAAGACTTTTGTTGGGCACCATGGCTGGTCTTATAGCTTCTTAGCTATAGTTTCGGCCTTGAAGCTTTCGTGCGGTGAAGAAAAGCTTTATGTGTTCCGTTCCAAGACCGCAGCCCCGAGTGTCCAAGACCGCAGAAAAGGAATAGAGCACCTGCGAATGCACAAATACTTCCATTTCTGCGATATATTCCAGGGAGCCCGCCGCGGAGCTATAGAGCTCAAAGCTCTAGATTCTGAAGCCATGCAAGGAAAATATTCACTCCCCCTCTTTCCAAGAGTTTCGTTCCCTTGCTCACTCACGATAATTCCATTGGTGGATCCATGGAGCTTTTGAGGTCAGCCGTATATAGCTCCATAGCTCCATGATGCCGCAATCCGCAAGAACAAACATGGTGGTGTTCATGGCATGGTGGATCGCACAACCAGCCCATGTCTTGCATGCGACCTCGTTTCGACGTCTTCGAATTTTAGTTCTTACCCATATTATCAATCAAATAAACTAAAACGCTCCATATATGAGCGAATCAGCCAAGGCCTACCACCAACTGGAGAGCTAAGATGCCTAGGCACTAATCATCAACCTTCTCCAGAAATGTGGGATTTCGCCCGAGAACGGCAGCTGGAACTAGTTCGAACCTTTTTTTTTTTGTCTTTTCCGCGTGGCAGCTGGAGCTTTGGTATGGGTTTTCCCTACGGGTATCGGGGTAGTATCTGCCGGTTCAAAACTTTGATTCCTAAGATAGCCACGGCCGCGGGCATACGAACCTCGCCAATTTTCGGTCTGTCCCACAGTGTCTTCGATCCGACAGGCCGGGTAAATTGTGAGGGGTCGCAAGATGGTGTCGACAAACTGGAAACGTACCTACCTAGCTACCTTGCCAATCTGGCTCAAGTTGAACGGGAGATGTGATGACGGGAACTAGTCAGTTGGTGTCGTAAGCGGATGGAATGCTATGGTAGTATACGCCAGTGCATGTTGGACAAGCATTCCAGATGGTATGGATATCAAGGAGTACAGCATAGGAGGTGTCGACAGATGACCTGTTAGCCTATTCGAGCGGATGTGCCGTAGAGCTAGAGATCGAGGTCGTCTGATACGATACGATAGAGTATATATTATATTGATAACCATCTAGGAGAAAGGATATATGCAAGGGCCTGCATATCACAAAGGATGCCTATTATTCCCATAGTTCTGCCGAAGTTCTGGAGTATTCGGCTTATTTTATGCATGGACTGTGTCGTATTTATTGTTCGAGAAGGCTATCTTATATTATCAACTATAGCTTCCAATTATCCCCATAGCCGTATGCATGTGCGGACATGACGTGTGTAGCTCAGTACCTCTAAGCTTAGTACCAGCTATGGAGCATGGGGGCGCCGAGGTACAGAGTCGGCATTGTGTCGGCTTTAGTCGGCGTTAAGCGTCGCGCTCGGTCCAGAGCTCAAGGGTAGGCCAAAACAGGATCCATGATCCAGCGTGTCGCAAGTATTCAACATCACGTTTGAAGGCTCACCAACCACCCCATCGAGCCCCGATCCATCATTCAACGCCCCCGATCGTCTCAAGTGGCCCGGATTAACCAGCCCGGACAATCGTCACTGTCTACATCATCTCAATCCAACCTCCAACTCCACCAACAATGGCGACCAACGCGGCACCAACCATCAAAATCGAGGAGGACACTAAGTCCCCAGCCATCAAGTCCGAAAATGTCTCGATGGAAGATGCACCACTCGAATCTGTCGGCTCCCCAATGTCGGAAGATGACGAACAATTTGAAGATGCTGGCGATTTGGACATGACGAAAGGCGGTGTCATCGCATGGCTTGTCAAAATGCCCGACTTTGTCCTCGAAAACTGGCATAAAATCGACGATGATGAAGAGATCCATCTCGCTGATATCAGAGTTTATCACCCGAAGCCCGCTCCACCAGGGAAATCGCAGGAGTCACAGGAGAAGTTAAAACTACTATTGACGGACAATAAATACAATGAGGGAATACCGAGGAAATTCGACATGGCAGTAACGGATAGGAACGTTAAAAATACATTTGTTTTCACGGAGAAGGATATGCCGGGGTTCGAAAATCGGGCTCGTGGAATCGGACCAGATGGAAACCCGATCATTCCATCGAGGTTATTACAGCCAGAGAAGAACTTTGATAGGAAATTTGGCAAAGGAGGCAACAAGAAGTTCCAACCGTTCTTCCGGAAAGCTATTCCTAGTATGCAATGACCTATACCTAGGTTTTTTAGACGTGATATTAAGATCTAATTTTTATGCAGAGCGAACCGCATTGGTTGGGACGGTCCGCCACGAAGCCGTTGTTACTCCGGTCGACAGTATAGAATTTGCGAAATATCTAAAACGGAAGCGTGACATCATGGAGGAAGAACAGCGCAAGAAGCACATTGTCGTTCTCGACAAGATTCTCCCGGGTGCCCCCCTTCCGACTACCGACGACAACCTCTTCGACCGAGCTATTGTAAGTCTCGTTCCCTCATTATGCAAAATTCATTAAAACTAACATCATGTACAGCAAAAACCTGGGACAGAAAAGAAGAAGACCCAAGAAAACAAGGCAACCCGTATGCCTCGCAACGAGCTTCTCGATGCCCTGTTTACTTGTTTCTCCGAGTACGAATTTTGGACCCTCAAGGGCCTTCGTGAGAGACTCAATCAACCAGAAGCATACCTCAAAGAGACCTTGGAAAGCATTGCGACTCTGCTCAAGACTGGTCCATTTGCGTTAAAGTGGCAGTTGAAACCAGAGTATAAATCCCGAGATATCGAGGCCGTGAAGAGAGAAGTCAGAGAGGACTTGGGAACTGATGCCGGAGAGGAGTTCGACGACGACGAGGAGGAAGAGATGGAGGATGTCAAGATTTGAGGTAGTGGAGCCTGAGGTGGTATGAAAAGACAACCAATCATAGGGCCTTGACGGACGGATTCCAAGTAACCCAAATTTGCGAAAGGACGGAAAGATGAAAATTGCACAACTTTTATTTTGAGCTTCTCCTTCGAATAATTTGTCTACACGATGGATACCCCCTTTTGTTTCTGGGCTATTGAGGCGTTAATGTGGGAAGCATGTACCGGCGTTCTTTGTTGTTTTCTAACTACTCGAATTCGTAGACAATTACAAGGGGGTTTCTCAAAAGTACGTTTTATCTATTCGGATATCTAAAAGAATGTGCTGGCCTTAGTCTGGAGCGACTGCTAGTCTGTACATCCAACATTGTGCCAACTGTTTAAGCACATAAGATGGCCTAATAATAACCGTAAACATCCAACAAGCTGAAGATGACGCGCTTTATCCAAACGCATGCCGAAATGGAGGGGAGATAAATATCCAAACCGAACCCCAGTTTGGAAAGAAAATCTTACCCCATGGCGGTGATGTAATAGTCTGCGATCTAAGTTGGTATCTTAGAGTGTATGTGTAAATAACCTAGCCAGGTTGTCTCCTGCGCAGCACCACCTTTCGCCCGGGCGGGCTGGGGACGAGACAACTAGCCAAGCTTGAGGGCGGTAAAATGCTCCCAAATTCTGGACATCTATGTCTGTTGAGTTACGTACCTAGGTATATACCACCACAAAAAAGGTGGGATCGATAAAGTGACAGTAAAGTTTGCCAGTTATACGCCTCCTACAAGTAAAGATTCCCGGGTTTACCGTGGTGGTATTTCGGGAGGTGTATCGATGTTGAAATTTCTAGGCTTTCGGTCAATGTTGACATGTTCTATACATGGGCATCGCAGTGCAGTGGTCCGGCGCTTCGAGGTGCATTGATATAACACCCAACACTAAGGTTAGTGTCGTCATACTTGAATTCCAGGCTATGTCTATTAATATTCCGTACAACTAGTTATACGGTGCATGTCTCTATACTAGGTGCACGAAAGAAACGTTTAAACCGATACATGATTGATGCCAGGCCAGATGTTTAGATGCTTGCAGAGAAATTACTCGTTCAGGCTGATAGAAATATATATATAGGTATATACCAACATAAAACTGGTGTGTTCGAGGGACTTGCTTCGGTTGGATGGCAAAATTTAGGATTCGATTCAAACTAAACTGCATACAAGTGCCAGATAAGATAGTTTGATCAATTGAGTAGATCTACGCTCAGCCTATAGACATTCAAGCTGACAAAAGGTCTCGTTCCGAGGCTGAATCGTATCTATATCGATGTTTCCAACCCAACAAATAACTAAATTTATAAATCGAGCGCTTCTAGAAGTTTCAAATTGATAAAAAGAGCTTTACATGTATATAATTAATTTTATAATTACATTTATAATTATAGATGGAGTCCAAAAAACCACACAGAGCAAACTCGTATGCGCATAAACTTGGTTCGTTCGAATCCGACCACCTAGTTGCCTACGATAATATTTCAATGGGAAAAGTTTGAAGTGTTTATAAATTAAAGGCCATGAATTGTCAATATAGTTGAAAAAAAACTTTACATAGAACCCATACGCATACACAACCCAAGATCTACCAACTTATACATATAGATGTGTATATACAGCAACAAAAACACAAAATTTCCTCGTTTTATATCGTCATTATTATATTGCACAAATTGCAAAGATTGCTCTCGTTATTGGAGATAAGAAGTTAGAAACTAGCCCGCGGTCACACATCAAAGAACGCCTTTCGTTATCGATATGCAGAGGCCGCGGCTCTCAAATCGAGCCCTTCTATTTGCTTTTTGCATAGGGGCTGCCTGCTGTATACTCCCTTTCGTTCATGCACGGCCCCAAGACCACCATTATGAGCCCACTGCTACGACCCAAGAATTTGATCCTGTCCCGAACTCGGCACCGGAACTGGATAACTACGTTCCAGGTCTAGAAGCTCGGGGGGTTGTCCCAATATTTCGCGGAATTGGCGAGAAGGTTCGAAGTTTTACGTTAGCAAATCCCGCGAGTGTTCCAACAGGTCTGGTGGAGCCGCCGGTACCAGAGCCCTCGGGACCAGGATGGGCGCCACCTCTTGAGGGTGAGGATCGTACCAAAGAAGAGGACTTCAATGGCCGAGAATGCAAAGTCGGCCTGTATAAACACCCTTGGTTTAGGAACACGGAGCCCGGGTACGGGTGGAAAAGTTACACACGATGGGAGGGATACCCGCTCGGCAGGTCGGGGAGTTTGCTTCAAAAGCAGCAGAGGTGTTGGAATATTGCGGATGTCAAACCTGATTTGCTGGACGAAATACGGTACAGTGTCACAACGGGGCACTGTGATTGTAAATTTTACACCAAGCCTGACTGTCAGGAACATTTCTTGGGGTATTCTCGACATGATAGTAGCGGCGAACTTCCGAGAGATGCGTGGGCAAAAATCGAGAGTTTTCGCTGTCTCAATAACGACCACTATGATGATTTCGAATACTGCCACGTCACTCTCACAAACGGTGGAGATGCACACGAACCGAATGGGAAGTATAATTTGTATTTCAACCTTTTGGATGGCTATTCAGAACTTCAGTTTTGGTACCAGGAGTTGTATTTCGATAGAGATACCATAAGAGCAGACAAGGCTGCTGGGGGTAGTCGCTGTTGGGCGCCGGATCCTCCAGAACGGCAGCGGAGGGAGGGATGGGGTCAATATATCCGATATGCCAACGCGAGTGGGTGCTCCTGTTCGATATACCAAAATGATGACTGTACGGGGGAAGTACTTCGTGAAGTGGGTGGATATGGGACAGATGTACAATTCAATTGGCCTTCGACGCCATATATCCAGCCTGGTAGTGTTCGGTGCTGGACACCATACGGCCTGGTTGGCGGGAAGCGGCTTGACAAAGGCCCAAACCGTAAAAGCACTAGCTTCGAAGCTAATAAGGCCCCCAAGTAGGAGGGTAGGCTTTCTTTGTATTGGTTCGGCCAATTTCTTCCAGTTTTCTCATGTCCATCCCATGTATTTATAATTATTTGTATACGATAATCCGTCTTGTAACTAGACTATACTATACTATGATATATAATCGTCAAGATTACCACAATCTATGTAAGATTCTTCTAACATTCTATATCTTAATGGAATAGAAAGAATTGGACATGCAGCTAGCTGGACTGTATTATTGGGACAATGTGTAGACATAAGGCTATGTGCTAATATAAGAAGGGCCTCGAGACGAGGTAGTGTGCGGTCACATTTGAGAGCGAATGTGTTGTATTGTTGTATTGTTGTTGGATTTCTCGCTGTTTTGGTTCAGTCGCTCAGACAACCACTCGATTAACAGCCAATCAGACCGCCAGAAATGGGTTTCAAATATAAACAACTTTCCCAAACCGGGCAAAACACCAATTTGTTGGCCGTCGCGATAGGGTAAAGCGTGCACCTGCCTCAATAACACTGCTGGATTCGCTTAATCCCAATTATTCCCCGGTCCTTTCCACCCACCACACCATCAACCTCCCTTTCCTCATCATCGCCAACTTATCATCGACTTTAATCCTCGAACTCAACCACTTCCTTCGAAGAACCAACGGCTCTGGCCCCGCCCAAATACATACGATATTCATATAAAAACTGTGCCAATACAGTACAGCTGTCAATTACTCAACACCTCCTCGAAATACCAGCCACCTCAGTTTCAAAACTTCGTCGGTTTCATCAAACCTCCTTCAACCCCCACAACAGCAGCCTCAGATTCTCTCAAAACCCACGCGTCATGTCTTTATAGTCGACAAAGACCCTCCTATCGACGAATACTAACCGACATATACAGCAATTTACCCCTATCAAATGGCGACCTTCAAAACCCCCTCCGCCTACCGTCTTACCGCCGCCGATGACTCGGACGACGACTCTATCCTGGGAGATATTCCGGTCCTCTCTTCAGTGGCCAACGAGCTGTTGGCTGAAAACAGTGGCCTAGACCGTCGCAGCTCTGCAGGGAGCAAAACTCCCGGCTCCAGTAGCAAGACGTCTTCGTCTGGTGGAATCAGTAGCAATGCCCACTCTCCCGACTTCCATACCGCGAGAAATTTCGTCACACCGGCTGCTAGAAACGCCCGTAGAGCCTATCTCTCGTCTGTGACTAGAATTAGCAATGGAAGTAGTGGTTCAGGCGAAGGTTCTGCTGAGAAGAACTACGATTTGTCGAGAATCGGTGATGGCCTCAATGCACCGAGTACAATTGCTAGGACGATTGGCTCTGTTGCCCGTGCCCGACCGACCACGATCTCCAAGCGCCCTGTTAGAGCACTGGGAATTGGAATGCCTATTCGTGGACCGAAGCGGGACTATACCAATCAAGGAATTGAGGAGCTAACGAGCCCCGAGGAAGAATTCGATGGAACGAAGCAAGATTTCTTAGATGAGCCACGCGCCCAGAAAGAGGAGGAAAATACGGGAACCCGGATCGACCGCGAGATAGATGCTGCCGTTAGAAAGATATCTATGGCCGGAGAGACTCGACGGGAATCGCTAGAATTTACCCGAGACAGACCTTCGCCAAATCAGTATAATCCGCTGAAGAGGCAGTCTTCTGCTAGCTGGAGGGAACAAGCTGTGCCCTCCAAGAGAGAGTCTCCGGATAAAAAGAGAGAGTCACCCCTACATAGGGACTATATGCCCGAAAGCCCTGTCGAGATGATGAGGAAAGCCCAGCTCCAAAACTACCAGGCAGGAAACCTAGAATTCGACTTTGGAGCGGGAAAGCTCGTCTCGAGATCGAATTCGAGAACAAGTGCTGCGTCCCAGCCTACTTCTCAGGACAGAGGCAGTCTCAAGTTCTCATTGCCTTATGCCCTTCCTGACAAAGAGAATGAACAATCCCAACCAAAGAAACTTGGTTCATCCTTTGAAATAAGCAAGCCGGTTTTCGAAAAGTCCCGGCCGTCTCCTCCTCCGTCTCCAATCCCTGAAAGAAAGTCCGCTCCCAAGCCACAGGAGCCTCAACCAACATCACCACGGAGGGCTCTCGGGGCCCTCTCTGTGAACACGCCCCGGAGGGCCGCCCCTCCACCACCCCAAACAAAGGCAGCACCCGTACCTGCGGCCCCGACGAAAGAAACAGCACCAGCAACTCGAAGGAAACGGCAGCATGTAATTGTTAATGGCAAGCAGTATCTCAGGCTAGACCAGATCGGACGAGGTGGAAGTGCCAAAGTTTACAAAGTTATGGCGGAGAATTATAAGATGCTCGCCATGAAGAAGGTTATGCTTGAAAAGCAAGATGAAGCTACCATCCGCGGCTTCAAGGGTGAAATCGACTTGCTACGCAAGCTGCAAGATGTGGATCGGGTTGTGAGACTGTTTGACTACGAAATTAATGATGAACGCAGTACTCTCACAGTGGTAAGCTTCACCTGAAATTAAACCTTTGATGGACTAGAGCTAATTGTTTTGTTTTAGCTGCTTGAATGCGGCGAATCCGATCTAAATCGAATCATCACCTCCCGTCATCATTCTGACGATTCGACTTTAGACGTCTCTTTTGTCAGGCATTACTGGAAAGAGATGCTCGAATGCGTGGATGCAGTGCACGCTCGTAATATCGTGCATAGCGATTTGAAACCCGCCAACTTCCTCTTGGTCCAGGGTCGGCTTAAGCTCATTGATTTTGGAATTGCCAACGCTATTCAAGACGATACGGTTAATGTCCATCGTGAGCACCAAGTTGGAACAGTGAGCTATATGGCGCCTGAGACCATTGTTGATTTCAACTCCGGCAAGACAACATCGGATGGCAGAGCAGCCCCGCGCCTGCATAAACTCGGTGCACCAAGCGATGTTTGGAGTTTGGGATGTATTTTATACCAAATGACATACGGTCGTACACCATTTGCTCACCTGAGCACGCTTTACCACAAGATGTCGGCCATCCCGGATCCGAGACATGAAATCGAATACGCAAGCACCGGAATCGGCGGCACACCGGTCCCGGCAAGCCTGATAGCAACGATGAAAGGCTGCCTCGAGAGGGATAAGGATAAGAGACTTACCATTCGAGACATGCTTAGCTACGAGGATCCGTTCCTCAACCCGGATCGAGTAAGAGAAGGAGCTGCGGATATCAGTGAGGACGTTCTTGTTAGCTTGATGGAGAATGTTGCAGAGTACACAAAGGAGAAGGGAGCGCCAACGGAACAGCAGATCCGGGTATGGGCGAAAGACGTGTTTGGCAAGCTGAAGAAAAAGATGTTGGAGAGGAGGGGAAGTACAGCTCGGTAGTTTTCCTGGAGCTGAGGGTCAGAGTTCGCTTTTCTTTACGAGTTAGATGATGATGGGGTTATATATTTTCTCGGATTGTATATTTTTTTCTTCTTATTCTTCTCTTCTTTTTCTAGCCCTTCTTGTTTTTGAGCAGTGGCGTTTACATTGGAGTTTGGTTATCCTTTTTCATTCTTTCGCTCCTCTTCACATATATCGCTACAGTTCTCAAGGACATATGTTCTGGGCACAAGTTTATCTTTTCCCTTGCCCAATGATTTCCTCTCCCTTCTCATCTCTTCTCCTTTGTCTCTTTTGATGTCTCATGATAGTTGCATTTTGAGTATCCTTTTTTGGCGGGAGCTGTACGTCTACATCTGCCGCATTTTCCATTACGAGGTTTTTTTTTTTATTTTGTTTTACAAAAGGCGCCAGGCCATGATTTATTGCATTTTCGCACACTCACATATTATTTTCATTTTTTAACAAGTTGAGGTATAGTCCAAGTACCTTTTTATATCTTTCAAAACTGAGCTCCAATTGACATATCGCTCGTGATCCTTCCCATGGTGTTCCTGAATCTTGGTGTCTCTGTTTGTGCATAACCCAATTGGTGGTTGGAGCGGTTGCCAAGCCTTTAAGCTCCCCCAAGCTAAACCCGAACATCTCGAGATCCACGTAAACCACATCCCACCTTTCACGAACCGAAAGAAACCACCTTGACAGGTAGACAATTAACCTACGAGCGCGCGCAAAAAGCTATCGGTATACACTACAAAAATGGCGCCTCCACCAAGCGCCTCGCACAAGGCGCGGAAACGCAAACGTCATGTCCGGTCTTACTCCATGCAGCTCCCGTCGAAACCGTTCCCCTTGGCGTCGTTTCTACATCCGCTACGGACTTCGTCGATGCGACGGTTGGCGATTCCTACGGTCCTCATTACAGCATTTATTTTTCGGTGGGCGGTTACTTATGGACCGCATTCTGGTAAATTTTTTTTCTTTTGGGATTTGGCTTCAATTGGGGTTATGAATGCTGATTGAGAGGATGGTTTATAGGAGAGAACACGCCTCCCATGTTTGGAGACTTTGAGGCACAGAGGCATTGGATGGAACTTACTATTCACCTCCCTATTAGTGAGTGGTATTGGTATGACCTACAGTGGTGGGGATTGGATTATCCGCCTTTGACGGCATATCATAGCTGGTTGTGCGGTAAAATGTTCGTCGAACGGGGCTCTATCCTTTGGATGTTGAACAGACAGGCTAATTTGAATTGTAATTTATACAGAGGATCTCTAGTAAATCCATCCTGGTTCTCACTCCTCACCTCCCGCGGCCACGAATCCTACAACCATAAAGTCTTCATGCGAGCAACCGTCGCCGTATCCGATTACCTAATCTACATCCCCGCCGTCGTGATCTTTACGAAATGGTACTCCCGCGCCACGGGGACGGACAAATACGACCGAATAATCGCGCTAGCCATCCTACTTTCCTCGCCTGGGTTGATAATAATCGACTACGGACACTTTCAATACAACAGTGTGATGTTAGGATTGTGCATCCTTGCATTTGCCAGTTTTTTGGCGGATAGATTGTTATGGGGGAGTTTGTTGTTCGTTATGGGGTTGGGGTTTAAGCAGATGGGGCTTTATTATGCTCCTGCTGTTTTTGCGTATCTGGCGGGGTTGTGTGTTAGCTTTGGGGGTGGGAATGGGAATGGGATTAATATCGGTGGATTGTTGAGGGTTGATATCCAGACGTTAGCGTTGCTGGGTATCACCGTCATTTCTACGTTTGGGATAATGGTCGCACCGTTTGCCATCTTCCACGGCCCTGATAAAACGGGATTGGAGCAATTGGGACAGATGGTCCATCGGGTCTTTCCATTCGCCAGAGGATTGTGGGAAGATAAAGTCGCGAATTTCTGGTGTGCTACAAACATTGTGTTTAAATACCGAGAACGCCTGTCGACGCCGGCTTTGCAGAAGATATCGTTACTGATGACGATAGCCGCCATTCTACCGCCTTGTCTGTTGTTATTTTTGAGACCAAAGAAGAGGCTGTTACCCTGGGGTGTTGCGGGGTGCGCTTGGGGGTTCTTCTTGTTCAGCTTTCAGGTCCATGAGAAGAGTGTGCTTTTGCCGATGGTGGCGATGACGTTGGTTGTTGCTGGGGGGTTGGATAGGGATCTGTTGAGCTGGGTTGGATGGGCTAACAATGTGGCTATGTTTTCGTGAGTACTCCTTGTTCCTTTCAAGCTTCTTGAGGTGGATGCTAATATTGTGAATAGAATGTGGCCTTTACTGAAGCGTGAGGGGCTCGGACTGCAATACACAGTCCTAACAGCTCTGTGGTCGTGGCTACTCTCCCTCCATGAGCTGCCGTCGTCACTATATGCTAAAATCCTGCATTTGGGGGTATACGCCGGTGCTATAGGGTTACATATCGCGGAGCTTACGATTACAGAGGGAATTGTGGAAAGGTTCCCTGATATTTGGGTGGTGGGTAATGTGGTGCTATGTTTTGGGGCGTTTGGGTGTATGTATATTTGGGTGCTGTACCGGATGGCTGAGGAGGCAGGGTTGTTGGATGAGTATTTGGTCGGGGGTGGTGGAGGAGAGGAGGAGAAGGAGAGGTTGAAGAAGGTTGAGTGATCTTCTTTTTTTATTTTTTCGTTCGATTTGTATATTTTTAGCTTTAATTTGCGTTAGAATGTAATTAAAAGCGAGATGGTACTAAAGCAGGGGATATTATGAAGGGATATAGATTTTAGATGAACGCTATTGGATATATTATAAGTAACAATACAAGACAAGACTCTGCGCTAATTGATGTGCTTTCATGGCCAAACAGTTGTGATCTCCGATTCTGCTGCGCTGTAGACAACAAAATTCGATGTTTGATAGATAAGTAGCCAACTCGTTGTGCAGTAAATTTATTCATTACCTTTTTGGTTTATTACTTTGGAGGGTTGACGTATTTGTCCTTGTATATCCACGAGTTACCGACGGTTTTGTTCCCGTTCTCTTCTGCGAGACGGTAGTATTTCGCCGCTAGCCACTAGTGTTTTCCATATCATGTTAGATATCATTATCCCAAAAAGGTCTAGGATTATACTGAAAGGTAACTGACCTTATCCTTCTTCTTCAACCCATACCCATTCAAATAACACCAAGCAGTCTCATTCATCGCATCCGTGTCCCCCAAATTCGCAGCAGTTTGATAATAATTGAACGCCGCGACGGGGTCTTTCTCCGTGCCCCACCCGTGTCTGAAACAATTTCCCAATTCGAATATGGCGAGGACTAATTCGCCTTTTGCGGCACCGCCCTTTTTCATTCCGGCTTTCAGGGCTTCTTGTTCTATTGATGCGGAGTTTGCGGCTGCGGCTTGGAGGTATTTTATCGCTTCGGCGGAGTTGGGGGGAGTACCCCAGCCGTGACGGAGGGCGAGGCCATAGAGGACTTGAGAGAGGGGGTTGTTTGCGCCTTGTGGGTCTGCTAGTTGGCGGAAGAGCCTGGTTGAGTTTTCGAGGTCTATTTTGGAATATTAACATTAGCCAAAATTCATAGTTTATATATATAGGAACTTTTGAGGAAATGGTAAGAGGACATACCACCGGCTTCATGCAATCTGATTGCTTCTTGGATATCCTTGTCGGTGCCCTGATCGCTGAAACTCCTACTCCGACTCCTCTCCCTCGTCGGTGTATTCCCCGCGCCCCCCGCGCCTCCGAGACCCAATTGACTGGCCCTCCACTCCCATTTGTCCTCCTGCTCGCCTTTATTCCCCTCAGTCGTAGGACTGATCAAATCAGTCGGTACATGCTCACTACTCCCGCTCGCCTGCGGCGGTCCACTGGACGAAGAATGGCGTCGAAGGAACGATAATCGCTTCTTCTGCGGTTTCTGGGAGTCCGGTGAGGTGGGGGATGTGACGGATGTATGGTACGGATCGCGGGCTTGGTATGTCGGTGCGAATATCTCTTCTTGGGTTGTTGTGTCCGAGCGGAACATGCGGAATTCCGGCGCCCCTGGACCGGTTTGGAGGGAGGGGTTTTGGGGACGGGAATTGGATTCGTGTCCGCCGGCGGGTGGTGGGGTTGGGTAGTCGGCGTAGTCGCCTGCTTTGTCCTTTTTGTGGAATCCGAATGGCATTTTTTTTTTTTTTTTTTTTTCGATTTTAGATTTTAGGTAGGTTTAGATAGTGATTAGATCCAATGGAAGTAATTGTAAATGAAGGTGGGTCGAAATTGGAAGAACGATGGGGCGATATAACTTTGCAATCGAAGCCTCTTTATAGTCCTCAATCAAGAAGTCGTAGATATTGTATAGCCAATCAGTCCGAATGTCGTCAAAGTGCGTTGACCCTGTTGCATTCCAACCACTCGCCGAACCGAACTAAACAGCCGTCGTCGTTCTCCAGCCAAAAGGACGTTATAGAATCCTCAAAGGGGGGGAACAGGACAAAAAGATACTTCAAATAACGAAGTCGCGAAAAAACAAAAAAAGAACGAAGTAAGGAAAGAAAAAAAGGAACAAGAAATAAAGTAAGATTAAACCCTCTCTTCTTTTCTCCCCGCAAGGCCAAATCCGCCTTATTATACGTATACCTCAAGCTTGGCCAGCTCCACGCTGTTGTCTCTCCCAAGACTTTTAATGTCAGCCACTACTGCACGGGATTTTTTCGACGTGAATGGGACAAAAAGGTTACTTAAGGTTAAACCCCCCCGTTGGATATAGCAGAAAACGGCGTGGATATAAGACAAACGTTACAGAATATACGTATACCCGCCTCCGACGGGAAAGAACCCTTTTTTGCGTCGTCAGGAAAAATTACGATAGAAAAAAAGAGGAAAAAGGAAGCTGATGTCTGCGGGGAGGGATTATATAAGCCGTATGAAGCGTGAGATCTCGTTAGAGGGTAATATTTGTGCGTGAGAGGGCGGTGGCGGCGAGCTGACTGAGCATGGACATGGCACAGGCCGCCGAATAGACAATCCAGGTTTGGTTACAACTTCCCCCCTTGTCTAACTATAACTCTAACCCACAGCTCCAACTGCAGCTGGGGTAATCACCGTTCTTTCACATCACCCGCATTTTTCATTGAGTCGAGAGGCTGAAAAAATGCCATGGAGTGGAGCCTAAGATTCTTTACAAACAAACCGTACTTACACGTTGATACATCTATATCTTGACTACGTACGTGTGGAGCCGTGCGCAGTCATCTGCAAGCTATATATACCATCTCTGCCCTTCTAATTCTTGTTCTTCGATGCGGCAGTGTTGCTAGATGATGTCAGCAAACTTTCTTCTCACTTTTGACGTATAAGGCCTTTTATTGTATCAGGGGTCGAGTGGCTTGGCGAGGAAATTCGAAAAACTCGGATTAAACGACCTCAATTCTTTTACAACATGTAACATGATAACCTTAAGGATTAAGGATATCGATATATCAATAAAATTGGTGGATGAATGAATGAATTCCGTTGATAGTATCCGCTAAAACATGTCATAAAAATGAACGGCTATATAAACATATAAAAGTATAAATTAAATAAGAAAAAAGTTAAAAGGAAATAAAAGAAAAGAGAAAGAAAGCTCTAGATATAAAATCCAGTGTACCCCGCCAGCTAACAAAAAAGAATATCAAGTTCGTTTAGATTGATGCAATTTAGAAGCTATAGTGCGAGTTATTGACTCTCTGGTTCGCAAGTGCGTATTTCGCTGCGAAAACCGCATCTAAAGCGTCTTCGACCATGTATTCTTCCAGAACGGCGCCGAATCTATATTTTGTTGAGAAATTAATATATGTACTAGATGGATGTTTATAATTAGAGGAGATTGATAACTTACCCGTAGCACTTGACCTTAGGAACCAACTCGTTCTTGATCGCCGCAAAGTCGTGTCTTGTCAACTGTAAAAAGTTTGGATGCGACTGAATGATTGCCCATGCACTAAAAACCCCCATATTAACACCACCCATCATACACTGATATATATAAAAAGGAGGAAATACTAACTTAATAGGCGTAACCTCTCCCGAAATCCCCAACTTCGGCGAAAAATTCAACAACATATTCAACTCGCTCGGTTGCAAATCGTACGTCCTCGACCCCCAGTCGATATCTGGATTATCCAACATGTGCGACTCAGGCGGGCACGAAGCCATCAGGGCATGACCGCTGATGGCGACGCCGTTGGGGTCCTCTAGTGAGTCGTGTACAAGTTTCTGGATATGCTCCATGCAGGGTCGCTCCAATCTAAATGTCTCTTGCACTGTTAGTATATGGAGTTCCTTACCCACTATTGACTAAATGATAGGGGCATTTGTATGAAGGATGGAGTGAGGGGGGGACATACGCAAGGACAAAGTCGATACCGATGGCATCGAAAGCACCGTTCACATTCGGTGAAGTGGTAAGTGCCGAAGACGGTTGTCCATATTGTCCTCCAGGAGATGTGAAGCTAGCACCACCAACCGAAGAAGGAGGAGCGGTAACCAACTGTGCGAGTGGTTGACCGCCAACCAACGACGCTGGAATTCCAGGCATTGATCCCAATGGTACTGGTGGAGGAGGTGGGATAGGTGCCGGAGCTAATGAAGAAGTAGGATCGATGGATGGATCCGGCGGCCAAGAGAGACCGTGAAGGGCTAGATACTTCTTTAGCTCGGCGTTTTCGTTTGTTAAGCTGCTTTTCTCCTTGGTTACTATGGAGAAGGCTTCGCGCAGCCGGGTGATTTCGGACTCGAGTTGTCTGAGGTAAGCTTCTTTACGTTCCCGATGGGTGCGCTGAGCTTGTCTATTTTTAAAAAAAGAAAAGAAAGAAAGTAACGAGCGGTGAGGTTAGCCTTTGCTTCTAGATTGCCTTAAGCTTTCCTTGGAAGTGTATAGAAGTGGTGTGTATAAAAATAAAAAAAAGAAGATATTGTTCTAGAACAAAACGAAGGAACAGGGTAGGATGATGTTCGATGGACCAATGGGGATCGATTGTATAAGTGAAGGGAAGACCCCCAAGCAGAGTTAAAAGCAGTATGCGGAAGGCAAAGCTACTTCTCTATATGCACTGGAAGAACTTTATAAAAGCTCAAGGCAGACAAACTCTTGGGAAAAGGGCGGTGAGGTTGAAAGGGAATAAGAGAGAATGCATCTACAATTATCGGACGAAGGTGGAAGGGGTCATATATACCTATTAAGTTCCTATATATTATCGCAACCACACCAACAGTTAAAACAATCTTAGCCTTGTTTCGTAAAATGACATTATACTCAAATACTTTTCGTTCCCACCCCTTCCCTTCCCTTTCCCGTACGTAGGAGCAGATGGGGAAAGGGAAACGCCACCAAACGGTGTGGAAAGAGAGGCTAGCAGATCGGATCGGAAAACAACATGAACAATTGCAACATGTCGTCTTTTTTGGATTTCTTTTTGACAAATTGCTTATGGAACAAATGCCGCGTTAAGAGGCTCCGTCCCCAAAGCAAATAATCATAATAACAATGAAGGATACATGCAAATCAAAGCGCAAATGACATCTTCCAAAATCCCTTTCCTGCATGTTGAATGCGAGAGATATCCAGAATGGGGTCAAGTTTTCCGATCCGCGAAGTCCTGAAAAAGAAAAGAAAGAAAATTGGAATTGAAAAAGAGGAATATCAAATACCTGACGTCGAGTCTGCGCGGGCTTGGAGTCCGGCTTGGGTCCGCGCCTCTTGGCGGGCTGGCCATCTGTATTGATCCACCAAAGGTTAGAATTTCAATAACTGCAACTATACCCGCGCAAAGCCCACAGAGAAAAAGAAGATAATTCGAAATTCTGAAACAAAAAGGTAAAGGAAGAAGGAACTAGACTCGAGGGAGAGGTGACATGTGGAGAACGAAACGTATCGCAGGCGCGGTAGTCGTCAGAAGCTTATCAAATTTCAGCTGCTAACTTAACGTTGGCCTCCCCCCCTGCGAAAGGAAGCTTCGGTTAGGGTCTGGGCAGGACCCAAAAAAGATTTGTCTTTTTGCTGGTCCGCCGCAGCGAAGGGGAAGGACTTTTCGCTAATTCCAAATCACTTTACCCGTTTGAGCACTCGAGCAGTTCGACGTCAAGCTAAGAGCTTGATGATTTGGAAAACACCCCTCCCCACCTTGAGCTAAGGGTGTTATATAGCAGCTGAACACGTTGGATACCCGTTTTCCAAACCAAGATGAATTGGAAATACCAGAAACCAAGAAATGTAAACCAAGAAAGATTTACAATGGCAAATTCAGGAAAATGAAGGGAGGGATTAAAAGAAACACCAAGACGAAAAATCAACGGGAAAAAATACTCAGGATCATATCCCGTCGCCGAGCTTCATTCAATCGAAGCAGTAAAAAGATACCTAGTAGGGAACAAAACCAACGGAGTGGGGCAAGGGAGGGGCGCGCAAGTGGGTAAGTAGGTAGGGGAGGGGGGAAAAAAAGGCACGATGCATTCAAAATATGCAAGATGAAATCATGATATATACACGTACCTTTGGTCGTCCGATTTCCAAAACTAATGTCCTTAAAGAACCTACTCAATTTCGACGGATCATCTGAAAGGTCGTCTCTTCCTCCTGCATTGTCCGGTAGAGATTCAGGCGGCGTCAGTACATTATTCGGACTCTGATAGTTGTTGTTGTAGTCCATGATTTGTAAAGCAATTACAATTCCTCCAGAAAATTGGAAACAGAAAAGTTGATAGATGGAAATTGAAAAACTGAAAAAGGGAAAGAAAGAGGGAAGAGGAAGAAGAAGAGGAAAGAAAGCTGGAGGATTGGATCAAATCATGGACTCGAAATGAAACCCTTCAATCTTTCGTTATCAATTTCGAATTATATGTTCCCCTCGATCGTACTCGCAGCGCAAGCGCAAAACTTAAAACAAAAAAGAAATAAAATAAAAAAATTTTGAGGCAGATTTGGGTTCGTATATATAAAAAGCTAGAAGTCGGATAACGAGACGAGGTGGAGGGGACTAGGATGGAGACATTCGATTTTCCAAAATTTAAAGGAAAGTCGGAAGAAAAGAAAAGAAAAGCAAAAGAGGTGAAGAAACGGGGAAAGTTTACAACCACGTTATGGAGGGAGGAAGAGGGAGAAACAAAAGAAGCAATGGTGCCGCCCCGACAGGAATAGTCCTACGGGTTCTTATTGCTTCGCGGGGCTACCATAATCCGCACATCCCCAAGCCCGTTCGAACTATCCCATGTCAATCTCCCCCCTTCGGCGCAAAAAAGAGCTGAAAGGATACATGACATGTACACACACAGAAAAAAAGCACAGAGCGGTGGTACATGTAGGGCGACGACAGGCGTAACGTATAACGTGTGTCAGCGGGGCCAGGAAAAAAAAAAAGTCAATCAATCAGTCCAAAATAAATGCAATGCGCATTGCGGCACTTCCCACGTATGCACATAAGTGCCAGGGGCTGGATTGGAGTATATTTAAAACGAGGCCCCAGGGAGATCGAATTCGAGAGTCTAGACAATTGAAAGATATAAAGAAAAGTAGTAAACTGTAAATACCTTGAGGTGGCGGCGACAATCCCTGGCCATAGTCCGCAGGTAAGGCTTGAAATTGCCCGGGCGAAAGTCCTTGGTCCGAGTAACTCGAAGACCCTCCTCCCCCTCCTCCCGGCCCCGCATTGGGAAGACTCGGTGTTCTAGCCTTTTGTTGATAATACTGCTGTAATTGCTGACCAGGCGGTAATTGCTGATGACCGGCGCTCCCAAATGGATTTTGGGAATAAGGTTGATTCGACATCTGGTCGAAAAAAAAAAAAATAACAAGTTAGGTAGCTACCTACCTAGCCCAGGCCTCGTAAGAGGCTCAAGCTTTGTAACCAAAAAATCTCACCGGCCAAGGGTTGCGACTGAACGTATTTTTATGCGATAGTGGGGTTAGTTTTGTCTTTGCACCACCTTTTTGCGATTACTTCCGCGCCTCCTCCACACCGCATAAACGTTTGGTTCACCAGACTGCTGCACAGGTCCCAGATCTAATATAATATAACCCGGTAGGTAAAAAAAAAGTAAGAAAGGAAGAAAAACAAGAGCCTGTGATAGGTTCGACGGAAACCGGAAAGTACACCGACAGGAACCTGCCACCCCTCGACTCAAGCAAACCGGACGAACGTACGTACGATTCGCGATCGGAGATTTTACTTGGGGGGGATGTTTCCGGATGTCGATGTAAAACGAACACGCAGGTGGCGTATGTGTATTAGTTAGTCCGATGAGGATGACAGTGCAGCAGCGCTTGAACCGAACACCAAAACACCCCGAACGTTAACCTGAACACGAGGCGAGGGGGGGGTGGTTATTGATTCAGGGCTGCAACTGCAAGTGAGACCGATGAATCAAAAAATGCGAATGTGAACAAGCCCCTCCAATTGTCCCAGACTTGAGGTTATGCAAAAGTGGAAAGAGGCGAAATCCACCCCTGCTCGGATTCCGAAGGTGCTGTTCTTAGCTGTAAGCTCAAGAACCGTCGAGAGCTATAGCAGCGGTTCCGATTCGTTCGAGAACGCCGTAGCGTAGCCGACTCTACCGATGGATGTCACGGGAGACGTATAAGGAAAAATAGGTAGAAGCACAGTAGGAGGATCTTAAGAAAGACCAAGATATTAATTCCAAAAACCTTTGACAGCCTCAGACAAAACTTCTCCAGGGGTGACGAAAACGAAGAAGATCAAAAAATATATTTAAAATATGAAAGGCAAAAAAAGAGTGGAGTTCCCCGGGAGTATATATAACCTTCCAAATACCTTGAACTGGTACCCTTGGCTTTTATTTTTCGACCCCCCAGACAGGAACAAGAAAAAGGGACCAGGACGTCAGACCACACTGTTTTAACTTAACTAGTGCCAGGTAGGTTCTCTTGACCATCTCGGCAAGAGGTCTTGGGTTCGATACTAACAGGGCCAGATATAAAAAGAGTATAACCTGCACGCCAGCGGCGGCGGCAGGCATCGGTGGGGTGGTGGATTGAAATCTAGTCTCCCAACATCAAACCACCTTAATTAAATTTAAATTTCCAACATGTCAAGCAAGCCCTTTAAATTTTCCATGGTACTGTATACAATAAGATACAATACCAGAGTATACATGTATACGTATGGTACAGTCGGACGAATGAATTGAATACAAGTCCCCAAGTAAATCCTGTACGATCCCAAGAATCTTGGTGTGGACATTCGCTACATCAGGCAATGTATTCCTGAGAGAAAAGAGAGGTCACTTTATTTGTCACAGCCTCTTTCTTCGATCTTCACCAACGGCCTTTGCCTAAGTAGTGAGTACATCCTCGAGTACCCGTGTGGAACCCGTCCGAACTGAAGGGGGAAATCCGGAATCCAACTGCTTTTTGGGATAGAGTGTACAGAGTATGTGTTAGTACTCCGTGTGCAGTGTGGGGAATATTAATACTCAAGAGCTAAGCCACGAGTTGGAACGTGATGGATATAAATATATCGCGACTGCGAGAGGGGTGGGTTTTAACCAGCCTCTCGTAAGTGTGCCATGCCACTGCATCGCACTAAGTGCTCACTTGGTAAAATTACCTTGAAGGGCTAATGCATGATGCATCGATGGTAGCGATCGATATGCATAAAATGTATGCGTCGTTATGAAGTTGCAAGTTAATTTCATGCGATGCGTTGGGTGAGGTTGGAATAAGCTGTCGTCTAACATTATAACAAGACATACTTCGAAAGACTTCAAAGGGAAGATAATAAAAGTTAATTGAAAAAAGGTATCTACAAATACATACGATGAGAAAGCATATAACCCCACCACGCCATGAAGAACCGCTAGGGCTGTAGCTTTATCATACGAATCAAAAAAGTAGTTTAGTGCCCTTGATACTTGCGCCAAACACCGAACCCATAACCCCATAATCCCGTACGCCCATGCTCGTTATTGTTATCTCGACCTGCCCCGAGGTCTCCTTCCCCATTGCCCTTCTGATTGATTTCCTCGCCTTCCCCAGGGCCATTCCTGGCCTCGAGACTAGGGCCATTCTCTACTTTATCACCCTTGTTGTTGTTATTATCATCATCGCTTTCGTGCTCTTCCTCTTCAGGCTGATGGCTCTGTTCGCGAGCGGTGATGCTCCTCGTTATTCGTCTGTACGTCTCATTTGGGACGTGAAGCTTGGATTTGGCGGGCGTTTTCCTCGCATGACCATTCGACCCACTGTCCCTAGGCTTGTAATTGCCCTCTACAGGGGCACCCTGAGCTGGGGCGCCCTGAACTAGACTCGCCTTATCGGACGATAGAGCTAGTAAGGAGTTACCGCGCTACGATAACTCTGGCAGCTCGACGTCCACACTATCACCTCCCTCCACGACCACATTTCTCTCAATATGTTTCCCCAGGACCGTGCCCTTAAACCTGGCCGCATCTTCTTTAATTTTTAATGAAGTAAACCAATCCACCTGTTTGAGCTTAACCCTTCCATGGCCTTCCTCTCCTCCTTCGTCTTCGACTCCTTCCCCGGGCGGTTCTGTATCTCTCGCTCCTGCAGGGCCGGGAGTAGCCGCGATGGTATCGTCTAATGGCACGCTGTCTATATCCATCATCAGGGGGGTAGGTTGATCATCGACAACCTCACGCTTAATGGGGATGTCGGTTTCAACCTCCTTTGGCTTTTCGGCCGGTTTCTTCGCAGCCGTCGTTGATTTCGCCACCGTTTTTGTCGCAGTAGTGGTAGCAGCAGTGGATCCAGCTCCATTCACTCCACCGGCATTGGGAGTAGTATCCGGGACAACAGCATTAACATCCTCATCCCTCTCCTTCTGATCATCGACTTCGACAGTGATCACACCGGCAAGCTTTCGTAGTTCCTCTATTTCGGGACTTTTCGCCCAGGAGATGAAGTTATCGATTGCTCTGGTGTCGTCTAGATCGGCGTTGAAGAGGGTTAAAGGACGAAGGAGGCCGACGTGTTCCATCGCGCAGAGGATGTCGGGGAGTTCTGATTCTGGCCGGTTTGAGGATTCGGAGATCGAGCGGGCGGTTGAGCCTAGGAGGGTTAGGTAGCGGGCTGTCATGTCTGTTTTTTTTTGGTAAAAAACCAAGATTGTTAGTGATTGTTGAATATAAGATGAAGAAGTGGGTGTTTACCTGTGAGGGAATCGAGAACAGATGGTCGCGAACCAGCCAGGCCGGCATGACGGAGCATCTGTGCCGTGGAGATGCGGAGGAGGGAGAAGTAGAATTGTTCCTGGGAGTCCATTGTGATCGTTATCGATTATGATGATTGTAGTTTAGTGTACGATATGGCAGAGTGGTAGTTGATGTTTTGACGGTTTGATGCTTGATGAAGTCTGTCGAAGTGGGTTTTATATGAATTCAGAAACAGCAGTTCGAGTTGGATCTGGTGAGGGCCATTGTCGGATTCCTATATGATGTATATGCTATTCTCTATATCACAATCGCCGTATTTCGATATCCGTCTGGTGATGATGTTGAAGAGACTGGTGGTGATGTTGATGATGTTGATATGAATGGTGGTGATGGTGTTGATGGTGTTGATGTTTGATGGTGTTTGAAGCTGCGAGAAGACATCAACGCCAAGACATTGAAACGCGACAAGCTTCTTTCCATCTTCTACAACTATCAGACACCAACATCCATCTCTCATCAACATCTCTCATCAACATCAACCTCTCTCATCAACATCATCTCCCACCACCAACCTCATCAGCATCGCCGACATCTGTAGCAAGATCGATATGAGAATAGCTGCTGCTACAATGTCACCAGCCATCTGAGGTATGCTGTTGCTGCTTTTCGCTGTCGATGGTGCTGGCTGTCGAGGCGTCGCTAACATACACTGTTTACTACCCAGGAACCAGATTGCTGAACGAAACAACAGCTCCTAATCCACACACACACACACACACACACACACATCAACCACCTCTGTAAAACAAACCCACCAAACTCACCAAGATCATAAGCAAAGATGCCTCCCGAAAGGTCAAAGCCTCGAAAGATCGTCAAGCTGAGGGTTAGTCCCCGCTACCTCGCCGAACTCGAAGCAAGAGGCCTGTCCTCCACCGCCACTGCCTCCACCTCCACCTCTCAAAGGTCAGCGCCGTCGGAGAAGCCCAAGAAGGATAAGAAACCTAAGAAGGTCGCCTCCTCTGCTGGTGCTGCTTCTACTGCTTCCGTTGAAACAAAGGAATCATTGAAAGAGATCCAAACACCAAAGCCGAAGGAGACCAAAAAGTCTAAGAAACAACAGCAGTCTACCCCGGCCGTTCCAGAAACACCTACACCTGGTCCCTCTATAACCGTTGCGCCTGCGAAACCGGCTATCAAAATCAAGTTTAATGTTAACACCATTAAAAATGCGGTGAAGGAGAGTGCTGCTGCTGCTACACCTCAAACTCCGAGCACCTCCAAGGCAGCGGCAGCGCTGACAGCTCAATCCGTAACGCCAGCTCCCATAACGGCTCCCACCACCTCTTCCCGTCCGTCTGGTTTATCCAACCTCCCACCCCTCCAAACCAAGGTTTCCACACCATCTCCGGCGATCGCTACCGCCTCTACAGCAGGGGCAACCCCCTCCGTCCCCAAAATCCGGCTAAAAACCACCTTCTCCGCCCTTAAGAATTCGGCGGCAGCGGCAGCAACCGACTCTCCAAAAGCGCAAACCCCGAAAACTCCCATCATCAAACTCAAGTCCGGCGCCTCACGCCCCACAACGACCCGTAGAGCGGTCCCAATCGGGTATGGGTACGACTCCGAAGCTGAAGATAGGGAAGAAGACCCCGCCATCGAAGAACAATTCATTCTCCGTATGCCACCGGGCGAGGACTGCGAGTTCCTACGCTCCGAGATCGAAAAGAAGGAATTCGGAAAATCGACAGACGTGTGGTTTAAATTTAAAGACGACAGGCGTGCCATCGTCCACGTTCGCGGGAAAATCTACTCTGCAACATTGGTCGACCTCCCCGGTATAATCGAGAGCAATAAAACGATAGATAAGGGGAAGAATATCTTCAAAACGGCGGATATTTCGCAAATGTTGCTGGTGGGGGAAAGGCTGTTGTTTGAAGACCAGGCGCTGTCGAACGCGACCCCCAATTCGTTGATTAATTATCCGCATGGGGTTACGCCGCCGATGCACTGGGCTAGGAGGCGGAGGTTCCGCAAGAGGGCGGTTAACCGAAATATGGATAAGGTCGAGGAAGCTGTTGAGAAGCTACTCGCCTTAGATGCGGAGTGTGATAGTGCGGATTTCGAGCTGTTGACAGAGGCCGACCTCACCCGTGAGGCGGACGAGAAGGCCGGAAGGGGTGCGATGAATTTTGAGATGGGAGAGGAGGATGCAGACGGGGAGGTGGATATGGCATACGAGGACGGAGAAGGGGAGGAAGAGGAGGAAGAAGGCGACGAGAACGCCTTGGATCTTATGGACTTTGAGGGAGAATTGACGGCAATGATGGACGATACCGAACATGTGCAGCCGGAAACAAACGGCAAGCACACATCATCGGCAGCAGCGGCAGCAGCGGTATCGAGCGACGAAGACGAAGACGATGATGACGACGAAGAAGATGACGACAACGACGGGGACGCCATGGACCTTGATCCGGGAATGTCGGCAGAGAAGCTACAACTCAAGGAGGAGATGGCGGATCTGGAACGGGCAATCACGGTCAAGACACGGGAGAGGGATGGGATGCACAATCAGATTGTGCGGCAGAGGATACAGAATGTGATTGACGGGCTGATGGCGGAGCTGGAGCTGAAGAAGTCGAGTCTGGAGGAGATGGCTTAGGTCTAATATGCCTCTCGTACTGTTGTCTCGGGCTAGGCCATCGTATGGTCTGTCCCGTCCTGTCATACTCATCTTCAGGCGTTTTCTGGTCGCTATTTACAATGCCATGGCCCTTTTATATACCTTTTTCTTTTATTTTTATTTTTATTATATAGAAGATACCCCCCACTGTAGTTCTAACTTTGACTTTCCAAATCATATATAAGGAAGGAGTTAATTTAAATCAGGTCCAATGGTTATTAAAGCGGCGAGTGTGAATTCCATTATCATCCCCATCTCTATTGATATTGATATAAATATCCCATCCGATCAAAATTTTTGAAACAACAGAATCTAGAACTCCAGGAAAATGCCCAAGTAAGTATATACATTACACCTCTGCATCGTATCTACATCCTCCGATACCCCTCATACCACCTCCCCTCAAGCTTATACAGCTCACAAAATCCCCCATTGTTGATATAGATCAATGGGAATTGGGAGCGAGTCTAGTAGTATGAGAGCTAGACTTTGAAGCCGAACCCCTCCATGCAGAGTTTATACGTCTTGATGAAATCTTTGCACTCGACCTCGGGTGCATCGGTGGTGGACTTGAGCATGCACTCGTCCCTGGCGGACTTTTCGGGCTTGCAGACGCAGCAGGGTTTTGGCTTTTCGTCTGCCTTTTTTTCCGCGGCCGGTTCTGCGGATCTTGTTAGCGATTATATAAAAATTGCTGGTTTGATAGGACTTACGGGGTTTTGAGCCGAAGAGGAAGTCGAGCATTGTGTCTGTATTTATTCCTTGTATCCGTACTCCCTTTTCTCTGGTGGTAGTATGTATAGTGAAGGAAGTGAAGTTGAGGAAAGAGAAAGTCGCGATTTCTAAGCTGGCGTGATTAAGCCGATTAGTTAATCCAGCCAGCAGCCGGGGACCCTTGTCTCAGCCAAAAAAAAGCTTTGGTGGGGGTTTTCTCTTCTCTTCTCTTCTCCCCTCCTCGCTTGACCTTTCCCCTACCCCCTTCTAGACTTCCCCATCGATCACAAGACCAACCACCACGACTTCATCCATCGCCATCGCATCGCCGCTATCATTACTATTAGACCGTTAGATAATAGACACCGACAGTAAACAAAAAAGATGGCCACCACGTTCTCGCTGGAGAACAAAGCTCTCAAGCTCTCCTCCAAAGCCGACATCGAGCCCCACCTCGAAGCCCTCATCGCCAACAATGACGTCGAAGAATTCATCCTTCAGGGCAACACCATCGGCATCGAGGCCTCCAAGGCCCTCGCCGAAGTCCTCAAAACCAAGTCCAAGCTGAAGGTACCCAATTCAATCCATATCCATATCCACCGTCGTAGTCACATAAGCTAATTGAGAGTACAGACAGCAAACCTGGCAGACATCTACACCTCCCGCACGATCGATGAAATCCCCCAATCCCTAGACGCCCTCCTCCCCGCCCTCCTCCCCCACCAAAACCTAACAACCATAAACCTCTCCGACAACGCCTTCGGAAAACGCATGGAACCCCAGCTGGTCGCCTTCCTATCCTCCCACCTCCCACTGCAGCACCTAATCCTCAACAACAACGGCCTAGGCCCCCTCTGCGGAACAGCAATCGCAAATGCTTTAACCCTACTAGCTTCCAAAAAATCCTCGAGCCATCCGAAGCTCGAAACCGTCGTCTGCGGCAGGAATAGACTCGAAAGCGGTAGCATGGACGCCTGGAGTAAAGCCTTCGCCGCGCATACGGGTGTTAAAGTCGTAAGAATGGTACAGAACGGAATTCGACCGGAGGGTATCTCGCAGTTACTCTCCAACGGTTTGGTGCACTGTACCGAACTTGAGATTCTGGATTTACAAGACAACACTTTTACACTCAAGGGGGCGAAGGCGTTGGCGTCGGTCGTGGGTGCTTGGACTGTTATTAAGGAATTGGGGGTGGGCGAGGTTCTATTGGGTGCCAGGGGGACAACTCTTCTGGCTGAAAAGTTGGAAAAGGGGAATAATAAGGAGATGAGGGTGTTGAGGCTGCAGTTCAACGATATCAATAAGAAGGCGTTGAAGTCGTTGAAGGGTGCCGTGAAGGTCCTTGAGAAGTTGGAGCTGTTGGAGTTAAACGGTAATTGCTTCTCCGAGGAGGATGATTTGGTTAATGAGATTAGAGATATCTTTGAGGATAGAGGGTTGGGCGAACTAGACGAACTAGACGAGATGGAGGAACCCAGCGACGAAGAAGAAGAAGAGGAAGAGGAGGAAGAAGAGGAGGAGGAAGAGGAAGACGAGGAGAAGGAAGAGGCGAGGGAGAGAATCGTCAAGGACGCAGAGGATGCAGAGGCGGCGAATGTTCCGCAGGAGAAGGACAAGAACGTCGACGATTTGGCAGATATACTAGGCAAGACCACGATCTCGGACTCCAAGCCGTCTGCTTAATTTACCTTCCCTCCCTTCTTTTACCCTTTTATTCTTTTACTCTATTAAGCCACTATTATATTTTTCTTTTCAAGTCTCTTCGTTTGATACAGAGCCCTTATTGTGTACATGAATAAAGCCTTCCTTCCTCCCCCCCGCCTCCCTTTCTAACTTTTCTCTAAAGAATAAGACCAAGAAAGAAAGAAATTCCACAGGTTTGATGATATGTGGAATATCAATTAAAATTAATATAATCCCGTTCCCATAAAAAAAAACTCCATAAACCCCGTCTATAAACCCGTCTATAACCCCAGAACAATTGCAAACCAAGTGTATTTTAAACCCCAGCAATGCAGAAGAATCATACCCCCTCCCTCCCCTCAATCCACCCGATAACCTCCACCGCCCGTCCATAAGTCCACATCGTAACCGCACTAGCCGGTGCAGCCTTAACAAGACTCACGGTCAACCCTCTATACAACCCCCTCCACCCTTCCCTCCTCACCACCTCCCTCCCGCACCACATAATCCCTCTATCATAAACCGGAATATCACCATGCACATACCCCGTCCTCGTCGGCCCCTGAACCTGCAACCGTTTCCGAATAGTATCCAGCGGAAAAACCCCAGTCTTCGCAATAACCCCCGCCGTAATCCCCGAAATCGCATCGATACTCCCCTTCCCCGCCAGCGAGGAAAGTACCGGATGATCATTGGCATTAAACGGCACCAACAACCCAATCGATGAAAACGGAACCGATAAAAACGCGGTTTTGACACCTTCGTAGCTGCCGAAGAATAATCCCATGTATGGGACGATTTGTACCACTGCAGCCCCGCCGCCGCGGTAGAATCCTCTGATACCCTCGTCTTTATAGATCCCCCTTATGGCGGCAGAGATGCTGCCGTAGACGCCGGTTTTGCCTTCTATTGTCTTCGAAGCTGCGAAGCGGGTGCGCAGGAGGTCGAGGGGGTATGTTATCGATGTCGCCAATCCGCCTGCGATACCGCCGGAGGCGGTGTTAACCATCGACGAAGGGAAATTGGAATAAGACGACAGAAGCTGCTGCGTTTGTGCGTAGATGAAGAATTGGGCGGCGCCGTAGGTGAGGTAGAGGAGTTCGGCCGGGATGTTGCCTTTCCATAATGCCTTTTTTCCCACTATTCTTAGCATATATACCACTACATGAAATAGAGGGGAGGAGACGTACAGTCACGCCTTCTTCGCGGATAATAGTCCTCATGGTGCCGTAAATACCATTATACAGCGTTCCAACGGGGGTACTTCCAGCGACAGGGAGGGCATGTTGAATCAACAGCTGCGGTTGCAGTTGAAGTCGGATTTTAACGACGTCGAGCGGAGCTATGCAGAAACTATCCATCCATCCCTTCCATCAGCGATTCTTTCCCTTTTATATACGAAACGTTTGGCGGTTTGCAGAGTCAAAAGGCATACCGAGAAACCACACCGGCAACGGCGCCAGCTATCATGGGCGTTTTACTCGAGCTAACAGCCCTTCGCTATAAAAGACAAGGTATTAGTAATCCACCTATCATAAATTTAAAAAAAAAAAAAAAAAAAAAAAAAAAAATAGAAAAAAGGTACCTTCTCGGTCTCACGCGATGTCATCATCATCGGGGCCGGAAAAATGTAATCGCGAAATCGATCGCAGTCGTGATTATGAATGTAGCAGTAATAGCAGCGGGACAGCTCTGACCAAAGCCTCGCTCTCCGATCGAACAGTAATAATTCCCAGCGCCGCCGTCGAAGAAGTGATCATGGTCACTCTTTATATATCAAAAAAGATATTAAAAGCGAAAGGGGGTCCACAAATAAAGAAAATCCGATGGGAACGACGGATATATTCCTTCAAGCGCCGATAGCCGTTTCGCAGCCAAACTTTTTTGGTTGGGGCAATTAATTCTTTTTTTTTTTTTTTAGGGAGCAGGTCAGCTGGGAGGTTTGTAATTTGGCCAAGCTGAACTGAGCTACTTTCAAGCTGTCTTCAGGGAATATAAAGGTACAAAAGACAACATTGTCAACACTCTCATTCCATTCTTCACTCAAAAACCCCCTCTATTATATTAATCGACAGGATATCCAAATAAGACACTAGCAATAGACACTCTAGTTCTAGCTACTCAGGAGAATATAATAAATACATCTGAACAAAAGACAGTAAGCCCGGGGGAATTCAAACAATCGTGAAAAGCATGCGTGCAGGGTATTCCTCTTTTTATCATCGCCAGCTCGCATAAACATAACCAATCCATTTCGTAAAGAAAATCCCAAAAGAAAGGAAAGAAAAGAAAGAGAGAGCAAGTCATCTCGTCATCAAGAAAGCCATTGTAGCCGAACCCACCGGACCCCCAGTATATTTGCTGGAAAAAAGAATCAAAAAGGACAAAAAGAAAGATGACCCCGCCCTTGGATCAAGAATATACACATCCACCGCCTCTCCACACCCCTCGTCCCCTTATCCCCTCCTTCTCCACCTAAGACGTCCACTCCGCCTGATATGATTGTGACCGTCGAATTTGCAACCTCTCGTACAGAGTGAACGCTCACAATATCACCGAAAACAACCCCGCCCAGCTCCCCAGCGGACCTCTCGGACTCCCGAGGTCCTTACGTACGGCTAGTCACCGCTCCCCTCCCCCTCTACCCCCACCATCCCGACCCTCGCTAAAGTAGCTATTATCAATAGCCACAATCCAGTCCATCTTCTCCTTCTCCGTCCTCGTCGCGAATCGATAACTGCTCTGAGGTGCGTATATCGCAAACACGTTTTCCTTCGACATCAACCCTCCCATTCCGTTTGCGGGTTCGTAGTCAAGTGTGCATTCCGATAGATTGACCGCCATCAACTCCTCCCCTGTTACTGCGCTATGGATATGCAGGTAGGGCTTTCGGAGTTCGAGGTATTGTTTTTCCCATTTCTGTGCCGAGTCGTTGGGACGGAAGACATAGCCGGAGCGTTGCAGTTTAGGGCTGTTTTGACGTTAGCATTCATTCGCTCTCTTAAAAATAACAGCAAAATGGGGGGGGGGTTGTATCACTCACTTCTTGGGAATATGCAGAGCCTCGGCGACCAACTTGGGCGGCTCGGGCTCTGCGGCGGCCTGGTCATTAGCATTGACTGCTGGCGCCCCGTCTTGCGGAGGCTCGATATTCTGCTTCGACAGAATCCTATCGAACGGGTCCCCATCCCTCGGCCACATTTTCACAAACTTCTCCAAAATAGCCTTCTTCTCCTCTCCAAGCTCTTCTTCCTCCTCCTCTTCCTCCTCACCCTCATTTTTCTTAACATGTCCATTCGAAGTCGGCTTCTTAACTTCCAAATCCTCAGGTTTCAAGAAAGGTTTCACAGCCTCCACCTCAGCAACCCTCATCCTCCTCCTCCTCGCAGCAAGATAATCCTTAATTATCGAAATCCCCCGCGGAGTCCACCCCCTCAACACTTCCTCCCCCTTCACATACCTCTGACTCGAATTCATCCTCCACAGATCCCCTGCCCTTCTCGAAACCTGCGGTTTAACCGTAACCTGAAACATCCCCACCACTGCCCCAACAGTCCTGGTACTCCTGATCATCCTCCCGAACACGTTGGGGGTCCTCACAAGCCTGGATCGAATCTCCAAACACACTTTACGGCTGAACACCACATTCTCAGCCAATCGATCGCTCACAAGCTCCCAACTGATCGTAACTTGAACCCGGTACTTCGGCGCCGTCATTCTATCCAGCAGGACCGAATTATGCGCACTACTATCCCACTGCGCTAGAACTCCAATACCCCAACCCCCATCCTGCCCCTTCTTAACACTGGGTCCCTTCACAATCCTCAACTCAACTTCCTTCGTAGAACTCGGCTCCCTCGCCTGTCCATCCTCCCCGACCAAACAGACGTCTTTAACCACAACCTTAGCCACGTCCTTAAGCGGCAGCATATCCCCGGAACTATGCACCATCCACACCTGAACCCGTCGCTGAACGCCATGGTGTAACTGAAAGCTCCCCTGGTCGCTCTCGCTAACCTGCAATACATCGACAGTGGTATACTCCCCACTCTCCTGCAGCTCCAAAACCTGACATTTCGCAAACACATCATGTTTTTCCTCCGTATAAAACTCGTTTTCGTGTAGCCTCATCCCCTTCCTCTCCATCTCCGGTTGATCCCTCATTTCATCCCAACTCATCAGCCTCTCCAGATGCATCCCCGTGATTTTTCCAAATATCCCAACCCTGAGCATGGCGCCTTTTATCCTTGCGCTTAGTGGGGCGGTGAGAACGTGGGTACTCTCGAAATTCACCGGTCCTTCATCGAATCCGCTGACGGGGGCGGTAGCAGGCGCATTACTAAGCCACGGTAGGAACAACTGTGCATGAATATCCGTCCCCTCACGTTCCGATATCCCCAACAGCTGGTGAATAATAACATTAAACCCAATATTCCCCTTCGGAACCTCCACAGTCGACGGTTCCAACGTGACTTTGATAATTCCGATAACGCTGCAAGTATGCGGTGATATAACCTCCAAATCCAACGACTGTCTTTTTGATTGGAAGACCGCGGTAATCGGGATATCCGAGTCCCCTAGAAGCGTGTAATCCGGCAATATCGGTTCGCTAAATGGGTCGTTCCCTTGAACGTGAGAGAGGTAGTCCGGCCGAGAAAGGTACTGATAAATCTGCTTCATCTGTCGGATCCTCAACTGTAACTTCTCCAAAGACCATAGATGGATCAGGTTTCTATTAAAATCCATAGCTCGGACGGCTACGCAGGGCTTCGGCGCCATTTCCAGTGCTTCGTCGTCGTCGGCATTGACACCGTTGATGAGTAGATCGTATGTCGATACGGATGTATGCCCCACATCTAACACTGTGAACTGGAAAAATACCCGCTTCTCCATCTCGTTGCTCATTATCTGCGCTTCCTTCAGCACGGCGGCGTATTGTAACACGCTCTCCGCCATCCGGACGTAGTTACTCCGTCTCCACAGCTGTGTCGCCGCCCTAGCCAGATTCTTTTGTCGTTTGGAAAGTAGGTCGTTTGGCGCAGGCGTAACACTACCCGTCCTCGGTGGCGTAGGTGAAACAGCACGACCCCTAGCCTGCGGAGAGGAAAGCGCCATCTCCTCCAACTTCAACTCCATCTCCTGATGCCGTCGTTCCCACTCTTTCTTTTGGTCTTCCAACCGTCTTTCCGCAGCCTTAAGTTCCTCCTCCATCTTCACTTTTTGCGCTTTAATCTCTTCCACCTCGACGTGAGTCTCCTCCGCGACCTTTAATCGTTCTTGGAACTCCTTCTGCGCTTCAAGTTGAACCTGTAACTCCTCCTTCAACACCCTAACCCTCTCCTCCTCCTCATCCCTCTGCGGCGTTCCGGGAACCGTTAAGCTCGTATCTAACGAGAAGTTATCGATAGTCCCATTACTCGTATACCGTTCCCGTCTACTATCCCCACCGGCAGTCCCCGCCGAAAAGCTCGCAACAGACTCCAAATCATCGTCGTCAACCTTCCCTTTTCTCAAATTGTACGCCTTCTGAACACCCTGCAGCAGCGCATTAAGTTCCTCATCACTCATCCCATTGATTTTTATCGGATCGAGTCCCTGCGCCATTAACGCCTCCCGCTGTGCGAACGACCAGTCGATTTCTTTGTTAGTCGGTGGTACCAAGGCCGGAGAATCAGGTCTACTGCTCTCGGCGTCGGAACCGGGGCCTCCTTCCATGAATCCACCGTTACTGTTCGTATGTCGATGCTCAGCTATCGTCCCCGCCAGACTCTGTCGGTGTAATTTATCCCGTTCGGCGCGGGCTTCATTCGGGTGGTTGAACCTAAAAATGTGGAAATCGCCGAGGATGACTCTGTACCCTGTTCGTAATCTCTTGGGGCCTTCGATACGTAATCCGTTGACCATTACTGCGGCGCCTTCGTTGGGTATCAGGGTTACCACGTCGTTCACGTTTTCGAAACGACAGTGGTCGGGAAGGATTTTGGAACCGTTGAGTTTTATCTGCGCTGTTGTGGTGGCGGATTCTACGTTGCCGACTGTGGTGTCGCCGGCTTTGATGTTGTAGACGAGACATTCGGCGAGGAGGGGGTCGTCGCTGTTTGTTTTTTTATATTTGATTGGTTGGTTAGATGTTTGTCATTCGTGGAACCGTAGACGGGTGACCTTTGAGGGTACATCCTGGTACTTTTAAGATGGAGGGAATTATCATACCTTAGATTGACCAAATGCGGTATCCTCTTGGGCATACTCATCCCTATAAAGTCTTTCTCGATACTAATCCCCAACTCCTCCAACGCCGCCTCTCTCTCCTTCTGTATCTGTTGCGTCTTCTCCAGCTTCTCTTCCCACGTCTGGTTCACCTCCTTGAGCAGCTTCTCACTCGCCCCAAGTTGCTCTGCAATCTCCGCCTTCGAAACCTTCCGCACACTTCCATCCGTCGAGGTGATCGTAACAATCTGTTTCTCAAGAGGCACAGAAGCATCATATTTCTCCTCCTCAGCTCCACCACCGCCAGAAAGCTTCTGCCGTAACTGCTGAAGTTCCTCTTTGAGCTCCCTGATCATCCTGGCGTTCGGATCCTCGTTGACAACAGCATGGTTCTTAATCCTCTTCGCGGAATCGGCATATCGCAGTGTTGATAATGTTTCGTCCCAATTTATGTCAGCGGGGGAAATAGCCGCTATCATTGCGGTCATGCTATTCCCGCCCAGGGAGTCCTTTAATAACCATGTTAACACCGAATCACGGTACGGTACCAGCGCTCCCTTCTTCTTCCCTCCGGAACTTAAATCTGCTAATGCGGCAATGACTCTACCGAGCGTACTCAACGATCTGTTAATCTCCGCTCCTTCTTTTAATCTCGCACCCGTAGCACCGGTGGACGTAGCTCTCTCAGAACCAGCAAGATCGACCAGTGATATCCTAGAGACCTTTTCGGTGTCGAATCCCGTTTCTACGTCATGTCGTTTCTGGGTGAGGATTAATGTGAATACGGCGTGAGAGCGGGATGATGTTTCGTTCATGTTTGTTGCGGCTACGGTACGGGCTTTGTTGCCTTCGTCCATGAGGTTTTCGATTTCTCGGAAACTGGTGACGACGAGTTTGGCGAGGTCTTCGACGTAGGGTCCTAACGAGGGGTGTTCGCGGACTTTGAGGGCGCCTTTGTTGGAAGGGTTTAGTAGGTCGCGGACCTTTTCTGTATGTGACGTTAGTATGCTTGAGAATTTTATAGAAGAGTTTAAAAAGTGAGAAATACCATTGTAAATTTCGAGGTAGGAGACCTCAACGGTGGAAACAATATTCGGGTCCTTTTCCGAAGTTCTAAAATGTCAAAAACCGGGGCAATGGTCAGCTTCTATAGCCTTCTGCTTGGGGTACCCTTCTAGAACATATCCGAAATTTCCAAGAGAGAAACGCCAGCACACGGCGGGGAATGTGAACGAAAGAAAGGAAGCACTCACATTCTCTCGAAGATGTTCTGGCAAATCCGCGGTATTATGCCGTACTCCTCGCCGTATCCCATCTAAAAAAAAAATCCCATATCTCATCAGCTTCACCACATTCCCCAAAACCCCCAATTGCCTCAAACAAAAAAGGAAGCGACAAACCATAGAATAACTCTTCCCACTCCCCGTCTGTCCATACGCAAAAATACAATTATTATACCCCTGGAAAGCATTATCCAACAACGGACCCCCCAGGTCTGTGAACAAATCGTCTTGGCCGGCATAATGACCGTCGCTTCTGTCGAAACTCCAGTACGATCTGTCGAAATTGAAAACTTTGGGTCCGTCGGCTTTTATGGCTGTGCTGGCGCCCTTTCTCGGGGTTGAAGAGTCCGTTACGCCCGGTGGAGGGGTGAGGATTGTTTGACTGTCTTTCATTTGAACGATACATTTTGCGCCGCGGTCCTTTTCTGTTTTCTCGAATTTAGTATTTTATCAGTAAAGAAGTTTGGTGGATATGGTAGATATGCATATGGTGGGTAGGTGGTGGGGGGGATGACGGTACCTCGCGAGTTGAACGGCCGTACACGGACGACGACTTTGATGTTTCCGGCAGACATGGCGGGTAATAGTAATAGTCGTGAATTTTATGGTAATAGTAATAAAAATCGTAATGGTAAATAGCGGCGGGTAGCTAGTGGTGGAGCACACTAGAGCAGAGTTAGAACCCCCAGCTCCGGCGCCCAGTTAAGGATAGGAAGCCTCGCTCCAGCTGTAGGTAATGATTGTGGGGTATCCGATAGCAGGCTCGCTGAATAATTAACGCAAGAATAAATGATCGAGAGGTAAGTGTGTGTATTAAGTATTAAATGGGCGGGGGGCCCTGACAAGTGGCAGCACTGGTGAACTGTTAATTAACGTTGAGGAATGTCGATGTTTAAGAAGCTCGAAGCCAGCCGTGGTAAGTTGGTGATAGTGAGACGGTGGAAGGTAGCAGGAGGAGGAGGTGCAAGAAATAGAAGCGGCAGTGGTAAATAGCTGGTGAGCAATAGGCCAAATTTCCTTTTAAAAGATGATTGATTGTCGGCGCCGTCTCGTGGGAAGAGGAGAGTCGATAGCCGGGTGAGTCGGTCGAGCGTGTTCGATTGTAAGCGCAGGCGGTAACCTATGCAAACGACGGACTTTAGATTTACGAGGGTTCGGCCACGTTTGGAGGGTCCCAGGTCTTCGATCGGGTTCTATTCGTAGAAAACGGCCTCGCGGTCGGGGGAGAACATCGCCAGCTTCAGAAACCAAGGGCCGGGCGGAGTGCAGGGAGACGAGAGACGTGTCTATGTAGGTAATGCAATGGAGATGGTAATCAAAAGAGCGTTCAACAAACTAACGTTCCCGGCGGCGGCGGGAGAAATTAAGGCAAAAGGAAAGGAGCCGGGGTAGCTTGACTAATAGCGAATCAGATCAAGCTGAGCTGTTTGTTAGCCTTTTCCGACCTTCCCTTCTTCCCCCCTCTATATTGCCGCTATCACTGTTATTTGGAAGAATGGGAAGAGGCACATCACGACGAGCGGTTATTTTGTATTGGCGATGTCATGGACAGCAGTAATTTCTAGGCTTCATAGGAGTAGTTATAAAATCCGGCACTTTCCGGGTCACTAGTCAAGTAGTTGGGTCAGGGTTCTCAGAAAGAATAGTAATAATAACTTGCTTGCGTCAGTTTGTAGGGCTGTTTGCTGCTGCCATGCTTGACGTCTGTCAGGGACAGGCACCACCTCCGTACAGTGGCGAGCCGAGGCTCTTTCTCTCTTTGCTTTTGGCGCCTTTCCCCCACCACCACCTCTTTCTCCCCAGCCACTTGATATGTTATGATATAATATACATAAATGCACATATATCAGTCCGTTTTCCACCAGTGCTAAAACCGTGGTATTTTCTTGTTGTTGTTTGGGTAGTCGGTAAGAGGTCAAAGTATAAAGTTGTGTCGGTAGCGCGGCTGGTGGACGGGTTGGTTGGTATGTGACTGGCATTTGGCCTTTTCCTTTTCAATGAAAACCGGACAGTGGGGACAGTAAAAGCGGTCGTAGTAATAGTGATAATCGCAGTGGTGTATCCCGAAAAACAGACAAGAAGACAAGACAAGACAAGAAATCAGACTCGCTACTACGCCGTATCCATCCTGTCGTCATCGTCCTTCTTCTTCCCACTGCTCTCGCCGTCCTTGGGTAATAATGGTGCACTCTCGTCGTCATCCTTCTTCCCATCTTCTTCCGGCACCGTGCCCAAGCTTGCAGATGCAGCTGCAGCTTTCTCCTTCTCTTCCTTTTCCTTTCTTTCCCTCTCCTGCCTCGAATTCTCTTCCTCCAAACTCATCCTCAGCGCCAAGGCCAACTCTGGATCAAGATGCGGGTCAACCCCAAAGTCGAATCCACCAGCTCCACCGCTGCCGCCAGCACCGCTATCACCTGGCCCTCCGACGCCCATTCCACTGTCATCGCCTAGTATAGGTGTAGTAACCAGCTGATCGCTCAGCAGATGTGGTCCTGGTGGAATTGTGGCGAGATGTGAGTTTTCGGCCGAATTAACGTTGGTAATAAAGGCTTCTAGTTTGCTCGTGTTCTCGGCTTCTTCGCCAAAGTTGATAAAGTCGATAGCAACACCGTCCTTCTTCATCTTCTTGGCCAGACGGATAAGACTCTTCTCATCTTCAGCGATTGGGGAGCCGACGAAGGCTATTATCCTTTGACGTTGGGATTTGTTCTGGCGGTGTTTTAATGCGAGCTATAATGTCAAAATCACATCTCTGTTAGCTATTCGAAAGCCTTAGATATGGGAGGGGTTCGCAAGGGAGGAATAACGATTACGTACGGCTGCAACCTGAATACTCGTGGCAAGATGGCAGCTGCCACTGATCTTAGTAGAATGCAAGCCAGACAATATCTTTCCAAAATCCGCAGTTAATGTAGCGAGAACCTCCGGACCTTTCCCACCCATGGACATGAGACCGACAGATGATTCCGGGTTGGCCTGGGTTTTAGCGGAGAAGATGAGGGAAACGGCATCGACCTGGGCTTCGAAGCGAGAGGGACTACGAATCGTGGTTATCATTACGTGTCAGAAGGTTCGAACGTGCAGATATGTAGAAAGGTTATCGGGAGGCTTACGTGTAGTCGCCATTTCTGCTGCTTTCGCTGTTATCGACGCTGTTTTATACAGTTAGTGGGTTTCCTATTGAGGCGGTATGGTTCGATAGGTCGGTACGGTACACACATTACAATCGTCGCCTCGAGCACCATGATGACGGTATTCTCGTGTTATGAAGGTGGGCGGCTATGAGAATTGAGGGATGATGAGAGATGAAGTTATCCGCGACCAAGCTCGGATGATATGATAGCGATGACGATGACAGTGGTGATGACAGCGGTGGTAGTTGTTGGTAGTTGAAGTGGGTCGGTTGTATGAGTGGTGGTTTGGAGGCGTCTGAAGCTCTGGTTGGACTGACAGGGGAGCAACATGGCATCGTACCCAAAAGTGTTGTCAAACAACACAATATCCCAGAGACCAGTCGCCAACAACACAAAATACAACACACCAGTTCCCGAGACTACAACACACCAATACTTGCTGTGAACCAATCACAACGACACAATACATAGCTAGTGCTTCAACATTATATTCGACACTCCTATTTTCTTCATGATTGCATTCATTTAGCATCTAGGAACATCCAAAGATGTATTTCCTTCAATTAGGGGAATTATCTATATTGCCAACTAAGCCGCAGTAAAGATTCAGCTCATGTTGGCGTCGTCTATGGTTAGTCTCGCAACGCCAAACGTTAAACGACCCACGCCGCGATATCAAAAATTAAAAATCAACATGAGTTTAAATTCAAGGACCTGCGAAGGCAGCATATTTAACAATTAGGTATCTCCAGTTGTCATAGAGGTGCATATAAGTAAGTAGCTATCTCCACTGTACTTCCCAACGTTCAAAAACCTCGCCCCGAAGACGAGGCCGGGCTTGTGAATCTTACTGGTTAACCGATCTCACATTTACGAGCTTAGACGCCACCATATTTAAAGTCGCAGCTTGACCTGGCGCCGAGACGGGAAGACATGCATGCCCACAAGATATTGACTCGACGCTCAGCACTGCACTGCGCGCCGCGAGCGGGGTACTTTCGGGCCCATAGCCATGGAGTACGATCAGGAGACCTCCAGGATCTGGAATTGCCAAAGGATGCGGTATATAATATACCTATAGCTATTACAACTTACGGTCAGCCGGAGTTACCAGCAACAAGCTTATGGGAATCAATTTATGAAGCAAGGCGTCCTTGATTGATTTTGATCATATACATCATCATGGTCATAATCAGTCGCTCATTCACCAAGTGTAACAACACAAAACCGTGTGGTATATTCACGGCCGTTCTGTTCAAGAGGCTTGAGAGGGCCCGAGACTGGCGCTGGTGCGAGGCCCAAATTTTTAGATATTTTGTCAAGGGTGCCTGGCACCCTTGCATTATCTAAATGCACCTGTTAGTGCCAGTGTGTAAGGGCGCTTTGGTTTTATAAATAAAACTAGGAGGAGTGCCAGCACAGACTTATCTCGTAACCAAATACTACTGCGGATGGCACAGCTGTCCAGATTGCGCAGGCGCAAGGCCAGTACTGCGGTATGATATATACAAGCAGCAGTTGACTTACTATAAATATACTTGCAATTCGGCCCCAAGGACCAATAACCTTCGTCGCGCGCAGGATCCCCCTCACTTCACACCAAAACATTGATCGCCATCGTGTACGATGCATTCGACCAATTTATTGTAGGGTTGACGGTTAGCTATAGGGCTGGACATCATTAAATCAACCGTACGATTTTGTCAGTCGATATGGCGAAGGGGAACAAGGGATCCTATATATGCAGCATTGCGTGCATTCAGCTTGCCGCATTTGCGTGCTTCGTCCGAGCAGATGACGGTAAGTGCTCAGGGGTGGAGATGGACACCATCTAATATTGAAATTGCAAAGTTGGTGCCCAATATCAAGAATTTCTTTCTAACAATGCATACACTAGGCGATGAATTCAGTAACAACCTTTTCAGCGATCTCGCCCCACTTCTCGCATTGTTTGGCGAGCAAGTTGCGAAACAATATCTCAGTCAATCCATATCATGGTTAGACAGTATTATATTTGCTATGGCGCCTCTCGGTATTATCACAGCAATCGTATCAGCTATACGTATTGGCGGCCCGAGGTGGTTAAAGGCAATCATAGGACGAGCTCGATAAAGCAAAGGTGATGCTGAATTAGAACTGATGTCTAGCACCTCTGCGGATGTCTGCGAGCTTTGGAGCGGAGAAACGATCGTTCGAACACTCGGGTCCCCGTATATCGCAGAGGTTTTGTGGCTGGAAAAGATTGATACGGACGACGATGACGACGAGTCTGCCCAAGAAGTCACGGGTAAAAGTGAAGATGACAATTTAACCCCGCTTATGAAGCAGGGCGCTAGCCAATCGACCGCTCTCCTCCCCGAACAATTTTTCGGTCTTGGTGATGCTGAGAAAGCCGGTCTCATTCACGAACCAGGTGCGACCAGTGCTAATAATACTGGGAAAATTAAAACTGCCGCTCAACTATTTCGAGACCACATTTTCGAGTTAGGAGTGTCGTCGGATGATACCCCATTAATCGGTCCGTCTGTATCCAGGACTAAAGCTCAAGGAAGTGATAGAGAGTCCCAAAATTCAGCAGCAGAAGTTCTATCTTCCCCGCCAAATCTCTCCCTCAATATCAGTGGCGACCTAACATCTACAACAGAACTTGTGCTTGTCGCTTTTATATCTACAGTTTTGCAAACCGGTGTCATTGTCTTCCAACTCATTATCACATACTTACCTCGCTTCAATGACAGATTTCTTAAAGGGGGGAACCGTATACCGTCCTACGCCTGTCCACTTACCGTAGGCGGAACGGTTATGGTGGTTTTTGGGATGTATATATGTTCCATGGTCGTCCAAGAGAAGTCAAAAGAGAAGACGTGGAGTTTCAACGAGAGCTTTATTCCTCCAGGATATCGACTAAGGGTAGCTTGGCTTCAGCGCCACCAAGTCGTAACTGACCAAAACTTTGGCGGTTTCTGTCTCTACGCCCCGCCGGAAAGAAAGCAGATTATGACATCGATATTCCACAATCATTTTGAATCGCAAAATTTGTGGACATTCGTCGGAACAGCAGTCAGTATTGTTGGATTCGTCACTCAGTTTACCGGATTGCGAGGGATGCACTATTCAGCAACTCTGGCCCAACTAGCCGCTATCCTCATAGTCTCTCTACTCAGAATAATGATTCGAAGACAATTGGGTACCCGCCCAATGCTCGAAGCCGTCCCCGACGGGCGAGAACTCGACTGGATGGCTAAAAACATCACCAAAAGTTCAAAGTGGACCGTTGTTCCTATCAATTCGTCAGATCCTCCATCAAATCGAGGCCATCCTCACACTATGGGAGTTAAGCATCGCAGAGGATGATATGGAACCAGATACTGGCTACAACGACCGATCACAGAGTTTGATTCTCCTTGGTCCTAGCTCAGAGTTTAACCCCTTGGATTTCGATATTTTCGTCGGCAACAGTAGCAAGTGCCTACAGATTAAAAACGGGATGGGAGATCTCGGAACCAGTCGTTTTCCGGTTGCGAAACACAGAGTTTTTGGCTACATGGGCACCGACGAAGAAGCAGAACATATCGGAATAATGTCTTTTGCAAACATTTCCGACCTCTGTGCGAGGCATATTCTAACCTGTTACTTTCATAAAATGTGCGAATTTATTGAGGAGCTCAATGGCCAAACAACGTTCCACGATGTTGCTCTCACCAATACGACCTGCCGGATGAATAACAGCCATCTAGATGGTATGGTTGAGGCTCTGAGTACTACCGGAATCCAAGGGTCTCGAGAAGAATTACTCACCATCTTAGTTCCCGCACTGCAGAAAAGCGGCAATCTCTTGAGGATATTCGATGCATTTTCCAAGGTAATACAGGATACACATGAGGCTGAGACGAACGGGCAACAACCGGCGCTCTCTCAGGAAGCTCTTTTCCGAATGACGGAACAAGCAGTTAGAGAGTTCCGAAACCATGGCCATTGGCTCTACTGTGGGGATGTTGTTTTCGGGCTCCTGGGGACTTGCCAGCAGATCTTAGGAGAAAGCCATGATTGGACGAGCGCTGCACGGTCTTTGGTTTCGCGGGTATGCAGCTCTATCGAAACCCAGATCAATTTCGAACTCGACTTCCATGACGGATCTAGTTCCCAGGCCTTAAACTTGTCCGAAACATGCTCTAGCCTCATGTCACAATGTCAGGCCGTTCTCGGGAAGGACAGCGACGAGTGGTCTGCGTTACGGAGACTCTACTTTAGGGCTAAGTTTGCTGTGCTACGGGATCAAGAAGTTTTTGAACTGCTAGGAGCTTCCGATACATATAGTGAGTCTTTAGCCACATCCTATACCTTCATCTCTGAGCTCGGTTTGGAATTTATAGCAGATCCAGTCGGCTAGATATCAAAGCAAGAATCATACGAGCTAACTTTGTCACGTTTAATTACTTAAACTAGCCATCACAACCACGGACCCTTCACTTCCTGCCGACCCAACGGTAAATAATACCGCCAACATTCCTTTACACATATCTGGAGGGGACTCGGATGCCATACACAGTACTCAAGCACTACGAACAAGCCAGGATATCAGTTCCATAAAAAACAGATTACCCAGCGATATATGGGCTCTCATAAAAATCCAAGACCTGAAGGCTTTGCACAGCAAGCTCTGCCCACTGGATCCTTCTGATCACGAAACGCTGTCTGGTCTGCATCTCGCATCCGACACTCTTCTTATTGCAGCAGCTAGTGGCTATGCGAAAGTAGTAGAATTGTGCCTGAGAAAATTTCCGGACCTACATTCTTATTCGAGCTTGGGGATTGAATCTAGTATCTCGAAAGCTGCCTCGTTCGCCGCCATAAACAACGATAGCACTATGCTAGATTTAATCGTTTCATCGCTTAGCCACGACCAGATGGGATTGTTAGCGGGTGGGTCTTCGAGTTTAAATTGTTTGCAGATAGCCTGTCGAGATGGAAACGTCGGAATTGCGCACTTATTGCTTAGGTCAGGCTTCGATCTGAGCAGCCCCTCGTACGCCCAAGATTTCGAATCTCTACCAATAGCCCTGGCTTCGCGTCGTGGCCATATAGAAATCATTTCACTCCTACTCTCCTACAGCATCCCGTACATCTACCAAAGCCCCGAAGGGCAGAAAACCATTCTTCACCATGCTATTGAACATAATTCAACAAAGACCGTTGAATTCGTTCTCGCACCCGGGTCAAATCTTTTGCACTTACTATTTGTAGAGGATAGCAGCGGCCGCAATCCCTTACATCTAGCTATTATCGGTGGAAATAAACCTCTCACCATGCAAATCCTTGAAGCTATGGTAGCACAACAAGCGGATCAAAACGGCCAGGGCTCTAATCTCCATGATTACCAAAAGCCCAAGTACCAACACGCTCTTTTCCTCGCCTGTAAGCATGGGCATCTGGAAGTTGTTAAGCTGCTCATTTCTAGGGGGTTTTCCCCTGAAGTAGTTGACAAAAAACATAGGCAATCTCCATTCGAGATAACAATAACCCAAAACGATTGCGATATTGGTGAATTTATACTGCAAACGAACGGAAAGTTAGCTCTCTCGGTACTTACGCATCATTTTTCAGGAACTAGTCCCTTGAACCTAGCAGTTTACTCCGGCAGCCTAGAATACGTTGAACTTCTTATCAAACACGGCGCAGCCGTCGATTTTGTGGAACACGGAACCGGAAATACTCCACTATTGATATCCGCGGGCATCAAGAATCTCGATATCTTCCGGTTACTAATCGAGCAGGGAGCGGATATAAACGCTGAAAACTGGCAAAAACGGACTTTTATGCATATTGCTGCAGTAGCAGATAGTGCTGCCCTGCTAGAGTTCTTTTTCGGGATCCCGGAGCATCTCTCATCCAGCCATATTTTCAATAAATTAGATAACGATAACTATACTGCTCTCGGCCTCGCATTGATGAATGGCAATTTTAAAACCACCGCAGTTTTGCTGGGACAACTACGACGCCTCAAGAGTGATGGTAACCACCTCACTGATCCTCTCTTCAACGACGAAGCTGGATCAAGTCTTCTCCACATGGTTTGCATCTCCTTGATATTCGAGGTTGGTCCTAGTGGAGATATTTCATTGAAACCCTTTTTGGACCTATACAATAGATTTGGCCGGCGGGGACTGCTTCTCAATCGCAAGTTCAATCCCTCGGTGAGGGCTGCCGGTGATTTCCACATATCCCCAGGTCAAGATTGGGCCCACAGGGAGGAAATGGCCATCGGGGTCATAGAGTATCTGTTTAAAGAGAATCTAGCGACTGGGATGGAAGTGGGTGATGAGGAGCGCTTACCGCTATTCTACGCCGCCGCCGCCGGGAGTAGCGAAATTTGCAAACTAATCCTGCCACATATGGATGCGACAGTTGAAAAATCAAAGATCCTCGATGTTCTATGCGTGGCAATATACGGAGCCAATATCGCGGTTATTCGGGAAATCCTCAACTCCGGGATCGATGTCAACGAGCCATTAATATTCGGTCACGAACACCCACCCCCGATATACCTTCTCCTCCACCTTGCTGCTCGGACTAAGAGGATAAAAGAGGGGAGGTTCACTGAGTACCCCTATCTCGATGAGGGGTTCGAGAAAGAGCCTTGGGACAATGAAGCAGACGTCCTGGCTTGCATGAAACTTTTTATCGATGCTGGGGCAGACTTAAACCCTACCCCTAAGGACTTAGAGGAGGAGACGACGTTGTTTCACCTCGCTGTGATGTGCAGGTCGCTCGATATGATCGCGGCGCTTGTGAACGCAGGTGCTGATATAAATCTTATCCCAGCAGCATCCAACAACCATCAGAGCCTATTACATTTTGCCGTTTCGTATAGAACCACGGGTCGCCATGATCAGCAAAGCTATCTAAGGACCTGGATTCAAAGCGTGATTCCAGCAATTTGTAGCTATGGGGTGGATATCAATTGCTTCGATGCCAGGGACGAAACCCCTCTAGCTTATCAAGTCAGATGTGAAAATATAGATTCGATAAATGCGTTACTCGACAACGGTGGATCCTTTGACCCGGGATATCCCGATGAAGATCTCTACCACGCATTCCCGACATTGCCAAGCGAAGCTGTATTTAAGTTTTTGAAGGTGCTTTGTGAGAGGCATAAGAAACCCCCCAGAACGGAAGAAGAGTATCTTGCTTTCCTTAACAGGCCCATGGGGCCTGAAAAATGCTGCGCCGTCCATCTAGCTGCGAAGTACGGCGAACGGGATATTCTAAAATTCCTTCACGAGCAAGGTGCAGATATGCACGCAAAGGACGGGCTGGGCCGCAATGCCGCTAGGTATGCACATGCTGCTAGGGATATAGATGCCTATGAGGGGGAATCAACAATGAGATTGCTCATTGAAGAGTGGGGGGTGGATCCTTGGGATAGAGACTTGGCAGGATACACAGCGTTTAATTCCATTTAAAGAGTGCCTGAGTAGGTATGAAGGTGGGAGAGCTGGCTTGTATAGTAATGCTGTATATATATATATGCTCATCGCATGCAAGATTAAATTAATTTGCACATGAATATACTTACCTAGGTATTTGTACTATACACTGTAGAGGAGTTTCTTAGACTTGTTAGTAGGTTCAAGTGACTTTATGAGGGACCGATAGCAGAGTTGAAGGTCTTGTCCAGACAAAATTGCAAATAACAGCTCTAAATCAGACATAAAAGCATGAGCAAGCGCTCGCGTTGTCGCAACACGAAAATCAAAGCTTGATCTGTTGTCTTATTTTATGAGTCGGAGATTAAGATCGGGTATATCGGGCACTCGGACTTAATGTTCAGTCGCCAATATAGGCGATTTCCATTGGCGGTTTGTTTTGATTCGCCTGACAACAACAACAAAACAACACCGCCGCCATCGCTCAATACTTCAACCTCAACCTCACCCCGGACCAATATCAACATCAGTACCAATACCAATATCGACCTCGATATCCTTCCAGTTCTAATATATAACTACTAGGCGCGTCTGATAAACGTGTGTACAGACCATCTACATATTCAGTATAGTGATTCATGCCTCCTCTCAGACATAAGAAGAAGAAGGGCGAAGACGAGCTTTCGTCCGACACGTCTGGCGTACCCTCCCACACTCGTCCCACCACAACAAAGCCGCTTGCTCCTTCAACCTCATCCAACATGCGCTCCAACCCCCTGGGAAATAAGGCCACCCGGCCCATCAACTCCAGAAACTCCCCTCCCCCAGACTCTTCCCTTTCCAAATCTCCCACGAAGCAATTTCAACATCCCATCATTCGCCAGAATTCCAAACCAACCCCGAAGGCTCAGAACAGGCCTAATTTCAACATGGCTGTAGTCACCCCTCAGCTGCCCTCAGACAGACACATCGGGCCATCCTCGCCGGTCTCGCCAGTTTCCCCTATCGCACATGAACATAATCAGATCTCGATACGGGCTATAACTCCTCCGAGCCTTCCTGAGTCCCGCCTTGTGCCTCGTGAAGAGATTGACGATAATGCAACTCAAGCTGTTATTATCCCTCAGACCCCTGGCACGGAAATGAGACGTCGAAGGGCCGGCACTCGCAAAATCTCACGTTTCGAAAAAGATCGCCTCATAGAAAATATCAGATATGAAGGTACCAACATCACTTCACCCTCTACTGAGCGTTTATATAAAAAAGAAATCTTACAACTAACATTAATTAGTGGACCGGCGTGCCAAAGCCTTAAGGCAACGATATACTCTCCAAGCAGAGATGCTCCGTCAGGGTATTGAACTTCGTGTTGGACGAATTCCTTACAAGATGCGAAATATGAAAATCGGTGACCTCTACGATAAGGCCCTCGCTGCTGCTGATCAAAAGATGCAAGTCGAAGCACAGCAGGCCGTGAAGGAAATCGAAGACGTCCGCCGTCTAAGCGGTCCTCCACGACCGGATTCGCCTCTTAAGGTGGCTAAAAAACGTGCATTGTCTCCAGTCAAGTCTTCGGAGCCAGTTAGGATGAGAGAAGCCCCTCGTCCGCTATCGCCTATGAAATCATCCTCCCCACCACGTGCAATTGCTCCAAAGTCAACCATCAAACTCATCCCGAGAACATCCCCGCCTCAAACATTCAATTCCCCATTCCCCGCATCATCGCCTGTCAAGACTGTTCCTTTCTCGAAATCAATGCCAGCACTCAAAAACAAACTGGCCTCAACAAGCAAACCTATCGGCCCTAGTGTGCCTACGCCGGGCCCAACCGCTCTTCGAACTATTGCGTCCACAATAACAAGAACGCCTGGGTCAGCCGTTCCCACCATGAAGCCACTCGTCGCCGTTTCCAAACCGAAGGTAGTAAAGGGGAAAACAACAATCACATCTACTTCGGTAACTAGCTCTACCCCCGTGGTTAAGAAACCATCTGGAAGGTCATTGAGATCGCGGAAGTAAATGCTACAACCAAAAAACGCAACCAGATATCGCCGGTATATTTAATACAATCGGTGAAGGGAGTCGCCAGGTTTTTCCGCCTATTATTAACAGGCCGATCATTTGATCTTCCCATGTTGATCAGCAGACGTTCGATACAACTCCCTTCCGAGGGTCCTCAGTCTATCAGCATCAAAATGTCTTTCACATATCCCTAACGGCCCACCCCGATAATAGACATTTATGATATTTGGCTTTTGGTATTTGAGAAATAGACACTGGTACCTCACGTTGAAGGCGATATGGAGGGAAGACTCCGAACGTCCGCTTTAGGACGATCGAGTCGACGTCCCAAAACATAGACCCTTGTACAAATACTGAGTGAAGCGGCTGGACACCTGGACTTGAGTATATTGCAGCTTCCTATGCTGGGGAGTTACAATGTGATCGCCCAGGCTTGCACCTTAGTGCATCGGGCTTTTGGCGCCCTCTTGTCTGTTTTATTTTTATTTTTTTATTTTTTATGACATATATTGCATACCTACGCGGGGTATACTCACATTGGCGTTCATTGTCTTGAAGGCAGCAGGAGTTTTCTTCATGTACATATCCTCTTTTATTCTTAGCGAGTTGGCTCTGGGGTGTGATGCTTGATTGCATTTGCTATTATTCATAGCAGGCGTTTTAACCTTGACGAGGCATCGGTTGGATGAATATCATATCATATCATATCAGATCATATCAATTGTGTGGTGTTTAATGCATATGTGGTTGTACTATTGCTCTCATGCTTATATCAATCAAAGTGGTGAGCAGAAACCTTGAAACCGATTTTCTCAATGGTGCCCGATGTTCAAGTAGCCGCAAAGACCAACGCAGTGAGATATGATCCTAAGCTTGGTGGCCTGATCAAGGAGGGATATTCGGTCAGTTGACTTTGACATCGGTAATATAAATATACAGAACCCTGGCTATTTCCCCGAAGAGACAAGGCCAGCATCAATGCATCGCTTCGAGGCTCGTTGACATCATAATATCACCCGAACACATAGCGCATGAAAAGGCACTCAATCCATAGAGCCTTGTAGCTAGGGAGCGAGCTCTTCCGGACCAACCGGCCACACACAGTTGTATATGCACAAACCTCTATATGCAAATATCCCTCCGAGCAGCCTCAAACCCAGCTGGCCAGGCACTGGTTCCTTGAGATCCTCCTAGCAGCCCGGTCCAGCCCTATACATATATGGGTAAGTGAGCCCCTCTAGTATAGCCGACCTTGTCTACGGAGCTGGACCATGGCCATACAGTCAGCAACTGGTGTCCCTATAAGGCTTTCTCTATAGATGCCGTTATAGGTGCCCGAGATCGAATTGGTACATATGCACACGCATTGATCTCGTAAACCAGACACGGCGCGGGTTCCCACCCGTGTGGACACGCATCCACTCCTGATTACTACGAGACCAGCCCACTCGTACTCGCCTTCGGCCAGTTAGACCTTAGTATTCTCCATGCACAGTCTCTTAAAGAGAAATTACACTTAGAGCTGTACAGACGTCATTCGATCTCAATTGCATGTTCACTAAATCTCCGAGGAGAATATATGCCATCATAGCATTATAACTGGTCTCGTTCCCAGCCTCACCCAGCCGGGTATGAGACCAGGTTATGCCATTTTTATAACCTAACGAGGTGCGCATGATGTAGGGTAAAAAGTTATATCACCATTCGAAAAGTACTTTTGAAGGGATACCCCCTGAAGAGCTGAATAATATTCATATATCATGATCAGCACATATCCAATAAGCGACACTGATATCATATCATAAAAAAAATACTCCGATCCCCTTTGCTGCTTTTCATTTTGGGTGGTGTAAAACAGAATTCATGTCGTGCATACGTACATGTATATACATAAATGTAGATAAAGTGACAAGGGTTTCCCCGCAGACAAGGATTAATATTTCGCAGAAAATCAATTCGTGCATCAATATTTGCCCTTTAAGATTCTACAGCGGATAGATTATCCTAAATGCGAGCCGTTTAATTTGAGCAGCACGTACGCGTGGCCTGCATATTTGCATCTGTTAGGTGGAAAATTCGTAGCCTCGAGGTCCAGTGCCGGTAGATCTAGAGTATACGCGCAGGGGGTTTTCGGTTGGTTCCGAGCTTCAATAATATTATAATTCAGAGCAACGACCAGTATCATGAGAGAAGCTTCGAACCCTTTGATGAATTCGCTCTTATTCCTCTCTTTGTTTTTCTTCTTTATAGCGAACATCGAACATTAGGACTTAGATCTACTTGATATTCTTTTTTAAAAAAAAGAAAGAAAGAAGAAGAAGAACCAGAAGGCTAAAAAGGGTACCAACTATACTAGGGGCTCGAGGTAGTGAGTGAGGGATATCCATTCTTGGGAGGTTGGAAAATTGTAGAACGACTCACCTAGAACATGTCATGCAAATTACAACAGTTCGCTAAAATTCCATTGTGCAGCAAAACTATATCACAAGAATAGTTACAGGCCAGAACCGAGAACACTGAAGTTCAAGCCATCCTCAAGGTATCTATCATGGTATGGCGCCATGGCTCCCGACACACCAGGGTTCAGTATCTTTCACAGTGCTCATGACCCTTTTCTTCCACCAGACTTCTAAGCGACCCGAGCCCGAATTCCGGCCCAATGAGAGGTCGGTTTATCAATGCAGCTCGCCTGCATGCTAGGGTATATACTATATCCCTCGCCAATATAGCTTCAGCTGGCTGGGGTCCTAATCAGCATCCTTGTCGGACCAACGAGAACTTCTTCAGCCCTACAACTGTCCTTCGATGCATGCGCAGATACATGTGCATGTTAGGACTAATATTGTTCGATTTACAATATTGATTTTATTCTATGCAACTAGCCAGAACACATGTTGACTAGTCTCGTACCCTGCCTCCCACAGGTGCCACACGTTGACTATGTTACTATTATACTGCAACAGGTGTTGCATTTTGAAAGTAGAGTGGACTTGGATATATATACCGACCCGCTTTGTGACGTCTAGGAACAAGACCAGGTAGAGGTATATACCGGTACGGTATTAGTCAATTTTTGGAATATTGCGGTCTCTTACCCAGACGCCACAATGGGATAATAATATGGTAGCGCTTCAAAACAGCTGGAGTGATGTTTCTCGAGCAATCATTGAGGGCGATAAACAAAAGGCCCCATTCGACTCCCACGGAGCTACTATGAATCAAGTAAAATACAATCTTAAGGAGTGCATCGGAAACATCGGCGTCTTGCTCCGCAGAGAGGCTAAGTAAGCTAATTACCGGTGCAAATGCACCATATTTCCAAAATTACCATTGGCGCGCGTCGCTAATGGTTGCAAATTCCCTGCAGACGGGCCAGATTTTTGACGCCGAAGTATACTGAAGCGGCGGTATGTGTGTTGCTATGAAACTACATGTTATTGCGATGGGATATATATGCACCGGAAGACGCTCTCTATCACTCTTTTTATATGTCGTGGAAATTTCGATCAAATGTTCGGATGTTACGAGGCGAAATGGTATTGGAAGCCCCCGAGTTATGTACGATCACTACTGTCATTCCAATTAGTTCTGCTGTCAAGTTCACCTACTGTCGTTTAACCTAGTCGCTGTCGACTATTATTTTATTTGCTCTCATCACTTGGTTTAGTTATCTAGTATTATATATAGCTATAGCATAAAATAGAAATCTACGCTCTTTAGTTAGCTAAGTCTTGATAATTATGATTAGCTGCCACCAGACATATTGCTGTTAACCCGGGCCCGGCCCGAAGCAGAAATCAGAACATGCATCAAATCTTCAAGTTAAGAATGCTTCTTAGACTAGGGCTGAACGAAAGGTTATATAAAACTAACCATTTATAATATTTAGTACATGATAAATTAGTATATAATAGGTATACCCTCGCAAACCGGAAAACGGCATACACCCGTCCTATCAGGGATTTGGCCCTGGCCCATTTGGCAAGAAAGTTAAGCTAAGTGAGCACGTGAGCGCTAGGACTAACCTGCACGATGTTCATGTTTATATCGATTTATCCCAGACGCATATCGATACAGGGGCGTCCCTTGAAAAGCTTTAAAGTAGTACCGGTATCCCAAAAGCAATTCACATTAGCGTCGGGCTAAGAGCTCAAACTATGGAAAATCCGGTTGAGGGAAATACATATCGACGGTTGGACAATGCGTCTTGTGGGATTATACGTGGGCGCCACTACGCGATACAATAAAGTTTTAATTCCCACGCCCCAAGTGGCACAAATCTGGGTGAGGCTGGGAGCGAGACCAGCACAAATCATGTATTCCATTGATCATACTTTGCGTAAAATAATAGTCATAAGCTTCCTCGTGATATCCGCCTTAAGGCCAATGAGACAGATAACCTCAAAAACATATATGTTTTTTGCACTATATAGAAAGTTGTGGCTGGAATGTGGTGCCAAAGTTGACATACATATGCACGTGTACACACACTGCTGCATTTTAATTGTATTTCAAACAGAATAATATGAGCCCACTTCATGGGCGCTGAGACCGAGGGGTTTATGCTCCGTGATATCAGTAACGATGTCGTAGTGACCGAATTTTGGAGGTCGAGTAACATCATGGTAGTATATCATTTTTCCGATAGCCGCAGAGATTTTGAGATCTTTGAAATCGTCACCATTGATATCAAGGATATTACCACCGAACTATATATACATCCGAATGCTAGTTAGCCCGCCAATAGTCTTCATTTGATCACATCATAGAATTTCACGGGGGAGAAACTTACGTCAGTAACTTTCCAGTGCAAATTTTCCTTGAGGAACTCCGTGATATCTCTGACCTGATTGAGTCGGTGGATTTGAGGGAAGTCATGATTAGGAACAATTTGGTCCAAAATTGATTTGCTGAGCAAGATTTGACCAGTGCTGAGGATCTTCCCAGCTTTCTGTTTAGCACAATTCTCACAGCCACCTGCGCCCTCAGCCTCAGACCCCTCGGGCCCGTCAGGTAGTAGACCATTCCCCAGTGCAATAACAGTGCCTGCGGCAATTGCCTTTCCCTGGAGGTTTATTCTCCCGTTGAGTTCACTCGATTCTCCAAGCAGAATATGGATAATGTATCCACCCCCTTGATTAGCATATCTAACGGATTTGTGTAGAATGTTAGCAATAGGATCATACTGCGAGCCTGCGTCGGTGTAGTTAAGCCCACCTGTCGAAAATAACATTGACAATGTAGTCATTGATATCTCCAGCAACATCTTCTTCGATTGAATCCAGAACGGGGTCGAGGCCCCGTATCTCCCTACCAGCCCCGGGCTCAACGCTTTCTACTTGCTTTTGAAGGGTAGCGCGAATGGTCCCGTATGCTTCGTTTACTGCAGCTGTAATTTTTTTGATATCCTCTTTGCGCCGACTTTCGTCATAGGGAACCTCCCATTCTCTATCAATCAATGGGTAGGTATATCCGTACTTTGCGAAGCCTTCGACAGCTAGTGAGTCAAATGGTTTGAGTTCACCGTCAACCCAGTGGTAGAACGGCATCAACAGCGTTTTTCCATCAACGACGGTATGTCTTGGTATGCTCCAGTTACCATTTTCGTACTCATACTCGTGATCCCCACCGTATGTGTCTTTAATCCATTTACCAGGGTGCGTTTGTTGCCAAAGGGCTAGCAAACGGTCGTAGTTGCTTTGAAATTGGTGAGCAGGCTTTCTCGAGATCTCAATACGCTGGAGCGCTGCTCGGTGCGAGGACTTACGCATGGTGGATCCAAAATATTGGATCGAAGGCGGACGTAGGAATATTTGACATATGGCCAATGCCTCCAATCCACCCATGAAGGTTGTTGTGACTTTTATAGAACTCGATAGTCAGCTGGATGGGTCCTGTGTACATGTGGGCTCCGAATCGGCCGGCCAGAACTTACACATCCTCAATTGACAAATTTTCGATTGGCTTGCTCTGGTCCAGAAATTGGGCTGAGGAGTAAGTTTCATATTCGTCGAGATAGCCGGGAAGGATCAATCGTGACATCGCTTCTGCTAATGTCTTCAGGTATTGTTTTTCGATTGGTATGGGATTGTCGTCATCATCTCTGTTTTCATACCACATATGCTCTTCCAATTCTGGAACGACATGCTGATAATTATTCTCTCCCTCAATCCAGGCAGTCCCCGTAGCACTAATTGCCCACCTACTAGTTGCTTTAGTAGGGTTGTAATCATACTACTCGAGTTAGCTTCCAACATTATATAATCTTTTGAATTCTAGGTCTACTTTTGACGTACGCGTATAGTACCATCTTCGTTTCGGACTTGATAAGGGCAGTTAAGTTCCGCCATAGTTTTACCACCTGGGAACCGGAACTTATACATTGGATTGCGCAGGAGGTCTTCGCTACTTTCGGAGGCACCAGGTGGTGAAACCAGCCCAGTTTGGGGCAGTAATCCAGGGATTTCGATCACCTCGCGCTGGCAAATCATTGGGAAATGATACTTTCTTTTCTCGTCACCAGGGTCTTTGCGGAGTAAACCCTGGTCCCAATAAGGCAGCCGCCATGTTTTGATAGCTTCTTCTAGTTGTGGGGTCATCTCCGGAGGCCATTCTTGGTTCTCGTGACCAACTTTGACAAAGTTCTCCATGTGGGCGAATACAAGTTGCTATATCACTCGTCAGTTATCATGAATAGCAATTCACCATTTCCCTTTGGCCATACCTCGAAGCAGAGCAAGTATGGACGGTGCCAAGTTGGGAACAAGATAGTATTGTGGGTGCAATAGTTCTTCCTCTGCTTCGGATCCGTCGGTGCGCTGCTCCCATCCAGCCAGGGGGCCCAAGGAAGACCATGAATACCTAAAATTGTCGTCAAACCGGTATGCTATGTAATTATACTCTCAAAGCCCTAGAAATGACACCGAGGTGACATACCAGCTATTTGGAAGTAGGATATCATGTTCTCAACGGTTCCTTTTGGAAGTTTTGCATGGCGCGCAAGAATATATATACTTGCAATTTATCCTCTGCCTTCCCAGAAGAGTACCATTCATCGATTTCTCTTCGAACAGGGATCGGTTTACCATGCTCAAGATATTGAACAATTCCCGTGATTGGATAGGGTCCATCGTTTGGGCCCCATCGCAAAGGAGATCCAGAAGAAGAAGAAGACATTTTCATATGATCCTACAATTTCAAAAATTATGGATTGAGTAGAAAACTAAGTGGGTATGATTTTTCGACAGATGCTGCTGTTGTATTGAACCTTTTCAGGGCGAGGTAGTGATCTAGCGGCCCTTTTATAGACTTATACTACCTAGGTATGATATCAATGCAATATCCCAACCGCCCCTCATGCTAGCACAAACCTCGTAACTTCGAATGAGAATGACATCGTGGCAAGCTGAATCCGAAGCACTTCACATAAGATCATACCCCGCTCTCAGCCGTAGCATCCAAGACTGGTTGTCGAACGCTTAGCTATAGCTTTGCGGGGTTGATACAGCTTGAGTATATACATTTATACAGCCATATATCTTTAGTCCGGCGTGCCGGCATGCCGACTTACAGTTTCTGAAACCGCCACGATAACTACGTATACGTATACCAGGCTTCACAAATGCAACGCCTACGATGTTTAGTATACAGATTTTTTTTTTTTTGCAAACTCATGTTTGCCACTGTTTTCGCAACATCCTGGCTACTTTGCGGGGTCCATTGGTGCGCATTGCGGAATGGCTTGCATTTTGCGGGACCTATTGGTGCGCATTGCGGAATGGCTTGCATCTTGTGTCCCAGCTGTAGCTGAGCTAGGCAATACTGAAGGTAAAATATCAAAATTAAGCATATCTGTATATACGCTTGTCTCGTACCCAGGCCTGGGAGTATATATACGCGAGTAACTTAGCCGGCCCAGCCTGCAACCTCGGACTCCGAACGAATCACTTTTGCACATGTTTTCCCAAGTTGAAGAAAATTTAAAACCCAAATTTCATAGCCTTGTATACGGCTATAGGACGATACCATACAACGCCTACCTCAAGAATTCGAAAGTAAGATACGTATCTTCTAATATTATCCTTCTTCTTTCGATCGCAACAATGATACCCCTTATTAAGGGTACTACTTTAGAATAATATGTTACATGAATTAATTTTGTATGGAAGAGACGAATTTTCTTTTAGATTATAAAGAAATTTAAATTAGAAAGGTTTACTTTTGAGTTTGCATTTTGACATTTTGTAATGTTGAATTTGATTATGATCTTATATTCGAGTAGGAGTTTTTTCAAATTGATTCCTACGGTATCCCTCTCGTCATTTTGTGGACATGGTAATTATAAGAAATTAAGTACTTGCGATAAAATGTTCCCGGCCGATATATCGATAATATCTTATCGTAATGACAAAAGATTTGGGGGTTCAAAACGACAATGGCGGCGCTCCTTTCGGCTTCAAAACACATCTCTTATCTGTACCGCTCGTCTCTAACGGATTCGATTGGGACATTGTATGCGATATTCAATCATGCACGTCGGCCGTCCCATCCAGAATTGTAACTGCAGCTTCGTTGTACGCGTAATTGTTTCCCCACTCCAGCTTGATAGTTAGCACCCTTCCTCCCTCATGAATTGGATTTAGGAATCGATTTCTTCATCAACCTTTACAGCGTTTAGCGACGCACCGGAGTTCTACAAGCAAGGAAACTCACAGATATTGCAATATTGCCAAAATACAATCTAACTGGTCTCGTACCTAGACCTCCCAAAGAATATCTAATGTAACCTATTTTACAGAGGATGAATTTCGTTCGACTTTATTAAGTTTAGGTCTATAGATATCAGTTAACAGTGAACGTAAATCTCTCAAGAAAGGGTCAACTATATGTATGCTCAACCTATCGACCTACCCTAAATAGGAATTAAAGACGAATTTGAACCTAAACTTTTGTATCTTCGTGTTCCTATAGCTATATAGGGCTGTGTAGCGAGAAACCCCCTCGATCAATATAGTCCGTGGCCGTGGAATATAATCGGTCAATAGAGGGTGGTGCTGCGCAGGAGACAAGCAATGCTTGAATATCTAGCTGGATGAATTGAAAGGCGCCTTCAGATAGGTAGTCTAGTCTATAGTAGTTGGTCTTCAGATGACATTAAAAAGCTAACCGCTTTCGACACAGCACAATACTCCAAACACAAGGTAATTGACTCCCAGACTACCGAGCACAGCTTTTTGATTCCGAGACTGCATAATACGTACTAACTTCTATCTATATCCAACACAAGCAACACGGTACAGCGCTAGTGCTAGTTGGTTATCAAAATCAATATCGATACCAGTCTCAAAATGAGCCCACAATCAAGCAATTGAATATAAATTACCTCCGATTCTTACAGAAAATATATTCAGTCGAGAGGTTCCTTGGTTTTGTGCTTTATAAATTTATTCGAGCGCCGTTTGAAAAACACATCTCTTCAAATAGCGTCACATACGATAATATTTTCCAAAGCGAGACCGAATCCCATGGCCCAAAGTGTCCACGAAACCGAATGTATACAGCGCTGGTCTGAGTTGGTGGTGCTTTTATCTTTTATACCAAATACTCCATGGGTTTGATAGTTTATTGATACTTTTCCAGTCTCCACTTTCACTAGTTTATGTTTAGCTAAGTATATAGCATAGAGGGCTAAGCAAACTTCAGCACCTAGGTTACCGATACTCTGCCTAATTGTGGAAGTTGTAGTTCGCAATGGGTATAGTTTGACATCAGTACGTGGGTATCATAGACAAAAGTTAATTACGTTAAGGTATCATTTGAGTCAACTCCCGTAGTGTCAAATGACGTGATATCATGGCGCGAGCCCGCTTTGTTTTACGAGTGCAGCCCTCTGTCTCGTCGCCAGACTCCTCGGAAAGTATGGAACCAGATCTAAATAAGGCCACGTTGAGATTTAGATATTCGACCACATTGGGTATCTCACAAATTAGCCTCGATTCAAGCTTAAAAATTATCTATTAGGCCCTATGGAGGCATGTCTCTCGCAAAATCCACCTCGAGGCTCTAGAGTCTCCATAGGCTCCCCGTAGTCTACCTCCAGACCTAGATACCTAAAAACAGATTCAATTAAACCATATGTATAGAAAAATCCTGAACAATCAGGAACTCTCATTTTTACAGTATTCTAGTTCTCAAATCGAATTGGAGCAGGGTTTTAATATTGATACAGTGTATCCAGGCAACCTAATTGCTACGAAAGAATATATTATCCTGCAATGTTGTTGATCATCAGGCAGGACTGTACTCTCTCACTGCCGGCCAGGCGAATGAAACATCTAGCCGAAAGCTTTATGGTCTTCAGATGCCGAAATTTACAAATTTATTGTCCAACTACTATCTGTAGTACGAGAAATCCGTAGGTTTGTCCATTCAATCAGAGACTCCCTAATCCTATCCCTATATCTCATCTGAGCTGGGTAGCAATATCCACTATCCGATTGCTAACAGGCCTAGTACCGTCCAAATTCGGAATGCGTCACGTGCTGTTGGTGATAGTCCGCCGGAGTCACATGTTCGCCATGCTTTTAGATAAATGGTTGCAAAGCACGTGGAATGTTGTATTTTGGTTTTTGGGTCTATAAATCGAATGACTAATTTGAATTTTTTTGACAAAATTGTTGGCTTGTTCGAAAATTCCAGATTAACTAATCTACAACTTAAGATATCGGTGACGTCCGGGAGCTTGTGATTTAATCTATCGGGAAGCAAACCTCTATACGCATTATTTCGGAGTTCAACGATATATACCACGCCAATCCCGTGCCATGGAATGTCCGATGCAAGGTCGAGCCCGGGTTGGCCGGTTGTTCTAACCAATTTTGATATGTATACGGGAATACCTTTTTTGAAATTTCCGAAAGTTCGGAGACTCGCAGCCCCGTCGAACATTCCTATCAAGGGGTAGAGGGTACCCGTCCGCCATCTGCGTAATCGAAGAATTCTCGGGTAGAGATGGAAAGTTTATATCCGTAGAGAGGGGTGCCCGAGACAAGGGCCTCCATCCAGTGTCACTAAAGTGAGTAGGCTAAAGTTGCTCTTCTTTTCAATTCTCTCTGTAGTGAATTCGAGGCTTTCCATTCCGTCTCTAGTGTGCATATGCATAGATACGGTCTAAGTATTTGGGCATGTAAGGCATTCATACTCCTACGGCTAACGGTGTCGTTTTGGGATCGAGTCACCGCGATACGAGCATATGCAATGCAGAGAAAGTCTTAAGCAATACTGGTAGCCGGTAGAAGAGTCAAATTCTCGGGACGAAGAAAATTGTCTTAAAGCTTAAAACTTACTCGTCCTATTGATGGGAGGCGGTGTGGCCCAAGCTTAGTGAAAGCCCGAAGGGTGGTGCCGGGACTAGTTGATAATCCGGCCGGATGGGTACGTACGGGATAGTTGCCGTAATTTTTCGAATCGAGAAAGCAAGGGAGCTCAGATGTTAGGCATGGAGCATGGTTGCGAAAACTAAAGTCAAACGTGCATAGCGTTTGCAGATGGATCTTCAATAGTATATACATGAACTGGTACAAAATAACGACAATTACGTACTCAAATACTTGATGATACATCACATTTCGTCAGCCAGGTTCCTAACTTTAAATCTACGAAGTGATATCATAATTGGAGTAGACTATATACATATTCGCAATTAAGTTCTAGTATACAGGATATATATAAGGAGCAGAGGAGATAATGGAATGTGCATAAGAATCCCCCTCCATGACCTCAATTGACTATACTTATCCCATGTGTATTGAATAGATTGAGACCGATGTATACTACCCGAGGGGTCCTTATATGTGGAGCGAGGAAGCCACAACATTCCCAACCCTTCGAATCGAGCAAGGGGAAGCTAAAGACTTTGATCCCAGCCTGCTGGTACTGTATGAAAATACCTCAACATTCGGGTTGGGGGCTACTTTGTAGATACCAGTTGCGCTTACGTTTTCTCTATTCCGATATACAAGAAGCACAATATACAACAAAGTAATGGTAAGTACCGCTCATGTATCCACCTCATATGATAAGCAAACTCTAGAAGTCAATCCAGCTTAAGCTGCTCTCTATCCCGCACACAACCGTTCCAATTTCCGAAGCTTTAAAAAATACACAGCCTTTTGCATTCTGGAAAACTCCGTGGACTCATCTCCTAGCTTCGATCCTTTCAAGATGACTCAATTACATAGAATATTTAAATCTGTACATTCGAATGTGCGCAGTGTCGTCAAAGCACATACCTATCGAGATCTAGATCGTAATCGATTCACAACCTCCAATGAACAACTTCGAAAGTAGCTTAAACTAACGACAAGCACGAGCTCAACGAAGAAAAAAAACCGTCTTCCGCGGATCCGGAATTCCCGCGAACCCACATTCGACTACATTGTCCTTTGTGGCGTTGGAGACCGGCTTTCCAGCTGCAGCCGCATATCTTCAGCAAATTAAAGCATCCTTTCCCCCGTTCAGCTAGGAAGCTCCTGAATAGGAGCTTGAGCTGGAAAGGTGGCGTAATAGTAGATTCGACGCACTGGCCCTGTCGTGTTGTATAATGGGTCGAGAACGTGGGGCCTAGAACGCTAGAGGTCCAGATCAGGGATACGTACCCTCATGGACTTCAGGACTCCCAACGTTCTTCCAGCTAGCCAGCATTTCGAAATACTCGTACCCCCCGTTTTTTTCTTCAAGGAGTTTGTGGAAGCCCTTCTCAGGCCTCTCGAGCCTTTCCGTCCTAATCCCGACAGCCGCAACGGAAAACCTTTTACCGTCTTGTCATCATGCATGCACGTTCCAAACCTGCCAACGAAGCTCCAATGTGCACAGACTTGCATAAAAACCACCACAACCAAAAAGAAAACACCCTCACACGCACATTGAAAAATGCAACTAAATTATGTACTATGTATCATGGGTTATCATCTGATCGATCTCGTGTTCGGCGGCTCGCCATGAACATACTCTTTATTATTTTCGCTTTAGCTTAACTAAGGTATACCAGTAACGGCTGCTAGCTACATGCATTCCTGCAAGAACGTGCGTGCTCATTACATATGCTGTATCCCGTTGCATGGAAGTGGGTAGACTGTGATGGAAGGGGGAGGGATTTTAGATCCTTTAGGTTATCTGGAGTGGAATGAATCAAATGAAATGTAAACAACAGTGCAACTTGAGTAGGTGTCGATGCACCACCTCCCGGGTGGAGATAGTTGCAGTCCCGCATTACATGATGTGGGGGGGGCCGATAGGGTGGAGACTTTTTTGTTCATGAGGCGTATATGTTTTACATTATTGTCTATTTCCCGGGCGGTACAGGGAACTGGGGACGTCAATATCTGTCAAGGTCAATAAAATGTGGGGATTATGGGGCACAATTGTTAGTGGTATCGGTACTCCCGTCGAGAAGCTGGGATGATCCTGTTGAGATATCCGTACGAGAACTTCGAGAATAAATTATCGCGAGGCTTTTTTTTGGCTCGTCTTTTTTCCCTTAACACCGGAGGAATGGGGTTTCTAGAATTGAATTTTGAAGGTCAAAGTTAAGGTTTGAGTCAGGGACGGCTTCTTGTTTATTTTTATTCATTTTTTTGCCTTCGTCTTGTCGCGATCAATTTGATGTTTTTTGAAGATTGGGGCTGATCACTTAGGCATCACTTGTGTCTGTTTCTAAGCTCGAGATTAGGTTGGGGGGTAATATTTTGTGCAACCCTCACTAAAACTTTGTCAGGAGCCAATCACAACCCGGCACTGTCCCCAAAGAGTCAATCGACACCAAGTTGCCGCTTGACGCCCACGTATGACAGAAAGTTGAAGCCATAGCTGGTGGCGATCATTGACTATAACGTCGAGAAATTTCGAAAAACATGAACTCTGCCCATCTATATCCTACACTAGTGCACTCGGAATTCGGATGCACTGACATGTTTCCCCACGTTCTGATATCGGTATCTTATTCATTATACTTATTACCATGAAAAAATACGAACGTGAAATAGTGGGTTCATATTACCCAGCCGCTGTCTGCACGTGCGCACTCTCGACGTTTTTAATATATGTGCATATATTACAGTCAATATGGAAAACGAGATTACCCGTTACACAGAAGACTTCTCTTTTTTCGCTCAAAATATTCATATTGAAATACTTCAATATAGCAGTGGCAGTGTAGGATATGATACAAATTTGATATCAAAGCTCAAATATCAGATGAGTCTTTAAATTCGGATTCAGTCCGGGAAACTCCTTGTTGAAGAAAGTGGTTGTTGGAACTGCATATACAGCTTCTAAGGACCCGGGTTTATCCTTTGAGAGCCTTTCATTGATTCGTACGACATTAGGGAATCTAATGTTAGATTCGTTATTTATGGCCATACTCGATCAAAGAAAATCGTGGAAATACATCCCGAGCCTTTTTTTACACTTTCAAGATCGTATGGTAGCTATGTCAGTGCACTTGCATAAACCGGGGATCGCACACACACCCCACAATGTATGATGATATGTAGGCATGTTCCTCTATGCGAAATTGTTTGATCACGCTTCCACCACAACCCCGGCAGAAGTGGAGCCCTATACGCAGTTTCCTTTCCCGTCTTTTTATGAAGTAGGTATTTTGTTTGCTGGCGTGACCTTTTGTTTCGTGTTTATGAAATTCATCATATTACGATTTTTCTTTTCTTGGTCGCTAAGCTTGGTAAGGCATCTTTTTTATTATGATTTGAAAGCTCGAAGATTCGAAAGGAAAAATGCACGCACACACGCCCGCATCATGCAATGCGACCGCGGACCGAAATTTGCAAATGTTCATTTGAGGTTTTTTGAACATGGTTTACGTACCGTGGTTGACAAACATGTTAGAGTTGGCGAAAGAGCTGAATTTTAATTTTTTATTTTTTTTCTTTGCGGATGTCCCTTCGTGGCAAAATTAAGACCCTGTTAGGACTAAACGACAAAACGAGGCGGGTTTTGGGGGAGCGGACATGGGGTTATATTATAATTATTTGAATTTCGATTACTGCTGCAGGGTCGATTCGACTGCCGACCAAAAAAACTTTTTTGGGTTTGAAATAATGGGAAGTATTGCCGAGGGCATCGAATAGTGGGATGTCTCTGGTCTTCTCCGTCGTGGAGATTATTACCTGCATGCGTCGGCGTGCAGGTGCAGCATGTTTAAGGCGGCCGTCGACGATCAATAAACTCGTAGAATATTTGTTTCGTAGGCATGATGTCTGAGATCTTATTCATTGAATTTCGGCGAATCGAACCAGCATTTCACCTTCAATACCAATCGCCGCGAAGCAAACTCGATAAACCTTCTTTTCAGCAAGCCAGCGCAGTTCAATCAATCAGCCCTGCATGTTAAGGCAACGGCATATCCTGCATCCCTAGGAGAAATATTCCGACAACCTCCTTCGCTAACCCTCCTCGATACCTTTGCAGTTTGAGGTAAGTACGATCCTATCCTGGAAGCGAAAAAAATGGATAGCCCTCGAGAGTTTGGACAAAACAAGGATAGTACGGTGGAGCTCGCATTACGTTACAACAGTCGCTTCATGCCGTCCGTTCGAATTCGTTTTGTAACGTCGAAGGGAGGGTGTTCGGAGAGGGACTTAATTGTGACCATTATCGATATCGGCCGGAGGTAAAAACGACCCTGCCTATATCCGAACCCATACCAGCTTATAAACAAAACGGTAATATTATTGAAACCTCTCTAGCTTCTCTCTCGAAAAGAAGCTGTAAAATTCCCATTTTGGGACATTTTCCGTGTATCCCGAAATTTGACGTCTCGGCGAGAAAGACGCGGATTCGTCGGTACTTGTATAATGGTACCTTGACATCCAAGGCTGTCTTCTTGAAGAATAAATAGAGTTTTTATTGGAACATATCACCACTGGAGACTAGTTTCGTAATCAAGGCGGGAGGAATGGCTTATTCCTGCTCCCAAAGAAATGTTTATATATACAAAAAAATACAATTTACACGCTCACACCCTCTCACGTGAAACTCTCTGGGTTTAAATGATTCGGTGAAGAGAAAGAAGGAATCTTGTGGTTCGTATTCGCACCCCACAGTGGTCCAAAAGTGTACTAAGTTGAACTGATTTTTCTGGATATTATAGAATGATAAGACATCTCCGATATAGGAGGAAGCGGATTTTGAGCCACGTTTTTGAGAGCAAAAGCTCAATTAGGAATTCCTTCGCTCTTTCCGTCGTCGGAAGAAGAGCTCGGGAGTTATGGTATCGTAGGATCTAACTCGATCGAAAGGTAAAATCTATCTGAGAGGCCGCGCGCTCGAGCTTATCCCGATTTAGGTATAATATCGCAAAAGCTCATGAGAGAAATTTTGAAGTCTGCTGTCGACACACGATGGTGTGGTGTTTATGGTGTTCGAGATGTTTCAGAAAGGTACCTTTTTTTACTTCGTTGATGCATGGCGCTTTGATTATAGAGCCTCAGGAATATTGCATTGCCACAATCACACTGCATACCCGCGAGATACCTTTTTCTAGCTGTGCGATTTTGCGTGCATTGAATTTGGGAGTTCAAGGTGCATGTGGTATGTGAGAAAAAAGAAATATGTGAAGAGGGAGAGAAAAAATTCTGGCCTCTCATTTCTCGTTTAATCAAATCGATATCTATGGCGGGGATATCCTGGGGGTGGCCCAGAACCCTGGCCGAAGCCTGTGAGAGGCAATTTTGTGCGCCTCGTGGCCACTGGAGCTATCGATCGATCTTTAGATCGGAGAGGACTCATCGGATTACGATATTCCAAGCCTGAAGAATCATCATCAATGAGCAAACGGGCACTAAACTGAGGGGTTGAACATTGACAATGACGACAATGGAAGCCCCGCGATGAGCATCTCATCGCGGATCCCGTTGCACTTGTGTCGCAGGAAAGACAGTATTATCCGAATCCATTGGCCGAAACCCTATATCCTTTCATCAGCTTTTGATATGCCGAGATACCGTTGGCCGCCGGTGTGGAGACACCATAAACGAGACAAAGATATGTGGGCCAAAAGCAAAATCTTTCCGTTAGACTCAAATCTTGACTTATTCCAGACGGGATATCGCAATAATGGCAGTCGACTAGTCGCAAGAAAGAAGGGCGCGGCCGGGAAAGTCGTTTGGACGTAAACGGTGGCGGACAGCGGCGGGCGGCACTGAAAAATATTATGAATATTTAGCTAGTATAGATGCTAACTAGTCTAGGTTTTAGGTTAATCCAGCTGACTTTCCCGGGCGCCAATGAATCAAGGAACGGCTCGGTGTTCGGTCACGGACTGAGGCAAGTTTAAGCCTTTGGATGGCGGAATTGTTTAGCGTGGGATAGGGTGAAACGTTCCGTGTCTACTGAATTGACGGATTGGTTTCGTCTATCGGTCGAGAATTGGAGAGTTCCGATAAAGGGCGTCCGGAGAAGTTCAATTGAATGATCACGCCCTCTCCATACGAGACAAAAAGTATTTCTGCAGGCGAAAGGAAGCGAACAATACACGATGAACGAAGGAATTCCTTGAGACCAGGAACTAAACGGGAAAAAAACAAATCCTCCACGATACAAATTCGTAGGGCGGCATCCGAGTGGGTTGTGTGGTATTTTGGCAGTCAAGGGTTGATCATTCAGAGCGTTTAGAGCTGTCTCGTGATTTGCTCGAGGCTCCCACACCAAGACCCATTTCGAGGTTGTGGTGGTGGTGTGGGCATGGACAATTTCATGAAACCATTTAGGCACTAAAAGCGATACCCGATATCTCGGAGATCTTGCAGAATTACTGAACCGGGGTTTTTAGTACAGTTTTGGGCATGAAGGGGTCATGCTCTTGAGGGTTATTGAGACATTCATGATGCAAAACTCGTCAAATGCGTTGACCATGTGGTTTTTTAAAGTAGGTGGAGAATTCGCTTGATAACCATTTGTCGCCAGGAAATTGATATCAAGGCCCATGGCCCAGTTAGATGAAGGTCGGTATCAAAACCTGGTTCGGGCCATCCTTGTGCCAATTTCGTGGCTGCTGGGGAGCTCAGGGTTTGGTTTTTGGTTCTCAAAGGTCTGGAACGTCATCGCGAGATTTGGGGTTTGGGGTTGAAGGTTTTCTTCCTGTTTGCAAAAAGAAGGATCCTAGGAAGGAAGGAAGGGAATGCAGCGTCGCAGCCCGACCGCGACGAACCCGTGGAATGTGCATGCACCATGACATCGGAAGGGAACCCGCCTGCACGACTCCACCGCAATAAACCTGTCCAGTACCTGTACATGAGCTTGCAATCACAATATTGTCACAGGAAGGATTTGCATTCCTCGCGATTTGGAAGCTATAGACGGGATCTTATGTAGCAATCTTCACTATCTTATTATAATATTATCTGAGGAAGGATAATGAATAATAAAGCACCACCCCTTATCTTCTAGGCGCCGTGAGACTTGCGGCCGTTTCGTCATCTCATCGCATCGGATTGAAAACTGGTCAGCAACACAGGACTCACTGGAAACGAGGCTTGCAGCTGATCCTGGCCGCCGGCTGCTTCGGTGGGAGGCCGTCATGCATGCGAGAGTGGCCTTGGCTTGCTCCCGAGAAGATCCCTATGCCCCAGCCAATCATATCGCAGAATTGATGTCAGCCCAGGCAGGGTCATTAGAACCGGGGGGTTGGTTTTTATTCCTCTTTGCAATTTCGTCACATCAAAGTTTGCACTGTTCAGCCCCGAAGCGAAGCTTAAGGTATTGGGTCGAAACATAAACAATATCTTTTCTGCAACAGATCGCAAACAGTCGGGGGGAAATGGTTTGCTTTATGTATGATCTGTTTGCGAGGAGGCGAATTTTGTCGTCACAGCCGCCGCCCATGATGTTAAACGGATTGCATTGAGGAATTCAAATGACGATGAGGGACAGGCGAGATGAGGCTGTCCCGGGTCCTCCGGCTAGGCTGACCAATCGTATGCTTGCAGGAATTCTGGAACCTGACTGGTTCAAATCCGGTCAGGGGTGGAGACGTATACCCCTGTCGGTAGCAGCGTTGGTTGGACTTGACCTTTCCCAGCATGGTGGTTCCTCCTCCACCTCGCAGGAGCCAAAGACAGGACCCAAAGGCTAGGTTTTCGAATCAAAATTCGAGCTTTCACACAACCTTCTGTTCCCGTGACTTGAAAGAGTCCGTCGAGCAGGACAACGTGGGCGAAGCCATGTCCCGCTGTCGGCCTATCAAAACTTCCAGACGTCGTCTGGCAAAGACGGCGGGATATGATAGGGCTGGCGGTGATATGAAACCGGCTCGTAGCATTCAAGATTTGAAAATACGGCTTGGTGTTTGTAAATCCTTTTTAGCAGGGCGCTATTACAAGCGTCGACACTCACAAGGGCGAGAAGTCTTCCTTTTTTTGCACCTTTCGCGATTTTGTGGTGGAGACAGATGCACGGGAAAAGAAAAAAAACGGCTGCTTAGTTAAGGAGAGTGGTCTCTGTCAAAGCAAGACACCATCAAAGACAAAACATTAGTAGGCGGGTATTATCAGCGTCACTGCAAGCAAGCAAGCAAAAAAAGTAGATAGGCAAGCAGGCAAGCAGGCAAACGAGCAGGTTCACGATCGAGTTAGTTAGTCTCTTGCATCTGCATTGTAACGGAGAAGGAGAAGTATCCCAACATTCGACTGGAAAGGCAAGTGGGACCGCCCAACGTGACTTTAGCCGTAGGAGGCACTGAACAGCCACTGGTGAGCTGTCCTTTCCGAGGCCAAAATTGGAGCAGCTTCGCCTCAAAGCTACAGAGGAAGAAGTCACGTTTTGGTCGTTCCATCCCGAGACCTTACGTAGCGCGCGAAGAACGAGGTTCAGGCTCTCCTTCTTATGTTTCTTTTGGGGGAAGAATGCCCGTGTCAAGGCGGGATTCAACGGTTACGAACCAAGATTTCCCTGGACTGGTATCCGGACGGGCGATTACCCGCCTGTGATATTGGAAAAGAAAAAAATTCCCCACGCCATTATGAAATCCGTATCGAATTCATGAAGTCAACCCCCAAATTTGCATCCGAAAGTCAGCTGTTTGCGAGTTTGTGCTTGTTTATGTATGCTCTTCGGAGCAAACAGCGTTAGAGAGAAAGAATAGAGGCCTGGGAACAAGGATTTAGGAACCAAAAAAAAAAAAAGCACATAGAGTTCGGGTCAGGTCAGGTCAGGTTTGCTCACAGACTCCCGCTCTGTCCCTCCTGCATAGAACAGTCAGTTCAGATCCCTAGAAAGTCCTGGAATAGATGTACGTAGACGGATACATACCCATATGTACATACTGAGACTGAGGGAGTGACTGACATAAGGAATATGCGCGAGGGGCGGCGCATTCTGTGACATGCACGATCGGGCAGTCCTAACTAGCAAAGTTCTTCAAGTTAGCCTTCCTGCACCAGCGGCCCCTCCATCCTCTGTATCCCCAGTCAGTCGGTCCAGGACGTGCTGCAGTCAATCAATCAATCAATCAATCAGTCAATCGAGCCAGCCACCCTTTCCGGCCCAGTCAATTTCCCGAAACCTCGAGGGAAGGAATTAATAAGATCGCTCGGGTTTAGTCGCAACTTTAACTTCCCTTTTTATATGGGCAAGTACCTGTACGGAGAACGATGTCAAAGTGAATGCGGCTGTTCCGACCCAGAGCCAAAAGGAAACAAAAAGTGTTGACATCCCTTCTCTCCCTTTCCTTTCGTCCAACCAGAATCCGTTCCTCCTGTTTCTTCCTCGTCTCCTCTTCCAATCAAATCTCACATCACTTCATTATCACGACCGCCTCTCAAAAGAACCCGGCCTCAATATCAAATATCCATATCCATATCCATATCCATATCCATAGTCATAGTCATAGTCATAGTCATATTCATAATCTATAATCCATAATCGCCAGAGTCTCGAAGGCTGCAGGGACCCGTCGGTTTTACTCTCTCATCTCTTCTCTGCTCTTCTTCCCCTTCACTATCATCTGATAAACAATCTTCACCAGTCACGGTACCTGGCTTCGTCCGCTCGTCGCCCTCGCCCCGATCGGTCTCCACTCCCTGTACACACCTCTTGACCTTTCACTTTTACTTTTACTTTTACTACAACTAGCCTCATATTCTTTTTTTTTTTTTTTCCTTTTAATATTAAAATTTCTTTCCCTAAAGAAAAGAAAAGTAAAATAAAGCACTCTTTCATCACCTCGAGTTCCATTCCGTCACCATAATCCACTCTCGCTCTTCGCACGCTCGTCATTCTCACACAAATCCAATCGAATCGCCGCACGAGCCAGTCCGAAGCAAAGATCAAGCATCAAAAGGCAAAAAAGGTACGCGCAGCTTGACCTCATCGCAAACCTGCAGCAAACCAAGCAGGCATATATTTACAGTTTTTTCATTAGGCGAAGTTTCTAGTCCCGGCATTCACCCACAAAAAAGCCTGCCGTCCTACCTATTTTATTCCCTTCCTACGTCCAATCGCCTTGCGATTCTTGCCTACATACAACTTACAACCGGTCCAGTCACATACGAGAATCCACTTTCGCTACCAAAGCCTATTCTATCCGCGATATATCAAGAGCTCCGAAGCCTAAAAGTTGTCGTTTTTTTGATTTTACTCTATTGCACCTGAATCATTCACCAGACGGTATTGAAATACCATCATCGGGTTCTAAAAAAAGTTTTCGGTACGACTTGACATCACACAAGTCTACTACAGCACGTATTATAATTAAGCCTCATCAATTCTCATCGCACAACGAGTTCCAGAGGAAAGGGAGAACTTGGGAGACAGAAAAAAAAAGCCCCTTAAGCGAAAGGAAGCTATCTTTTTTTCGCATACTTTTTTTCACCCCATCGCATCGCTCCAAGCTCGTGCAGCAGGACGCATTTACCCCATCACAAGACTTCGGGACTCCACGAATCGGGTATTTTGGGCAGCAACAAGCACGTACCAGCTTGCATCCAAGGAAAGCGCTCTGAATCAGAGATAACGAAACGGCCGTTATACGACGCGTAACGAATCCAAAGATATATAGACACACGCCACGCTACTATCTTTTGGAGTACAAAAAGTTCAGCTTCGGAATTCTCAGGACAGATAAGGAAGAATTTACGGCCTAATTGAAATAGAAATCGAAAAAGTTCCGACGAAATTCCAAGACAAGCGAAGACGAAAAGGAAAAGGATCTCGAACTTGACTGACTGACTGATCGAAACTAACTATCTGAAAGGAAAAACGAGAGAAAGAGGAACAGAAAAGTCTAGGAAAACTATTTTTACACCTACTACCTTTTTTTCTTCCTACCACCATTTTATTTTTGTTCGACGGATCGTTTTTTTTTTTTTTTTTTATCCCTTGTGTCAAGGTCCAGGATTCAAGGAAACAACCTGGTGAACCAGCTGTCTTTACTGAACAAGGTAAGCAGAAGCCGGCGGGCTGTGACGACAATGATGACAGTGCCTTAGTTCTGTGGCCGTTTTCACATCTCGAGCATGGCGCGGCGGTCTCAATATCCTCAACCAGCTAGCAGCAATTGGGGGATGACGATGGCTAGTGAGCGCTCGTGGAAAAATGGCCTCGTGGGAGGGCCCTGGTTGTGCGCTGGCGGTCTATGCAATATGAGCTGGCGCCCGGGACCACTAAAAATTTTCATGCGGACGGCCTGCAGCTCAAGCGCAAAGCAAAGAACAGACAGCTCTAGCAGCTAATGCTAACTAATGCTAAGGCTGGTTTGTTTCTTTTCTTTCTTTACCCTTTTTCCACCACCTTTTCAACACAAGGCGGAGCACCACCACAACCACAACCACAGAACAACTCACGAGAGGAAGGGCCAATTGTTCGATACCCACCCATCCACTACACCACTTTTATACAATCATCCTAGGCCTTCTTTTCCCTTCCCTTCATCACGCCGCTCCTGCATAATAAACTCTTATACCCTTTCGCATTCATTTGTTCGTTCGACTTGTACCTACTACTTTCCCACTACTAACCCTGCATTCCCTCCAGACATCGATATTTACCCTGAACTCTACAACCATATTCTGTCGCCACTACTCTACAACAAGGTAAGAGCCTGAGCATATCGCTTGCTTCGATGCATCAGTATCTGCGAGCCAGCTGTACCCCAATCGTTCCGTTCTCGGCCTCCCCCCATTCCCTTTTTGCCATTGTTTTTGTTTTTCTTTCTTTTTTTTTCTCTCCCGTTGTTTTATTTCCTTTTTTTTTTCTTCCCTTCATTTTTTTTTTTTTTTTTTTTTTTCGCATATCATCCATCTTTGTCGATTTCCTACGACAATCATCCGAAGGGCCCATCGTCATCATCGCATGAACCCAAATCTGGCAAGGGTACCATTGACAGTTCCACTCTGTCCGGCCAGCCAGCCCGCTTAGAGAACCACCAGAAGCCAGTGCAGCCATTGCTTGCATTTCACTGCCTGTCGAGTAACCTTTCTCTATTTTCTTCCAAACAGAAAACGAGATTTGCTGCTCGGGCTCCCGGTGGAACTCCAGTGCGGCCCTTGTCACACCTCTCCAATATATTTGGGCGAAATACTTATTTGCCTTTGATTTTCCATCAAAGCGACTAAATATTAGCACTAGAAGGAAACCTTCGCAAGGGTCCATCTGGTCGTTCTGCCCGTTGACTGGCTACCGTATTTTCTGAACACACGAATCAGAATCTCCCCAGGACTTCGGCTCTCCTCCTATCGGTTCAAGGAGCTGGGTCCCACGTTGGGGGGCAGCCAGAACGCTAGTGCCTGCATCACGCACAGAAAAAAAAAAGTAAAAGGTACCTTAAAGGACTCCCGCACCTGCCTGGTCGTCATCTGCATCTGTATTGAACTCCCCACTCCACCCGTGCACTAGCTGTGGGTGTGGTTGCCAATTTTCACAAAAAAGGCCTTCACTTTTTTGTCCAGCGTATCATCATCATCAGTATCATCGTCGTCTTCTGCACTTCTATCAATTTTATGTTTCGTCACGAACGTCCCGTCTTTCACACACCCCCAAGCATCACATACGTCCCAAAGATTTCACAGACGCCTGCATCTGCATCGCTGCCGTCGATCCTGCTAGAACACCCAAGTTAGTCTCTCTTCGATATTGACTATTTTGCTGGCAGAGGCTATTCCTTTTCCCTGGTGGCCAACTCATACACGTCAAGCCGCGGTCAGCTGAATCCGCATACCTGGCTCACATACGTTTCAAGGCCGGCCTGTCTACTAGTATACAAGAAGAAGGACCCGGGAAGGCTTCTGCTTGTAGAAACACATCTGCGTTTCGAAAGCAATCCCGAGATCTCTCAGACGAGTAGCACATACACCCATCCTGCCAGTTGACTGGTCTCTCTCTCTAATCCATACAAAAACCTGGGCCCCGGTTGCAAAGCTCTAGAGCGTTAAAGCATCCTTAGACTTTTCGTTTAAACGAGGGGCTAAGCAGTTTAATCTCAAAGGCTTGCCTGTCCAGCCCTTCGACTTTGTCGATTTTGCCAATTATTGCACGATTGGCGATAAGAGAGAACCAGTAGGCCAGTAGGAACCTCGTCCTTAGAGTCTCACTTCTTCCTAGTATCCTCTTGTTACTGGACTACGCCGTCCCACCTTAGCAAGGTAGCCCTTTATTAGTCTGAGACAGCTATCTTATTGTAAGTTTTCTATTAGAAGACTTCGACTTATTACTTTCGCTCCTGCTTGCTCTCTTGATACAAAATACTACCTTGCAAAAGCCCCTCCTCCTCGCGCTACTACAGTTCAAACGGTTCCGGGCTAACGAGTGGTCGCCACTTTCCTCTCTTTCTCTCGTTTCTGGTTCAGCTCATAGGACTTTGATACCCATCTGATCACGCCGGAGCGAAACGATCAGCAAGTAACAAGACGAAGGCTCACTCATCAAAAGTCTCCCGAGAAAGATCATCGGAAGACTCGTAGTGACCCTTCGTCTGGTCTAATAAAAAGTTGGTAAGTCTCAAACTTATAACCATCATCCACATGACTTTTGTTATATTTCCCATCCTGTTGTGTCTTGGAGGCTAGTGGCAGTTGCGCTATCGGCTGCTGTTTTCATATGCCCTTCCCGCTTTTTTGGCACCAACTAGATCCTGCAGCAGACGCACATACATAACATACCTCACACACACACACGCACACACACGCATACCCACATATAAACTTGGCCAGCAAACAAACAACTGACTCTGACTTTTCTATATCTTCCAGGTATAGCTTTCCGTAACTCCTATGGATTACGCTCAGCAGTTCCATCAACAGCAGGTTCCGGGTCAACAACATCACGGCAATAATCAACCACAGAGCGCAGGCTATCCGTCCTCCTCTCAACTATCTTCTTCTACTATCACCTCTCCCCAATCAGCAACCCATCCATCTCACCAGCAATCACCAGTTATTCCATCACATCCCAACATGCTCTCCCACTCGCAGTCTTATCACCCCGCCCCTCACCAGTATGCCGCTGCGTTGGCGGCTGCTACGGGTTCTGGGTACCCTTCATACATGCCCTCTGATAACCAGATGCAAAACCAAATGGGGAAGCCTTCCGCTGCTCCAAGGGCTGGTAGTGCCAAGGTAGTAAAGCAAGAACGTGCCGCACAAGTCCAGAGATCCCCTCAGACAATGCCAGGAGCACAACCACCGTCTGGCCCGCCTATGGCTAACATGCCACCTCAAAACCAGTCTCCAGTAACAGCACAGCGACCGTCCGGTCCAGTTGGAAGAAGAATGTCGACCCAGCAATCTCCCACTGTTCCAACAAACCCAATGCAAGGGCGTTTGTCGATGTCCGCCCAGGGTCAACCTCCCATGCCACAAATGATCCAGCATCAGCAGATGCAGGCCCCCCCTCCTCCTCCGATGCCGCAAGTTCCTCCACAGCCTCAACCAGAGATCGCTCCAGCAGAAGACGCACCTCTCTATGTCAACGCAAAGCAGTTCCACAGGATCTTGAAGAGAAGAATTGCGAGGCAGAAACTTGATGAACAACTCAGGCTAACATCTAAGGGACGTAAGCCATATCTTCACGAGTCTAGGCACAACCATGCCATGCGAAGGCCTAGAGGACCCGGAGGAAGGTTCTTGACCGCCGATGAGGTTGCCGAGATTGAACGAAAAAAGAAGGAAGAGGCTGGCGAGCTTCCTGCCGAGGAAGAGGCCCCAGCCCCGAAGGACAAGCGTAAGGATAGTCATCCGGCTTCGACTCCCGTTCGACCGCCTGCGAACACCGCTGCACCGGCTTCGTTGAAGAGAAAGGCTGGAGACGGCGGAGAGGGAGGTTCTGCAAAGAAATCCAAGGCAGGGCCCGGAGTCGCTGTCGACCGCAAGATCGCCCATCCTGCAAAGAGAGCCCCAGCTCCTCAGCCTACCCAGGCATATGATAGCGAGGGTTCCCACGACGACGATGACGGCGACGACGAATGACTTTCACTAGAGACTCTTACTTTAACTAATCGTAAGAACTCTAGCTCGTGAGTTCTAGCAAACACCAACATACATTCGTTGCCTGCGACTACAGCTGTTCGAGTCTCTAATACTTTGGATCCAACCAATATACACCAACTGCCTACTCTCGTATACAAACAACTTTAACACATCCCTTCCTTACACAACATTTTCTTTTTTCTTTTTTCTTTCTTGTATCAAAGTTCTTTGCTTTATGAATTTTTGACGACCTTACGATTCTTTGGTTCGAACACACGGTACCCCAAAACCGACCGAGGCCCAAATATCACGACAACCAAAATTTCCTTGAGTTATCACACACAAAAAAAGAACAGCTGCTCGCCGCACAAAAAAAACTTTTGTTGGTTCTTTTTTGCTTTCTTTTTCTTGTTCCTCTCTTCCATCTCCATCATCGTTTCTAGACTCTACACAAGCCGTGCCGTCGCACCCTCTCTTCTAAACTTACAATTCCTCAATTCGGCCACATTTCCTACATCCTCTCTTATCACGGCATGGTTCGGGATCCGGTACTAACTGGTTACGTACCATGGCCTTCCTCTACAATCGGTAAATACATTCTTCCGGAGAACACAAACAAGAAGGGGATGAGACAACTTTCTGGTTTATTCTTCATTTCAGCATAGCATGGATTAACTGGGTTCTTGACTTTTTATTGACTTATTCGCTCGAGTTCTTACAATGTTCATTATGTTTTTTGGTTTCTTTCCCTTGTTTTTCCTTCTGGTGGAATACTTTCTGTGATCGTATTACTGCTTTTGCTTGGTCTTTGCCTTTGATCTTGTCTTTTTTTTGATTTCTTGAACAGCATCTGTCAGCGTGTCTCTTTTTGTTTCTTAGTTTCTTAGTTTTTCTTATATTCTTCCTTTTCCTTGGTAACAAATTTCCTTTGGTAGGAACACAAATCTTCACTCTGGAATCTGTGCTTTAGGTTCTTTCCTTTTATTGCTGTTTATCGTTCTGCTCCCGTTTTCTTGCGATTCTGGGAGGTATTTTCAAAGCGTGGCCTTTTGATATTTCCTTACGTTGACTTTTTCTTATTCTTCCTCTTCCCCTTCCCTTTCTTTCTTTGTGTATTATTTTCCTTATTATAACAACATTACTTTAGTACTTTTACTACCCGACTACGGAGAAGAAATCGGAATACGGGGTTATTTGCAAGTTTTGGGCTCGATGCTACCCCTTCAGCTCTTTGTTGAGCTTCCTCCCACAAACTTACCTTACTGTTGGTACAATTAGATGATTGTTCATATCTCACTCGAGAGGGGAGAAATGGAGCAGGTCATACATTCTACATCAAGTTTGGTATGGGATCTAACTAAATGGAAAATATCACTTTCAAAATTTTATCGTTTTGCTATCCTTATTCCTTCTACGCTTAAGTTTCTATTGGAGGGGCATAGCAAGGGCTACTATTCTATGTACTAGGTTTAATTCGCTTTTTTTTTATTTTGCTTTAGTATTCATATACACTGGGCGGCCTCGTGGTTCATCATAATTTCGTTTCCCATTCCCTTTGTAACTCACACCTCGTCTTTGTTTTTGGCTATGCAGGTTTCCCATTTTCCCTTTTCTCCTCCGTTTATCTACTCATCTTTCTCTGTTTCCTTCCATTGTTTATACTACTACACTACTATTCTTATCCTTTTTCTCTATTTTTTTATTTATTTTTAAATTTTACCAAGCGTGAACGCGTACGGCGGCTCTCGGGGCATACCTCAGTGCATATGCAGGAATAACGTCGGCGGTTTCGTATCCTAAATGCTCTATGCGTTATTTATATTCCAGCCTGATTATTTTTCTTCCCGTTCGGAATGTCTAGACCATACGATAGACGTGTATATTCCCGCCCCTTTGGGTGCATGATTCACTGATACCCCGTTATCGATATTGATAAACTGATCCTACTATCTTCTAGCGTATAGTGACTCTGGTTTTCGAGAGGTATAATAACAGTTCATGCAATAATATATGCAAGCCCGGCTGTCAATGATGCATTCACGGGGATTTTTTCCCCCCTCCTGTTTGTTTTGAAGTATGATTGTAGTATATTCAGTACATTATACTGAGACAAAATGACATATTTGACGGACTGGCCTTGCGATTGTTAGCAGTGTGGGATATATATTTGGGCATATGCCAATACGGTGAAGACACGAATTCAAGGCATGCCGTTGGACTTTTTTATGATTATATCGTACATATTTGACATTCCTACGTCTATGCAACTTTCTACATCGATCGCGTGTGATTTTTGGATCCTCGATGGAGGGGGGTGGTGGTGAGTTCATGAAGGTGCTTGGGGTTTCGACTTTGGATGTTTATATTCGTGTATTTCCTTTTTGCCTTTTTTTCTATATTGGGAATGTAGGGTGGGATGGAGGGTTTACCAAGGCATGCTGCACGGCGTGGGATGAAGGTACATACGAGCTCACGAGGAAGCGAACGAGTAAGAAGGAAGAAGGAAGAGGGGTGGTTTCGAAGGGCTGGGGATAATGAGGCTATACGCCTCAGGGAAGTCTCCCACTCTGGAGGGGGGTGGTTTTGGGAAGTACGTACCTGTACATAGCTACTGGCTGCGAGTGCGGGAAGGGAGATTGGTGGGTTCTAATGTCGGAGAGGAGGTATCCCTGTTCCCATCCTTTGGGATGTATGGTGGAAGGAAAGACGCGGATGAGGGAGAGAGGTATCGTATCAGTGTGGGGCGGTGAGGATTTGAGTGGGTGGTCCTTTTGCTCGTCATATGACTGGTAGGTGGTGATAGGATCTAGAATCACTGGGAATGATGAGTGACAAATATGAAGAGTCAAATTTGGTGGCGATGGGGGGGTTGGTGGATTGTGGGGTGGTGAATGTTTTGGCTTCGGTTTGGGAGAGGGAAGGAAGCCTATAGGAGTGCTAGTCGGCGGGATTGGGGTGGCCAGCCGGGAGGGTGAGTGGGTAGGAAGAAGGCGTGAACGGGTCAGAGGGTATAAGCCTATCGTTGGCGTTACGGGACTGATGGGACTGATTGCCTTCCCCGGATTTGAGTATACTAGTATATTTTAGTTATAGACCAGTCGGCTACTCTGTAAGCTTGACTCTTGCCGCCATTCCCCTCGTCGACGCCGTGTGCACATAACTCCGTTCAAGCTAGGTATATTCCAATACCAGTGTATATGAAGCAGAAAGGATGAGAGCCCTCGGGAAGCTCACATTGGAGCATGAGTAACCTGTTTTTTTGCCAATACAGCTTTTTTGAGCGTTTTGTACAACTATGCGTCTGGCCAGTTGGCAGGGGGTACTAGCAATGCCAGAGCCAATTATATCAAGCAAGTCGGTTGGAGGTGCATTAGGTGACATGTCTCGCTTTTCCGCTGACTCTAGTCTCTCTATCTCGTCGAAGGGGTTCCGCGGTACCGGGAAACGGGTGTACGGGTGGGAGCATATGTCATGAATGGAATTGCAATATTGGGCTACACGGTAGAAAGTCTAGCATACCATCTTCAAACATAATTTCGAGATATTTTCAATTGCACTATTCACACAGTCGAGGCTGCGTGCTAGAATTTCTAGGTATAAATTTTTTTTCTTCGGTCATGCATGATTTGTTATTTTCTCCTCCCCGCCACCGCTGATACGACAATCAATTTACCACGTATCAATTCAGGCAAAAAAAAGAAGGGAAAATCCCATTGAAGCGAAGTTATCTGCACGACAGACCAATCGCTTATAGCGTGTACTCGTGGGGAGAGTACTCTAGCTTGTCATTGGGGAGTTTCGTTGTTCCAACCAATGGAGTTTATAGAAACTTCGGTAGGTGATCCACCTTGGGAGTATATGTTGTTGGGGGTGTAAAATGCAACACCAGGTTGTGCTTTTTTGGTTTTAGGTGGGAAAGGGAAGGAAATTGGAAATGGTATTCTGGATCGTTTAAGGTTGTATCGTGTATCCTAAACATAATTTAGGATGCTAATTCTTTTAATTATTCGAGAGGTACCGTTGTGGATACAACATTAACATCTGTTAGGGTGGTTCTGGTTTAATGGCTTTCGCCGGCATGTCTGAGGTTGTGTCTCTGGCTTACATTTTGCAGGTTCAGCTTGTGTAATGTTGGAGATCGGTAGGCTAGGAAGATGCAATGCAAGGTAGCGGTTATACGTAAGGTTGGGCTGTGAACGAATGGAAGTCGAAGTTTATAGGCTTGTGTGTCAACGCCTAGGTTAGGTGTCTAGGTGTAGGGTTAGGTTTTTATTTTGTTCAATATCTAGATTTTTCAGGGTATTGTAGGTTCACTAAAAAAGCCTTTAATATAATAATACAATTGAGATTAACTTGTGGGTATTACGGTATTAATGTGTTTAAAATAACGATATCTTTAGATATTTGTGTATCCGTGTTTGGAGACTAAGTGCGAGACCATTTGGAGATGACAAAATAAATAGTATGATTGGTGTTACAGCGGCGCTGAGCTACGAAATGCAATTGGTTAAGGCTGCAGCGCTAGAATTCGTTATTATGCAAAAGTCTTTAGGAATTTCCCGCCTGGTATCGAGGCTAAAAGACTTTTTAGATATTTGACTGTCTCGTGTACTGTTGCATTTTGGAGCGTATAATTTAATCGAGTTCGTGGGACCTTCCTCGAGAGCTAGTTCGGGGGAGACGCAGGTTGTAGAGTATCCCTTGATACGAGACGACCCTTGATCGAAATTACCAATCCCTCAGGAGAATGATGCTCTTTTAGTTGGAATATAGGTAGATCTGGGGTGTTTATATCGTTTCAATTGCGGTATCTGTGACGTTCTAGCGTCTACAGCTAAAACCGATTAGAGATCCAGATATAATTCTTGGGCTTATCAAGCTAAGTGCGATCTTTTTTGACGCTAAAGCTCGATATTATGCGTATAAAATGATCTATCCAGGTTTTTACAACAACGTTGTTATTTTTCTGTTATATAATTATCTAAATAAAGCCCCTAAGTTAAGACATACTTCCTCGCCCATTATTTGGTAACCGCGAAAACCGAGATGCCTCCAGGCCATCGCTGCCTACTCAAAGGATAGATGGCAATTCCACATAACGACAATTTCTGCTATGTATTAAACTCAGCTTACGAATCTAGGTTATGCTTGTAAATGTCGAGGCTACTTGCTTAGGAAATTCTTAAAAATAAACCTTCAAAGAACAATAGCTTTAGGTGATCTTCTTGAAATAGGAAAGCGGGCTACTGCATCCCGTAACCTCGAGGAAACCCTTCGACAAAAGAAATGGAGTGGATTGCACAAGAGTTGAGGTTTGCAGGACGGGGTACACAGTAAAAAGCAAAATAATGGGCATGTGAACAATGCAGAACCGAATCCGAATTATCGTGAGATGTTATGTGACTGGGGTGATGCTGGCACCAGTCGGTAGTCGAATATGGTGCAGAGTGTGGTGTTTTTTTTTTGTTCTTCCCTATAGTTCTGTTACACAAGGACAGATGGACGGTCTTCATTTGAGTCGGCTCTTGGGGTGTTTGCATGCAGGGATTTTCTTTTTGGGAAAGGAAGAGAGTGTTTTTTGTTACACTGAGCTGGCATAGCGAGGGGTCGATCAATCAATCGGGGCTGTGGATATCGGGTTCTTTAGGGTCGGGCTTCGGGGGGGGGGAATTATATTCAGCACGCTCAAGTATCCGATATTTAGCTTTAGCGAAGATGTGAGAAGGTTACAAAGTTTAATAAAAGAACTTGTTGGAAATTTAGCAATGACGTTGGATTTGACCGGCGACCGTGGTCATAAATTTAGCTACCATGTTAGTACCATGTCTACACAATCACAGTCCACGTGCATGTTATATCTATCGCAGGTTCCCGACGGGTGCGTGCGCCGAGTCTTTTGAAAAAAATCATTGGGCCGGCGCCATATCGAATCTCCCAGTGTGCCGATGTTGACGACGTCCCATTGAAGTTTCAAGTTACACAAACGTCCTCAACTTTAAGGCCAACCAAGGGCGTTCAGGGTATTTCCGGCCAGAAAGGGAAGGAAGTTATGTCCACTCACTCAAAGTTTCGGCTACTTCCACGAGCTCAGGAACCCCTAAACCATATTTTCGAAATTTTCCATAAACAATTATTTAGTGATAACCTGACAATGCAATATGGGGTAGTCGACCTTTAGCCGCTTGTGTAATTCGTCTGCCGTCTGGCCGGAGGACAAGGGTTATGCATCGAGCTCCCAGTTCCTTGGAACTCACTTTGACTTTGGATTCCCAATGGAAGGGGTTGACAGAAATGTACGCCCGCGGAACGGGGGAAAGATACGGTTCATCGGCTATGAGGAAGAAGAAAAATAAAGGTCAACTGACTTTCTGGTCATGATCGTGACATGACCTTGTTGCATTTTTGGTGCGCTGTTCGTGTTGCGATTTGTGGACCAGCGAGAGCTATAGACTGGAACATGGGTGTGGTGTGACAATGCTACCAGTGATAATACGCATGTATGATATATTCTTTAAGGTGGGTTTGTATTAACTAGCGTTTCGGTACGACGAGCGGTCCACGGGATGCGGGGAGTTTTTAGAATCGGAAGGCGGGAACCGAATTATTCAAACCCAGGAATTGGAGAAACCCGAAAGACATCGATTTTTCGGCCTGTGATTCTTTTGAATTTTTTAGCCGTAGTCTTGTGATTCGGCTTCGGAGCGGCTACCCGGGTGGAGTCATAGGATATCGCCGCGAGAAGACGTGATGGTATCAACCCTGGCTTGTAATAAATAAGGTGATCTTATGTCTGACCCGACTCTTCAGCCTGAGGGATTTTCGAGATTTCACGGGCACTACCTTCCCGAGCCGTACATATTGTAACATACGCGGCAGCAATATCGGTCTAAGATACCCTTGAGTATATCATCTCTCGACTGTCTTTGAAGGAGAAAGGGTCCGAGAAGTCTTCTTCAGCCGGCCTGCCGTGTAACGACAAAACCGGCTGAATATCATGCTGGTCAACTATAAACTGGAGCAAGATTGGCGAGCCCCGATTAAAATCAGGATTTTTCCTGTCTTCAGCCTCGTTTAACTGACGGTGTACGGAATTCGGTATCACTGAGAGCGATCCCGTGGATGCTCCTATATCGAGATTGGGAAGGGGAGGTAGGGGAGGTATGGAGTACTCCGATGAAACTAGGGGGGAGTAAGCGTGATAACGGCTTGATTCTAAGACCTTTGTAATCTGCAGGTGCGGGATGGGGAACTGCATGGTTGAAGCGATATATCGTGATTTGGGGTGCGTATGCATGCATGATGCAGATTTGATTCGGTTGATTGATTAGGCTACTGGAGCCGTTTTATGCATATGCATGCGGGGGGTTCGAGTGCATTGAAAGTTGGGCCGCTGCGACTTTTCCTTTGAGTTTAAGCATTGCGAGAGAAGCGGATAGTTTGCCATTTGGGACATAGTCGTTCCGCAAGGAAGGGGAATTAACAGACCTAGGCGTTTAGTTTATGAGCAAGGCTGGGCAGCTGAGGTGAATAGGAATCACTTATCCATAGTTAGAAGAAAGGTTTAGAATTCGGCCACTCTTTGTGCGGTCTAGTGGGTATGAGATTATTCAAGATTAAACATCTCTGAAGTACTCAAGGGCCTTAATTAAGATTATTTCTGCCGTATTAATATAGACTACATCAATATAATGTATATTGCGCAATCACTTATTAACTGTCTAGCCGGTTATAGCCTAAGCCCTGGATACACTTATCTTAATTGACCCCCAGACTCCACTTATCTAGATACTAGTTTGCGAAATCCGAATAGCAAGGGCCTAGGCGTAGTATAATCTCTAAATATAATATAAAGTCAATACTAATTCTATAGCTAGTATATTAGATTGATACTTGTTCTGTATCCAAACCATCGAGGCGTATTCATGCGTCCGCTATAGCAAAGCTTAATTAATTCGAATATTCAAGATATGATGCCAATATAATATAGCACGGTGGCCTTACTATATTACGAGATGTGAATGCAAAGAGATCCCAAATTTGGGTTTTATTTTGAGTACTATTTTCTCCAAATCTGAGTTACTCCCGGTCTCGTACGCAGGTTACCCGCCACTTCACACCGTTCCCGGTTTGAATGTTGTGCGATTACTCGAGAGTCTATCGTAGGCTATCAGGAATCAATTTCAAACTTCATGTGTATATACGTAGAACACTAGTCAGTGTAGAACTTAACCTTGGTTTAAAGATTTGCTTAAATTCAAGGGCAGATTTAGCAGACTTTACCCACAATACTAATAATCTAATGCCACTATCGATCAATACACAGTATTATCATTTCCTTAGATCACTATATATATAAGTTGAAATACACTCCTACATATCGCTAACACGAATTATGCTGACATACATATATAATAAAAGGTTTGGAAGTCAATCAAATATCGGCACTAGCGCTGTTACTTTCAGATTCAGGGCTAATACATCGGTATGGGAAAGAGATAGATAATATATATACCAATAGCTCTAGATACTATCAAAACTTGAACATCCATGTGGCCATCACATACTCTAGCTAGGCATCTGTTTCGCTAAACCATGTATTGTCCATGTAAGATTTTGACCATTACCATAGAGGTTGATATAGGCTTCCGGGTTACGATGTTGTAAAAACCACAAATCAATTTATATAGTTATCAGCTTACTATACACACTAAAGTAAATATTACAACATTCAAGCCCGCTACAGATTCTTCAGATCATTTAAACCCGTTTTTAATGTCTGCAGAATTTCCTTTCGATATCTCATGGTTTATTGATCCTGGCTGTCACCGATAACTAGCCTCGATTCACTTAAAGGTTCGGGCCTGGGCCCATGTATCGATACGTGGTCTTACATGCTGTGTATACGTATATATTTCCATTCCTGGACCCTGCGGAGGGGATCTGGACCCGAATACGATTCATTGACCTATGAAATAAAATATATATGATTTGCATATTTATCATCATAGTTGAATTCGGGGACTACATTAGGTAGTAACCTAGCCCTAGATAAGAAACTCGGTATCCTCACCACCTAATTACCAATAGTATATCATTTCAAGAGATATCCTCTTCATCGATTGATTGATCCTATAATGGCTCATCTCTAGAATCGGTGACCTAGTCTTTGGTCTTGTTGGCTACAGATGCACCGATGATCTACCCGTGTTACCATTCAACTCAAGTGATGAGGGTTTAGATGAACAAATATTTAATTAAATGTTGTTATAATATTATGTCATACTCTGAGATAGATCTATAGAGCGCCGCTCGTATACAACTGTTTTCTTTTAAGCTCTATAGTGCTTTATAACACTTCCAACACTTGATCGACCGCCTGCTCGATTGGAACATCACACGGTTTTACGTAACCAGGGGTTGATGTTTCGGCAGCCTATTGTTCAGAGTAATTTCGAGATCGCAGAGAGTTTGTTTCGATCTAAATCACGACATAGACATTATAACTACATGCTGTGCTAGATATTTAGATTTTGGTGGCTTGGTGCTAGAACTTTACGGGCAGTGCTGCAGCCTTTAATTCTGGAGATCTTGATATCTTGTCAAGATCTTGATTTTGAGATCCTAGCCAAGCTTGCAAGCCATGTAGTCACAACCAAGCTTTCATCTCGGACAAGCCGAATGAAATTACTAACCTTGCCAGAAAACGGTCGTGCTAAAAGAATTACTAAGGACGGACTTAATGTTGGTGGTTTGTAATGCAGCCGTTCGCATCCTCGCTCGCTCCGAAACATTTTTGTTGCATATTTGAGAATCAACGTGTTGGCGAGAGATACTATCCGGGTACTTATCGACGATAACGAATATGACCAATTAGATATTTTTCCTTCCGAAAAAAAGTATGTCTCTGTTATCGGGTTTAACGGCGGCAGCTAAAAATCCTGGTTTTGAGACTTCGCTAACATATAACTATGTAGCCCTTGGTTGAGGTATTCCGTGGGTTTCCGTCGGATGCGGTTTCATCCACGCCATGCAGCTGACGTGGGTTGATGGTTTTATAATCATGGATTGGATACGGCTGCTCCTGGCGTATAGGGTAATATGGATAATCGGAGTCGAGATGTGTTATTTTTGTGGTTTTATAATCGAAGAAGGAGGGTTTCGGAAGGAGTGAGCCGGGCATTACGTATGTAGGCCCCACGTATTCTTCGCGAGAGGTTTAGAAATCTACGATCAGTTCTGAGACTTTTTGGAATCTTCAAGGTCGAGATTTCCTCGCATTGCTAAGCCTTTTGGCGAAAATTGGATTGCGCAATTGATATACAACATAAGGCCATAATTTGTACAAAGGAGGTCAATCGGCTGCATCTCGTCGAAGTTATCTCCAAATTGGTATACTTTGTTGTAAGTATACTGGACTATCTGCAGAGTACCTGGTACGTACGTCCCCGCAATGCATTTGGCACACCCTTGTGCCGTTCCTTACGCACACATGGCTTTTAACTTTTTTTTTATTTCTTGCCTCGCTCATTATCTGGAAATATATGGGCTCGTCCAAAAGCTCCCGTTTACAATTTCCGAGGTTTCGTTGATGTTATACGTTAGCTCAAAAAACTAAGATCTATCTCAGCTGACCTTTGAACTTCCGTAGACCCTTTGGGACCCTAGACCCACTCTTACCTGTTATTTCAAGAATTTTGATCCACATAGCTGCAAACCTCGGATATACAGCTCCGCCCGTATAGCAACTTGGCCCCACCTCCAACTATAATTACCGTATTTTTGGTCCAAGTCTAGCTGAACCCGTCAGGATCGGTGTTGGAGACGGGAGAGAGGTAGAGGAAACGGTGAATATCTGCACGGACACCTTTCGCTTTCAAAGGCCCTAAGAGAGAGGGGCAAGAAGAAAAAGGTTAATTCCAAGGCGAAATGCACGAGCACAGGCTGTTTTCAATACCGTCTTATGCAATAGTTGGTCATCACTATTAATTAAAATATCGAGTGTGTTTTGCAGGTACCTATGTGCACATGTGTGAGAATATGTATGTAAGAAAGCGGGACATGGGTAACTTTGCGGTCGTGGCTTTTTTTGTATACTGGTATCCATACATATGTAGGGAGGGGGTTTAGCTTCTTTTTAGAAGCATTATATCGGTTGTGTACCGTAAGATTAATGGGTGAGTAGAGTACGGACGATACGCATGCGACTGGTTTCCTCGTAAAGATGTAGTCAAAGGGGCCTCGAAGAAACGGCTTGAAGCCATAATGGTACCTCTGCGTAACAATCGATCACTTCTTCGTCGGCTGTAGCTGCTCACACCGCCTCGGTGCCTAAGATATTTTTTTTTGTCAAAGTGCGCCTTACCCGTGAGCTGAATTGAAAGCTTTCCAACTTTGGTGAACAGAGACGGCATGGTGTTGTCGGCATGCATGCATTTGCTGGGATGTTGGATAAAGAGACGTCAGGCATTTGCTGCATCTAGCAACTGTGGGTTTTTCTCTTAGCTCTTGGGTACAGTATGACATGTGCATCCGCATGTGTTAACTTTCGATCGATGCTTGAATATTAGAAGTTCGAAGTGTCGCAAAGGTGAAACTTTGGTATTCTAACAAAGCTTCCAACATAGGGATGACAGATTTCTAATATTATTTGAAGAACCGATTTTCTCGGAAACATAGGCACCGGGTGTGGTGGGCGTTCCTATCCATTTGTTTTTGTAGGAAAATGTATCTTGTGGATTTCCTGGTGGAACCGTTTTGGTGTTGAACAGGTTGGATGTTAAGCCAAGAGGGGTCGGTTAGTTGGCCAACCATATTCCTGGTCTGTTTTCGCCCCGTCTCGCTCGTTTTCCCCAGATTCTAGGCCGCACTAGACTGCTTTTGCGATAGTAAGGTTGCTGGATATTTCAGGTGGAAGGCCGGATTAATAATGGATTGGAGGTGGGTGTGGGGCTTGTCGACGCGTCGACGAGGTTGTATCGATAGTGCCATGTCGTATCAAGCTGTTGAACTAACATGGTTAGGCTTGGAGGCCTACAAGAAGCGTCCACCAAATTGGAAGGTTCACGATCGATCGATTTAGGTGGATAACTTAACGAAGAAATTATCAATTTGACGCACGAGTTTACGTATATCGCTCATGATAAAGATGTCATTCGGGAAAAACAGTTATATTAAGGACGCTTTCAAGCCCGAGCTTAATTGTTTATCGAAATCACCATGTATCCATGTACTTTTCGAAAAGCGAGTTCCAATGGTATGGAATTGTATACTGATAGATAGCGTCGAAGTGGATACGAAACCAGGTCCGAAATAGCCCACATGATGCAATATCCAAAACACTGGAAGCTCTAATTAAAGGCCACTTGCCGACGGTTGGCCCGTCCTATGACCGACTAGATCGAATCCTGGTGATCATTTAACAGCCTTTTATTTGCCGTTATTGGCGAAGCCGTAAGGCCGATCTATGGAGATGGATTGATATACTAAGGGACAGGCTGTTTCTGGACGGTTTAGAAGCTTTGTACGGCCCGTGTAGGGTCCTGAGGGTTCAGAGCGGTTAGATGTTACTAGAAGCTTAAAGTTTGACATGTTTCGCGGATGCCGGATTATTTTGGATTCCAAAGTCTGTATATTAATTTGGGGCAGTTTTGGGTAACTAATTCATTGTCCTTGATTATGATAGTGTATCATGGTGAGGGGCTAGCAGAGGAAACTAGGGTCAAGTGGGAAATTCCGTCAAGAGATTATATGAAACTATGGGGAGCATGCCGGCATTGAATACATCGTTATTGCCGGGTGGTATAGATACTTGCGTGTGGCGGAGGGAACTTCAAGCGGCGTTTTCCTATCGCTAGCTATCGGAAGGTAAAACATTTATGATGCTCCTTTGCAGTCGGAACTTTGTGTCTGATCTCTGGATTGGACCGAAGTTCTTGGAGAGTCCAAACCTGCATCACACGGCTGTTCGGACAGGTCGCATGCCGCTCGGACACAACATCCGTCAGCCCAGAGCCAAAAGGTAATTAAATTGGTAGGGACAGAAGACGGCAGGCCCAGAATCTCTTGGGCGGCGAATTTGTGAGAAATTACAAAGCTACATACTTAGCTTTAGTCTACGGGACGAAAGGGAGAATCTGCAAGTGATTGGGATATTGGTTTTCCGGGTTGGGAGTTAGTTCCTCAAGCGTCTCGTCTTTGGCTCAAGCTTGGGCAAAATGTTGAGCGCATGCAGCTGCGGGAAGCTGAGGGATGTTGGATATAGATACCATCGTTTTCTACGCAGCCACATGTTGGTTTTTGATTCAAAAGTCTCAAGGCAGCTGGAAAATTGCCTCATGTTTTCCAACGTTATACAAACTGCTATCGCTTCATGATACCCGAGGCCCTGGTAATCGGCAGGCCTAAGGTCTCGAAAATCATGTCATGACCAGCATCAATCATGTACATAGGTGGGTGTTTCGTACCTGTTGGATAAATAATATTATTTATACCCACCAGAACATACTCAAGTAGTGGACTGGGTAGTGGGGATGGGAAGAAAATCTCCAGAAAGACACTAAGAGAAACACTAAGAGAAGCCAAGAGCTCAGAACGAGAGACATTGAGGGCATCTTAACCGTCTGCGGCTTCGCCGTATCTTCGGTTAAGATCCTCGGGTTGAGCTAGGGTTTAATGTGGAGTAGCGAGCGCTCGAGCTAGCTAGGGTCAAGCCATCGACGTCTACATGCGTGACCAACAGTTTTTCGAATTAATATTATGAACAAACCGTTTTTGCGCATACCCTTGTCGTATATGCTTCGACATGGCACATTTTATTCCCCATGAGGTTTGTGCTATATGAGTGGCTTGCTCAATGGGACAGGCTGAGCCGATTCGATGACATGCGTTTTGGTCTGGGGTACACCGATATGGTATCCGATGTGGGGGGAGCTTGCGCCTGAGCTCGAGGCTTGGCTGGGCAGCCTCAGCGGTTATAATTTAATTGGATTGAGAGATGGTGTTGTCTTGTTGCAAATCTCCCTGTGCGTGACGTCTCAACTCTTTTGGAGTTGGGGAAATAAAAGCTTTCATTGGTCACGGGGCAGGCAGAATGGAAGATCGCGAACTGGGCCCTCGGTTCTCGTCGATCAAAAGTTATGTAACCCATTGGCTTTTCGAAGGAGCTATCGTGTGCACGTGGCGAATCTTCAATATTATGGATCGGGATATGATTGAGGCAATTGCAACTGTGGAGCTGTGGGCACATCTTAGCATCGACGGGCAAGCTAAGACAAGGATAACTTGATTGAATCACGGGTATATGCATCAGTTGGCCAACCGAAATCTCGCGATCGAAATTAATTAATCCTGTTAGCTTTGCCGCCGTTGCCCTTGTCAAACTGAGCTCGACCTCGTATCATTTCACCTTGGGAGGTAGAGGCTAGTTTAATCCTGTAGGCTGGTCTATCGGGAAGACCATGGCGATTGGACAAAACCTGTTGGTTGTATGGTAAAAAAAAAAAAAAAAAAGATCGAAAACGTAGCGGTCATCTGGTGCCCATTGGGCGTTTGCAGCACTAACGATACGAAGGATAGCTTGTTCGCAAAGGCCAAGGTTCCGTACGGCGAGGAGATGCGGTAGACGGTTACTTCATCCATGCTAGCTTACCTGGGGTGTGGAGAATGGAAAACGTCCGTAGATGGGTCCGAAGGAATGGAGACTCGGGAGGGAAGAAAAAGGGCACTGATACCGAAGGGAATTTCTTTCTTTGCTGGCTGATAGAATCCTAAGATAGTGCTGGCGCCGTCCAAATTGTGATCTTGCGCGGGCTCCATCCTAGACTAGCATCCGTACCCATGCCAATGGTTCGGGTTCTTAATCCGGATTGCGAGGAATCTGGGCCTTCAATCGGGAGTCGATAACTGCAACCGTTGCATCTTGGGGCTTATTTGGAAACAGAACATGTGGGAAGTGAGGGCGCGAGGAAAGGTCTTTGTTTTCATGATATACTGATAACTTCAATGGATGCATAGCACGCATGGTGAGTTCCATTGCATTCGATGGGAGTTGTTCTGTATAGGTATATTATCACCCTGTAAAATCCTCCGGTTCACATTGGCATCCAAAGTCACTGCAATGAAGATAGCGTATAGCTGCCTCAAAAGCATAAGGCAAATGATGGTTCAAAAACCACACGACCAACACATATCGAAGCTCAATACCCGAAATAGAGTTTAGACTTACATATATCACATACCTAAGTCTCTAAAGTATAGCGTATCACATACTTGTCTGTTGGCCTCTCAGTATATTAATATTGCTAAGGCACCTGCTATTCCTTTGGGCCGATGCTCCTAGCCAATTCATTCGTGGGAGTAGAGCCGAGCTGCAATGCTTCTGTGGATATCACAATACCAATACCATGCGCATAGGACTGATTTTCAAGCCGTAATTTCGAGTCTGCAAACGAGGAAAACGTTCTGGATGATACGTTATACCGAAAAATACTGCATTTGAAGTACTATTACTCCGAAGGCAATTGTGAACGTTTGCTGTTGGGAAGTATGATCTTGTGAAGTGCGTAGTCCTGATGAGTCTTGATATCATGGTGATCATGGACATACCTCACTTGACTCACTTTGTATATCCGTCCTCGTCCGCTGGCGCCCGTCTTGTTTCCTCAACTAGTCCTAAAAGCCGAAAGATCTTGTATAAAATACTTTTGGTAAAAATACAGGCCGCGAGGCCAAGGCAGAAGAGAATGTTAGCTATAGTAGCTAGTAGTCTACACAATTGTACAAAGAGACTTACCTGGACCCTTCGAAAACCGTTCCACAGGGCCCGTGGATCTTTCGGTGAACTCGCCATTTTTCTTTTAACGACTCCCAATACAAACCCGACTTCCTATTTTAGCCACACGAGCGCTTTGGGTATAGCATGAATTATACTGATTTGCATATATGTACATGTAGTACTGATGTGACTAGCAACGAATAAAAAGCCGTGGCCATGTAGTCAAGTGACGGGGAAACTAGCGAGTAAATTGTGGACAACGTATTACCGAATTTTCCAGAAGAAGGATTTTGATAGCGAAAGGGGGAGTTGAAGAAAAAAAGAGTGGGGAAAAAGAGCTGAAGGGCCGCTCGACCATGGACTGGATGAGAAAGATGAGGGAAGCGAGTATGAATGCAAGGTATGTACACGTACATATAGAAGTGAGGGAAAACCAACTAGGATTCGTTCGGAGATACCTGAAGGCTAGCCTCGAATCTGGAGAGGCGACTGAAAGGTAGGGTACCGGGGCAAAGCGGAGATCAGTGGGGATACTAGTGTTGCGTTCTAACATCAAGCTTTTTTTCGTACAGTGCCTTCTCGATTGCACCTATATCTGCACAAAAAGCCGTTCTCTTGAGGTGTGTAGACGGCATCGACGGTTATTGTAGACGGTTGGGGAAATATAGTGCAAATCAATAGGAATTATTAATAGATACAACGCACCATATTGACATGCTTCGAGAATGGTGTCTGCGGGGCAGCTGTGTACCTTGCAAGAATGGAATAGCTGCTAATGTAAGCCATATGTATGGGGCTGCATGGAAGTATGTACTGTGCCATATGATTTGGTTTTAATGGCAAAGAGGGAGAAAAAATCTCTCTTTCTTGACCACTCCACTATGGTTTGTTTAGTAATTCTGACAAGGCTCCCTAGGAAGGTCATTTATTTCTGATATCACTTCCATGCCCCGTTTGACACAGTCTATAATTGAAAGGAATATTCCATCGTGGAGGCTAAATCGAAAAAAAAAAAGTCCCTGAGTTTTTCCATATAAAAATTAACTAGGTCTAGTCGTCTATCGCAGACAAACACCTGCTGCGTCATAGTGCTGGGATTTTTTTTGCCCATCAACCATCAAAAGGTCATTAAACAGAAGTTCCATCCTTTCGTCAACTCACATCGGCCTTGGCCCATTAAATGGCTCGGAAAGATGTCCACCCTTGCCCATCCTGGCCAAGTATTTGCCTGGTGATGGGTGTGTGGGCTGTCTGTCGAGCATCATCGAGACGAAACAGCCTGCATAGGTCGACGTGGATGACCCCGGACTATCGACGCGGTACCCTGGACCAAGCGAGGAGGATATCCTAGCCTGTGGAAGGTAGGAAAAGACGGAAACCTATTGGGGCCGATACCTCTACACCAGGCATTTTCTTTTTTCGAGGACTTGATGATGATCTTCGCCGCCCCATTGTGCTGAAAATATTTTCGGTCATGAAGGTTTTTGTGTATGGGAATTAAAGTCCCACATGACCATTTTCTGCCAAACCTTTACTTTTGTGATTTGTCCCTTGAAAACAGGAGTAATTCCTTTTGGCAGGGGAAAAGCAAAATTTCTCAACAGAGGGATAAAAAAAAAAAAAAAGGTACCCGCCGTATGATTTCTAGAAAGGTCCTGGTTCGCCGCCATATTGTGTAAGTTGATGTTGACGTTGATGTTTCGATTCGTGATATAATTCTTGAGTTATAGCTACTCATAATTACCCTATAGGATCTTAGGAGGGGCAGAAAGCGGCTGGCTGTCACTATTTATCACATATTCACACTGTCCCGTCGCGTGTTCCTCTCGCCACAGTGAACAATCGATGTCGTACAGACATTCTTGGAATGGGGGAAGTAGGCCCGCTGTATGATGGGGAGACCCTTGAATCGCGACGTTTTTTTTGTCTCGTCGACAGCGGAAATTTATTTAGTAAGGCCACTTTGAAGTCACTCGACTAGGCTGGGCCTTTTTTTGTGTGTTTGGTAATACGAAAGCAGCTCCAAGCCAAAACACTACCAAAGTTTTCCGGCCCAAAACTTTGCTTCACTTATGACATCTAGAAAAGGTATTTCTGGTTGCATCGTGACAAGAGTGACTATCATAGACTAGGCCTTTATGCCTTCCCATACTTGACCACACCCTTTTCGATAAATCTGCATCGGCTGTGGAGCGAATGAGCGCCCAAGTAACGGAGCCGATGCCGTGATTTTAGCAATCGTGGGCATTTCCCCAAGAAATCACCCACCGACCTACTGCATTATTCCTGCAGGCTAGGGAAAAAATAGAGAGGTGCACGGTGGGGACAAGCTAAGTTTGAAAGGTAACCGTGCATACACAGAACATGCGCGGGCAGTGGCAGTGTCAAAACAGAGAAGCAGATAGCTGCATGGTACGACTCCATATCGTGAATTGGTGACCGTTGGATCGAATCCACTCTTATAGTTCCCACCCTCTCCTTCTATTTTCTTACAAGACCAAGCAGGTTGATTCGCTTCAATGCTGTTAAACCCTCCGCCTTCCTACTGGTCTTAAGCTTATCGACTGTTTCTATCTCACAGTACTGCGTAGTCTAGAGGTTGTGACGGCTCGACTGCAGACTGCACTGTACCAGGTTCGAAGAATTCGACGGCGACCTCAGCTCAGCAGTAGTAGCAGCATTAGTACATAGTGTCGTAGGCAGACATCTAGTGTACAGAAGGGGAATTCCATATCGTTCCGTCCTTTGGCTGCACACGGCATAGCATAGACTTGCTGCAGTGACAAAGGGTTCTCGTCCCAGTACTATAATTTCTATAGCTCGACGCTACGACGGACAAGCTACATACATACGTACGAACTTTCTGATATATACTGCCTATTACACTTTCTCTCGCATCGTTGCACTCTGCTGCACAAGGAGGGATCAAGGTGGTGAGCTGGTACATCGTACTAGGGAAGGGTCTACTCCGTATTTTTTCCCTTTCAAGCTTTATTACCTGAGATCTCGAGAATTTTTCTCATCTAGCTCCCCTCGCGCACCCCACTATCGACCAATTAATAGCGCTCCAAGACTCATCCTGTCCCGCCGCGTCGTGTTCTGTATTGGTGGTGCTTGGAGCTTGAATGTATATTTCCTTTCCGGTTTATCCAGCAGACCCCGGAAAACCAGCCCATGGTGATAGCTAGGGTTAGTTCGAATGGTAACAGAAGACCCCCAAACAAACAACAATAAACAATCCTTATAAACCAAAAAACTCTCGTACCCGAACCTTTTCTCCCTTCGGTTCTGGAAATTGGCGATACGGCAACGCTGGCATTTCGCTATTTGGTCTTTTTGTAGTGGATTTGTCTGCAATTGCTATTGGGAAGGACGGGATTGAGCTGTATCAATATTACCTATTGCCATTTGATATATTTTTCTTCTCCCTGGCCGGCCCAACCAGCCATCCGCCCGGCTCACCAATACATTTTCAAATACCTTTCTCTGGTACATATTTTATCTCGTAAAATATTTCGACAATATATTTCCATTCCGTTCCAGAAGGGCGGCTTAAGAAACAGAAGAACCAGTACCAGACGGCGGAATATATCACGAGAGAGAGGCAGAAGAGCTCGGCCGGACAGCAAATAACCGTCCCTATCACAACGGGTTTCTCGGGGATCCCACAGTTTCTTTTGGGTGCTTTGCTGCTTGCTTTGCTGCCGGTGCTTGTGCTTGTGCCTGCTGCTGCTAAGCTAGGTAGCTCCCGCCAATTCAAGCAGTTCGGCTTCGCACGTTTGTTCGAAATCGCCAACCAACGGAAGAGGCATTTTTTCTGTGGTCCACGGCCAGCCTGCCAGCCAGTTAGTCGGTCAAATCGGTCACTCAGCCAGCCAGCCAGGTCGCCGGTCCGTTTTTGAAAAGAAGCCGTGGATTGGCCGGATAAGAAAAGAAAGGGAGGAAGAGAGAACGAACGAACAAAAGAACAACGAAAGGAAGCGACAGAAAACGGCAGCTGCAGGTGCTTTTTTGGATCCCGTGAGACAGGTTCGAATAATATAGGTCTGTCTGAGTCTGAGAAAGTGAGAGACAGCGAGAGTGAGTCGCAAGAAGCAGCCACGATTCAATAATCACCGAAGTACTACCACTCTTTTTTTTTTTTTTCTTCTCCCTCTCACGCACACATACCTCATACATATACGTAAGTAAGAACTTAGTCCGTCCACCCAGACGCACGGCTACATTGCCGGCTGGAAGAGAGACTGTTAAATTGGGATCTTTGAGGCGTGGTTCGAAATCCCGCCGCTGATGTTGACCCTGGACTGACAGGACGGTTAGTACGTAGTCGAGGAGCAGGCAAGCCAGGACAGGACGGGACAGGACAGGCCAGGTCCGGCTCTAATTCCTTCCCGCTCTTCTTCCACTTTCCTTTTCTCATCAAACTGGCACAACACAACCCGCCTGGGACTGACCACACAACCAACCTCACTCAACCTCAACCTCACTTCACATCCAACCTCAACTTCGACTTCAACCTCACCTCATTACTCCTCCCCCATTCCCATCCATCATTCTCGAAACCAAACTAACCCGGATCGATCCATCTGACCAAGGAACGGACGGACGGACGAATCCAACCTCGCTCGCCTTGCCAGATAACATCCAACTGTCTCGTCTCCATCGATCCTTTGGACTCGGCCTGCCTTCCTGGTTCTTTGTGCAACAACTGCTTTCGGCCTCGAACCTCAGCTTTGAAGGCTTCCCACCCGTGGTCCAAACAAGAAGAACTCGATTCATTCCTCCGTCATACCACCACCATTGTGTCCCTCCGACGACCTCTCCAATTCTTCTTTCCTTCCTTCAATTCGACTGTCGAGAGTGCCACCGATCTTAAACCCGTTCCTTCGAATCTCGGTAGTTTTAGTCGCTATCATAACCATCGTAATCATCATTATCACAATCATCGACGTTGCTCCGCTGTCTTCGAAAATTGCTTGGTTGTCAACAACTCGGCAGCGTAGAACACATCAATTAATTATTTCTCCGAGGAGCAAGGGCTGGAACCACGAGGCTTTCCCCTTGGTTCGGACATCCTCCTTTGACACCGGTAGAGCGATTATGGATTGCAACTGATTCGGTATCAACGACTTACCTGATTCTAAACATCTACATCGGAGCAACGTATTCTTCTTCTTCGTATTATTTTTCGATTCACTTTCCAATACACAATAAATCTATCCATAATTACATCATCACCAGAATTCTTGTTTATGGTTGGAGGTCCAGAAAGCAGTCTTGGGTGTGCTAGCACCGACAACTCGTTGTTGGCTCGGGTTGATAAGATTTAGGAAACCTTATCTGACGCTTCCGCCATGATACCAAGTAGCACCAGCACCGTTAAAGATGGGAAGAAGGTTGAAACTGGGTCTGTGGTCGCCCAGAAGGAGCCGCCAAAACCGGAGGATGCCAGTCCTCCAACAGCAACAAAGATGGCCAGGAGTATGAGTATGACCATGAGGGCGGAAAAGGATGACCTGAAGGAGGCTGCCAAGGATACATTCAACGTGGTTGTCGACCTCAACTTGGACGGGAATGTCCGTTGGGTTAGTTCGTCCTGGCAGGACGTAGTTGGGTGAGATTTGCTGTTCGACCTTGGAATTTTGTTGTCATGAGCCCTCTTTTACTAACCTTCATTCCTAGGACCTCCTGCGAATCTATTCAAGGAAAATCAATCTCAACGATTCTTTATGAGAACAATGATTGTTTCCAGAGGGCCATTGACGCCATGAAACAAGATTATACCAAATCGTATAAGATACGATTCTCGGTGGTTGTTGGGCCGCTTTCCGCTTTTGCCCAGGACCCTGTTAGGAAGGCTATAGCTGCGGAGAAAGAAGGATTCAGGCCTGAGGAAGTTGAGGACCTGAGCATCCTCGAGATGGAGGGGCAGGGAATTCTTGTGTTCGACAGAGGCGATGGCCAAGCCAGCCACGTAGGTGTTGATGTTCCTTTTTGTTGACCTATAATATTACGCCGTGCTGACTTGGGGCTAGACAATGTGGGTCATAAGACCATGGACCGAACCCAAAGAAATCACCATTGATCTCCCCACCCCGATAATAGAGTCGTTAGGCGTTGGTGCCGGAATGTTAGCCCAGTACCTTAACGCTCTAGCCGAAGACGACCCGGCCGGCCACCCACCACCACTCCCCGTGCTTTGCCGTATCTGCGAAACCCAAATCCAACCGTGGTGGTTTGAGAAACACTCCGAGCTATGCATGCTCGAGCACAAAGCCGAAAGTGAAGTTCAGTTGGCACAAGAAAACTTGGGTGTCCAACGAAAGGCCATAGTTAAAGTTTTGGATGCTATGGAACGAGCTGCGACCTCTAGTCGGCCATCGGAGTCGAGTACTGTCGAATACCGTGGATTTTCGATAAAGCCGCCGTCGTCATCTCCATCTGGAACAAATTCCCCTGGTGGCCCATCTAGCAGAACCAAAGATGCAACTTCTAGCGTTAAATCTAAGTTTGGAGTCCGTCGCCCACAAGTTCGGATTGTGGAATTGATGCTTGACCTTTGCGATACTGCCCTTGAAATCAGTACCCCTTCGATTAAGGAGTCTCTAGGCGAGACCGGCGAGACCAGCGGATTTCGAACACAATCGCCAGCGTCAGAACAACGAATAGCTCAGGTGATGCAATGGCAGTCACCTAGCACGAATACTCTTGAGCAAGAGCACGGTCTGGCATTGTTATGCTCCGACACGGAGAGCTGCTCCAAGGCAAAGATGGAGGCTGTCATTCGACATCGCAATACTATTGAGTATTCTGAGAGGATCCGCTATGAATTTGCTACTCTGGTCCAAGATATTATCGACGAGGCTAGGAGTAAGGCCAGCGCTCTTGAGGACGACATTGATATGCAATCCGTCGAAGGGGATGTCTCTGAAGGCGAAGACATGTCCGAAAGCCAACTGTCAGGTAGCGCCTATCTTGGAGGTCTTTCAAAGCGGATTAGCATAGGATCCGATCTTCGTCGAGCCCGGCGGTATTCTTCACCCAGCTCAAGTCCGTTGGAGTGCCTGACCCCCCGCTCCCAAATTAGTATGGGAACTGGGCGGCGGAGTCGGTTCAGTCTTCACGCATCAGCAATGTCCTATGAGCTTGAAGGCAATGAAAGTGACGCTAGCGTCAAATCCTCGATCAGAGGGGACATCACCCGGGTAGATAGCCCAGTTAGCGAACATGGATCCATTTCTCGATCTGGGACTCGCAGCTCCGTCGAGAGGAAACGTCAGAGCTTGAATCTTTTGCAACATGGCGCAAGATCTCCCCACCGACAGGTTTCCCCTGGAAGAGCTAGTGTCGGTACGGCTTCCCCAATGAAGACGGCAAAACCTCGTCTCTCTGCCCTCTTCGATGGCCAGTTTCCTACACCCATTACATCGCCCCTCTTATTCACCGGCGATTTCTCTCCTGCGCTCGAGCATGGCCATAGGAGGCAATCATCCGTTGCGTCATCTGATGCTGCTACCAAGCCACCACTCTCTCCCCGGCTTACTTCTGCTACGCCAGGTGGACAGAAGCCCGGCACGCCGTCTATCAAAGACTTCGAAATAATCAAGCCGATCAGCAAAGGTGCCTTCGGGAGTGTTTACCTATCCAAGAAGAAGTCCACTGGAGACTACTACGCAATTAAAGTTCTGAAGAAGGCTGATATGATCGCTAAAAACCAAGTCACCAACGTCCGCGCAGAGCGGGCTATCATGATGGTGCAAGGGGAAAGCGACTTCGTTGCTAAGCTTTTCTGGACCTTTGCTAGCAAGGACTACCTCTATCTCGTTATGGAATATCTCAATGGTGGCGATTGTGCTGCCTTGATCAAAGCGCTTGTCAACTTACCTGAAGAATGGGCCAAGAAATATATGGCCGAAGTCGTTTTGGGTATCGAACATTTGCATGATCGTGGCATCGTCCATCGTGATCTGAAACCCGACAATTTACTCATCGACCAGAAAGGCCACCTCAAGCTTACTGACTTTGGGCTGTCCCGGATGGGTCTTTTGGGTCGACAAAAGCGTGCGCTCCAGGGTTCTTCAGAATCCACCCCAGATTTGCTCAAGCATGGGCCTTTCGTTCCTAGGTCCAGATCGCAGGCCTCATCGCGCTCAACGTCTTTCGATTTTAATCCCGGCCAATCATCACCATCGAACACCCCTGTTATCTCTCCAGAACCAGGGTCTCAAATTGTCGGTCCATCATCCTACTTCAGTCTGAGCCGAGAACCTACAAGGGAAAACACACTAAGCAGAGAAGCAACACTAAGCCGGGAAGCCACACTTAGTCGCGAGAACTCGATGCGAGATAAGGGGAAACTGACCTTGGGCCGTAGCGATAGCGCAGCTAGTGAGGGCTTGGTTTCAATGTTGGGTGGGTTTTCGTTGAATGACCCAGCTAGCTTGTCGATGGCTGCCCGAAGGTCCTTCTACCCGATTGATGACGATGCTCAAAGCACGAGCAGCGCCTCTAGCGACATTAGTAACATCCACCCTTCATCGCTCTCTGCCTTCGCACCAGCACCACCAACATCGTCCCATTCGATGATGCCACCCCAGCTTGCTCTCTTTGACCCCGAAGACAGTAACCGCAAGTTTGTTGGTACACCCGACTACTTGGCTCCAGAGACAATCAATGGAACCGGGCAAGATGAAATGAGCGATTGGTGGTCTGTCGGTTGTATTCTCTTCGAGTTCCTATGCGGCTATCCCCCGTTTATGGCTGGAACTCATGAAAAAGTTTTTGACAACATCTTGAACCGAAGGATTGACTGGCCAGATGATGAGGATGTTGATATCAGCCCAGAGGCCAGAGATCTCATAAATAAGCTTTTGTGCATGGACCAGGAGAAGAGACTTGGGGCTCGGGGAGCCGACGAAATCAAGAACCACCCCTTCTTTGCAGATATCAACTGGGAACAAATTCTCCAAGACGAAGCATCATTCATTCCTGAACTCAAGGATATCGAGAACACCGAATATTTTGACGCCCGAGGAGCGACTTTGCAAGAGTTCTCGGAAGACCTGGAGGACCACACATCTCCTGGTACTACGCCAAGCAACGACTACTCGGACCGTCCTCATGATGCCGTCCCTCGAGGGCGCCGGGATCAGAGTATTGGAAAGCGCAACTTGATGCCGTTACACATCCCACCACATGTCCGTGAAAGTGGTGGGCGTGGTAGGAGGCTTAGTGAACCACTCGCAGATAACGACTTTGGGTTGTTTCAATTCAAAAACCTCCCCGTCCTTGACAAAGCAAACAAGGACCTCATCCAAAAACTACGGTCTGAAGCGCTTAAGAGCCAAACACCAACTTCAGCTACCACTTCATCTCCGTCACAATCCGTTGAAGGAAGTCCAGTGCTTGGAAAGGGCGTTTCAAGAACACTGTCAGCTAGTTCGAGAGGTGGTAAGAGGGCTGTATCGCCGAGCAATTTGCATTCGTCCATGACCTCACCCCCCAGCCGAGGTTCACAACCATCATCCCCCCTTCTTGTTTCTTTCTCTGCAAGTCACCCACACCGCAAGACCTCGAATGCTTCTACTACTAGCACCAGTAGCTTTGCTCTGAACACTGCTCACGTTGATGTCCCCAAGATTTCGACTAAGATCGAAGGACCATCACCCATCACGGATTCTGCCAACGCGTCACCAACACGCTTACACAACATCTCTCCAATTCGGATCCAGGCTCCATCGAAAATCTTCGGGAAATCCCCCCAGGCTCCGCTCTCACCTCGTAAGGAACACGGCCTCTCCTCTAGCAATCGTGGTTTTACTCGGGTTCGGTCACTTACGGTAGGGTCTCAAGACGGTGATCCACCAGCATTCGTCGATAGTCTCAAACACTACAAACGTCATAGCCAGGTCTTCGATATGTCTCCTTCTTCCTCGGATAACGAGGACAGCCGCAGCAGTGCTTTGCTGAGAGTCCAAAGGAGGCGCCAGAGCTCCCAAAGGATATCCACGATCAGCACTCAAGATGGACCCGTCGCCCGACCTCTTGACATCCTTGGTACGTTACTATTTATCATCGCCTTGAGAGCCAATTTTACTAACAAAGAAAAAATAGTCTGCGAGGATCACCCTGTTTCACGTATGGTCATGGAACGTATGCTAGAGAAGCTTCAATGCCGCACTATGTCTGTCGAAAACGGTCCCGAGGCTGTACGATGTGCTATGAGCGAAGTCAAGTGTAAGTGACAGCAAAAGACGTAGCGAAATCGGTCCCTTCGTATACTGACAAGGTGTCTAGTCGACTTGATCTTGACAGAGTACAAGCTTCCGCAAATTAATGGGGACGACCTTGCGCGCATGATAAAGACGACCAAGAATGCCAACAGTACCACCCCAATCGTATGTGTTACTGGATATCTTCGTGATTTGAAGGACCCTCATCATTTTGATGACCTGATCGAGAAACCCGCTACTCCACAAAGTGTTACTGAAGTGATGGAGCGATTGTGCGCATGGGTCCCTCCACAAACGCCGACTAGTCGCAATTCGCCTATGGTATTCCCTGCCGACAAGAATAGGCCGCCCGTCCCGCCACTCCCAACGAAGGCTCTTGAAACTGAACGTCGACCAAGTTTGGACCGTACCTACACATCCCCCTTGCCGAGGACTGGTAGTCTCTTGTCTACTAAGAGCTCCCTGGACAATACTAAGGCTCAAGCAACCGATAAACCAAAGAAGGCTCACAGCGACGAGGCTGTACCTCGGGCTCAGAACCGTATGGATACGCTAACTCCTCCTCCGTCATCATTGGGCGAAGAGTTCATGATGCAGAAGTTCGAGCTGAATCAAAAATCCACGGAACGAGCACGATCACAACTTTCTGTCTCTTCACTAGCCTCACCCCCGCCAACCCCACCCCGTCCTCCAATCCCTGATAAGAGTGGGGAAAGGGCCAAGACCGCAAAATCTAGTACCTCGTCCCCATTGAAGCAGCTTGACTTTATCAATACCCCTGAGATTAAGAAACCAGTTGCAGCTGCAGGTCCTTCGATTGAGGTCAAGATGCCTATTCCAACATCCATTTCGAAACCAATTTCTTTGGAAAAGCCGGAGAAACCTGTTGAGTCCCAAGTCAAAATTGTTTCTAGACAGCCAGTCCCAGTTGCTACTGCTTCATCTTCTACCGTCGCAACAGGGAAAAAGGTAGAGGCCCCGATTCAACCAAAGGTAGTTGAGGTACCTAAGATCCCTGAGACTCCGGTCAAGTCTGCCGTTGCGAGCAAAGTGGCTTCAGCCGCTATTGGGCCTGTAACACCTGTCAAACAGATAGTGCCAGTTACCCCAATTAAAGCCACCGCACCTGTTACTTCTGCTGCTCAAGCTGGACCTAGTACACAGACGAAACCGACAGTCCCTGTTATCCCCGTTAAGCCAACAGTACCAGTCACGCCTGTTAAGTCGACTACCCCTGTCACTCTCGTCAACTCAACGGTGCCAGTCACGCCTGTGAAATCGACGATACCAGTCACGCCTGTCAAGCCAATTGTTCCCGTTACGCCTGTCAAGCCAACTGTGCCCGTTACGCCTGTCCAGCCAATGGTACCTGTCCAGCCAACGGTACCTGTCACATCCGTCAAACCAATGGCTCCAATTGCTCCAGCTAAAGCAGCTGAAAACGCTGTTAAATCCGTCCCCACCGCCAAACCACCAACGACACCTGTCAAGCCATTGGAGACACCTGCTAAACCTATTGTCCCTACTACTCAGCCAGTGACCCAGATTAAAGCAGCAGACACGAGCAAAAAATCTCCAGAAGCCCAGAAGCCTGTTGTACAACCAACATCACCGATCGAGCTTACTTCCAAGCTCAAGAAAACGACGAGTGGAAGTTCTACGACAAGCTCCCAATCCTCTACTTCGCCGAAACAAACACGATTTCAGTCCCCTCCTCGTGTAGCTTCGCCCCCATCTGCTATCCCACCTGTGCCGCCCGTTCCTGCCCTTAGAGATGTTCAACGTGGCCCGGCCGCTGGGCAAGTAACTTCAGACACCCTCGGCAAGACATTAAGTTATGCGCCGTCGCCTTTGTCGCCAATACCAGGGACGCCGAAGACTCCGGCCTTTGCGGAACCAACAACGCCAAAGGCTGCCTCTAAAATGGCGCCAAAATCCCCAGAGGCTACCACATCGAAGGCCGCGACGCCCGCTCTTATCTCCTCCCCACCAAAAGGCAAGGTCGAAGGTCCCACCGTAATCCCCTCAAAGGTTGTGCTTGAGGCTTCAAGCTCTAAGGCTCCCCCGACACTTATCGAGCCCGCAACGCCAAAGTCGACCAAGCCAGCTGCAAAACCTGAGACTCTGTCAACCGTCAAACCGGCAAAGCTAGATTTCGGGAGGAAGTCACCATCCCCAGAGAACGCCAGCAAGCCACGTTCTTTCCGAAGCCTCCTGACGGGGAAGGCCCCAGATACAGTGGAGTCCGCTGGCGGCGAAATGAGCAATGACCCTAACTCGAATAAGACACTGAAATCACCCAAACCTCTCAAGGAAAAACGCAGCCGCGGCTTCCTCGGTGGAGATTTCAAGAAGAAGTCTGAGGATTCGAAGTAGTCGTTCGTTTCTCACGCTTTTACTAGTTGTTTCCACCCTCGTCCCGACTCGGATACGCAGGGTCCTCGCACCCCTAAAGCGAAGAGTGTTCCCGTTCATATCCACAAAAGTTTTGGCAAAACTCTCAAAAGTTGGCCTCATAAGGTTAAAAAAGTAGCCCAAAAGTTGACACCCACTGTACCAACCCTTGCCTCCGTCGGGCGTGCTGTCGTGACTTTCCCTAAAACTTTAGGGAATCTTCCTCCCATGACATTTTACGTCTAAAAATGTCTCTACTCTTTCCATTCTTTTTGTTCTATTCTTTTCTACTTTTTTTATAATCCCGGCGATCCCTAATGCCTAATGAATGAGACGAAGAAACGATTCAGACATGTATATTATTCATGATGGGAAGCGAGTGTTTTGTGCGAGGTCCTGTTGTTTGATCCCATCATATTTGGTTTACCACCCTCGAAAAAAAAAAGATTTGTTATTTCTTCCATCCTTTTGCGGTTTCTTGTTTGTGCCATCGTGCGTTTACTATTCGCTTGCTCCAGTTGCTCTACCTGTTTGCTATCGTTCTACATGCGATGTTGAGCGATACCTACCCTCGTGCGAATTTCTCTTGTTTCGTCATCCCCCGACAGCTTGAAAAACAGAAGCGAACATGTCTTTGCATGATTCCTTTTCCTGATCTCCCATTCCCACCATGCACACTGTATCCTTGATATCGGTAATCGATATCCATCTACTACACCATCATCCTGTGTTTCTTTTGTATACTTGAAATGTATTAGGAGCATGGCGTTTCTTTGTCTTTCAACTTCGTTTACCTTTATCTCCTTTTTTTTTTTTTTTTGGCGCGTATGAGGAGTTATCTCGTCTTTCAAATCCTTTCTTGCCTTTACTTTGACTATCTTGCAGAGAAAGTGTTTCTGAACTGGTACCGTGATACCCGAAGTCGTCGCCGTTTCCTCTTTTTTTTGTTCCCCTTTGCTCTTCACTTTTATTTTTGTTCTTATAGCAGAATTCGAAAGCACAGAAAGAAAGAAAGAAAGAAAAAAGAAAGAAATTTTACTGGAAAACATAGCTCTTGCTCTGCCTTCTCTTTTTTCTTTTCCTCTTCTTCTTTTTTTTGGGAATTTTAAAACTCTTGTATAGGAAATTAGGAAAAAGAGAGAAAAAAACGAATATATTATACACCGATATCCTTTTCTGACAGATACTTATTTATATATGTTCTAATTCTCGCTGGATTTACTGCTTTGATTCGCCACCTTCTAATTCGGTGTACATGTAAGGTTGTATTATTCTATTCCTATTTTGCGTTCTATCCTTTTAATTCTAGTGTTCTCTTTCGATTCTTGCGCTGGTAGTAGGAGAGAATATAATTCTATTTTGTATTTTCAGGAACATTGGCCAGTTGGTATAGTTTTTAGTGTACACTATAGAAGAATCTATCGATATTTAGGGATTCTCGGTGGCGTTATAATGTTATAGAATAGCAGTTATTATATAGAGCCAACCAAGTCACCATATTCCTGGTAAAGACTGCGTAACAGCCATATAATCGGCGATGCCTAACTATAGTCGACTGCAATCCTAATATCCCGTTCAGGTATATCCATGCGAGTGGAACATATCAAGAATCAATATAGTACCCTCGAAAAACAGCAACCATCTGTGGTGATGGTAAAATCCATCGAGAATGTTTCGATCCCCAGAGGAGAATTCTGGGGTTCGTGGCTGAGCCGGTATAGCGATACCGCTTATTACGAAATATTCAGTCTGATGATTGTGAGATAATGTTATGGTGGTAGATGCGCCCATGGGCCCCGAAGATGCAAGAGCTTCGCGTGCATCGATGGAATGTGATTAATATTAGGTTAACGGTTGTTATCTAGGCGCAGTTGCATGGTTGGTAGAACTCCTACTGGTGGTCTTACGTGATATGCAAGCCTTGCATCTACATGCCGATAGATACCTACCTAGGTACTTAGGTATACGTGTATAAATATGTCCATACTGGTCTGGTAATTAAAGCAAGACGGGTGTGAGTTTATGTCCATACCTACCCCGCTGTTGTATATACAACCCCGAGTGGGCTGGGTATAAAATAACCTACTTTTGTGCATTTAGGAAATGAATATGGTACTTATTTCGTAATCTGGTACCTTAATTAGACGAGGCTATGAGTTGTACGTTTGACAGAGTTGCAATTAATTGTACATGTGGGATCGTCTATAGATTGATCTTCAAGAGCCTTCCATAGGCTCGGATATTCGGGTGGTAGAAAGCCAAGAATCTTGGGTATTGCGGTACCTAGAACATTGATAGGTTCATGAATTCAGGAAGGAGCCCTCGAAGTTGTATCGATCACGATGTTTCGATGCTCGCGTTTCCACGCTGAGGCCTGCGCCTAAATTGTACAGCTAGCTTGCACACTCGTATATTCCAGATCTGTGGTTAACTTTGCGCACCCAGCTAGCCGTGAGCCGAAATGTGGGCTCCGGGCTGTGCTCGCGTTCGAACATGCAGGTTCGAAACATACTTAGACGAATGGCCCACGGCACGTTGCATATTTTATTTGGTAAAGCCATGAGCACTGCCTTCCAACTCTCTTGAAAATAGATGTTACTCGGAACTTTCCGATATAACCATTTCGAATTTCCAAAGCCGCGTTGATTCTAACCCTATTTCGACACCCACGTGCATCAAGATCTGGATTTTCATTCGTGAGAAACTGGTTCTCTTTAGAGCCCGGTCTGTTGTAATGCACGGGAATACATCGTGGGCTCGATCCTTCGATTGAAGAAGCGTCGGTGGTGGTATTTCGCGAGTTCCTGCGAGGGGTAAATATACCGACCGCCTCGTTGCCGTACTTCAGTTTAGCTTACTATAATTTTCAAGCTGCAGCGGCAATATGGAATACTAAGTTGGGACCTCTGCGAAGACGGCGGGGTGCAACTTAAGGGAGCCGCATGATAACTTGTAGTATATAAAGATTTGTCTCGTCGCCAGCTCCTTAACTTGTGTATAAAGATAGTTCACGAGAAGTAGTCCGGAAAACACATCCACTGTAGGCAACCTATATCTTATTACTGAAGATTGATTCTATTTACTGTTGTGACGTCTTATAATTTGCAATCAACTGGTTGTTGCTCACAGTTTGGTTACGGGGCTGGTTGTTGGCATGCACATATTCGTCACCAACGCAAGAAGGGTTATTGAGACTATAGCTATCAGTCTCGTACCTAGGTTCATTACTGCATTGACCCCGCGACAAATAACTCCAACGACCGTATCTGAGACTTTCGACGCCCCTACCTGCTCTTCGATATCAGAATGGCCAAATAACGAAGATCGTTTTATAGGTCGTGTGGCATGCTTGAATAACGCGACAGCATGGCTAAATGGAAACGGCAAGACATTTCCCAATGGCTGTATAGAACTCCTTTTTCGAGATCGCACGAATGAGAATACCACTTTGACCCACTTGGGCTGTGTTCAAATTTGTGGTCGAGGTCAGGGCTGGTATGTCGAACCAGATGCGCTCGAGCGGGTCCTGACTTGGATCTTTCCGGTATTCCTCCTTCTGTTCAATCTCAGTTTGCCTGCAATCGGGTGGGAAAAATTCTTTGCGATAACGCATGCTCTGGGAGATCCTATCGACAGTGTTTGGTCTCTATTGGATAAAATCTACGCTTGGGAAAAATGTTACGAATTTGCCGAAGAGTTCGTTACGGAAGAGGAGAGTGTTGGGGAGAGTGTGGCGGTCCACGAGCCAGAAAAACTCGAACGGATTAAGGTTATTGCTACGACCTTTGCCGGGATTGAGGAGATTATAGGGCATCGCCCCGATTCAGAGGGTATATATTGGGATATAGCCACTTCATTGGGGTTAATGAAGACTACTCAATTCGACGAGTGGCGGAGGGCGGCGACTACGCTGGTAGATGATAGAACGAACGACTTCGTCCGAACGGGGGTTGCTATCGGCCTGTTTACATTTCAGTTTTTCTCTGAAGTGGTGTTCGACTCCGATAAAGTCCCTCCGGGGGGGCGTCTAGGTTCAGCTATGCTCCTCTCCTGGCTTATTCCACTCATACTTATCAGCAATATCATGGGAGGGGTCGCTTCACGACGAACGTGCCTCAGGACAATCATACGTCTGGTTGAAAATATACGACACAGTCAAGGCCGTATGACAAATCAAACTGTTGAGGGACGTTACTGGGATGATTACTTCGATAGGCTGTATTCGTCTGGCGTAATCTACATATCTCGTCCGCACAAGCTTCAAGTGTTACGGCAAGCTAAGGGGAGTGAGAGGGTTTTTCGGATTGCTTTGCCATTCTTTTCAACCTTGGCCGTTATATTTGGCTTTATTCCTGCCTTCTATATTCATTGGAAGGCCGTCCCAGACGGGTTCAGCTGCCGTCACTTCTGGATCATTGGCGTTTTCTGCGCATGGATTGTTAGTCCCGTTATAACGGTTGTCTTACAATCGTTCACAAAATATAAGAACTGGATATGGATTATTCTTGTGAAGGACACTTTCATAGGGTTTGGGAGCATTACTATTTTATCACTCTCTGTCGCCGGACTTTTTAATTCTTGTTTTTGTTGGAGCCTGTCTGTTTGGGTTGGTGAAGCGGCTGCGCGCTTTCCACTAAATACAAAATTGATTTATGCTTTGTACGGGGCAACGATATATCGCCATGTCATCATATCGTTTTTGGCAGCCCAGATTGCCTTTGTTGGAGTTGTTGTAGTGTTTTTCCGGCGTGGGCTGCTGATATGGCGTTATGGGGAGGGCCCTAAGCGTGCTGTTTGGAATAGGCTTGAGGGGACGTGGATTTTGGGCTTCCTGAAGATATAGGTTTATTGTTAGAAATTTAAGCTATCTACCATAACTCGTAATGAATCTCTAAATCCTAAAATTGCCCCCTTATTTTGGTATTCCAACCCCATCTATCTAAGTATGAATTTAGGTTTGTGTTTCCAGCAATGAAAGTGGGGGTTTTGGGAAGGAAGAAATGTTGGATTATTATGTGTTGCGTGTCGTCCAATCAAATCGATCGCTGCCGTTTATGGCCAACGTCACACCAAGCTTCATACAAGCCTCCCACCGCCTAATACCTTACAACCTCCACCGTCTCCGACCTAATCCTCCCCCCCCCCCCTTCCTATCCCGCGTCTACCGATACCACCACCTCCCACCATGGCGCAGGTAGTTGGCCAACAGATCCTTCGGGATCCGGCGTTATTGTGCGTCTTCTCCGTGCTCAGACCCCATGCTGTCTAGTTAGACAGTTCGTGTTAACCAATTGTGCCTCGAATACTATAGCTATTGGATTTTGTTCCCGATTACGATTGTTATGGTATATAACCCGTACTCCAAGCTTATTACACGTCATTATGGTGTCTAATTGCTATCGTATAGATCTTGACCGGTGTTCTCCGTCATTACGCCACCTTACTCCTCCAATCCGCTCCCAAACCCCTCGAAGCCAAAGCAATCCGCGAACAGTATGTCCATATACCGTGCTCTACAAGCAGAGGCCACCCCTCCTAACGAATAGTCTTATGTAGGAAAAACTTCCTTCACGGCATCAACCTCCGCACAAACGCGAACCAAATCCCACTCTCCTCCTTCACTTCCCGTAAAAACTACCTAGTCCAGGCCTTCCAATCCGGTACTTTCCTAAAGGACCCTGATGCCAAGAATAAGCCCCCAGCGAATCCCATGTCCGACCCTAATGGGATGGATGCGATGATGAATATGATGAAGGGGAATATGATGATGATCGTGCCGCAGACGGTGATTATGGGGTGGATTAATGCGTTTTTTAGCGGATTTGTTATTAGTATGTATTGCTGCGCTATTCTTCGCATAGGGTTTTTTTTTTACGGAAACGGGCTAACGGTTTGCGTGTATAGTGAAACTCCCGTTCCCGTTGACGATCCGATTCAAGTCTATGCTTCAGAGTGGAGTTATGACTAGGGACATGGACGTCAGATGGGTGTCTTCTCTTTCTTGGTATTTCTTGTGTTTATTCGGATTGAGATCCGTGTTCACATTCATTTTGGGCAACGATAATGGTATGTTTGATACCTTTTCTTTGGGACTCTTTCCCTTGTCAAAGTTGTGGAGTTACTAATTTGTGTTTAGCGGCCGATCAAACTATGGCCCAAGTTCAGCAGATGAATCCGCAGGCTAATACCCAGCAGCTCTTCGGGCCTGGCCAAGATCCCGCCAAGATGTATTTGGCGGAGGCAGAGAATTTGGAGGTTATGGTGCAGCATGAGTTTGTATTGGATGGAATTGAGGACCGGATATTGGCAAGGATATAAACAGTTGTTAAGAGGCAGGAGCTTGGTCTTACATTTGGGTTGGGAGGTATAACTGTTCAAGATCAAGTCAAATCTTATCGTGTAACAGTTGATTAATTTAGAGAAACCCCAAAGCGAATATAAAACCCTTCGAAAACCCGACTACAAGAAGCTTTTATGAAGCTCCTGTGACCGAACAAGCTTAGACCGCGTTTGCAACTCACGACTACTCATTGATAAGACAAAACGTATTGTATTATGGAATAAGATTGCTTTTGATCCCACTAAAACGATAATATTATGAATACCAGTAGTGTCTCCCTGCCTCCCACAAAGTTTAGGTGCTATATGATAATCACACCTTCTTTCCCTTTCTCCTAACACTTCCCTTCCCGCTCCCGACCTCAACACCTGTCAATTCATCTTGAACTTTCCTCCCGCTAGCAGTTACAACACTGCTATCCAACTCCTTAGGCACATCCTCGTTCTCCAAAATCCAAGGTACCGAAGCACCCAACCAGCTCTCAAAGGGCTTCTTGACAAAAAATCCCTTGTCATCAATCCAATTCATAAACGGTCCCTCAACATCTCTAATCCTCAAAATACTCTTCCCATCAACCACCTGGGTTTGCGTAATCTTCAATCTATAAGTCGGATCGTGCTTTGTAATTTTCGAGCTGATGGTCAAAGATACCGGCGCAGTTTTATGTTTCCCCACGTAGATTGTCGAGGATTCGAAGAAGTAGAGCCAGATTGTTAGAGCGGTGTTGAGGGTGAAGTAGGCGATGCAGGCGTATAAGGTGAAGGTTTTGGTCTTTTCGAAGCCTTGGGTGTAGTCTAGGTAGAAGGTTGTGCCGGCGATAAGGCACGCGGCGGTGGAGAGGGATAGACGGACATCCGTGAGAGTATGTGATTGGGCGAAGGATTTGGTTTTCAGGTACTACGGCTCCATTATTAGTCTTGAATAGTGGTCAACAGTGGCGATTGTGGGGTTCGTACAGCCGCGACAGCATCGTCAGATGTGTTTTTGAGGTCTGGTTGGATAGGTAATAGGTTAGCGGGCTGCTCGTGCCGAGAAGTCTTGCTTGATCTTGGTGAGATGACTGGAAACATACCGGGCAGAGAATAAGGGCAGACCTTGGTGGGTTCCGCCATCTTGTACGCTTGTGGAGCTATTCCTCTTGCCTTCTGTCGTGGAATTGAGGGGAACGATGTCGTGAGAGAATTGGTGATCGATATTGCACTGGACCCGGCCTTGGAGCTAGCGCGAGGGAAGCTGCGCGGTGGTGGCCAGTTGTGGACAGGTGTTAACCACTGCAACACATCTGCAGGGGTATTTGGGGCAAAATGCAACAAAGCGTTGGCTGTTTTTGGATACTTATAGGTGGAACTACACTTCGTAGGGGCTTCTCGGTTCTATACTACGGAATCGGGGAATAGCAGTGGAACCGAAACATTCAAAACTGGCTTTAAAATATGGAACAGAGTCTTCCTACTGTGACGAGTTTCGTGGTAGTAACGTATTCTACAAGGGTAATTTAAACGTGCCCAGTATTGCGCAAGTGGGAGCAAAGCCTCAAAAGCAAGTGCAAAACGTTGAAACAATCTGGCTCCGAAATTACCTAGGTGACTAGTCAAATTCACTGGGCATCCATAAATTAGTAGCCAAAAGGAGAACGGAGATTTTCAGAACTAGATAGATCTAGATACAGGCATCTCTTTATAAACTAGCTACACTTCCTCTTAGAATTGTACCCCACAAACTCTGGTGCAACTAACAAGACTCCGACAACTGCAACAATAAATGTCGGTGGAGTGAACGCACTTTGGAGGTCTCCGGGATGGGAAACTAGCCACAAAGTAATGAATACCACTGAGAAAATAGCAATAGCTAGTGCTATTGTTAAGAACTTCCACATGCATAACCCCTCCTCAGCGTAGAGGCCCCATGCCTCATCGGGGGGATCGGGTTTGTTGACTATCCGTTTAGGGATATATTTGAGGAGCCTTTCGTTTGAATCAGCGCAGCTGGGGTTCTTATAGAAATATAGCAGGATATCAGGCGGTATCGGGGGCTCGAAAGGTAGTGAGTTTGGTACATATCCCACCGGATACTCGATTTCGTATTCTGTATGGCCAGGCTGTGGGAGTTGGTCGGTCTCGGAACAACTGACGTGGATTTGGTAAAACGGTTGAAACTAAATGGCTAATCAGCCGTCATTCCCAATCACCTAGGCCGCCGCTAGTTTATCTATTAGAGAGGATCCTGAAAATTACCTTCACAAAACGGAACCTTGCGATTTCTCGCAGTGATACCCAACCAAAACTTCCTCGCAGAGATCTATACGCTTGTTTCATAAGCTGGAAGAACATTTGGTCATGGGAGCCGATCACGTTAATCGGCCCGTAGACGGCTTGTTTGTCAATGAGACGCCGACAGCATAGGAAGACATCCCGGGGAGCCGTAGGCGGTGGCTGCGGCGTGGGATAATATATCTTAAGAATCGATCTCGCCATCTTGTACGTAGATCGAAACGACCCTTTTACCATATCAGCAATCCGCCAAACGGAGTTAAAGATTGTACTAATCCATAATCGAACATCTCCTAGACCTCCAGATTTGTAGGGCCCCCCGGTATTATCGATTGGCTCTTGTGTATGCAGCCAAGGTGTACGAATGGTTTTGGTTGAAGTATATCCACGCTGGCTAGAAGCCGGTTCCTTAGCTTGGGAGCGTTTTGTGAGGAGGCACCGCGATATGGGTTCTGGTATGGCATGAACGAAACTCCGACCACAACTCTACTCGGTTAGGATCCATCGGTACTAAATATTAGTTCGTATTCTGAAATTCCATTCATAGATTGAGGCTTTCTATATGTGGGACGGCCGGGTCTATGAATTGCAATCAAGCAGAGGGTCTCGGGCATCAGAACTTACGCATCTACAACGAAGTAAAACCGAGCTAGGCTCGCATGCTTTAACTGGATAGAACCAACCTGTCCAGATTATTTCCAAAGGAGCGTATTCTTCCAGCCAAAGGTAGAACTTGTTAACAGAACTCACATGTTCTTGTAGTGAGACTTTTTCCCATTGTCTTCTGTGGCTACTGCCCCAATTTTGCTCCAAAGTTCGGAGCGGGTAGAGGACAATGAAACTGCGATAAATAGAAAATCTTGTTTGGCTGGCGAACTCCAGCATACAAATTAGTTTGAGTTGGTTTCATTTCCGCACTTGATATATTTCAATAGGTGGGTTAAACCACTTGTCCAGAATGAGGAGGATTTTCCGCCGTTGTCAGGTTGAAGAGACCTCGAAAGCTGATAGTTTTGGCCGTACGCAACGTTTTTGGAATGCGATTTGAACCCTAGTCCGGGTACTGGTGGAAGCTTTAGCGTAGATATTGATGTAGGTGCCGGTAGGCATATCGCGTTCTCGGAGGTGCTAGAGCCGCCCAACTTGAAGTCCGTGGACTCCAGATTCACGGCTAAATTTGGTATTGTCCTGGCTAAACCTGGAACACCCTGGGCGAGGTTGGGAATGAGACCAACTGAACTTGCTCTCTGAGACATTGGTAGTCTCGAGGCCAGAGGCATTATCATTTTAGTGGCCTCGTTCCTAGCTTCACCTGGGGGAGTCAATATTAATATTTTAGTAACCAAAGGGTTTTTATATCGGTCCACAAGTTTCGATGTCGATATCGATAGCGTCAGTCCTATCGGATCGGATCCGCGTGTGGTCTAAAACGTAGCATCTTAGTTAACTAGTTGATAATAGTATATCTGAGCTTGATCAAACGTTTCCTAAGGCTTATTGCTTGAGTTTTATAACAGCAATCTTTTCAATGGTAAACACTCGCCTCGAATTTAAGATACTGAATCTTTCTGCAATCTCAATATGGGATTGCGCGACTCGGGTAGCACCAGAATTACTGGAATGGCAAAATACTTACGGGATATATCTGGTAGTCTGAGCCCCTAGCGTCTAGGTCCGCAACAAGGAGTTCCACTATGGCTATAAAACTAGTCTGGAGGTCACTCCTTGCGTGCTCTATAAAACGCTTTAGTTTTGCGACTAATGCGCTTAGGTTTGGCGTTTCCTGGAAAGAGTGGTCTCGTAAACCAGACACAGCACGGGTTCCCAGGAAAGAGTAACTCTCGCGATCGCTCGGGTAGTTCGCTCCAGAGTACCAGCTCGGATAATTATAATAGTCCGAATGTGCGAGTACCGGATAGTCCTTATGCCTTGTCTTGTCGCCAGACTCCCCAACTTGCTTATGCTTGCTTCGTGATTTTCGGGCATGAGCTCGGAAATAGGCCCTATTTGGTCCTGTCAATGTGTCGATGTCAGAACGTGTTATCTTGCCGATCTCGAGGACACCAGTCTGGATAGGAAATTTTGGCGATGAGGATGAGTCTTTCAATTTAACAGCTTCCGCAAAGGTAGCCGGCCCCGCTGAATCAAATAAAAGGACTACAAAGGTATCCCTTTGTGACGTCTGGGTACGAGACCAGACTACAACGTTTAAATCTCCAAGTTGGAAATTGCCTCTTATCATGTCATATAGATCAGTTTCTCTGAAGCTAACAACATGGGGTATAACTTCTTGATCTAGAACACAATTTGTATCGCTTTCGGGAGGCGTTAGGTTCAGCTGAAAGAAGAAGTTAAAAAACCCGAAGGTTCTTTCCCCACACAGGGAGACATTTTGGACTTCATAGCTTGGTGGGCTTTTCAGGTGGTTATCTATTATTTTTTCGGTACGGTACGTAGTCTTTGATCTGATACCTGAGGGCTGTTCGAAGTTTGGCGAAACTGTAGTTATCAAAAGCGGAGCCGCAAATTTGTTCCTACGGCGAAGGTCCGCCAATTTGCTTATTCCGAAGTATGATAAATTCCATCCAAGGATACTACCGCGAATAATTATCATTGGAGAAGATTGGATGGCGCTGACGACGTGGAAAGCTGATGGGAAGCGTGTCCCGCCGATATCGATATAAGTTGCGTCCATATCGGTGACCATATTGCGGTGAGAGTCTTGTAACACCCTATCGCTCCTAGGGTTGAGAGATATCTTCACCCTATATAGGTGGTTATAGTAGTTTACGGACGCTAGCTGGCCATATGATTGTGTATTGTCAGGAGGGTAAACGAAAGAGATAGATTGATAAAGTGGGGAGCCCAAAAGTTCGAAGGAAAGGCTGAATTTTAAATACCTTGCTACCTAGCCAAGTCTACATCCAGTGAAAATTTATTCATGGATTCATTGGCCAATTGGCTCTGGGGAGCAGGACCACTCTGAAAAATCGCAGCCTTAGGTAGTCCCGATCAGCTGAGGCCACAGCCTGGTTATCAATTATCTGCATTGAAAATCAATCTTGAATCCGCAACTGTGTTGAATGGAGTATAATACAACATCCATCTTGGCTGAGAGTACAAGAAGAACTATACGGCAATATTTACTGTATAAATTTAATGACCTGTTCGCCGCGATTTATTAATGGCATTTATTCTGAGCTTCTTATTTATTATTTTATCTTAGCTATAGTGACAACAGTGAGGCCTCCCGACAATGTAATATATATAACAGCAACCAAAACGCCAAGGATTTCAAACAATGCATGAAAAGAACATATCCTGACAATAATAAAAGCCTCGAGCTTGGTATTGAGTTTTCTGCTGACCGTAGGGTTAACTGGCGATGTGAGACTTGGAGACAACATTATTTTACGCAGTAGCGCCAAAGAACGCATTCTCGACCTCCTCCAATGGGACCTTAATCCACTCGCTATCATCATCGTCCTCCTTTCCAACCCTCTCTCGTTCGCCTCCTAACCAGCCTTTCAACTCTGGCTTTGCCTTACAGTCGTTTCCATATTTGTCTTTCAACGCCTTAAGTGTGGCTAATACCTTAACCTCACTGTCCAAGTCCCCGTTTCCTTCTTCATTGTTTCTGCCCACCAAATCGCTTTGTAAAACTTCACACCACCCGCTCAGATTCTCTTTCGTTTTGATAACAGTCTGCGAACCGGCTTTAACCCCGGACTTGACATCCATCTCCCTCATTTCCATATCCAAAAACTCGTCCTGAAGGAATGCGGCGATCTTGCCACGGAGGGGCAAGTCGTTTGTCGCTGCGTATACTTTCTCTAACGTTCCGAGACCATTGAGGGACACGAAATCTTGTTTTCCGTTATGGATCCTAACTGTTCTAGAGATCGCGAACATCAATCTTCGGTTTAGGATGACGTCTTGGTTTTTGAGTAAACACGTTAGAAGCGGGTGTAACACCACATCCTTCGTAGCTGTTCCGAACAGTTTTCTGACACGGGAGAGAGCTACGGCATTATTCTGCAGTGAATTCCCAAGGGTTATCGCCGCCGAAGAACGGATTGAAGTTGTGTAATCGGAAGAAGAGATGATATTGATCAATTTTTGTAAAGTCATCTCGATGAGTTTGACGCCGTACTCCGGTTCGTGTGATAATTCTGATAATTTCCGGAGTGCCTCGATGAGAGATGCCGTCTGAGGCGCGGATTCTTTGAGTACGGCGACGGCATTATGGAATGTTTCCCAGTCGGAGTTCGAAAGATGGGGGTTCGGTTTGTAGTTTTCCGGTTCTGGGGGGATATGTTGAACCGGTGGTGGGGAGTTGGTTTCATTGGAACCTAACCCGGGGTTTATAACGGAACCCTGGTCTACATCTTGATCTGGAACGACGACGAGGTCGGAGTATGCCATTCCAGCTTGTAATTGCTCCTTTTTCTCCCTTTCGACATAGACGGCTGTCCCTTCGTCTTCATTTGGATCAATGATTTTTGCTTCCCGTCCGCCGGAGCCGATGTTCAGTCGCACGTGGAGACCAGCTGGGATCACCTGATCTGCCTCGACGGGAAGAAACGTGGTCGTGGGGACGAAAGTCTTCGGGTAACATTCTTTACCCGGGTGGCAGATTAATTCTACGGGGGTTGGGGCAGCGTCTGCCGAACCGCCCTCATTGCCGTTTGAAGATACGGCAAAGGCGGAGTTGAAGAGGAGACAGAGAACCCAGATTGCGAGGAGAGTGATGCGGCGGAGGGATTGCATCTTTTCAAGATTGGGTTTGGTCTATATTAAGAATATCATGGAGCTGTTATTGGCGGGGAAGTTTTTTTTCTCCTCTTCCTTTGGAGGGGTAGCTTGGAGGGGAATAGGTTTATAATTCAAAAATTATGGTTTTTCTTCTCCGCGCGGAGATATATATAGGCTCTTCATAACACAATTGCAGACAATTAAGGGCAACGTGGAAGTTATCGATAAAATTGAGGTTTTGAGTCACTCAAGTCATAGTCATCGAAGAATGAGGAAGTTCAGGGAAGTGGCCAGGTTTCATGAAGATGCCGGTTAGATTGAGGAGGAGGCTCTTCTGGGGAAGCCCCGAAGTGGCCACAGTTGTAGTTGTTGTGGTTGCATGTTGGCGTTGTTGGCCCTTGCCGCATTGCCGCATCTGTAAACCTTCTGGAATGTATTGACCGCAATGTAAGATATTAAACCTACTCTAGCCTCGAGGTGGTATACACTACGACTTAAAAAGAAAATATTTATAGGCTACTATGAATGCGGACTTTGGGAGTCATGGGTTGAAATTTATCTCGTAAACTTTACGCGGCAGCCCATCTCTTCTCACGAAGCGGCATGTCCTCCTTTGCATCTCTTGTCCCGTCTTCTTCCTCTCGCCATGCTCTATACTCAGCGAACCGCAGTCGCGCATAGCCAGCATAGTCAAAATCGATGGACCCAGTGCTTGCTTGAGCTTGAATCAGTGCACATAATCCCCTGTAGATTACTTTGTTAGTATTCGTGAGAAGTACGAAAAAAAAAAAAACAGTTCGAAGAACGCACCAATAAAATCCGGGAAAACCACGATAGCTATCAACTTCAGACGAGAGTTTGGAAACCTTTTCTTCAAACACTTCTATCGTGTCCACTTGAGTGCCTGGTTGATTTTTGATGCTGTGGTAGCTACGAAGATATTCACGAAGAAAGTCGTGGCGAGTTGACGTCGTTGGTAGAAGATTATAGTCACACTCGAAACCCGTCCATTCCGAAAAATGATTAGCAAGGTCAAAAGCTCGTGGGCAATATGTGGAGTGTCTGTGATTGAGAACCAAGATTAGTATAGCTTTCCGTAGAAGTGCAGTTGCTGTTCGTCGATCGAACGACTTACTCATAGTCGATAAACTTGACGGATTCGATCACATGGCCAGCTGGGTCCTTAGCAGGGCCTTGTATAATTATATTGCCTGAGAGCAGATCGCCGTGTCCAAATACCTATAGAAATTAATTACTTAGTACAACTAACAAAAGGCTTGAGGGCAAGGTACCGTGGGAGGATCATACAAAAGACTGGTTGGCTGCCCCTATATCCGGCCGCAGTTTCTCAATCAGATACTCAAATTCGTCCGACAATAGCCCCGTCTTGAATATTGCCTGGGATGTGCTCTCCGGTATTGCTTTGAGCCATCTCTCCGCCGTCGACCAAACATTCGGTTTATGTGTGAGAATAGTCTTGATTTTACCGGCCTTGTTATCACTGTTACTACCAAAGTCGAATTCAGCGACTGGTAGAATCGCATGCCATCGGGCCAGCTCCCTAGCTACCCCACGCCATACCCTCTCTTCTGTAATATCTGTCACCGAGCACGGCTTGCCGGGAAGAAACTGATACGCATGACCATTCGGGAAGCGAGCTAGTAAGGAAGGGGCGAGGTCGTTTTTTGAGAGTGTGCTATGAAAACTGATCTCCTCTTTTTAGAGAATTAGATTTATGGGTCTGTACTATCCTTAAAATAAAATGGGGCGAGTGTCTTACTGTCTCGATCAATCGTAGTCTCCGTGCCTTCGCCATAAATCTTTACTAGAAAAGCGTCTGTGGAAGGGTCTCCAGTCGGCGCAGATGACGCTCTATTAGCTTGGTACTGGGTCACTTTGAACAACTATATAGCGGTTTAAAAAAACATTTGCAGTTAGCATATGTAATAAAACAGAATCTGAATCCGCGAACCAATTGTAGGTACGCCCTTACCCCATTTGTGGTGCCTTCGGTCACCGCCTTAACTTGAGGATCCCAAAACCCCTTTTTTGGAGGAAATACGTCGCTGAGCAGTTGGATTACTGAATCTTTTGGCTTCGATTTATCAAACTCTTTGGAGATATATGGAAACTCCATCTCCGTGCTTTGAATAAAGCGAATGCTCCAATATTGATATTTTAGTGTTGAGGCAGCGCAGCGATAGTCGCGGCACACTCGCTGAAGGATTCGGGATCGCGAAGTCGACTGCAGATATCATGCAGCTGCGCAGTGCAGTGGTTGCGTTCGCGTTCTAGGACGTGATTCGCCCACCCAATCAATTGGCCAAAATGAGGGGTACGTCGACGTCTCTAGTTTCGTGGGGTTGGTTCCGATTTCTGGTAACAATTCAGCTTGCGGCCTGTCATATCATTTCCAGGACAATAAATTGAGTAATATAATGGATAACGTATAATATAACACAATCCAAGCTCGAAGATGCCGCTCTGCAGTCTTGAGCTGAGCTGAGCGGGCCAGTGCATATGCACGCTAGTACCGATACCGGGGAGGCATTTAAATATATTCTCCTACAAAGAAAGGTCTTGAAATCCGGAATTCTAGGTCTCACGAGAGTGAAAAAAAGACGGCTATCCCGCAGCTACGGCTCGCCAATCAGAGTCGTGTGCTCTTGCTAAATATCCAGTCGTGTGCGCTTGCACTTGCATGGGCATGTGCATTGCTCGTCAATTTCCCAATCAAGGTTTCTGCAGGTTAGATCATGACAACCACCAAGCCTTGACTCGTTAGAACCAAACAATCCCTTCCCGCAACTGCAGAATAATTACGTGGCAGGCGTCTTCGGAATCTTAAGGCTTCAGATAGTGTTACTCAGCTAGCTGCTGTGGGTCGCGAGTGCGATCTACTGCACGCATATCACCAGAATCGAATCTCAGTCCCCAGTAATCAGCAATCTAGATCGATATTTGTATATATTTCCCCCGAAAGGCCTCGGACGGTGCTGCACACACGGCTAGAAGTTAAGGTTAGCCGGACCGGCTCCCTAGCATGAAGCCACTACCGAGTGCGAACTATTGCATGCGGCATCTAGCTACCTAGATTCAGTTAGTCACATTCACCAGACACTCCAGCCCGTCGTCATATTTGCACCCGATATATCTGATAGCTTGGACAATATTGATCTCCTCGGACGATCCGCTGCCATCTTAGAAAGAATATATTTGTGACAAATTATGCATATCTGCTAGTACCAATTGCGATCTTAGTTTATCTTTTTGTGATATCATGCTATGAAATGCACATTTACTGTAACGACCCAGCTTTTTATTTGTTCATGTCGACTTATTTTTGGCTTTCGTAAACTTATTCTGTTTGGCGGGGTAGGCATATGTGGAGGAGTATGTAAGGCGACCTATCGCGCCCTCATTCACACGTGCGGTTTGATTTACCTATTTACTCTCCTCCTTTTAAATTATTTAATATATTTTTCTGATCTGAGCCATGGAATCAGTAGGCCCAAAAAACAGTCTCCTCTACAAAGACTTTGAAAGTCACCCGGCGGCTGTTGTCAAGTGTGGCAGAGGTATCTACCTCGAGACCGAAGATGGTCGAAAGATCCTTGACGCCACAAGCGGCGCCGCTGTCGCATGCTTGGGGTATGATAACTGTGAGGTCCGGGATGCTGTGGCTCTCCAATTGATGGATCTGTCCTACTGCCATCCGGGATTCTACAAGGCAAAGGTGGCAGAGGATCTGGCTGGGTTTTTAGTCGATTCCACAAATGGGCAGATGTCGAAGGCTATTCTTTGCGGGTCAGGTACGTATTTCAACGTCTTGCAAGTGAACTTCTAAATTTTGCGAGGTTCATGCATGTACTGACCCGAAATGATTATGGTAAAATAGGCTCCGAAGCTGTAGAAGTAGCAGTCAAGCTGGCAAAGACCCATTTTGCACATCTCCCGACGCCTCAGCCCGAACGTACCCACTTTATCGCGAGAACCGGTGCTTGGCATGGCGCAACCCTCGGAGCCCTTACTTTAGGTGATTTCAGAGGCCGAAAGGATCCATTTGTGGATTTGATCCCGCAGACGGCATCCAGGGTGTCTGCATGTAGCACTTATCGCGGCCTGCGGAACGGAGAATCTGAGGAAGCATATGTATGCCGGTTAGCCCAGGAGTTAGACGATGAGTTCCAGAAGATTGGTCCCCACAGGGTTTGTGCCTTTGTGGCCGAGACTGTGGGTGGCAGTGTAAGTTCATTACCATATGTCTGACGTATGTTCGGTGTAACGTACTGATTCTCGTCGGCAGGCGAGTGGTTGCGCAACCCCAGTTCCAGGATATTTTCCAGCAATGAAGGCGGTATGCGCAAAATACGGGGCCCTCCTCATTCTTGATGAAGTCATGTGTGGCATGGGACGCACAGGCACCCTCCACGCCTGGGAACAAGAATCGATAGTCCCAGACATCCAAACGGTCGGCAAAGGTCTCGGATCCGGGTACGGCGCCATCTCAGCTGTTCTCGTTAATGCAAACCTCGTCGATTCATTCAGAGCGTCTGGCAAAGGATTCGCACACGGACAAACGTATATGGCCCACCCCTTGGCCGCAGCTGCAGCGCTGAAAGTGCAACAGGTTATCAAGAAAGAAAACTTGGTCGCGAATGTTCGCAACATGGGCGATTATCTTGGGCAAAGGCTCAAATCGAGGCTGTCGTCGCATCAATTTGTCGGAGACATCCGCGGTCGTGGCTTGTTCTGGGCGGTGGAGTTTGTGGTTGATAAACACTCCAAGAAGCCTTTCCCTGCAAATCTAGGATTGAATGGCCGCTTACACGCCCGTGGTATGAAGAAAGGGTACGAGATAGCTTTGTTCAATGCCAATGGGACTTATGATGGCTATGCGGGCGACCACTTCCTGATCTCCCCACCGTATATAGTCACGGAGGCCGAGATTGACGACATCGTGGACAGAGTTTGCAGAGTTATTGAAGATACGTTTGCAGAGTTGGTTGAACTAGCTCCGAAGGTTCAAGGTCTAAATGGCGTTCAGTAGCCCAGTATATATACGCATATATATTCGAATCACATATGTCTACTCACGTATATACAATTAGTGGCTAATACAATACACATGCACCACCAACAGTCCTTCTATGTAAAATAACATATCATATCATCATCTACTTATAACAAGAGCGTACATGAAAGGAGCTATATAATCATTGCCGTTATAATATACAACAGCCAGCCGAATAATAGGACTAGTCCGAATACAAGCACCAATCGTGAAAACTGGGGACTTTGCGTTGTAACGTGTGGTAAATGGTAAACCAGGTATCCACTCTGAGCTGCCAGATGTCGTCTAGATCGAAGCCACCATTTCTCTGGCCACCGCGCGCGAACTGAACTAAATTTCCAGTCAGTTGATTAAGTTAATATTCGTATTACGTATTAACCGGCAGATTTCCCGCGCTATTGTTTAAAGTTAAGCATTTAAGTCGTCGTTCCTGGGGAGGAACGTTGCCCTGCATGGAGCGAGAATAAAAAGGGTCCAACGGCCCGGCTGGTATTTGGTGCGCCTTTAATTCCTTCGTTCGCTCTCTCTTTCTTGGTACTCTGGATTTATCGAACTCACAACTTTTATACCCATATCGTCCGCTAGAATTTAAACTCTGTGCTTAGATCTTTAAATTCCGTTTTGTTCGTCAAGATACGCAATATTTGCCGCGACCGCGCACTAAATTACTTTTGATTTTGGAGTGGGGTGCATGATATTGCTATTCTTATCCCAGATTCGAAATCTGATATCTGTTCGATTTCGTTCCATGTAACACCGTTTCCTCTAACGTCAAATGCTTCACCAACCCCGGTCACAGCTTACATTTTCCCTTCCATAGCGCCCATTCCTCTCGGCCACAGCCTCATCATCATCACCTCATCTCATCCCAATTGCATAAACATTGCATTCTTGGTTTTTCGATATCTCACCCCAACTATCAGGAATTTCCAGATTAAAGCCTCATTCCCCCTTTCCCTCTTACCGTGTATGCGTGGGGGAATTCTCGAAAGTTTTCCTGCTCAAACCACGTTTCCAACCGCCCACCGAAAAGGTAAAAAGGTTATCAAAGTCTAAAATTACCTGCTCGGGTTTTTGTGTCATAAAAAGAACAATGCGCCGTAGCGCCCGAATCGCAAGCAGCTCGTTCAAGAACGAATCTTCGTATACAGATTCCGAATCCGAGACACTTCAGCGAAGTAACAGTGCTCGCAACGGAACCCCCAAAACACCGAAAACACCCGCTAGAACAACCACACGGGCTAGACGATCTGTCTCCCCGCGCAAAAAGGAGGCTGCGGGAATTACGGTTATTCCACCGGTTGAAGTCAAGAAGGAGGAAGACGAAGAGTTCGACACGTTCGCAACAACAACCGGGGCCGACCTCGGTAACGGAGCTGCGGTGGTCACAGCTGCCGCGTCAAACAAAGATATGCATTATTCGGGAGAATCGAATTTAGGGGAGGAGGTTCGAAAGTCCGTGGATTCCGAGACAGAGTTTATACAGAAATCCGAGGAAGGGAGGAGTAGTTACGAACAGAATGGCCGTGCCAGTTACAGTTCTGACGGTAACGGCAGCATGGATGGAACGAAATCAATGGTCTCTGGCACCCTACAAGCCACAGTGCCGGAATGGTTCGGTCTTGCGATGATGATTAGCTTGATATTCGGAGGCTGCTGTTCGAACGTCTTTGCGCTAGAGGCCATTATCAAGGAAGCCCCGGACTCCGGTCATCTTATTACTTTCGCACAATTTCTACTGGTATCGATCGAAGGGTTTATCGCACATTTCGACTGGAATTCGCCGACGTTACTGGTTAAGAACCAAATCCCAATCCGACGATGGCTGGGCGTCATCATCCTCTTTTTCTCAGTCAGTGTACTGAACAACTGGGCATTCGAGTACAACATCAGCGTCCCGATTCACATCATTCTCAGAAGCGGCGGTAGCATTACTACAATGTTAATCGGCGCCTGCCTTGGCAAGCGATTCAGCAAAGTTCAGATCCTATCAGTCCTAATTCTCACCGGTGGTATCATCCTCTCCGCTATGAGCAATGCTAAAACAATGGTAAGGAATAACAGCTCTTCCTCCGAAGACCATTGGCCAATAGTCTCTAATAATTATGTCTTCTATATATAGGGTGAATCTGAACAATCGCTCCTCCGCTTCCTTACCGGCCTCTCGATCCTCTTCGTTTCCCAGATCCTCGCAGCTCTGATGGGCGTCTACATCGAAAACACCTACGCAAAATACGGTTCCAATTGGCGTGAAGGTCTCTTCTACACTCACGCCCTCTCCCTCCCTCTCTTCATCCCATTCGCGCAAAGCATCAAACTCCAATTCTACAGACTATACTCCTCGGAACCCCTACCGCTCCCAGAACTCCTCCCATTTTTCTTCCCAGACAACCTAAAACAAATCAAAATCCCGAAGCAGCTATTTTATTTGGGCGTCAATGCTGTGACGCAGTATGTTTGCGTCAGGGGTGTGAACTTCCTCGCCGGTATGGCGACAGCATTGACGGTTACCATCGTTTTGAATATTCGAAAACTTGTCAGCTTGTTGTTGAGCATTTGGCTCTTTGGGAACCAATTGGGTGGTGGGGTTATCATGGGCGCATCTGTAGTGTTTTTGGGGGCATTTGTGTACGGATTGGAAGGACAGAGGCAGGGGAGAATGAGGAGAGAAGCTGCGGCGAGAAGAGAGGCGGAGAGGGCAGTCGAGAGGAAGGAGTATACCAACTAGCTTACCAATCAGCGACTTTTTGTACATAGTAGATATCTTTGGCATGGTGTTTAGAGGATTGGTTTCTTTTTTTTGGTACTTTTTGTTTCTGGTGGGTTAATGATTTTATGAAGTTTAGACTTGAGCTAGGACCGATCGCAATAGAACACTACACTCCATGTACGCATAGTACCAATGGAGTATTTACCATAAATCTTTAATCGGGTGTCTGTTCAAATAAGAGTCATATATATCGAATTTATACGAATTTATAGAAAATCTCGGCATAAACCATAGCTATGATCTATCATGTCGTATTCATGTCTTCCCACCTAAGCCTAGGAACAATAACTGGAGAGGTCTCCAGAATGCTTCTTGGACCGCTGAATCAACTGTCCAATCACAAATCCGCAATGGTTTCATGGTGTAGTTGGTTATCACGCGACCTTAACACGGTCGAGGTCTTGAGTTCGATCCTCAATGAAATCAGCGATTTGTTTCTTTTGCCTGTGAAGCCGAAAGAACCTTTTTTTTTCGCACCTGATTAATTTTGGTTTTTTTACCTGACCGGGATTAAATCCCGGTATCGTCGCTAGTTGGTTTGCCATTCTCGCTTGTGAGCTAGTGGAAATGGCGATGTAAGACGCATAAAGTTAACTTGGGAACGCACCGCACCAAGCAATGCGATTGAACAAACATTTCGCAAAGTTACATATGTAACTATTGGGTGATTGGTATCATATTGCATGATGTTTGAAACAAGAAGCAGACCCGCGCCTCCTAAAATTTTGAATTTCCCATCCGCATGTTAGACAAGTAGGCACGCATTGATGTCGCATATAGAAGCCAACCGACAGATCGACCAGTCAATTAACATGCACAGGCGCAGGCTTTCCAAAGGATGGGCACCGGTGCTCCAGGCAAGTTCCAGGTACATACATACGGCACGGAGCACCGCTACCAATAAGCCAACATAGATATCATTCATACGTGACCCGTTTTGCAAGTCACCAACATTGCATTGCCCTAGCTCGCGACCTTGGCTCTAGCGCTCTAGCTACCTAGTTATCTTACCATAATTGATGACAACACCCAATTGCCCAAAATCCAACAAGAAACGTTTCATTTCCCTCACTAGTACTAGTAAGTATACGTACTTTGGTATTGATAGCCATATGCATATATGCACACCTCCACAATCTTTCTAACAGCCAACAGCAGTTGGAAGATCGCCAGGATAGCTAATTTTGTGACTAAACTGCAATTCCCTCCAGTTTCCCATCCAAGTTTAGAAATCGCATTAACATCAGCATTCCGGGTTGGGCTGGTAGTATGCATGTATGTACGTGTTAATGAACTCGTGCTTAACCTACAGGACAGCAGCGTCCAATGGCTTAGGAACTCAACTTTGGATTAGCACACCGTCAAATAGGGGTTATCTATGCCACTATAACTATCGTGCATTGTAACAGAAATTCGAAGTTGCAAGCCAGGCAACCCTGCGTGTCTCTCGACAGTATGTGTTAGCAACCCGGACGGCAGGATGGTATATACGTATAAATTCTCTCATAATATATTTGAGATCAGATTGTGAGCTCGTTCCATGTATGTACGTACACACTACCTAGTTAATATATTAAGCCCGCGGACGGCTATTGTTTGTTGATGTTTTCTGTCAACTTAGCAATATTATTCGCCTTATCCTGGTAACCTCGATAGAATGCTCGACGGAAACCCCACACGACCTTTCAAAGCTCTATCCCTAACAACAAACCTAGAAGTTACAATAATAACTAACTTCAAAGATTTTATTCTTGACTGCGGGCAGCCAATAGCCAGATAACCAGGCCTTCACTATCCTTTCTTACAGAAAACATCTTTTATTTCCTTGACTATAATTTTTTTTATAAATCTTCCTTCACACCTAAGCTATTCCGTCCATGAATTCAAATCAAGAATTATACACCCTACAGCAGAAATAAAGATGAAGCTCTTCATCGTCGCACTCGCTTTTTTTTGTCAAAATTTCGCCTTCACCGCCGGAGGACGCGGCGATTGGTCGGACTCGCTCATCGCAGAATTCGACTGCGACTGGCAGCAGCGAAAAGAACGGAGAAACCAATTCCCCCCAGATATCATGGGGGACTCGAACGAACCGCCCGGTGTCAACCCATTCCCACCACCGGGTGACCCAGGCTACGGAAACATCGCGTTTACTGGCCCGGAATGTAAACTCGGGATGTGGACTATGGGAATAAATAACGAAAGAGCCCCTTCAGATAGAGCTACATGGGATCTTCTCCGTCACAGTACGCCCCTCGCCGAGTCCAGCGTCTGTTACCCCTTCGGCGTTAGAGCTCCCGGTGATTGTTACACCCTTTCTGGAACTTTCAAAAACAAAATATCGTCATATGTTGTCACCGGATATTGCGAATGCGAGTTTTTCGATGACGACGACTGTCAGGGAAGTCTTTTTAAGGCTTTCAATCGCGCTGACGCCTCTCTAAAGACCAATGGTCCTCATAATGACAGGATCAATAGTGTACGATGTGTTGAGACGAAGCAGCAAGATCAGTGGCAGGGCGGACAAGTGAAGTTTTACGCGGCGGGGAAACACGGCCGGGACATGGTCATCGATGAGATATTACCTACGATGCCGGAGTGGAATCAACTGGGCGGGTTCTCGGGGTGCAGGGTTATGCCGCCAGAAGTCGAAGCTGCAGGCGGTGTTCAGAAAGTCAAGATAAATGGAGTGTCGTGCATGTTTTTCGATAACTACGAATGTAGACATCCGGCTATGTTTTGGGAAGGGTCTATGGGTCGGGTGGAGAGAAGTAGCGGGCTTGATGGAAAAGTTAAAAGCTACAGGTGCTTCGTTCCTTGGGGCATTGGCTATCATAGGAGAGATGATGGAAGGTTACCTGAGCCAAACTAGGTCCTGTGCCCTCTTACAATGCGAATTTGTTTAGGATTGCGATGCTCAACTCTAGTCTCGAGCATTTGGCCCGAGCCGCTTTGTAAATAATCACTTAACTAGCATTTTGTCAGTAGAAATTTTGATTTCAATATTTCGACACGTCAGTCACGTAACTAGCTCACTCTTATCTGCAGATAAAATTTGGGATTCTTATTTAATATTTATTAATATTGGGCCAACCCGGTCACTCTTTGCGCGGTCTAGGTACAAGACCAGGCTGCCCCCAAAAATGAGAAGGTTTTCACAAAATATCTGGAGTCTTGAAACCGCACTCATGGCAAGGCATTCGAATTAACGTTATGTCGACTAAACAACATATTCATCAGACAATGCCCCAAACCTGCGCTATATATGCATAAGAAATAAAGGATATCCGACAGTCGCGAGCTCCGAGTTTTCTTCCAACCCAACGTCAAGTTTCGCAGCCAGCCCCCACGAACCCCTTTTTCAAGAGTGTCAAGTTTATACTTCAACTCTATGTTAAGTTTTCACAAATTCGGGGGCAACTATCATAGCCACAATGCACTCAGATTACGTTTATAAATTCCAACAATCGAGTAATCTGCGTTTCAAGTTCGATAGCGATCGACAGAGATCTGTGCCTTTACAACAGGCATAATAGTGAACTTGCTGACTAGATGAACATAATCCAGAGTGCTAGAGTGATGGATAAGAAGCCCAATTTAAGTGTTGAAATCATAACATTGGATACGTTAGCACGGCACAGCTAAAACTATATAAACGGCTCCCAACAGAGTTCTAGGTATTGAGTAACTCAATATATGCATGACGTAATTCGTATCGTCGCCAGCAAATATATATTCTCTGTATGAGATTTGACCATAAGATTTTTATTATCTTGTGAGTGGCTTCGAGACGAATCTTGTAACCAGGATTGATGTAGCTTCTCGAAATTCGGTTCGAGTATTCTGAAAACAACCATACAAAACAGTAACGTATCCAGATATCATAGGGCTCATCTTCAACTGCATTACCAACATATTAGGTATAAGTTAACGTTAACATATCTCTAAATAATTCGCGTGGTCACTACCAGTGCGCTTACGCCACCATGCGAGACGAGTTGCATACAGAAATCAGTTACTCCTATAGGCCTACCCTTTTGCGAAGGCAGCAGATAACTCCTTGCTCCTGTAACGATAGTCCCACTTTGTTTGAGAATTACCCCTGACCTCGCGGCTGTGCCTTTAGCACCTTTCTCAAACGTACCATGTGCATGTGGTTGAATCTATCGCAAGAGGCTTTTGAAGATGATCATATAACCGAGTGGCGCAATATCAATGCTTCGGTTGTAGTTGTGGAGCTTGATACAGATGTAATCTTATTTCTTCTTTTCTTTTTTGTTCTCTCGCTCTCTCTTTCCTGGATTCGAGGCTACTCTTTCCTTTTCTTAAATTGCTTAGGGCTTGCATGCGTGCATGTAGTACAGCATGAGCCGTCTTGTTCGTCGGAACCCGGAGGCTTTGTGTAACAGCCACTTGAACTTACGGCTCCCCGTTTCCCTCTCACCAATCTCGGGATCCTTCAATACTTCAATCTCGACTAAGTAATATTCCGGTTCTACGATAACTAGGCTAGCTTGTGGTGCGATACAATTTCTCTCTATCGTTATCTTTCCTGCTACGCCACCACAATTGTACAACTAGTTGCATCTCTCAGACTATGGTAGCGTTTCATCTTTGCAGCTAGCTTGACTCGCTCACTGTAATTTAAAGACGGGAAAAGAGGGGTACTAGCAAATATTCTTACTGTGAGGAGTCAGAAATTTCGATACCTTTGCCACCATTTTGGGTTGTTCTCAACGTATTACAACAAAAGGCCGTACAGGCAATTGGGATTGAGTGCTCGATCGCGGCTTCCCGTTCTGGTGGGATTCTGCAGGTAACACTGCATTTACGTGCATCTCACTAGCTGCAGTCCTGTGGGTGCGTATTTCCAATGATACCGTTGACTCGGCTCAAATATCTATAGGGAAACAACGATAGCAAAGGCTTTTAAAGGTCGATCGGATAGAATAGAAATCGACATCAATGGATTATAGATAGAGCAGATAATTAAAATAATTTAACAGTACTTAGCTTTCACCTGCTTAGCCAGGTCTTCCGTAATTTTGTATCACGTGACCGATATGAAAAGAAAGATGTGATCATGTGAGGATTCTTCGATTCCTAGCGATAAGCAGTGCATACGACCATATACGAAGGACCCAGCACCAGCGCGGATGCATTAATGCGACTGGCAATTCTTAGACGAACGGCCATACAAGTGCTCCGTTATGCCCGGTGCAGGTTTAACATTGTTCTTCACCAAGTGGATAATGATCGATATACGTAACATCCGGGCTGGGTATGACATGGTGGTACTATGTTCCATTCTCAGCCTCGAAGGTCCGAGCTGTAGCATCGATACCACCTGAAAGAATCGGCTTCAGAATTCCCGAGGAGATGTATGATTCACCGTTATCGTAACGATTGTAGACGAATGAGATAATGACGAATATAATACATTCCACATTTTAGGACTCTGCTTTCGTATCACAATCTAACCGATGTCGATATCATGACTAGCTCGACCTCTAGACAAGAGAACGGAAGCGAGGCACATTAGTCTTGTTAATGCGCATTATGGTAAATGACTCGAGTCCTCTGGTAAAATGCAAAAATGTGCAAACCCGAAAAATCGCGCTGGCTCAGAATGCGCATTAACTTTACTAGATCTTCACGTTTGCCGTCTCGAGCTCGAGTGCCAGATTCCAAGAGGTGACGTCCTGATCTTTGCCATGACCCCCACGTTTTTTGTGTTGTAAAGGGCATGTTACACAAACCTTAACGAAAGGATCCCAAACGGGATCATGTCGCACAGACAGGTTCTTGGGCTTCAAGCACCATTGCTGATCCTAAGTTCTGGTTCTTCCGGGACCAAGAAACCCTTTTTTTTTTTTTTGCGCCCAGACTACCTGTAACTTCGTACTCGCCTCGATGCAAACTCTACGATGCTGACAGCGCAGTTAGCAATTCCCACTTGTCGAACCCAAAGGCTACTTTATAATCAGCCCGTGACATCATTCAACATAATCCACAATCAAGCCCACTTTCCATCCTGCACCGAAGCGAGGATCTTACTCTCCTCGGAAGTAGAAGCGAGAAAAAAAGGTTTCTTTCGAGCTACAAAGCCTCTACAATAGTTCAAAATCGTCAATTTTTTCCTTTTCAATAGCAAACCGAAACCACGGTTTAAAAGAGTTTTTTTTCCCGTCTTATCGCCTGGGTTAAAAGGCATAGCTGCCTTCGTCTAATAACCCGTCTACGCAGGAAGAATGCCAGCTGACCATGATTCAAATAGGCATGCGCACAAAAAAAGTTCATGTATGTACAGGTGTAGGTAAGCCGGGATGGCACAATCCAGACCCAAGCCACAAGTGATTTTTTGGGGAGGGGAGGGGGCCACTTTGACAAGTCATCGTCTTTTTCGCACCAGCCCATGGGTGTTGCAGTTAAACCCCGCCGGTTAATGGAGCCCAAGTGGTAAAGGCATATAAACGATCTTTCTCAGAGGGGTCCTAGGTTTTAGACCAGGGCCTACCTTTAATGGTGATGATCTTTTTGCACGGACGCGTAGGCGAGTCGAGGGAAGGGAAACCCGCTGTCGATATACCATCCACCTCGACTGGGGATCCATGGGTATTCCGCTCTTCATGCCACGGAATACCAGAAAGTTTCTTAAATACCTCCTTCCTCCGTCTGATAAAAAAAGCGAACGGGCTCGGCTAATCCGAGGTAGTGAACTTTTGGATCGTCCGTTTGGCAGATCCAATTTGATAGTGGACGAACGCCGCGGGGCGCCGGTTAGAGGAGGAGATTTTGGATCTAGGTTGATTGGTTGAGGGTTTTTTTGGACCGACTTTTCCTATTCACGCCAGGCCTTCATTGTCCTAACCAAACGACCGGGCTACAAATGTTCAAAAAACCTATCACTAAACTACAAACCCATTGGAGGTCAACCAAAGCTTACGAAGTCACTCCAAAGAAAGCAAAACAAAAAAAAAAAAAATAAGTAAAAAAAAAAAATTCCCAAAAGGTCAAAAGAAGACTAAAGCATATAAAGCAAGCCTAACGGGCCATGGTATTTTAACTTATTTCGAACAAAAACTGAACCACAATGCAAGGTCTCGCAGGTGTGATATCGTTGACCGAAGGAGAGTTTGCGGCATAAAAAAAAAAACGTTTAGGGTACCTAGATGGTACCTGTCGATACCCGAAGCAAATATATCCTCGCGTAATCGGAGGCAAGGGATTCAATTACTATCCCCAACATCGTAAAGTTGATGAATCCGAAAAGCCATCAAGGCCCTTTTTAAAGAGATGGGTTTCGAATTGAGTGTTTTAGTTGAGCATTGGCTTTTGCTAAGAAGTATTTAGAGAGAATCGGCGCTTGTTGGCAAAATGCATGCCAGGTTTTTGGGGCGGAAAGAGAGAGAGGAAGAAGGAACTTCAAAAAGCCACCGCTTGAGAGAAAAAATTCGAACGTTCGGCCGGGGCAGCCACTGGAATTGCAATGCCGTCCACACGTGAAGATAACGGAAAAAGCCTACAGAGGGGCGAAAATGGAATTATAAGTGGGAATAGAATGACGGCCCATTGAATGCGCCCTTTTTTTTCCTTTGCCAACTTGTAAATGCATGGACACAACTCTTTGTAACTGTAGACACAAAGCCAGGGGATTTAGGAGAAGAGATTTACAAAATAAGAAATGATCAGAAATGAACACGAATTGCAAATATGATATAGAACCAGCAAAAAAAGAACTCGCTTGTAATTCCATAGTACAATAATCAAACTCCGAAAGACAACGATGTAAAGTCTCATAACCATGTCGAAACGTTAATGGCAAATATATGCAACCCGGACATTAAAATGGAACTAAGAAACCGAAGTTTAAAGGAAGACCCCCAAAAGAAGATAAAACACCAAAAAATATACTCAAAAAGGAGAATTCTGGCTATCGTGTCTTTCTCCCAAAGGAAATTGTTAGTCCAAAACAGGTATTTTCTCTTTGGCATTCCTGTCTAACCGCCATGCTATCCCACCACCAAGATGGGCTACCCGCACCAATGTGCCCCGCTCGTAGGAACTGCCCGTAAAGCTCCTCGTAAAAGTGGCGGCCTAAGTAAACCATAACCTTTTGTGCATCCGACTCGCCTCCAGCAGCTCCGCCTGGCGATTGTGGACGCGATGATGGAAACGTAGGCAATGCAATTCTTGCATTCTTGACTTTGTGATAACCCAGATCCTGCATGAGGTGAAGAATCCTATCGGAGGGTTTGGAGCTGAAAAAGTCGTTCTCCATTGGTGCCAATACTCTCGACTCGATCCAGTGCTTTGTAATATTCCCAGCCCTTGTCAATGTCGGATCTATTGTGTGCAGCTCTAACCAGCCTCCAGGCCGTAATATCCGTAAAGATTCTCGTAATACGCTTTCTAATTGTGATGATTTGACAACCGATGAAAGTGTTCTTGTTACAACGACGTCAAAATAGTTGTCTGGGAATGGAATAGGTGATGATACTGAGGGTGTGTAGATATGATGGTGATTCGAAGGCATGTCGTATAGATCTTCAGGGTATTCAACGTCCTCCGACGAAACGCTGTAAAATGTCGCATTCGGATACTTTGCAGCGAGAACCCAGCCGTCTGCAACCGGCCCATGCAGGTGCAAAACTTTCCTTTGGTCTTCGGGTCGTGCGTGCAACAACGTGTCATGTGCTGGACTCTGCAGTTGTTTCCCAAAGGTCAACCACTGACAACCCACTAATGCCCACAGCCGTTTTTCGAAAAATTGTATTGGATCCAAGAGTGCCTCCGGGATATCGGCAAGGTGTTCGCATAGCGCGTGTAAACCAGCGTTTTCCTTCTTTTGGAGTTCCAAGAGAAACGGGTCGGGGGGCGGGGGTGGCCGTTCCTTCTTAGCGGCGTGAATGTCTAACAGAATCGGTACGGATTCGGCAAGATGTAGCTCGTCTACACGGGGCATTCCATCTGGTCCTATGCAGCTATGGTCCAAAATAAGAGGTATCTCTGCCGTACTGCTAGTTGCGGAATTACGCCCACTATGTATTGTTGGAGGTTCCGATATCGTATCGTTTGAAGATACTCTTTTCGATCCGGCATCGGTTTCATTATCGATCCACGATAAGCCATCTATCATCTCGTCCTCCTCCTCAATCGTATTAGGCATAGGATCCAGATCCCAATCAGCATTCTGCCGCGGGCCAAGCGGTTTTTTGTGTACATTGGGCATCGTTTTCGGTAAGGGAGGAATTTCAGGTCGTTTCAGGACGGGAGGCTCTGGGGAGAAGGGGATCATCGCCGTTGGCGATAGCGGACTCAGTGGACTCAGTGGACTCTCGCATCTACAAAGCTAATTTTTAGCACTGATAACCCACAATCCGCAATTAATCTCCCACAACATATTTTTGGTATACCTTGGTTCCCTTGCAGCCTGGAGAATGCGCTGCCTGAGTTCTGCTTCGTTCAAAGGAGCTGTAACACCGTTGTTTGTTGCAGTAGCCGTTTTAGAACTTGTCCGAGCGTTGACTTTGTCTATCCGTAACCGAAAAGTTTAAGAAACTTAAAGTCAGTACAAAAATTTTGTGACCTCCACGTTATGACGGATCGTCGGAGTATTTATCGTGGCATCGTATATACTTGAGTATTTTTGGGGTAGGAGTTAAGGCCGCCACCGATATAGTCAAGTATAACCTACAGCCCAGATACTCCGATCTACCGCACTTTTTGGAATAAAAAGCGAACATGCATAAATGCATGTTGGCGCAGGGAGCAAAGAAAAAAAAATCGGGTGGATATACCGAGTTTAGAACTCGGTATGTAGAGGGAGAGAGAAAGGGAAAAACCCCACCTTCTATCCAAGAGCTATCCCTCAGCTGAACACTCCCACTCCTCGACTTGGTACCGCTTAGAAATCCGGGTTTTATCGAAAATGAGCTAAATTTCGAAGATGTTGTAGAATTATCACTGTTGACTCGCTCCAACTGACCGGGCCCTATCGAATCGGCTTCGTCGAACATTTGTAACGTCGGTGTGCTTGATCTGCTGCTCGGTTTTCTACCATAGCCAAAGAAATTCCTTGCCAATTGTCGTGCGCCCTCCTTCTCTGGGGATTTTAAGGGTTTTAAAGACGGTCTTCGTGAAGTCGTGTTCGAACCAGCCGTCGACTGCGACCCTGTGCTATCCCGTTTATCATCTCTCGAAGATGCTGTGCCCGAAGTAATCGAGTCTACCGACGAAGTCGAAGCTCCACCTGACGATCCATCTCTTTCTCTTGACCTTGGAAACATCTTGGCTGGTTCTAATATTCCTCCGTCGTTGATGGTCCAAGGCATACCCCAAAGCTTAGTGTCGACGAGCTGCTATGTTCCGGAGTCGTCGCAAGTTGTAATGTTGCATGCATGTATTGACGTCCCCCAAGTAAAAACGGTTTTCAGAAAGTAGTAAAGAAAAAAATTCAGGTGACGAAAGGATAAAAAAAGCACGAGAGAAAAGGGTCCGGTCCAAAAGATCTGGGAAGTCCGTTCAAGGTAAATAAGAGGAAAGAGCAGAATAAGAAAAGTGTCTTGACCACCTCGGGGCAGCATCCAAGAAGAAATTAGACCAAATAATTCCAACGAAAGTAAAAAAAGCTTAAAATTGACGTCTCGCTTCGGTCCCAGAGTCAGGCCTTTATCAGTTGCTTGCAGAGCGGTGCCATTCGTGCGGGAAAGGGTTTGGTTTGGGATGCGCTCATGCTTCGTTCCCTAGCATTGAGAGGACATAAGAAGCTGAAGGGATTCCCTTGTTTGCGAAACGAAATTTTCGGTTTTATTTTAAACAGAACAGAGAGAAAAATTTCTCCTTCGTTCGGGTTCTCCTCAGTTGTCTGATCTGGTTTGAGGCCGTCCGTCCAGCACACAGGGTTCGGATCTAGCTCCTTCGAAAACGGCGGTCACCGGGACCTTTTTTCTCCAGATATGTATGGGCCGGCTTGCCCCTTCGCTTTGTTTTTGTTGCGAAAGATGGTGGTGGGTGTGTGATATCTTTGGGACCGCACACGAGAGGAGGTGAATAGCGAAGAGCGCACTGCAGAAGAATGCAAGCTGGCGAAAAGAGGAGACGCCGCCAAAGGGCCCTTGGTTAACTTAAGGTGGGTTGGGCTGATGCTGATGTTGCTGGCCTTTTTTTTTTTTTTTTTTTTTTTTCCTTTGAATCACTGTGCATTCTACATATCCCCAAAGGAAAAAAAAAAAAAAAAAAAAAAAAACTTCCAGTTCCAGGGAAAAGTAGCTCCAATAGCTAAAGCGAGGAGGCGAGATGCCCTTTGCTCCTGGCGCTCACTCGTTCGCAAGCTAATCCGTTGAAGGAAATGAGATCTTCCTGACCTATTTCCACCAACCAGCAAAAAAAAAAACAATTGCCAGACGACGCAGACACCATACGGTCGAGCAACTTTATTACTTCAGGTCTGCCGACGGCTGTCCCCGGCGTTAGACAGTTCCCAATAGCGAGAGTCGAGAGCCTACTTGAAGGGGGAGGGAATTTCACGGAATTTTTGGTGTGGGACCTGTTAACCCGCCGGGCGTCCAAAATGGCTAAAGATGGTAGAAGAGACATTTCAATGACATCGTTCTCCTCCAGTCGCTGCTCTTCTCTGCTCTGCTCTGCTCTTCTCTGCCATTGCATCGACCTTGTCGTGGCCCCGGGTGTGCATGTGAGTGCATTCCCTGTCAAGTCCCAAAAGCCTTATTTAGAATATTAAGCGACTGGCAGGTGGTGCATAGGGATTGTGGGAAGTTGCAGCGAGAAAGCCGAAAAGGTTGTCAATCCCAGCCCAGTTTTTCAATCCCTCCCTGACATCCCAACCACCATACACCATTCAGGCAAAAGAAGCAACGTTTTCGTTGCTTGGGGTTGCAGCTCGTGGTCCGAAAAAGATCAGACGCGAGTGTACCCATCCCACAAGCGGGGCACACGTTTTTTTACCGGCGCAGCGCAATTAAGACCAAGCAATAAGTGATTCTCGCTGTCGTGGCCCCATGCTATGTTCGTACCCCATCCCCCCGCCGTTTAGGGAATATAATAATTATCAGCCTCGCTGTTATAGGTGATAATCTTCAATCAGACTTTTGACAAAAGAGCCTCCTTATCTCCTTGAAGATCAGGAGCTTGAATGAACACCGCCGCCGCCGCCGCAGCCCAAAGATTTGAGGAGATGGCCGAAGCGCCCTCTGCAAGCCAGCCGGCCGCGGGTCAGCGAGCTGCAAACGGGGATGGGATGGGATGGGGGGGAAAGGGAGATGAACCGACAGTGCATCAGCTGGACACACCTCCAATGCAATTGCAATCTATCATATTTCTTTCTCCTGCGATGGATGATATGAGATTATACTATCATGGGGACTGCCGACTGGGTATTTCCGGCTCCTCTGTCTTTCTTTCTTGTTTTTTCTCAAAAAAGAGAACCAACAAGGTGCAAGGACCCTCGTCCGCAATGACCGAGGGAATGGACCTGGGCGACAGATGTAAACTAAATTGCGACATTTAATTTCCCATTGGACGCGAACATCAGCAGCCTCTTTTTTTCGCCGTATCTAATTTTCCCTTTGCCCACCTCTCACAAACAGCACGAGGGCATTTTTTCTTGCAAATGGGAGAAGGAGAAAAAATAACCTGGACTTTTAAGCGTTTCAACAACCTTCAGCTGGGATTTCCCTTCTAATCTCAAACGTTAGCCAATCCGATAATTTAAAACATCCCATTTTATTTTTAATTTGCAAGAGAGAGAAAATAACAACCAAATGCAAGAACTGGAGTGTTGGATATTCTCGTAGGGTCTACTGTATACGACATCTCTATCCGGGACCCATGAGCCTCTGTGGTACGAGACCCCGATCGATCAGATGCTTCAAAGTTTTCCGAAACGTAGTAAAGTAGCACAAGGGGTCAAGCCAGCGCGGTTTGAAAAAAGCAGCCGTTCCATGTTCAGAAAATCCAACAAGTTGTCAAAGCTCAGACGAAATACGGAAGGACCTAACCAGAACAACAGAACAGGAAAACCTTGATCCAACGGGCGCGCGCCGGCCGGCGAGCAAGGCGCATCCACGTTTCTCGTCTCCGTTGTAAAACTTTACATGAGACTGGATGGTGAACTTACGTGTTACCCCCAGGGAACAAAAATCAGGCCGCCGTCTCCTCATGGCCGAAACCAGGGATCTCTCGCGCTCTCTCTTTTTTTGGCTTGTGGCAAAAACACTCGATTTGATCGGACACATGTCTTGACCAGGAAGTTCGGTGTTTTGTGTCGGCGATTGGGTGGTTTGGAACCTTCGCTGATTGTAGGAGATATATTCAGACGATCCATCTGAATCATATGAGAACATCAGCTTGCCGAATAAGAACCAAAAATAAAATAAAATAAAATAAAAACAGATACGAAATCCGATTCGCAAGTTGAAACTTCAGCTCGAATAGCTAGTGAGAAAGGTAGACGAAAGTACCCGCAAACATTCGGACGGAGATAGAGCTGATGCATCGATGCGCCGTCTGCGGTTGTGGCGTCTGCCCGTAGTATCAAGGCATCCAAATCCAAGAAACAAAAAAAAAAAAAAAAAAAAAAAAAAGAGAGAATTCGAAACCGAGGCTCTTCCTTGCATCCGAGGAGGAGTATCAAAATCTGAAGTTACCTAGGTAATCAATATCTTTCGACGAACTAGAGGCAGCTACAACTGCGATGGAAATAAAGAAGGAGGTTTCGAAAAAATACTCAATCAATCAACCCATCCACCTGAAATTTAGGCTGACGGCGTGTACTATATACAACTTCCTCATACCGGCCTCACTCACCCAGCAACTCGTATACCATGCATACACAAATTCCATCCTCCTCATATGATCATGTCCTGAGCGCTGCATTTGGAAAAACCACACTCAAACATCAACAAAAACCACAGGGAAAAAAACCGACATTGCAATCCATCACGAGGGTTTGTCCCTGCATTCGCAGATCTCAACGAGAGAGGGCATATTCCGAATCCTCAACTGTTTCACAACAACGGCTGATACCCTCCGTCTTGAGAAGAAATAGAGGGGGCCTGAGCACTTACTTAGCTCCTCCTCTCCCAATTCCGGAATCTCAAGAATTTAGAGCGAAATGGCTGGCCTAGCTAGCAGTCCCAAGAATTCAAGCTTCATGTGTACACCGACTCATATAATCCCCGATATCAAACGGGTATAAAACTGCAGCTAAAAAAAAAAAAAAAAAAAACTTTATAATACTCCTCAAGCCAGGAACGTACCGTCAAGGTCATCCTGACCAAGCTAGTCCCGCTGGGCTAACCACGTCAGAATTGCTTAATCAAGCTGAATATACCTACTCGTTAACCTGTGTGTATGTATGCACCTCAGAGGCACAGATCATACACACCTGTAGCTTGGCCTGCTGCCATGCATGCAAGATGACCTAGCTTTACCGGGAAATATTCTTTTTTTGACATGCTGGGATACCGATGTATACTTATACACACCTAAAACTTTGTATCTGCATAGTATACACTTCATGGATCTAATATCACGGCAATACTAACAGAAAGGCGAGCCTGGTGGTATAGTATGAATTCATGAATGAATTTAATGAATTGAACAATAAAACAAGTAGCATTTTAATATAAAAAATTCGCTCTATAGTAAAACACAGTAAATAAACAATTTAAACCAAATAGAAGAGTGGAGACATAGAAGATTCGTTCCAAGTCGTAACGACGTTATAAAAGTGACAATAACGAGCATTAATCGCAGACCGTCCCCCCGCCTTCTCAGAATGTACCCCCAGCTCATCGGTAAACAGATGCGTACGGCTTCAACTATGAAGTAAGAATCAAGGAAGGGGGGTAATAATAAAGAGGATAAAAAGAAGATTGCCACCCTTTTTGTGTATGCATGGTCTAGAGTTAAAAGCTAAAAGAGGCTCCATACTCGTATCGTAAATCTTAAGAAAAAAAAAAAAAAAGAGATACCAAGAAAGAATAAAAAGAGAATGTATGCACTTTTGATGAGAGGAGTAAGGAAAAAATGAAAAAGGGTAACAAAGCAGAAAAGAAAGAATATGCCAGAAAGCCAACAACTCTCAAATCATAAGCCCAGAAAGAAGAAGAAGAAGAAAGCTTTGTCCCTATCCATTTTATACACGAAAGGATGTCAATCAAAAATAACGGGGAATAAAAGAATTAGAAAAATAGAAATAGGGCGTAAAGGTTTTCCCCCTCCCCAAGGTAAGTCAGACTCTTCTAGCCCATCTATACAATTCCACTTTCATGCGCTCAATCGCTCGTAATATCCCTTTCCAAACATCTTCTCTACAAAACCTCGCTGATAATCTTGGCCGCCTCTTTGTATGTCGACAACAATCTCTCGCATTTGGTACGTTCGCTCTTGATGTTGTCGTCTTCGTAGAGTAGGTCTTCGAAAAACTCTTCACGGTACAGCTCCGAGACCAATCTGTTCTGCACCACGTCCTTGCTGTGGTTTACGAGCAGATGCATGATGGCCTTCGGTACTTGATCTGCAATCATTTCTCGAACAATGTTGAAGTAAGAAGAGATGAGTCTGCGGATTAATTCCGTTTCCATTTGCTCACGCTCAGTGAGAGCAGGTTCCTCCTAAAGCAACGCGTTAGTTGACGTACATAAGAACAGAGCGTTAATAAGGATGAGCTTACAAATGTTGGGGGTGAATCGTAATCAGGGATCATTTGATGCGGTTGGGCTCCGAAGGCTGCAGGCATCGAGGGCATCGAGGGCATTGGTGGAGCAACGGCGATATGCTGTGGCATTACAACACTGTTCGCCTCCTGTTGCCTCATAGCCTGTGCAAGCCCACTAGGCGTTGCATTTCGGGCTGGGATTCCCGCCATAGCGGCAGCAGGTCCTGGTATTTGATCTTTGTTTCCAAAGAAGTAGGTGAGGAATGAGTCTTTCTGGCCAAGGCTTCCGGCGTGGGATGCAGTCGATGGAGATCTCGGTCGGCTGTGTGATCTTGCAAGGTTTGTTATCGATTCCATTTGTTGTGCGACTGGAGAAATTCCTCTATTTGCAGCATCGACGCCGTTGACTTCTTCGAGCTCGGGCGATTCGGCTCCGTTGACGGAAGGTGCTAATAGAGAGTTTGGCTATACATACTCACCAGTTAGCAAATCAGCTTTTCTTGAGATTTGGTATTGATAGTGGACACTCACCCTTCTCTTGTCGGCGACTCTCTTCTCTCGTCGAGCTGCAATAGCGGCAGACTTCTCCTTCTCCTGCTTACTCGAGATCACCGAAGACATGGCACCGGCAGCACCAAGGAAGTTAGGATGGTTCGTATTGATGTAGGCTCGTTGTATCGCGATCAAGCTCTCCACATATGTTGATGCCGGTCCGAGTCTCTCCCTCAACAAGTCCGACACCACCTCGATTAACTTGGCCTGTAGCCGCGGGAACCTCGAGAGCTCATTGCTACCGCAAGTATGGCAAATCTTGATCAATTCCTCATACACCAATTCCACACACCTCTGACTCGGTCCTTCCAACAGCCTAATCTGAGGCTTCACCAACAAGTCGAACGCAAGTTCCGGGACGAAAAGGGAGGGACGAGGACCGGTAGAGTTTCGGATAGCAGTTCTGATATCTGAGGCGGAGAGATTCAACGTGGGGTCTATCGATTCTAGGGAACCACCAAACACATTATTGAAGATGTAGTAGATTCGAGCACCACCACACAGCTCCTTGGTCGAAATTTCAGACGAAGTACCGTCAATAGAAGATATGAAGCTTCCCGCAAATTTAGTCATCAATTGTAAGATCAGGGAGCCCTATAATTGATTAGATAAGTTATCTCGGTAAAGCAGAGGGGCGAACCTTTCATACCCTGTGCTCCTTCCCGCTAAAGTGCATATCTCCGTACGAAGCGAGTTCTTGCTGTGTCTGACCCATGAGTGTGTTCAATCGAGCTTTAATATCCGGAAGCCTTTCCCTAATGTGACCCATAAGAGTCTTTACGGACATATTAGCGAGCTTATAAGGACGACCCCCTCAAGGGGGGGAAAGGCTGGGCATTCCTCATCCATACAGTATTCAGGGACTTCGCCAAAAACTGCGTTCCACACCTATGCGCCATATTTCTGTAGGCAGCATGATGTCTAAAGAATTCTTGCTCGGCCGCCAAGGCGTCTTGCAAGCTCTTGTTGCCATTGATATCTTGCTGACTTCGGTTCACAACACCGATGAACCCGAGTTTTAGAGGATAAACACGACCTGAGAGAATGTCTAGGGCATTGGTGCCATGGTCCATAAGATCGAGCTTTGTAAGGACACCAATTGTCCGTTTTCCCTGGGCGTCGACTTGTCGTGATAGCTTAAGGGCCTCGGAGTTGACGAGATCGACATTGGCGGGACTGACGGCAAGTATGATACTGTGTTTCAAAAGCCAATTAGACCCCATTCATAGAATTCCGGGGATCAAAAAAAAAAAAAAAAAAAAAAAAGCCACCACCAACCTGTTCGGTTTCGCAATGTATTCCAAAATCAAGCTTCGGGTCTGTTTTTCGATATCGGTGGGCTGGTCACCAATCGGCACCTTGGTCAAACCCGGCAGATCCACCAACGTCAAACTGAGAACGTGAGGCGAGTAAATCTTCAAGTTGATCGGTTGTCTATTGATTCCCTTGTTGTTTCCTGCTATCCTGGCCGTTTCGTTTTCGATCTCCTTCCGCACTTCGGTAAAATCGTAGTACTGACGGCCGGGTATATGGTGGAATTCCGCCCTGCAAAAAGAGACGTACACATATGAGAAACAAGAGCTTTATAGCGAATACGGATGGTTATACAATCGCACCATTCTCTCTGGCTGGACACTGCCGACGGAGTATGCGGCTCGATGAGCTCATCGGTGGGAACATTGATAAGCTGCAGGACCAACGGCCGACGGGTGACGATGCCGGAACCACGAGGTAAAAAGTCCCTTCCGACGATGTTCTCCAAGACGGAACTCTTTCCGCTGGACTGACTGCCTACGACGACCTGTAATGTACCGAAAGCCCTTCCGTTAACAACCACTAGATCTCGGGTCAATAGTATGATATATCGAGGGCATCCGGTGACAACGCGGTAATACGAACAATTTGAGGCAAATCCAAAGAATCATTGCCGATGGTATTGAAGACGAGGTCCTATTGGTACAGCATACTAGTTAGCTACGATGGTGCTCGTCCGACCTCTGGCCGTTTTCTGCTGCAGCTTGTGATAGTACCTGTAGCCGATTGACGGTGGTGAGCAACTCTTCTCCAAGAGCTGCCATGTTGCACGAAACACCTCGGTGAGAGAACGGATGATATGGTAATCGACGTTGAAGGAAAGTGCTGCTGCTGCTGAGGGGCCGTAGCTTCGAGCGGGGCTGGATGGAATTTTCGGACGCGCTTTATTCGAAAAGGACGATATCACAAGCCTCAACTGCAGGAAGAGCTTTTTTTCCTATTTTTTCTTCTTTTCTTTTGGAAGCTGGTTGGTGAAATCGAAGGTCCCAAAAGCTGTCCGTCCGCTCGAAGAAAAAAAAGTAGTTAGCAGTTTTGAGATCAAATCACAGTAACCGAGAATTTTCGGACCTTCTTCTTCTTCTTCCTTTCGACCTGACCACGGTTAATTGAACCTCAACTTCGGCCAACCTTGACAGCAGCAACCACAAACAACAGGACTCGATGCAGGTGGAGGTGGAGGTGTATGAGAAGGAGGGGATATGTTGGCCAGCTCAGAGAGGCGTGTGGCGGATTCAATTCGATTGTCGACCGTTGAAATTTTCAGCGAAGAATATCTAACTTCTGGTTGGAGACTCGCCAATATCATGATCAAGGGGGACCTCTTGAGCAGACACCCTCCTGCAGCCAGGCCGCTAACTAACGAGCTAAGTAAGCAAGCAAGCAGGCAGGCAAGCAAGCAAGCGTTACATACAGCATGTCACAGATGTTACCAGAACCCGCCTGCAGACCAAGATGTCTCTTCTTCGTCCAGTTGGGGCCATCATGGGGGTGGACAGAAGTAGACCCTTGCTCGGTCGAAACCCATTGGTGGCCACCGGTCGACCTTACCGACTCTGGACTTCGCAGCAGTAAAAAAGCCTCAGAACCTCCCCACTACGGGCCTAGCACTTGTTCCTGTCGATACTTCCGGGGGCAAGTCCAAGTGCATCTTTTCCAGCAAGGTGAGTTGTCAAATCTACACCGGCTCTGGCACTTATGCAAGTGTGGTGAAGAAGAAGCTTTTGGCTCTCTCCCGTTGGCTTGAAGGCAAACGTCAGCCCGATGGCATGCGCCACTTTGACAGCCATTCCCGGCTTGTGGTTGGTTGGCAAAGCCACATCTGTCGAAAAAGGCCTGACTTTTGATATCGGAATATCAGTTTCGGTTTCGAAATCATATCGGGTACACAGGAGGGAGAGGCATTTCACATTTTTCTGATTTGTTGGGATGCAGCCTTCGGGATTGTCAGGTCTAATTATATCACTTGCATATAATATATGTATACGGATCCGTTGGCGATAATTCTTTTTTTTTTTCTCTATATTTCTTCCCCAATGTACCCCTCTTTTTTCTCTATCAGGTATTTACAGATGCCGCTCGGCACTCTATATACGTGTTTTCGAAAAGTTTTCGTACGCCCCACCTTAAATTTTTTACAAGTCTTTTAACTCCACTGTGTGTATCCAAACTGCTTCGCATGTTCCGTAAGGTACTCGAAGCCAGTGGTATCCTGCCTACCGTGGTCCGGATACCTCTCCGCCAGCACTCGGCAAGCACTCTCGAATGCATCGATATCCACATACCCACCAGTCAGCCTCCTCTTCCCACTCTCCGCATCAAAGCCCCTCCTGGCATGCAGCACCCTCCTATTGAAGAACACCACACAGTCCCCCTCCTTTAGGAGATACTCGTACTGATTCGCCGGGTTTTCGAACTGTTCGTTCAATTGATTCATACCCTTCAAGAATGTCCTCCATTGGGGACTCTTCGACACCATGGCGCCATTGTGATCCATTGTGAACGGCGCCTGGAAAGGTGGCGCCCAGTTGATGTGGTCGATACCAAGCTGGGGATGGTAGTTTTCGCTTGGGCTCTTCATGACGATTGTTGGTCGTGAGAATCTATAGTGCTTCGCATCGTTGTGGTAATGAAAATTCACCGGGAATTGGGTGAGAGTATTGAAAACTTGTTGAGATGTAGCTTGGATCATGAATGCCGCACGCATCGCATCTGCGAAGTAGGACTCCCCTCCCGTGACTGTATTTTCTACGCAGTGGAGGAATTGAAGTCCAGGTGGGGATTCGAAGTATAATAGATCCATATGTAGGCCAAGATCCAAACTCGTATACCTGTAGACCCTGTCAGCATTGCGTTATATCACTCCTTGCGACGACTAAGGAAACGTACGCAATATTCTTCGACTTGGGAATCGACTTGACGGTCCATGTATCACCATAGAACGTTTTCTTCAAGTTACCAATCCTCTCCGCGAGGTCGGGTACTTGATCGACCTCCCTCCCATCAGGGACGTTCCTGATAAAGATCAATCCGTAGAAACTCAAGTGCCTCAAAGCCTTCGCAAGTTCCAGCTCATTCTTCATATAATCCTCGTACTCGATCCAGAAAACCTCCTTCTCCATGATTTTTTTATCCCAATAAATCCTCCTAAAATCCGACATGTTGGATTTGACGGATGAAATGGGCGTTGCATGGTTTTTCAGGAATTCACCGCCGTAATAACTCCAATGGAAGTCGTTCTTCAGGCTTTCTTCCACAGCGCTTTTGGGAAGTCTATGGCTCCATTCGATCTTGAGGTTCCCTTCTGACACCCTTGCCCTGCGAGGGTAAATTTCAGTTGGGATATCAGAAGTAGTGAAGAGCTTCTGCTGCGTCGAAGGGTCCACGCAGGTACTGCACGTGCAGGAATCACGAAGGAAGACATTGTCGAAGATAAATGGTTGGCCGTCGATATTGACCTTGATGTTCCTGGTAGGCGGGAGTTCTCCGTGCGGGAGGATATCCTTGAATTGAAAGACAGGAATTTCCAATGCAATTGCTTTCTGGTCGGCGTCGTTTGCTACAGTAGAGAATTGCCTTGTTGGAAAGTTGTTGAAGATGCTCGGTTGAAGCTTGATTGCATTTCTTGGATTCGGTGCTCGGAATGGTTGTGGCGACGGCCGGGACGATATCGAGAGATACCGTCTTGAAGTTGCAGATGCCCGTGCCGTGAACGAAGTCTTGCTTCCATTCGCGCAGCGGACCGCAGCAGAACGAAGTGTGGATGCCATCGTGAAAGACCTTCGTTGGGCGCAAAACTTTTTTTATTTGGTCTCTCTTTTGAATTTCGAGAGTTGCAGGGGGAAGGCGACCAATCACCGGACGTCGTCGTCGAGAAACTCTGAATGCGGTACCGAGGTTCCTTTGCGTTGAAGTCACGTATACTTACACTAATACCGACTGACCAATTGCCTGCTGCCGTAGCTCAGCGCCCTTTTCGATCGCAATTGGATTGGAGAGCAATTGAAGACTGAATATTGAAGTTGAAGTCGAGCTGTGATCTCGACGATATATCATCTCTTCCCCAGATTATCGTCCTGCCTCCATCTTCCCCGCATTCAGCGCCATCGGAAGGCGGGACCCTTCTGGTATCAGGTCATGTCGGGTTCTATCCTTTCATCCAGCGGTCGAATCCCGTACTTAGCCCACATTTCAGACCCGAAACCCCTTGTCACAAGATCAGAGCTCGAACGTCGAACACGAACAAGCCGAACGACAAGCGTCTGGTTTCGAGACCATCTGAGCTGAGTTAGGTCTGGTTCTAACGACAACACACAACACAATATGTATCAATACGATTTGGAATAGCCACTCGAACAATAAACCACTAGATAACTGGAGACTAGGTAAAAGTTAGGTTCAAAACTAGGTGCCCTTGAAAATGGCCTTCGAATCTACCTTACCGGCTATTATTATCCATCATGCGTTTCTAATCTGATCGTATACATCGCACCGAAGATTGCTGGCAAGAACCAACCCAGCCGTGCGGCTACGAGCTTGCGGAACTGTCAACTGCGCCCCGTCGACCCTTGCCGCATGCACGAGCAACCAACAGATCTAAACGGCTGAGGTCGAGTAACTGAGATTCTAATGGAGCCGCAAGCCACTGGCTCATTGTGAGGCTTGTGTTTTTTGGTATGCATCGGTGCGGCACAGAGTGTGGTATTATGGGCGGAAATGCTCTATATACGTCGAGGCTCAACATAGAGTGTGCAAGGTACCACCGATCTAGGTACTTAAGTATATAAGTATTCACGGAATCGTCCATTCGGTTTATATAATATGTCTTAAATCTTTATCTTTATCTTCTCGCAAGGGATATAATTACTCAAATAACCCCTAACATATTGGGAGATTTTGCATATAGATATATCTATCAAAACATATATACACTTATATATATATATCATTCCTCGAACGTGGCTATCATTAATATATATAAAAAATGACAGTATCTACAGAACTGATCAGAAAGGCAACCACAGCCTTCGAATTCGACTCCTCCCCCGGCGGGTTCTGGAGTTTCCACGACTACACAGGCGACGGAACCGCAGACCTAATCTTCATCAAAACCCAGGACACCGAATCCGGCTGCGTAGAACTACACATCGCAACCAGCGAATCAAACTACGAAGAATTCGCCCTCCAAATCCCCACCGTCTTCGAGATCGCGGCGGAAAACCCGGAAAACGGAACTTGGCTCATGGCGCATTACTCCGGAGAACATAGGCCGGATTTGATCTTTATCAAAACGAAGGGAGCGGATACTCACTGCGTGGAGTTACATATCGCTAGCGCGGGGTCGGATTATCAGGAGTATATCCTGCAGACTCCGACTTTTTTCACAGAGTCCGGCGCGAATCTGGGGACGTGGATGATGGCGGATTTTAATGGCGATGGGGCTTTGGATCTTATTTATATCAGGACGAAAAATATCATGGCCGGGTGTCCTATAATATGGGTCGCCAGCGGAGCCGCTGAGTTTCAGAAAAAGATCTATGATCGACAAATGGGCGTGCAGACTGCGGGCGCGGGGCAGTGGACGTGCACCAGGAATCCTATCAGCAATAAACTCGATTTCGTCTGGTTGAATAATGGGGTTACGGCGTCCGGGAAGGTGGAGGCATTCGTGCTGCCTTTTGAGAACGGGTATCAACGGTGGGATACGGCGTTTCAGTCTACGTTCGATACACACTTTTATAATACCCCGAAGTCGAGTCATTTGGTTGCGAAGTATGATACGCGTTCTCCGTTCTGTCTGTTGGAGGTTAAATGGGAGGGAACCGATTTTATGACGACGGAGCTGGAGGTTTTGAGGATATGCGATTATCCTATGAAAATGATGGAGGATTGAGATTTGAGTGGATGTAGGCATTTCTTTTGGAGTTGGGAGTCTGTTTTATCGGGCGTTCCTGAGATCTTGTTCGTTTTATAGAACCTACTTAAGTAGCTAGCATATATGTGTAGATATATATTTTTCGGTACCAAATTTCAAACCTGCTATTCAATTAATTCATACTTGATACTTTTCTTTTTCATAGTCTGGGGCCAGACGCTCGCCCACCGATCAGAACGGGTTTTAAATACATTTTTATCCGTATGATTTTAGTCCATATCGAGATGCCTCAACTTCAGCGCCGCCATACATGCAGATGCAAAAATTTCAAGAAAAAAGACCAACCAAAGATGCCGTATCGATCACAACCATCGCCAATACCAAACAAAACAAAAAAAAAGGTGCTTAAAAAAAGCTAACCTGCAGCTGCCATAAATTTGATCAAGTGAGTTTTCCAACTTTCGAGGATCAGTGGCTCGTTTTATTCGGATCGCCCGGCTTCTTGATGTCCAACTTGGACATGCTCGCGTTTCCAAACCCAATCCATCCCTTAAACTCATCTGCAAACTTGACGGCAGCCTTCAGATACATGTTGTAAGTCTTACTGGTGGTTTCACCGGGTCCGAAGAGCTTGTCGAATTCATGCAAAGATCGTAGAACTATATCAAATTAGCCCTCATGTTGTTCTTTATCCATAGATAGAGTTTAATGATATATTATGTTGGTACTTACTTTTAACATAGTGTGGGTCGAACCTGTACTCCCCTTCCAACGCCTTCTTCCTGATGTACTCCCAATCCTTGTTTCCGATTTCGTAGTCCTCAATAAACCAGTCTTTGATAGTAGGCTTGCACTGCGACAAATAAACTTGGGACAAAAGGATCATATGCGCCCTAACCAAATGCCACGTCTGCAGAGTATCCAAATGCGGAAGAACATTCCTCAAAGCATGAGCAGTAGTAACCCCATGCGCCAAGAAGAAATCATACTGCGGATTAGCGACGTTGTGAGAGGTAACAAATAACATGACCGACGCCTCGACTTGTTTCTGGTATGCGGCGAGGAGCGCGGCTCTTTCTTTTTGGATGACGTAGGTGTAGAATGCGAAGTATGGAGGGTCGTCGATGATTTTCTCCGGCTGGCCCATGCCGTTTTTGGCGCAGATCTCGTCATAGTCGTGGTTATCGAAGAGTTTATCGAGGATTTCACGGATGTCGTCGGTGCTGATGAAAGGGAGTGGGGGGTAGGGGTCGTCTACTAGTTCGTGGACTTTGTTGTAGGAAGCGGCGGCCATGGCTAGGGCTTCCATTGCTAGGCCTTTGTCTTCAAGCTCGAGGGCGTACCCGAGGTGAATGAGGGGGTGGCCGACTATATTATGTATATCAGCATAGATACTTATGTGGAAGTTTTTGATATATATATATATATGTAAATAGGCTGTTTGGAACATACTTCCTTCAGTAAGACCGTATAGCAACTGGTGATTATCCCATTCTTCGGCTCCATCATCAACATGCTTGTCGGTTAGGAAGTGCCAAAGGGTAGCTTTCCAATCGTGACCTCGCTGTTCCATTTCATCCTCAAAGAAGTTGAGGTACGCTCGTTGGTATCTAATGGAAATTAGTAAAAAGACAACCTTTAAATTCTGGCTAATACGTTGATATTGAGTAAGTACCACGCACCTCTTGTCGCCTAGGTGGGCCCTCCAGTTGTCTGGGTCTATTTCTTCAGGCGAATCTTGCCATTGCTCGAGTTCCTTTGATTCTGCTTCATAAACATCGTGTAGATGTTCTTTAGTCCCACCAAAAATGTATGCTGACGCCAAGGCCTAGATATTTTAATTATAGAGTTAACAATCAGTATAAAGTATGTTTTATATACAAGAAGGGGTTACGAACGTAAGGCATATGGTTATGATATTCCAAGTTGTGGTAGAAAAGCGAATGGTCATGATGATTGAGCTTCAGCAGATGCGTGAATCTCCGATACCTCGGGTCTTCATTCGGGTCCGCCGCGACCACATCCGCTGGCTTAAAGATCTGTTCGCCCTTGCTGGCAGGACTGGACCACGAAGACCCCATGTTGAGGATGATCTGATCTCTCGGTTGGAACTTTGGTGCAGCTGCAGCTTGGTTCGGATTTTCGACTACGGCGCTCAAGCCTCGGTGGAGGAGTGTCGCTTGGACTAAGAGGTTTGGAAGAATGCTTAGATGCATGATTTTGGAGGATTTTATAGAAAAACCCGCGATGGGCAAGATAAAATTCTGGAGGAATGTCGAGACAGAATCATACGATTCCTGCTTTCCCGGCCAGAAGATTTTTTTCAAAAAAATTTTGAGATCAGAAGGGAATAAAGCCAACGTACTCAAGTTCGGCTCCCTCCGTAGAGTGAAGTCATCATAGTTAGATCCCCGTTCGATTCCAGAACTGTTACACCTTATAAAATAAAATGGATTTGGGGAATATCACGTAAACTGGTCGTTCCGCTGGCTGGACTATACTAATTGGTTCAGAGGCATATACCAACCCCACAGCCGTGCATGTACCTGTGACGTCTCCAAACAACCCCCAATAGCAATAGTATCAGTACTTACTTTGTGCGGGTGGAAAAGGTGTTAATTGTTGAATCTCAGAGCTTCGCTACGATTTGTTGAATGTCACCGCGACTTGGCGGACTTGCTGGATGCGGGAATTCTCGAAATTAAAACAATCGCTTCAATCTCCGGATTCGTTTTTTCTTCCTTCTTCCTCTTTTCCCCACAGCTTTCTCTTCTCTTCTTCTCCTCCCGTAAAGCAGACTTTAACAGCAACAGTGTCGATAGTCGATAAGAGGCTTGATGCCGGATCCGCTGTACTTCTGCGAACTACTACCGAATATCAAACAGGTCTCCGTCAGTATCGACAGTCAGGATGGCGAAATACCGACCTCCGTTGGGCTTCACCCTTCAAAGCGTGCCTTGACTGTAAAATACGGGGCTCAAGCCGTTCATATTATGCTACCGACACCAATCGACTCTCCATCGACTACATTCGCTCCAGCGAAAACATATAGATTTCCAGCATCACAAACGTACCTTTCGTCAGGCGAATACGAGTGTAGTTCCGGACCGGTGCAGGACCCCTGGGAGGCATCTTTTTTATTTCCTGAATGTTCGATACGTTGTATCGCGTGTACGACGGTGGTTATTCCCGGAGGCCGGATCCGGAAGTGGAAGAATCTACCGTCGGAGCATTGGGCTGATATGATGGATCTTTGGCATTGTCACAAACCCCACGATAAGGATGGTAACTCCGAAGGGAGTAGGTATTCCGGTGTTGGGAGGATAGTGGCGGAAAGTACTGTAGGACTCGTGGATCCAATGTACTTTCTGCTTCGGAGGGAGGATTGCGAGAATGTTGCTTTCGAGGTAAGGAACTTGGCTTCTAGAACCCCCCGCAGGCTTAAAATACGTGTAGACTGGGTGGACGGAAAGAAGGTGATCAAGTCATACGGAGTTTTGCGTATACTATCAATACTTTACATCACCGATACAATCGTCCTAGATGAACCCCACCACGCCGAGCTTCATATACACTTTGGCTATAGCCCTCGTTACTCCCTTGCAGGATGGATGTTAGAACCCTTTTCGGAGTGGTTTTTTCTTGATATTTTGTTTTTGGGATGGCGGGTGGTTCCCTGGCTTTGGTGGAAGACTTGGGTGGCCGTATCCTGTTTCGCCTCCTATGACTTTTAAAATTCGTAGGAGGACCCTATATGATACGGGAAATACTCTCCTATTTTTTCTCTTTGGTAGCCTTTTTTGTTTCCTGAGAATGAAAGGCTGACACCGAAAACAGCAAACTAGACCCTACGAAGCAGAAACTGTCGCCTGCCAAATCTGCAACGTTCCGCTCGGAATCGTCGACTCAAAAGCGGATGGAATCAGACTCATGAAATGGTCGCTATCACTAGGGCTCGGGTCGTTCAAGGAAAACGGTGACGAGATGCTGGATAGTTACACCCTACCGCAGTGGTTATCCGCACATTTACAACTTCTGGTGGATAACACCGGACAGCGGAAGTTTCTCATCAAGCCTGGTGCGAGCATACTGTCACACCAGCATCTAGACGGGTCTGGCAAACGGATAGAGGAAGGAAACGAGGGTGTGCATATCTGGGTGTTTAATCCGAATACATTGATAACAAGGTCCGAAAAGCCTACGCCAACTCGAGCGGTTAAAGTGTATTACCAGAGAGTTACATCGAAGGGGGAGGTGGAGGGACTAGGTGATATCGAGACTGTGTACCTTCCCCAAGCTGTATACGGTCGATTCGAGAGGCTTTTAGAAGAGGGGAATGCGACTTTGCCGAAGGACTTAAGGACATGGGCCGGGGCTTGGAAAGGGGGATGGTTGGAGAGATTCTAGCTTTTATAATACAAGCGTCTGATCTGGACCTCTCACCCCTGGGAACGAGACTACTCTCACCCTACGTTCAATGGCTAGTGTCACTGGGAATCCAATAGCTATTCCATAGGCTTTTATGTAGCAAGCGGTTACGCCGGGCCGGTGATTATTAGGTTATTATACACCGAATGCGCCTAGGCCATGTCTCCTTGCAAATGGATATCTTTACTCGTAGTACTTTAAACGAAAACTGCCAATTTGTGCCTTATAACATGGAATTTTATAGGATATGCATATTGACGCACCCGAGATTTGGGATCCCGCACCCGAACGAGTCGCCAAATGCGTAGGCCGGCTCCGGTAGGTTAGCGGGTTCGTGAGGTAGACGACGTCGACCCGTCGCTTCGAGGTGGGGATAACGGTTCTAGCGAAGTTCTCATGCATGTCGCCGCCCGTTAACCGCAATTTTACATACCGTTGGACGGCTTTTGCTATCAAAAATTTCGAATTCCAGAATCCGGAGAAGGTTTGAATGTAGTTCAAATTCGAAGGGTTACAGGTCTAGCGAGGCCGATAGAAGGCCGATGGAAGGTTTATAAATTAGCAGGGCCTGTGCCCCCCAACTTGTAACTATAAATTGGATGCATGGAATATAATATCGATACTCGACGGGTAAACTGTAATCAACATCCTCTGGCACATATACAAAATAGCTACTTGTAGTTTTTCCGAATACTTTGAGTGGTATATACTATCAAAAGCGAGGTTCAGGTTTCGGCACTAAGGTTTATGCAAGTATGTTTGAACCCCTGCACCTGGCAATTGCTCTGCTGCTGGTGCTGCAAAACTCACAATTCAATTTCAAAATTTAGTGCTTCCAACTACGTCCCATCTCCCACCACCCCTCCAATCACACGACAATCCTTGTTCGGACCCTCAATCCCACTCCATTCGTGGAGGCGACGTTCAATCCTCCCCCTTCGTCCTTCCTTCCTCCTCTTCCTCCAACAAGATGGGTATCGACCTCGCCCTTTCCCGGGTCGTCAGGCTGATCCCTTCTTCCAGTCTCGCGTGGCGAGCACTGCATGTCGCGGGCACCAATGGCAAGGGTTCCGTTTGCGCATACCTCTCTTCCGCCTTGACATCCAGCGGCATCCGGACCGGGCGATTCACATCACCACATCTAGTCGACAGATGGGATTCCATCGCCCTCAATGACAAAACCATCGACTCAACACTCTTCCACGAAACCGAAGCTCTGGTTAAAAAGAGGAATCAGGAAGGAAATATCGGAGCTACGGAGTTTGAAGTTTTGACTGCGACTGCATTTGAGATATTTGCTAAAGAAAAGGTGGATCTGGCTGTTGTTGAAGTTGGGCTTGGGGGGCGATTGGATGCGACGAATGTTATTAAAGATCCGTTGGTTACGGTTTTGACGAAGATTGGGATGGATCATGTGGATTTTCTGGGCGATACGGTTGAGAAGATCGCGAGGGAGAAGGCTGGAATCATGAAGCCTGGTGCGCCTTGTGTGGTTGATGCTTCGAATCCGGAGGGTGCTTTGGGTGTTATTGCTGAAGTGAAGGAGGAAGTTGGTGCTGGAGAGGTTATTCTCGCTGCTCCGGAGGTTGATGATGTTGAGGATGTTCCTGCCGACGGGGATGCACCGGCTCCCATGCCATCTACGACTCCTGATGTTGTTAAGATCAGGACACCGGTTTTTGGATTACAATCTTATTCTCCTTCGTTACTTGGGAAATACCAGCACTCGAACCTAGCATGTGCTATTCATGCGCTTTCGGTGGCCGCGAAGACATACCCGCAGATTACGGCAGAGACGGTCAAGAAAGGTGTATCGGAAGCTAAGAATCCGGGAAGATTACAGTGGATTACGGTCAAGTCGTCGATAGGCAAGAAGCAGGAGATGATTATCGACGGTGCGCATAACCCCGAGGCCGCTGTGGCACTCGGACAGTTCGTGGACGAGAACTTGAGGGCAAGAATTCAGCAGCGGAATGTCACTTGGGTCGTCGGTATCAGTCATGGTAAAGATGCAAAGGGTATTCTTGGGGAGTTCTTGAAGGAGGGTGATGTCGTCAGCACCGTTGAATTCGGGCCTGTCGACGGGATGCCTTGGGTCAAGGCGGAGGAATCAGCCTTATTAGCCAAAGAGGCTGAGAGATTAGTTGGACCCAAGGGATTGGTTCGAAGCTGGGGGTCCGATTTGAAGGGGGCAGTTCAGTGGAGCTGTGAAGTCGGCTGTGAAGGGCCGATCGTGATTGCTGGAAGCTTGTAAGTTCCCATCAACCTCAAACTTGAAAGGGTACCCCTACTAACATCTTCTTGTAGATATCTCGCGGGCGATGTGACGAGATTAAGCAAGATCTTGTAAATACCACCCCGGCTAAGTTTGGGGACTGTTTTTTTGCTATTGCCTCTGTCTCAGGATCTCGTTATTTTTCTGCACATGGTTTTTTTCCCTTGCTTTATGCATATCTGAGTATTGGCGTTTACGAGCATTTTCATATGTTTGAGACCATCTCCTCTCACTTGGTTTTGGTTGTATTACCACTTCTCTCTGTATTCGAGGTTCACTTACACTTATATCATCATCACCATCACCACCATCATATGATATTGTCACCACCATCACTTCTGGCAGCCTTCTACAATAGTTGACTACTAGTATCCGCACATATTACTAACAACGGTACACAAGGTGTACGACTAGTAATAGTACTATAAAGTGTAACTTGTATTTGTACATATATACATATTTAACTCCCCTAGCTTGCGCTCTATTGTTACACCTCCTTGTGACAGATACGGGTCCTATTTGGGTACTGAGGTGGTTATTCATACGACCGGCCTGGGAGGGATTCGTACAACAATTGTGTCACACGAGCCGATATCGTGTGTCAGGATCTAGACTTCCCTTTTGACCACGTACCACCCACTAGTCTACTCTCCCCGATCGATTAGTTTGAAGTTCTAACATGAACTAGTCTTCTTGTTTGTCGAATAGATGGGTGGTATTGGACTGTTATTTAAGAATTTAGAATTTCGTTAGGCCAAGTTTGATAAGAACATTTGGCGTTTCGGATTGTATGTCGAATGTTGATTATATATATTTATATTTTTATAGACACGATGGTTTAAAATACGTGCAACAGCGCTGCGGCCGCAGGGGGGTTGGAGATATGAGACGCCCAGGGTTGGACTTGTTAGTCGCCAACCATAATTATAACTACAACCGCTGTTAGCTGTATGCTTTCGGATGTTCGTTGATGCGTCCCTTGGATTGTTCCATTCAAATGGTATGGTATAATACAGTCCTGGGGCTTAAATTTGTGGATAGCGAGTTACACAATGAAGCTATTCAGAACTCATGATCACTTATGTAATTAAATGTAGGATCGAATCACTACTCCTTCAAATCGACGACTTTGAGGTGCCCTAAAATGCGCCCCGTCCGGTCCGATATATGCTGTGCGCGAGGTGGTTTTGAACTTACAGTTATGTATATTGGGCAACAGGCCTGGCCCGGTTGGATGTGTGAAGTTGTCGTAATCCACTGGCGCTTGGTGGTCCTGATCCCTGCCAGGCGTCGCAACCGCTAACATTATAATTATATTAGTTAGCAAGATCGGGGCTTCATTGCAACTGCGACTAACTGGCTGCTATATATATGTGGACACTTTGGCATGAATCCCGCGAGGTTCGATCATAGAGCTAGAGACGTGATATTGTATATACGGACAGTCGAGTCCTTGCACCGCAGTACCGGCACCCCCATTGCATTCGATCATACCGTACATATCGTATCGTATCACAGACCTAATAATTATTACATTGCAAAGCTTCAGCTTGACCAAGTTAGGTAAGTAACTTGAGCTAGAAATTGCCTCGAAAGCAGCCCGCCGTCCGCAAAAAAAAGGTGTGGGAACGTGCGGAACGATAACGTTTGCATTTGCGAAACCGCCGTGTTGCCTCACCTCGCTGTGGTGGTTGTTATACTATCAAAGGATCCCGCCTGGTGGAAGTTAGGTAATTAAGCTGACCGCACTTAGGACATTCACATTCCGATCCCGACTTCGATGCAGACGGGCACACAGGACATTACGCACACGTAAATCGAACCTGTTCTTTCCATCTCTTCTTCCTTTGACTTCCACGCCGAGAAAAACGGTGGGTCACGTTCGAAGAGAGGCCGCATCATCGTCCCTCTCGTTTGCTCGCATCTCGAATTGCTGTTTGTGGCGTACGTGGTGGGCTGGGCCAACAGAACGGAACAGGCATTACGAACACGACTACCACTCCGAGCCCGCCTAGTTATCGATACCCGTCCCAGCTAACCCAGCTAATCCATCTCCTCTCCATCATCATCATCACCTCTACTTGCAGGCCAAACCGGGAGGAGATACCCCCAAAACCATCATTATATTATCACCTCGAAAATAATCACTCCTTAAGCTTCGGTACCGGGATTTGAACTCTCTCCCAAAAGCTGGCGTCAGGAAGTGCACAACCGTCAAGATGAGGCTGCTGCGAAGCCTACCGTTCCTGGTAGCGCTGTTGGGTGTCACGCCGAACCATGTCGAAGCCGGTGGGAAAGTCACCGTCAAAAAGACGAGTTTTGCCAGTCTACCGCAGGAGTACTTTTACTTCGAAGATAGTCCCGTAAGCTACCTTTCCCTTTAATAGAGATCCTTTGGGTTCCCGCCTTTTCCGCGAAACAAAAAAAGGCGTGCGTAAGCTTGTAGACGACTGGCTAACATGGGTTCATCACTTTTGTTGCGTGAGTTTAGAATATTCTGAGCTTCGATCAGATGCATGGCACCGTCTACAGATCTGGCGATAGCGGAGCTAGCTGGGAGGCCGTACCGGAGGGGAAGGGGAAGGCCATCGACATGTACCAGCACCCGTTCGACAATAACAAGGCTTATATCCTCACACTCAGCGAGAAACACTATAAGACCGACGATCGGGGAAAAACATGGCAAGAGTGGGATTCGATAGATCTTCCAAGTAACCGACAGATTCCACTACCGGCACTGAACTTCCACGCGGGAAAAGGAAAATCAGATTACATCATTCTGTTGGCACAAGTCTGCGAGGACGGATTCGACTTTGAGCTCGGGGACTGCAAACAAAGGGTCAGCTTCAGCTCCCGCCACTCTTCCTTGTGGAAATTATGCTTTTAATTCTTTTGGAGGTGGGGGGATTTTGGCGGCTAATTGAGGTTTCCGCATAATAGGCATACTACACCAAGGACAACTTCAAGACGAAACCGATCAAGCTGTTGGACGACACACATGGCTGTACTTTCGCTCAATCCACGAAACAGTTCGATGCCGGCTCCGAAGACACCGTTCTTTGTATCGTCGAGGGCTCGAATATGTATTCTTCGAGCAAGCGACGCATCTATGTTTCCGACAACTACTTCAAAAACGGTCTTGACGGGGCGATTGAGCCGAAGCTAGATGGGTCGAGCACATACCAGGGTATCACCGGTGTCGCCGTAGTCCAGAAGTTTGCGATTGTCGCCGTGAAGAGTTCCGGTACTTCCGAGATGGCATTGTAAGACCATATGCACATATTAGAGCTCCAGTAGGGTCCGGAGACTAGCTGCTAACTACTTGAATAGGTTCGTCAGCACCAACGGCAAAGATTGGGATAGGGCGGAGTTCCCTAGCGATCACGGCAAAGTGGAGGAAGATGCCTACACAATCCTTGAATCCATGCCGTCAAGCTTACAGGTTGATGTTCTAACGACAAAGGCATCGCACGCCGTTGGATCCATGTTCGCGAGTAACTCCAGGGGAACACAGTTCGTCCGAATCTTGCCAAATACCAATCGTAACTCCCGCGGCCTGGTCGACTGGGAACCCATCGCGAACATTGAAGGTATCATTCTTGCAAACGTTGTGACGAACGCCGCCCAGCTCACAGAAACTCGCGGTGCCGCCAAGAAAGTTCAATCAAGAATCTCCTTTGACAATGGTAGAACATGGAGTGGGCTCAAGGTTGATGGTAAAGATTTGCACCTTCACTCGGTCTCCGACCTTGACAACCTCGGCCGTGTGTACTCTAGCCCCGCGCCAGGTATGGTGATGGGTATCGGAAACACTGGAGAATTCATCGGGGACGCCCTTTCAGGAAACCTCTATGTCTCTGACGATGCCGGATTGACCTGGACCATGGCACGAGAAGGACAGCACAAATACGAGTTCGGTGACCAAGGCTCGATTTTCGTCGCCATCAAGGACGAAAAGACGGACAAAGCCGTCTACTCGCTGGACCACGGCAAGACCTGGGAGGAAGTTGATCTCGGTATGAAAATCACACCGGTACTTTTGACCACAACCCCCGACAGCACTTCCACAAAGTTCACCATGGTCGCAGTCGGACCGGCAGACGACGATGGCAACACCCGTTACATCATTTATTTGGATTTCTCCGACGTTCGAAGCAGAACTTGCAAGGAGGATAAGTCCGGAAAGGGAGATTTCGAGAAATGGTATGCCCGTGTCGATGAGAAGGGCGAACCCGACTGTCTTCTCGGCCACAAGCAGTTCTTTTGGAGAAGAAAGAAGGATGCGGACTGTTTCGTCAACAACTTGTACAAAGAACAAGAGCCCGAGCGTGAGGTTTGCAAGTGTACCGCCGAGGATTATGAGTGCGATATCAACTTCGCTAGGGAAAATGGCCAACCGGGCGATAAATGTGTGCCAAAGAGTCTCAAGTATGATGACAAGGGCAAATGTTCCAAACCATCGGATAGTTTCATGGGGCCCAGTGGCTACCGTCTCATCCCCGGCGACAGCTGCGAGAAGAGCGGTGGAGAGGACTTGGAAAAGGAGACAGAGCGAACCTGCAGCGAGCGTAAGCCCTCAGACTCCTATATGAATTGCGGTGATTCAATGCTAACAATCGTGTAGTTTCCACACCAGCACCATCCAATGGCAAGATCAAACATACTACTAAGGAGTTTGATGGTGAAATGTATCTCGAACAGTTCTACATTGAACGCTCGGACACATCTACCGGAAATGATGAGGTCGGTACCCTGATACTTAGCAAATTACTTCTAGTTACTAACAAGTATGAATAGACTGTTATCATGCGAAATAGGAAGGGCGTCTGGATAACTTATGACCAGGGAGAGAAATGGGAACAACCTTCTGTCTTCGATGGCAAAGAAATCGTTGCTGTTTATCCTGATACCTGGAACAAGGACCACGTTTATTTCATCACTCCAAAGGAGGAGGTCATCTACACCCGCGACCGTGGCAAGACTTTTAAGACCTTCAAAGCTCCTGGCCCCCCTAACGGTCTTGGAGTTGATGTTCTCAACTTTCACCCTCTCCGTAAAGACTCTATGATCTGGACTTCCCACAAAGATTGCCCTGGCACCGACTGTCACAACGTTGCCTACTACACCGTTGATGGAGGCGATACCTGGAAGACATTACTTAGTTACGTCAGATACTGCCGGTGGATCGCCAACTCTTACATGAAGAAGAAGAACGTCCATGACAACATGATTTTCTGCGAGCGCTTCGCCAACGATGATGTCAAGAAACCATTGGAACTAGTTACCAGTGACTCCTTCTTCACCCAGCAGAAGGTTCAGTTCTCTGGCATCAAGGGCTTCGCGACCATGGAAGAGTTTATCAACGTTGCTGTTGTGGATGAAGAGAAGAACACTTTGAAGGTCGTCGCATCTTTGGATGGCAAGACATTCGCCAATGCCAACTTCCCCAAGGGATTCGAAATTCCTCATCAACATGCCTACACTGTCCTCGAGAGTATCACGCATGCGGTCTATCTGCACGTCACAGTGAACGCTGCACTTGGCAAGGAGTACGGCGCGATTTTGAAGTCAAATTCTAATGGTACTGACTACATTATGGCCTGCCCTAACGTCAACCGTGATGAACAAGGTTATGTTGATTTCGAGAGGATGCAAGGCCTTGAGGGGGTTGCATTGGCAAACGTTGTCGTCAATACTAAGGAAGTCGACAACGGCGCCGCAAAGAAGTACAAGACCAAGATTACTCACAACGACGGTGGTATTTGGAGTTACATCCCTGCTCCAAGGGAAGACTCCAATAAAGAACGCTTCTCGTGCAATTCTAACGACGTAAGTAGCTGCATAATCCGAAGCTAGGCCCCTAGCGATTTACTAATTTCTTTTCTAGCCTGAAAAATGCTCTTTGAATCTCCACGGATATACCGAGAGAGCAGACAAGAGACATACTTACTCGTCCGCCAGCGCTGTCGGGTTGATGTTGGCCGTTGGCAACGTTGGTCCTGAGTTGACACCTATGAAGAGCGGTGATACTTTCCTCACCAGAGACGGAGGTATCAGTTGGGTTGAGATCCACAAGGGCTCTTACATGTGGGAATTTGGCGACCAGGGCTCGATTATCGTCATCGTGAAGCAAAACGAGCCCACAAAGTCGATCCTGTACACCCTTGACGAAGGCGCCAAATGGGAAGAGTACATTTTCAGCGAGACTTCCGTTAACGTCTTCGACATCTCCAGTGTTCCCTCCGACACTAGCAGAAAATTCATTGTTTGGGCGATGGAGAACGGTGCCGACAAGTTTACTGCGACGACAATCGACTTCCGTGGATTGACTGATAAGCAATGTGTTTTGGATCCCGAAAAGCCTGATGATGACGACTTTGAGTACTGGAAATCATCTCACCCGCATACTGACGACCACTGCCTGTTCGGCCATCAGTCCCAGTATGCCCGTAAGATTCCATCGCATCTGTGCTATATCGGACGACGAATCCCCCAGCCGCATAAAACATTCGAGAACTGCACTTGCACGCGAAATGATTTCGAATGCGACTACAACTACGAAATTGCAAACGATGGTAGCTGCCAATTGGTTCCCGGGTTGTCTCCTCCGGACCACAGCCAATCTTGCGCCGACAATCCGGATCAGTGGGAGTGGTTCGAGGCCACCGGGTACAGAAGGATTCCTCTGACCACCTGCAAGAATGGTAACGCGCTTGACGTTTCGAAGTCACATCATTGTCCTGGAAAGGAGAAGGAGTGGAGGGACCGCAACGGTGGTGGTATTGGAGCCGTGGGAATCTTCTTCCTTACGCTCCTTTCGCTCTGCATGGCCGGTGTCATCGGATATATCCTTTTCCAGCGATGGCCTGGCAAGCTTGGGTACGTAGTTTCCTTTTGTGATAATATATTGGCGCAAACACTAATGATCGTTGTAGTGCTATCCGTCTTGGAGACGATCGACCGCGGGAGCAGTCGCCGTTTATCAAGTATCCCATTATGGCCTTGTCCGCGATTGTGGCCGTTATTGCCATCATTCCAAGTGTCGTGGGAGTCTTGTACTCGGCCATTGCTTCCAGGCTACAGAGGCGTCCGAGGTACACCACCCGGGGATCATTCGCTCGGGGCGATTTTAACAACTACAACAACGTCGAAAACGACGAGGGTGAACTTTTGGGAGAGGATTCCGACGAGGAGGTGTAAAACCATAGTATTATTTTTTTATTATGCACGCGCAAAAAAGTGTATTTTGTGGTCTCTTTTACCAAATGACTTTTTTTGGGGTTTTCAATCGATATCAGCGGGTTGAAACAAAGAAGAGAAACTCGTCTGTTTCCCTTATGAGGCAGTCGTTTTTTTTGGATATCAAATTCTTTTCCTTAGGCGGTACTGGTTTTTTTTCTGGATGAGTGGTTCTTTCAAGCCTGTACATTCATACTCTTATCTTTTTAAAGGCTCACTCTCTTTCTTTCTCTTTTCCGCCTTTGCCTGGTAGCTGATTGATCTTTCTCTTTGTTCTTTTTTCTATTTTCATTATGGTTTTAGGAGATTTATATAGGATTACATTTCTTATCAAAAAGGGTTTTTGAATTCCTTCTTTTTATGCCGCTGATTCAACTATCCTCTTATTAGTATGCTCTGCTATTGTTGGCTTTTCGTATTCCTAGATGTGCATGGGGATTTTTAAAATTGTTCTGGGAGGATGTTTAGTCCAAGTTCTCGAACTTCGGTCGTATATGCATTTCTATCTTTAAATATCGCTTTTGCTTATAAGAAGAATCATGATGGTCGTCACACTTAGTATTATACAGTTCTGTAGATAGGTAGGTATTTTACCACCATGCCACGACACCCAGTCCACTCTGGTAGCATGATCCCTATTACAAAGTACCCTCGTTAGTTGAATGAAACCGTTATACTTTGTGCTGGATGTATACCAATTCGCAGACGGTATTGGAAAACTCACGATTAGTTTATACGGTGGCTTCATATCCGCATCGGCTAGGGAATCTCTCAACGCCGGGTCGACGGGTGTATTATCCATAAACTCCTCCTCCTCAACTCTAAACCTCACAGCCTCATTCTTATCAAAGAACAATTCATCGCCATCTTCGGTCCTCCACACCCAGACCTGTTCGTTGTGGTCGAACACGCTGCCTTCGAACAAGTAGTCCTTCGGTAGGAATATTTCGTCAAAGAAGTCGAGACGGACGTGGATTCCGTTCGGTGTTGAATTCGCGATTCGGCCGGTGATGACTTCGCCTTTGAAGGGGCGGAAGACGATGAGGCGGAATTCGACGTTGATGTTTACGTCGCCGGAGCCGGAGCCGATTAGGCCGTCGGAGGACTTGAGGATGTCGTGGAGGCAGATTGCGAGGCCGACTTTGTGGATTACTTTGTTTGCGTAGCGGGAGTTGATTTGGTCTTCGAGGGCTTGACGGGTGGGGGTTGTGAAGGAGGTTGGTTGGATTGTGATGAGGTCGCTGAGGCGGGTCTTTGATGGGTTAGATTTGGGGTTTTTGAGGGAGGGGGTGGGTGCTTACGAGGATGAACATCTCTTAGAGCCGCTTGTGATGTTGATGGTGAAGGCCTGGGTTTGGAGTGTGGATTGTGGTGATGGGGGGGGTTTGGGGTGGTTCACATTTCTGCGACGGGGATTGGTGAAGCTTAGCTTGCTCTTGTGGAAATTTTGGGAAAAGGTTTTAAGCCGCATGGTTCTACGGGTTTTCCCTTTGTGGTAACTGGGAAACTCAACACCATCGCGAGATTATCTAGATCTTAATATGTGAACTAATCTCGTGATACTTTTGAATAGCTTCAAATGCAAAAGGTATCAAACCCGCTTGTTCAATTCATCTGAAATTGACCGAGCTTGATAGGTAAGCTAGTCGTGTGCAATTGTATAATTTTGTGACCCCGAAGAGAGACCCACTTGCCCGAATCCTAGCTTCCAGCCTCAACCGCGCGTGTGGCGCCCGGGATTATACACAGTAGTTCCCCCCTGTGGCTTGTAAATTCTCCCCGGCCCAGAGCTAGAGCCCCAGGTCTTGGATTTAACTTTTTTCTACAAGATCGTCTGGTAATGTTGTTTTTTCTCTCCGTTCGGCACGGTACATTAATACCAGTCCGTTGACTTATAATAGCAACAGCACACGGGAAGAGTACTTCGTAGACGTACTCAAGATGGGTTCAATCTGCCGACGTTAGCGTCCACCGGCGCGCTTCAGAATACACAAAGATCTACAATATCCAATTTCTCAGGCGGCGTTTCGACCGGGAATAGTGTAGAGGGTACGTTAGTAGGGACATCCTGGCTCCACGTTTCACGATCAAAGGGCACTTGTTTACATAAACGTGGGCTTGCGCAAGATTGAAGTGAGGGGGAGGATGTAATGAGTGTCATTTGTCATTCTCCTAACTGACATTTTGCGATCGAGGCTAAGGTTTGTTATAACGTTAGGGTTCTAGTCCTTTCTTTCTCATCGAGTCTTCTTGGAAGGACATGTGACCGTGCTGTTTGATTCGTCTTTGACATTTCTGACTAAAGCTTTCTGATATTGAAACTCGGTCTTGTTTAGTAAGATGCTCTGGTTAGTACTTCATCGACAGGTCTGTGCAGTGCCTTCGAAATCGCCCAGGCTGCCCTGTCGGCTGCCATCGATGGACCCTCTCTGCATCACAGCGGCGTTTGGACCCCTTTGGCTTGCGTCCGTCCGTGAGTCGGTGGGCGAAAAAGGGAACCGAGATTTCTAGCCGCTTTTTCCCTCTCTTCGCTCTCGTTTCGAGACATGCATTGGCGAGAGGGAGCCGGAAAGTGCTTAATCGAAATCGATGAGGGTCCCGTCTGTGCTTTTGCATAACTACCACCTCGAGTGCGGTACATGTTTGTACCTCCTATGCACTCTTTCTAACAGCTTACTTGCTATGTTTTCTTAGCTGATTAGTCACGACCTGTCTTTTATGTCATGTTTGACCCCGAGATACGAAGTATACCGCATGAATATACGAGGTGGGTGTGCAAAATGCGGTCTCTGTGCATCGGCATCGCGGCCGGTCTGGGCCATGCATGCCGTGTGATGTTCTTCTATGCACGGCTCGTGTGAATCGCTCACCAAGGCCACTGCAGAAACTGGTCTAGTCCGCCGGTTCCTCGCGCTCAAACGTACATGTGAAAAGCCGCTGCAGCTACAAGCCAGCCTTTCGATGTGAAGCACTTTATCACCAACATACAACATACGTGTATCAACGATGCGCTGTCACTTACAATAGATCAAAACCAAAACTACTTGTTGGATTTATTTCGCGTCCAAATGTTCAAGGGGATATCATAATCGCAGGGTACAACTTCAGTTTTAGCTATCCAGGGGTATCCCAACGACACATCATTCAGCCCCGGGAGACTAATCCGCTGTGGGAGGATACAGTTCCCAGGGATTAAACTCTGACACACGCAGATCGCAGAGGACAGAAAAGAAGTCATCTTAGTCAGAATAAAACCTGGATATCAAGGGAGCATTCTTAGATCCCAGCTGTCGAGCTAGTTTGACTACTTGGAAGCCATCCTGATAATTTTGCGCCGTAAACCCGCGTATACATAACCACTCCCCATGCGCCTAGCTTCGAGGTGCCCAGGGGCGTGATATAGCGCCTACGTAGTGGTATGTATTTATGGATTTAGTTAGTAAGAGCTCATCTCATCGTAAAAAAGATTCTTTGTTATATTAAAACATGCGTCTTGCAGGTGGTGGTATGGAAGCAGAACTGCCGTATCTTATAGTCTTTAAAAAAAATAAAAAATAATAAGATACGAATGCTTTTAGAAGCGGCACAGTACATACACAGTAAACGTATCTACTAGTTATTTCAAAAGCTAGGCAGCGACGGGATAAAATAGAAGGAAAAAAATAGAAGGAAAAAAATAGAAGAGGTATAGAACAGTGATGGAGGAGGGATTATCGGCCGGCCTCATATGCTCCTCATGCATAGCCTGCATCTGCGCAGCTGCAGGGTACCGATTAATCCCATCGGCGCGACTCTTCGAAAGCGCGATTCAATTGGAGTCAATCTTATCCCCCCCCAGGACCCCGGTTTATCCCTCCCACCCCCAACTGGAACTTGATCCAAGGATTGGCTATCCGTCAAATCTTTGGTAAAAGCCCGTATTTCACGAGGGCAAAAAAACGTGGCAGGGCGTTGATTGGACCGCGTTCAGGCCTTCTTGATATGATATCCCTCATGGCTTCAGCCTTTAGGAATGCCTTCTGACCTCTGATTTCCTTTTCCTTTTATCAATTCAAAAAAGCTGGTTTAGCTTAGCTGAACTCCAACATGTTTTTAATCAAATTGCGCAACCGTTCCCGCGTTCCGAGTAGAATTACCGGTGCTCGCTGGAAAACCAGTGGTCGAAACTGAGACCTCTCCCTCGTTTGATGAGAAGAAAAAAAGACTAATCCTCAATATTATATAAAAAAATATCTGAGCCCATCGCGGTTAACAAGATAAGCTCCAACTAGTTAAACACCACAAAAAAAAGGTCTCAAAAAGTCATGTGAGCGAGGGGAAAGGAAAGACCCCAAGGGCGAAAAGAATGGGGCTCCACTCACACCGATATCCTCCTCAGAAACGAGGCGCTTCGATTGCGAATGAGGATGGAAGTGCCCCTGGGCGTTCAAAAAATGTGGAGCCTGCCCCCCATTACAAGGTTGGCAGATGTGGACGAGGGATCGAAATTCTAGGAACAGGAAGGAGACCTGCGAACCCCACTACTCTTTTTGTGAGCCAGAAAAGAAAAAAAGGAAAGCACCCCACTGGGCCCTTAGCCTTACGAGATAAGTCCCTTCAATTGATTCAAACCGCATCGGCCAAAAAGTTCAAAAAGAAAGAAACTCCACAGAACAAATATTACTCCACAGTTTTCTTCCCCTGTACGTACGTAACGTTAAAACCAAACGAATATACGGATGATGATGATCTCATCCCTCTTCTGGCTGCAACCGAAGCCCGGTGCAGCATTCCCAGATAGGGAAGAATATCTTCAGGGGTAAGTAACTAAATCGAAAGCTCCTCCTTTGGGGAGGGGGAAGAACCTGCAGCATTCGGGTGGGTTATTCCGCCGCGCATCCACTTTATTGAAGAATCGAGGAGAAAAAAAGACTATCGCGGAATATTCTATCTTCCAAGCGAGAGAGGGAAAGGAAGAGAGGCAAACCAAAAATACTACATAGCCTCAGCTCAGACTTTATCGAATTCGAATTGAGAGGTGGAAAAAGCACTGACCAGGTGCCGAATCCAGCTCGAAGGCTGGGATCATGAGATGCGATTAAGCTTCTTTAGTACAGTCGACAAAAAAAGCCACTCACTCTCAAGAAAGAGCGAAATTAGATATCATCGAAGAAAACGGCTGGCGTTGTATTTGGAAGAACGAGCAAGAAAAAAAAAGAATATCTCCCAATGAACCGAAATTTCGTGCGTTAACGGCCACGGGCACAACGGTCGAACCAAGGGGTACAGATCAGCCCCCTGCCTCGTATACCAGCCCCTCCGCTCCAACCGAGCTCGGCCTTAAGATTGTCAATTATCGAAGAAAAAGGATGATTGATGATGAAGCTAACCAAGTAGCTAGCATTTTCCTGAAGCTATTGATTCACAGTGAGCTATTCCCAGTCATTGGTTGGAGATCCCCTTTCCCCCTCGATTCGCTTCCACCATACTACAGTACTAGAGAACCACTTTTTCGAAGGGGGAAAGTTTTTCTCTCAAGCGCAAGCCAATTGTTTGAAGGAAGAAAAGACATGAGGTTGATCTTATGATCATACTATGCACAATCATGAGGTGTGCAAGTTTATGAAGTCAGGAACCAGGGTGGTTTTTAACATGTGGTTGGTGGGCACCCATCTTGCGGTTAAAATTCATGGAAGCTAGTGAGACCGAACTTGTAAATTTCGTGAGAAAGTGCCCTCTCAACACCAAGAACGGTATCACCGAAGGGGAAACCAAAAATTGCTATGATCACGTACGAGCTCTTACGGTCAGGTACTCTTTTTGGGGGGTTTTTGATTGAATTTCTTGGTTTCATTGAATTATTCTTCCCTCCGTCCTCATTGGACGAAGAGTCTGATGTCCTCTTTTTCGCCTGCTCTGCCCTTCCCCATCCTTACTCATTTTTTGGTGAGTGTGAAATTGGATAAGGAACAAAAACCCTCTCTATCGAAACTGAAAAGCAAATAAAAAAAAACTTCGAGAGACCCCAGGCTAGCTATTTTAACAAAAAAAAGGATGAATGCATACGTGCCGTTGGTATCATGACTTTGACAAAGAAAGAAAGAAAAAATCAAAAGCTAAAAAGGAAAAGGTTATGAAATTACAATCAAGATAAGGAAATTAAGGAAGAGCAAAAATCAACGCTCAATATGCTGTCAGCAAAATGATTTTGATGGATGCCGGTAAATCGGAAACCCCACAGATGATGTCGAAAAAGGAAAATGCCATCGTATATTTTCTGGCGATGGGTCGAGAGTGTGCAAGTGAAAAACGAAAGTATGGTTGATAAAAAAAAGTAAAGAAAGTAAAGAAAACTCCAATGCACCGGCGAAAATGTCAAGAAAACAGATAGCCTCCCCAAAATAGAAATGTGATGAATGGAAGTTGAGAGTTTCCGTGATGATCGAGTTTTATGGTTGGGTTTTTATTTTTGAAAACAAAGGGAAATCATGATAGGATGAATTGAGAAGAGATGTTCTCTGTAGTTGAGGGGATGATGAGGAATGATGAAGTTGAGTTGTTGATCAGTTAGACGTGGCTGATCTTCTTCCAGATTTTCTTCCAACCTTTAGTCGCTGGTGTCTTCTTTTGATTCCCAGAAACCATGGCCATGGGACTCAGAGGGGGCATGGTTGTATCAAGTGGCGAGAGTGGACCTTCTGGTGAGCCGAGAGGGCTTCGTAATGGTTGTTGCCAGCCATAGATCTCATCATCATGAGCCCGAAGGTCCTTCCGAGTCAATGTCATACGTAATGTCATCTCTCGGTTATCGAGTCTCGAGGGCACATTGAGACCCCGCGAGCCTTGTCGTGAGCTCGACTCAACCCCTCCACTTGTAGCAGGCCGCGGTCGAAGACCAGTGTTCAAAACCTTCTCTTCTGTTTCGGCGGTAACTATTGAAACGGTCTCGACAACCTCAGACTTTTTGGTCGAGGCATCGTTGGCCAGAGATGGGAAGCCAAATTCGATAGCTTCGTCGAAATTCTGGGGAGATGCGAGATACAGTCGTAATTTGTGTCGGGCATCTGGATCCTGCCAAAATGTTGCATCGTGCTCGAGTCCAGTCCCCGCAAGAGAACCTCTCATAGCATCATAAGAAAGTGAGTGCGAATGTGAATGCGAACGGGTTGTCGGTGCGGATGCGGTGAAGACAAATCCAGTAAATGATGATCGAGATTGTCTGAAGTTCTTGGTCAAGGACATTGACCTTCTCATAGAACGTCGGGATGCCATGTCGACAGGGGCAGGGGCAGCCTTCAAGGGGGTGGGTTCGAAGTTCTGCATTGGAAGAGCGAGAGAAGAGAAATCGGTTGTTGTATCCTCCAAAGAGCTTGACCTGGACGAAGGCCTGTCAAGGAAATCTATATACTTGTACGATTGGTCGAAATTTGTATGGTCCTTTTCGATAGTAGTTTCGTAGATATTAATAGATGCAGAAGAGTGACTTGTCAGAGTTGTTAGACTCCTGTTGGCAAAACGTGGCGGTAAAAGATATAATGTTCGATCAGCGACAGCATCAGGGAAGAGCTCCTGGCATCGCCGTTGTAATATATTGCGCTCTTCCTTGGAGAAATACTTCCTCTTGATCGAGTCGGGCAATCTCATATACCACAGGGCATCGGATTCAGCAAGCAAGAGTTGAGGGGGCACTGATGGTTTGACTTCTTCCTTCTTGTTATGACCATGCGGGTGCCGTAGAACACTTAGTCTCTTATAACAGTCCGAGGAATTCGACCCGGGGCGTGCGGAGGAGGCTGTTGCGTTGGCATAGGCTAATCGATTGTTGTTCGACTTTTGGGTTAGTCGCAGCCGCTCTACGCTGCTAAAGTACTGTTGGAGCCGAAGCCAGAGAAGAATTAGCAAACTTCGAGGTCCACCGAATAAGTCTAATGGGGAATACGGATTGAGACAAGCTGGCAAAATAAGAGAGGTATAGGAAGTAGGTACGTGGATATATGCACATATGCATGTGAAGTATTGGATAAAGTATAGTATAACTAAGAACGTACCTTTCTCCTGACTGCTTCAGGAAATCGTGAAAACTCCTCCTCGTTAGAGGGATAGGTTGTAATCATAGTGACCGAAGACCCATGGGATGACGATGATTTTCTTCGAGGTGTTTGTTGGAGATTAATATTGTAGGAATCGAAAGGTTCGACTAGTGTTCCCGTCGAGGAGGACGATGTAAGATGCGAAGACATTATGGCTTCTTCCCTCTTTCTTATCAGCCCGCCAAAGTTGCAAGTACGTATACTCGATGGTATTAAGTACGAGTTTTAATAATGAAACCCGTACTCTATCTCAAGTTCATGTACAAGGTTGTCGTAGAACGAGAAAAAAAAAAAAAAAAAAATAGTGGGAAAAAGATGGGTTTAGCTATATGCAAGTGAACATGCAAGTGATAATATTTGCATCCACCTTCCTCCGAGTAATCTTCAAATCTGGTCAAGGTGCAGTCGAAACTTGTCAAACAAACCCCAAATCGAATAACGTCAGAAACAAGAAAGAAGGGAGCTAGAATCGTGAGAAAAACGAATAATGTGCCTTATTATTACTATTGTTTGACACACGCATCAAAAATCTTCTAGGCGGGCCGGCTGGTATTTGTAGAAAACAGCAGGCTCCGTGGTGGGCATAGGCATAGATGTTTCTATAAACTCATCCAGAATGCAAATGCCTATTCTACCCTGTCTTGTCTGTATGTGTATGTGCGCTGGTAAGACGCAATTGCTAGAACCCTGCCCTGGCCGGCCTAGTCAATTGTAGGTATAACTAAGCAACTATTCAATCGAGGGGGCTGTTGTATAGCGGATAGGCTGTGAATCTGACTGCAAACGGTACTTGGTTATCGACGGCAGAGTTTTGGGGGCGGATGCAAGGGGAGCGATGTTCTGGAGGCGTAGGAGTAGGAAGCAGGAGTAACAAAGCAGGATTTTGGGAAGATTATCAACATTTTTCTAACATCGCGATGAGACAGGCCAGCAGTTTTATCACAAGTTCCTCCCACAAAGAAAAAGCAAGGGGAGAGTACGAACCAGGCCATCTTTTGATCAATTGAGCAAAGAGGGTCCCTTGTAACGTATCTCTTTTTCGGATTGGGCTTCATAACCTCTAGGCCTCTTGTCACTGGCTGGGTCGATCCTCGCGGTGGAGATGGCTGTGAATTGTCAATCACTCTCTCGGAGAGTTCCAGAGGGACGAAGGAAATCGTGGGCTCATGGGGTGGGAATTAGAAAAATTGGAAAAAGAAAACCCAGAATTCGAAGCGGTTACCGTTCCTGTATTACTGAGGTACCCGTTGCGATTATCTCGCTCCCGTATTCCTTTTGGGCCTGTACACCACCCCTGGGCTGGACTGGCCAAACTGGCCGCTGGTTGGCCGAAGCGCGGTGTATTCTAACGACCACGTTCTAATGCCTTGGAGTTCACGCAGGGGTTCAAGAATTATTCTTTCGGTCGCATAATGAGCCTTTTCCCGTTGGGCTGATTGGACTCGATTGAAAGAAACTGGCGGCAGACCCGGGGCCGTTGGCAGGTTCTGCAAAGCTCTTTGGGCGGATCGATAGATCGATCCTCTGCCCCCTCGTTTTCTAGCTGTGTCTTTGGAATCACAGTATTCCATGAAAGTACATACTGACATAGTACTACGGACATACGACAAATGTCGTTTGGAGGAGGAGTCCATATTTGGGGTGACGTTTCTTCTTTTCCCACATTCTTTTTTTTTTTTTTTTTTTTTTTTGGAAGGGGCGGGATGGATATCCCTTGCTCAATTTCATCCCTAGCTACGAAGGCCAGGAGGGCTGCACGAAATAGCCACAGATAGGAAAGTTTAGCTTCGATCTCTCATATCCATGCTAACAAGCTCCCAGGGATGAGAGAGCAAGAGGAGTTCAGGTCATTCCCCACACTGGAGGTTTCCAACTCCAATCCATGACCATTGCTTTGTGTGCTTACGTAGATGGCTATGTAGGATAGATGACGGTACATTTGTGTGTATCAGTCGAAAGGTTCTGTAGTACAATCTTGAAACTATGTGACGGCTCACCGAGAAAAAGGAAGAACTAAGTAAACAAAGCTGCTGTTAAACGTCGGAAGGCTGCGTAATGCAAGGACCAGTATCTGGGCCACTGTCAATCACACGGGTACATGATACTTGATGCAATACTCGAGGCCATCTCGTTAATAAGAACCGAAGACGGGATCTCTGCCACCTGAAGCCTTCGAGGTGGGAAAAACAACCCATTCGGACGTATGATTGGTAGAGCTGACAAAATATCGCCTTCGAATGGGTGTGCTTGACCCACTCCTTGGAAAAGCCCTCGCATCTCGTCTACGACGACGGCGAATGCACAGGTTTTTTTTTTTTTTGTTTTGTTTCTTGGAAATCGAAACACCCCACTCGAGGACTCGTACTTCGATGACACCCCGCGCACACATGCACAGAGGTTATTGGGGTCTTCTTATTGTTTTAATTGATACTACGGCTAAACGTGTCGGGATGCATTGCGTACCTACCCCGACGTCTACAGTCCAAGACTGGATAAAGTACTTTAGCAGCCGCCCTCATCAGAAGGGTACCCACTTTTGGAAGCTTTGCAGCTTACTCACAATATAAGCAACGACTCTCTTGTTAGCCAGCCTGATCATTTGTGCCTCACAGATGCCGGTAATGCCGGCCCTCGCAAAATGCGCGCAAAAACCATACCAATACTAATGCGCTGACGAGTCTCGAACGATATTTTAGACGAAACTTTATCTCCGGCTCTTTGTAAAAAAAAAAAAAAATGACCAGACGGTTAGCCTTGATCTAGATAGCTATATCTAGTGCATGCCCGGAAAAGTATCCCAGATCGAAGTTCAAAATGTAGAGCCATCCACACGTGCTTGATATCTACAACTTTAATTTCAAGATAGCGATTACGCCCTTTGATCTACACAAGTTACGCAGGAACATTAAATGACAGTTATTTTTGGGCGGCCGGTTTGCGATCGATCGTGGAAATTAGCCATTGCTCTTGAGATGAGATTGAGATAGATCTCTCGAACACGGACCGAAGGATTCTCCGGTGTTGCCCGTTCTGGGTGTTACACAGGAACAAAGTTCAAGAAAAGAACAACCCCCTTCCGGCCGCCCCGCGCCGGCCGTGTTGGATATATCTGAGCTCCTCGCAGCCTCGTTGGACTCGAGTACTCCTTGCTCCGCAACGCCACTTAGGAATGGAAATCCATTCGGGGATCCGATATCGTATGATCTTTCTCGTCTATTCTCTCCTCCATTGGACTCATCGGAGAATTCTGATTTGCTTGGGTCGCATTGTAAATCTCGATCGAACCACGATGATCTAATATCTCGGCTGTCTTGCAGTTTGCAATGGATCGAACCATCTTGAGAATTCCCGTTTTATCGCTCATCACGCAAGCCCACACGTGGTAACCATAACTAGAGAAAGAGAGAAAGGGAAAAAAAAAAAAAGGACCCTTACTTATCCTTGCGTGGATCTCAATGCAGTCGGAAATGAAAAATATGTGACAACGTGGAGGTCGGCGGGGAGCTACACAGCAATTAGGGTCGGCCATTGTAACCTCAATTGATTATCTTCGCCAATTCGCCCCATATATCACCATTTCTGTGATAGCGTCGAGAGAGAAAATTTTGCAAGCCCACGATAATAGGAATTTCGAGTGAGACGAGTCGAAAACTAAGTGTTGAATCGAATCTTTTCATGCAGGAGACATTGTTGGAATCAACATACCGACCTGTCCCCTTTCCCCCCTCCTCCCTTCTTTGGCTTGGATGGCTTGTTTTCTCAGCGGAAAGAGAAGCCGACGGCGTAGTTGGAAGTATCTTTTGCTCCAGTAGCAAAGCGAGCGAAAGCAGTTTGACAGCACAGGCCGCCAAAAGTCTAACGTTCTTTGTTGATCTCCCGGAACATCCCAGCGTTCCAAGCCAGCCACCGAGGGTCCAAGCCTTGGTCAAACTGGCAGGAGGCAATGTGCTGGTGTTGAAGAGACTTCGAACTTGCAGAACTCTGAGCTTCTGCTGTTGATGGTTGTAATTCAATTGACAGAGCGGGATATGTCTAAGACACCTTACATATGCAGTCCGCGTTCGCTTGGTGAGACTCTAACGACCAGGACACCCACAACCACCTGTCAAAAGACCAATCAATATATGTATATATCAGCCGCAGAATATCAACGTCAAGATATTTATTGTGGATCGAGATTTTCCATATTATCATGACAGGAAACTTTCTTCGGTTTCCCCTGCGCTCGAAGCACAAACGGCACAAGCTGTAAGGGCACAGGTTCTTGAACCAACGCCACAGTTCATTTTATCCTCCAGAAAAAACCTCAGTATGGTCTGACTTTTTCAGCTTCCAGGCTGAATAGAAACTCCTGCGGTCGATGGCTGACGCAGGGGTATTGTCCCAACCAACAGACAATAGTTACCGTTTCTCCACTAGCAGTTCCAATACCGTTATTGACTAGCTACGCAATACCATGGAAAACGTTACTGGCAACGTTCTTCTGGCACATGGCCTAGCTTAATGATGTGTCAACTGTTACCAAGAGGGCTTTCCGGTAGCCACCAACATCAGGTCGACTATTAATTTCACAGGCACAATTGCCTATTAGAAGCTGTGAAAAGGCGACTTCCCCCCCACAGTCACCGTCATATTAAAACGATCCTAGTCAAGAAAAAATAAATTTACAAGATCGAACATTCTACCACCCCGTCTTTTCGCTTACCCATGCTTCGCAGATACGAGGGCAGCTCTCATGACCCAATTATAAACCCGCCTGGCCCGAATGCGATTCCAATTTTTCTGTTGGCTTTTCTTTCCCCTTCGTCACTTGAAATTTGGACCAACATGCAACAGCTGATGGGGTTTTCTATGAGAGCTCGGTCGAAGCAATCGTTTGTGGGAAGGAGAAGCAGGCACACATATGCAGGAACGGGTTCTTCGGATATTGGCCCTTTGTGAATCCAGCACCCAGGATGCCGGGATAGTTTTCCTCTCACAATTAATCCGTCTTTGGTGTTGCACTTCTCCTGAACCTCGGGAAACCATTCCGACAAAGTGGTGTCAATGCTCTCAATAACTGTAGCTCGAGCGCTCGTTTATATTTCGGGGTCTTTTTGCTGGCAGCTATGGAATAAGGCCACCATTCGGCGTGACCGATATCGCCCAGGCGCGTATGGGCTTTATCACAGATGATTTAGTTGGCAGATTGAATCTAAAATGTGAATACATACACATAACATGCACATAAATGAAATTATAATGTGATATCTTTCAACTTCCCCAGCAGCAAGAAATTGCAACTCCCTCAGCCTGCTTTGTGGCGGCGTATACCGTGCGCCGCTTCAAATTTCGCGTTCGCAGCTGATATAAATCCCAGTTTAAAAAAATTCATTCGTGATGATTTTAAAAAATATATTGCAGAAATCTTTCGAAAAAAGAGGGTGTGCTCATATGTCACAAATCCCTCCTCTGACTACAACATTACAAAGCCGTTTTCTCTCTTGTCAAAAACCCACCACCACCACCACCACCAAGTCACTTGGTTCCGTGCTGGATTAACTTTAGCATCTAACCAAGGGCACGACGAAAGCTGTTTCAATATCTACTATTACAATATCGATTTATCCCAACCACAGACCCTCTTTTTTTTTTTTTTTTTTTTTTTTTTTTACGATTCTGTGCGTTGGCATAATATAATCTATCTCTCACAAAGGCACATTCTGGCAGCTCGTACTCGCCAGGATATCCAGATACGAGGACGCGACCCCGGATTCTGAACCTGATAGGACGAACGCGGCCTATATTTCCCGATATTAAGATCTCACAAGCAGCACACAATTACTAGTCAACTAAACTAACATTCGGATTTTGAATTTCGGCAAAGCAGAAATGTTTTATCTCGGTTAATAAGCTTATATTATAGACGTTTCATGTCAAAAACAAAAACAGGGCGTGCTTCGAATCAAAAACAAAAAAAAGTACAAGATTCATAAAAATAAGAAGAAGAAGGTGTGCGTATGCTGGATTCCGAAGGTACCCGGCCTCCTCGTAGAAACAAAATTGCGTACGAGGGTAATAAAAATACACCGAGCACAAAGGGTGTCTGGCAATGGTTACACAAGTTGTTCTACCTAGCCACCTTGTTATTATATCTTGTTTCTGAAGTTATATAACAGAATTAGAACGGCCTAGAATACCTTTGAGGAGTGAAAGCTTGGGAAGTAAACAAAGCGAAAGCTTGTGGCCCCTTCCTGTCAATTAGAAACTGGCGGCAGAAGCCCGTCTCATACACCCGTTTCTTCTTTTTTTTTCCCTAGACTACCTTTCGCATTTTTCGGGGCGGTTGTATAATTGCTCCAGACCATTGTATCATATACTCCGTCAATAATATGCTGTACGCCGAGAGGGTTTACGTATACAAAGAATAGAGGATAAATCATATATCATGTTAGACGGCATCGCATGTTTGACACTGCAACGTCCGATGTCTGAAACTCGACCTAGGGTCACGAGGTCTCCACGTAGGAATATCAGACGCACAGGGCGGAATATAGATACGTGCACACGAAACCAATATGCTATTGTAGCGATTATTAGGATTCAGTAATACTGTATAAACCGAGAGTGCACTGTGTAAGTATACTAATCATGACCAGCATTCGCCGCCACTTCTGTGCAACCATTACCACTAGGTCCCCTGATCAATACACCATCCAAAAATTTGTGAATCACATTCGAAACCAAATATGTTCCCTTATGCCATTTAGAACATTCCTTGTTCCTGAGGGATATTTTTCTTGATATTGGCAAAAGCTTGTAAAACCGAAGATTCGAGGAGGCAAAAAACTAGGAGTCGGTAGCACGATACCGATTTTTATAGTATCGAACGACATCAGGTTGGTCGCATGGTTTGAACGTTTGGAGGAGTGGTTGGAGTTTAAGGTTTTAGGATGTATACAATTGATCATAGTAAGATATACTTCAAGAAATGATCCTCAATGGCCTTGGATAGCTGTTCTTTTCTGCAAGGGAGAACCTTCAAGCATCCAATCCCTAGGATATGATGTTTTCGAGGATCGGGAGGATGGATAATTGTAATTGTGCAACATTGTCGACTCCCAAACCAACCACTCGCAAGGTTTCGTCTTTACATAACTTCATGATAGAAGTTCTAAAAGTTAAATTTAAGCCCATCATGATTGCACTTCAGAATTTGCAAAAATCGAAAGAGCTCCAGAATATGAGACACGCATGTACTTCGTAACCAAAACCTGAATCCTTTTTTTTCCAAACTCGACAACGGGCCCGTGAAAGGTAATACAAATACAACATCGACAACGCGAGAGAAGAGCCCACAGGGCTTCTAAAAACCCCTTCATGAAATTGATCATTGATCAATGAGACAGGTTCGATTGCAAGTACTACCAAACTCGAAACCTTCCATGAGACGTCTACAGATATACGTGGCGCGGATGATACGAATGTGTAAAATATGGGATGAAGAGCTCCTCGTATTTAAGGCTTTTGTGCTACTTCGCTCGTATAACCTATTCCCAGTCAATTCAATCTTGGGAGGAAGGATCAGAGTGGGACGTCTCGAAATGTCAAAATTAGGGTTTTGATGGGATCGCAGTCGGATAGCTAGTACTAGGTACTAGGTCAGCTATTTGCATTAATCTTGTAAATTTTTATCAAATCATGATCAGTCAATAGAACCAACATACCATAATGAAATGCCGGTTTTCCAAATGTAGAAAACTTGATATATATCGCTAGTATATCTGGCTCTGGACAGCAAGTCCCCCGAAAATGTTTCATTGGACTAACAGCAAGGCCAAGCCTTTACAGCTACATGCTGTGTATCAATCTACGTATGGGTTATCCTTCAAACGACAATCGAATCTTGTCAAGATTGGTTAATTAATATTACTGGTTCAACCTGACGATCCTACAACATCGACAGTAGCTTGATGAGAATACTGCAAGCCAGCGGATAGATCCAACCCGCCCCCGATAACCCCCACACCAATTAACCACAAAGCAATCGAATCTCACAAACCCCATGGCCAAGTCATCTCGCCAAAGTACCTAGCCTACGATGCACTCCCAAGCGGTACCATCGACACCCTAGCTCTCAATGGACCCTTAGTACCTTGCCCGTGGGTTCGGCCCTTGTCAAAACATGAGTCGATCCTCCATATATGCACGCACATAACCGTCCATGCAAGAGCTCACATGCCTATATGTTTTAAAAGGTCACACAGGGCTTGCAGATACATCCTCGAGAGTGGCTGTCGGTGTAATAGACTGCACCTCCCCACCAATTGCAATAGTAAGCCAATCGGCTAACGTTGCAACTAGATCCTGCATACTATAGGGAGAGCTCTAATTACTTGATTCCTAAGATCATCAAAGGGATCCTACAGATAATTAACTATGAAGAGTCACTCACCCTCGACTGCGTAATAAACACCGCGCAGTTAACTAGTCGGTGCGGTGATACGGAATCTATCATGTGTGATCCGAACGCGACGGCTGCGGCGCCTGCATATTTCACGAATACTAAACTCCGTCGCACAAAACATATCCCTTCTCTAACACTCTATCATAGCCCTCAAGTGCATACAACTTGGACGAATTGAAATTGTTGTGATAAAGTGGGTCGCGGCGTCGGGCTGAGGCTCCGAATTGTTTTTCATATGCATAATGCCACGCCCAACGGTTTGAAAATTATGTGTTCGGCATTTGCTTTACCAGACCAGTTCGCCATTACAAATTATCTCATAGACCAGATACTGCTGCAAAGGACTTAGGTAGTATCACAACTTCCATCCTTCTGACGACTCAAGCAAATTAGCTATCGACACATTCGTCCGGCCCGCCGGATCATGCACATCTTCGCACCTCATAACGCCATAGCTTAATTATATACGTAGCACTACATACCGAACTGAAAGCAAAGGCACAGTTTCTAGATAAACCATGCCCTATAGCCAGTTAAATCATGAATGCAGTCTCAAATAAAACTTCAAGACCCTCCCGGGGTAGTTACGAGACAAATCGTCGAGGTTGACTACGCCGCTTCGGCCATGTATTCCATTTTATGCACATCATCTAAACGCCAGAACATCCACAGCTAATGCATTCTCCAGCTAAAATACCTTTAATAATACAGACTCCTCAAAAAAATAAAAAGTTGCAAACCCGAAGATTAACCCCTTAAGAAAAAGCGAGTAAGGAGAAAAAAATAAGAGAAAAGAACAAAGCACTTTTAGGGTCCCCGTAAGAAAGGGCCCTCCCGTATTACGATAACAACCGTTCTCATCAACATGACTGCCAAAACGAAAGCTGAACATGCTTGAATAACCCGTTGAGCAAAACGTGGAATTGAATTTAAGAAAAAAAATATATCGGGAAGACCTAAAATCAAGGAATAAAACTAGGTGAAATCCGAGCTGAGATATCTGGTTCTCGGCCCTAGTCACCCACTCGAAGTGGGCGTGCAAGAATACACCGAATTAAACCTTTAGAATCTCTTTCTCAACAAAGAAATTGATTGCCTGTAAAAGCTTCACATTTTCCTTTTCCATTTGTGCTTGCATGAGCTGTTGTATTATGTTAGCGAATGGACATTGCATATGGGTGGGAATGGGAGCGGGAACTAGTCCAACATACCTTGTCATAGAGAGATAGATCCTTCGGCTTCGTTTCCTTTTGTTGCTTCTTTTCTTCTCGTCGCTCTTTATCTGTTTTTGGAACGCCACCTTCATGCAGATATTTGCATTTGGCTCCATACCTACAGTTTTTCTTCAACCATAGCTTACACACTTGCTTCTGCTTGTTCGGATTTGCCGCCGGTGGCGGCTTCTCCGGCAAGCCAGTGGGCTTGGTTGAGGATTCTTCAGGGGGTGCATCTTCGTCCGACTCTTCGGACCCCTCGACGGACCCAGACTCGTTCTCGGATCCGTCTTCCGCAGATTCACCGCCGGATTCGGCAGTGCTTGATGATGTAGACATCGCCACGGACTCTGAATCATCATCATCGCCCTCCAAAGTGACCTTATCCTCATTGTCCTTGGACTCTGCCGCATTATCAAGTGGCTCCTCGACAATAACATCCCCTTGATCCTGGTCGGCTGATGGGTCCCCAATTAGATCATCCTCCCCTTCTGGGAACGATTCAGTGACTAGTTCTGCTTGCTGAGCATCGCCAGATTCGACTAGCTCATCCATTGCAAGAAAATCTTCTTCAAGGGCAGCAAGTGTAACTGCCTCGGCATCGGCGACTTCACTCTCGAGCTTCGATTCCGATAGTTCTACGGGAGGGTCGTCCGTTGGTTCTTCAACCGTTACGCTATCTGGTTCTCCATCGGGGGCGGTAGCCTCTTGATCCGCGGCGGCTGAGTTTTCCTCAAACACAACCGGCGCGTCATCCTGAGGCTTCTTCTTCTTCTTCTTTTTCTTCTTCTTCTTGCTCTGTTGCTTCGACTTATCCTCGTCATCCGCAACTTCGTCTAACTTACGCTTTCTGAGCTGTGATTCGGTTTGGTTGAGAGAGTCAAGTTTCTTTTTGAGAGCCTCGTTTTGGTCTAGCCTTTGCTTTTCTTCATCTTCCGCTTTCTATCGTGGTGTGTTAGCAAGCGTTGCTGTATTTAAAAGGTGCTGCTTGTATTACCCTTTCTGCCACTCTCGCAGCCGTCGGCCACTTTTTCTTTCGTTCCTCTAGCCACTTTTCAATTTCAGCCGGGTCTTGCAGGGAAATATCTGTGCCTTTAACCTTGGAGCTGGATGGATGTTAGTAAACCGCTCGTACTTGAGGATTCGTGTTTGATATGCTTACCCTGCGGCCGTCCAGAGGGCATATTCCTCAGGTGACATGTCAAGGTCCGGATTCTGAGGCGGCTGGAATTGCTGGCTTTGATTCTGGTGGTGACCTCGGTGACCTCGGTCCTTATTGCGCCTATCATGATTGAAACCATTGTTGTTTCGGTGCCCAAAGTTCCCCCTGTTTCGATTATGTTGCCCATGGTGTTGATTATGATTATGATTATGATGTTGATTATGACGCTGCTGTTGGTTCGGCACGTGCTGATTGAAATTGGATGGCGGTGGGGGGTGAGGAGGCAGTGAGGGAGGTGGCTGAGGAAGGGAAGAAGGCCCGCCGAAGAAGGTTGGAACGGAAGGTGGAGCTGGTGGGCGCACTCTTCCATCTACTCTAAGATCTGCATAGGAATGGTGAGGCCGAGGACCTTGGTTTTGATAAGGCGTGTGGGGTTGGGCGCTAAGCTGTGGGGGAGGAGGTGGTGGCTTCCCATAGGGTTGATTGGGCTGGAAAGATGCAGCCGGGGAAGGGTGTGGAGGCTGAGATGGGCTATAGCTGGTTGGTGGAGGAGGCTGCTGAGGGAAGAATCTTATAGGTTGAGGGGTAGAGGTAGGGGTCTGGTGCTGGGGTGGTGGCGGTACCGGGTTTGGCCGTGGCCATCTGTTCGGCGTCTGAGGGTATGAATTGGTTTGGACCGAGTTATAACCGGTAGCTTGGGGGTAAGGTGGGCGTGATTGAGGTGGTGGTGGTTGATGCCCGAATGCCTGTGGGGGTGGTTGATACTGGCTCGCCTGGTGAGGAGGTCTGCTCTGGAAGGTCGACGGGGGAACTGCAGCAGGATAACTCGGTGCTTGATGGGCAGGTGGGGGATACGGAGGTGCAGCAGGGGCCTGGTATGCACCCGCTACAGGATACAATGGCTGTGGTGGAGATCCATGTGGTGGATGGGTGCCATAGTTCGTGTATCCTCCTCTGCCCTGGCCCTGATTAGAGCCTCCCCGATTGTTAAAATTTCCTCGTCCACCAGACCTATTGTTCCCACGGCCGCGATTCCCATAATTTCCACGGGAGAACTGATTGTTCTGAGGGGAGTTGAAAGATGGCGGCGGGCCTGTGGCTTTTGGAGGCGGAGCTGGGGGAGGCCCGTAGATGTAGCCGTTCTGGTGCGACATCTGATCGGAAAAACGTGGATCCAGACAGGTTCACGTCGCCATACCACTCATAGGGGTATTCGATTGCAGGTAGATTTTATCAGGCCTTGGGAAGCTGGTATCTGGGGGCTATATTTCTAAAGATATTAGCGATGGTGATTGTATGAAGCAGATGGCAATGACGTCGACGATGTTGATGTTGATGTTTGAGGTCGAGGTTGATGATGTTGATGGACGGTTCTCTGCCGTCGCGCGTGATGGAATGCGATGCAAGGAGGTTGGTTTGGTTTGGCTTCGTTTGGCCGCGTACAGGCGGTTTGGTGGCTGCGTTGCCGCTAAATTCCACCACAAAAACAACACACAAACTCGTCGGATATCAATACGCCTCGCTACAACGGTGACATGATATCATATGGTACGTGTATGCAGTATATTCGATGAGGCCGCCGGCGACGGAAATGTCCTGCCTCGAACACCTCTTTTGTTTGCTATATGACTTGGGACTAACTAAGTGGGGCCTGTATTCTGATCGCCTGCTTGCGAACTAGCTATCATACAAAGGAACGCTAGCATTATTAACTTGACCGTTGAGGTTAACCAGCCTAATCTTATCTGAAACATCATGCCAGGAAACTCTAGCTCAAACTTCAATTTTTAAGCAGTCTGGGCATGCCCTTTGCTTGTACAGGGGGCCTGACGGTTTGACGAGGTGGTGAGTGTGAGTTCGTATATAAATGACCCGTAGCCGAAGGCAAGTTGTATGTCTGGGCAAGAACAATTTATTAAATTTCGAATCCGCCAACTTGTAAATTACAAAGCCATATATGCCTAGATATATACGTGCGCAGGTCTGGGAATAGATATATTTATATATAAGTATATATGTACGCTGGTATTAGTGGCCCTCGAGTCCCCGACAATCCCTTTTAAATTTTGGAGGTATCGCCTCCGCCTCGGTGGGCTGGGTACGAGACAACCTTCGTCAAACAAGCTACAAAAGTATATATATACATATATATAGAACAAAAAAACTAAAGGTCGTCTCGAGGCTTCCACATGATACCATACGGCGGGTAGCATTTGATACTATTCACATAGTTCAGCCCGCTGGAGGTTACAGTTCGCTTTAAATTCCCGTATTTATTCTCATATTTCCCTCCGTGGCCCGCCCTAAACCTTCTATCCTGGCAATGCTTCTCCTTGAAGAACTCGCAAGTCACACCGTTGATGCTGAGGTACTTTATCACGAAGGTTTTCGGTAGGGGGATGCAATCCACGTATAGTTGGTCCCTTGTGATCTTAGTCTGGAATTCGATCCCCCACGTGATATCCCCCTTGCCGGGATTGGGAATTTCCGTCGTTCCGCCCGAGAGGTATATGCTCCCGCTCACGAACTGGTCGATATGATCGGTACTTTTGCATCGAACAGATCTGGTCAACCTGTCGTGTGGGCCATTGTTCTTGAGCGATAAGTCCTGGCGGTTGAAAGCCGAGAAAAGGCTGTTTTGACACTCTGTGTCGCCGAAAAACTCGCATTCACAGTAACCGGTAACCAAAAAACCTATTATGCCGGTATCTAATCCCTCCCACTGATCGGACGTCTTAAAGCACGCCCCGTCTAAACCATTTGCCCCATACAGTGGGCTCATATACCAGCCATAAAGCAGATCCCCGGGATTCCCGAAATTCAGAGGGTCGATATGGGTGCTGTCGATATAAAGGTTTAATTTACACATTCGAGTATAGTAGTCGTCTACATAAGCCTGAAAACCTGGCGGACGTAACCAACGCGTTTCGGGCGATAGAGGCGGCGCATTTTTAATAGGTCGCTGCCATACAGTCCGAGGAACGCTTCTCGTTTCTTGGGGAGGGATGGCCTCGCTCCCAGCCTGATCAGGACGGTGCATCATTCCATCTAAAACCTCACTGAATCGGGCTGCTCCAACGGGATGGCTACTGTATATTGCGAAAAAAGCCAGAGCCAGAGCTCGAAAGTTTGTTTTCCTCCACTGTAACCCCATGGTGCTCGCGATACAATAAGAAAGTGCAAGCAAAATAAGAGGCGGCTGCGGGTGCTGTTGGTTTTCTGATTGAAGTATCGAGGGATTCCGGATCCGGGGAGTTTTGCTAATAATGTGCAATAAGTACGACGTATTTCTAAAACCGACGAAAGGGACACCTGCCTTATATATACCAACCCTTAAAAATATCTACAGCGTTGGCAACTGGAATATTAACTACCAGCGTAGCAGCTCTGAGACTCTGTCTAGGTCCATATATAACCTATAGTATCTTGACAAAATGAAGATTAATGCAGACAGGCTGGTCTGGAGTACATGTATATAACAAAGGTCATTTTTCCTAATTTCCCGCCTTATTATAACTATTCTCAAACGAGCTAATATGAACAACAGGCAACGAACTTGCCGCACGAATTCACCGGCGCTTCACGATTCGAATATTCGCAGGATAACTAACTTGCTTGTTGCGTTGGATGTATGCACAGATGTTGGACTTTGTTCGGCCAACATCGTTTCGGGACGACCTAAAAATACAACGTACAACGACGCGAAGCTATTAATTGCCACTGCATGCTGTCTAGGTCGGGATATGGAATCGAATTCTGTATCGCCAAAGCCAAGTGTGTCTACCTGACCCAAGGCCCACATCCATTGAGGAAGAAGTAATTCTTGCAGGCTGTGTATATCTAGGTACATCTATATGACGGTATGACATCACGGGGTCGACCACGAGATATTGCAGCGCAATGCAAAACCCGAGCCCTACAGGGCAGCTAAGTCAAATTAATAACTTTCTCATGACCGGCTACGACAGACACCCAAACCCAACGCTTGAGCGCTTTATATTTTAACTACTGTGTTAGAAATTCTAGACAAAGGGGGGGCGGGGGGATTATTGATACGGATACGGTATTGTGACCATAATGCGTATTACAACGGTTACAACGGTATACTATTGGGAGCGAAATTTAAAACCACCATATAATTCGGATCACAAGGGTATTCAAAAACAACCTTCTCCTAGCACAGTAGACATCACCACCTCTCACGGCTGGAGGACTGTATTAGACTTTAACCACAAATGCCGTGCTCGATAAATCCACCAGATCAACCCCTCCCAGGTCCGGGTACGAGACAAGATCCAGCCCCCCAACCTCGGACCACAATTTTCCCGATATATAAAAGGGTGGAAACACCAGATGACTACCGCCTCCCACATTACATGGAATTCCGCGTCGGAAGGCTAAAGAGTCGCACAATATGCCACGAAAACGGCAGAGCCGTAACCGCCTTCATGAAACTCCCATCCCACCCAATGTAAAACTCCGGGACTGGCGGCGCAAACCCCATCCACGAAATCCTCACCGACGTCTACCTAATGAATGCATGCGGACTCTACAACCCCAAAACAAAAGTCTACGTTGAATTCGCCGGCAATGACACCGACATAAGCCATTTTAAAGATCGTGCGGAAGAAAAAGTGGTTTGGGAAGCCGTCTATGCCCACAGCGAGGTTCCCTTCATATTCCTTCCTTTAGCGATGCTTATCGATTTTAGGATTGAACAATCTGCGATTCCAGTGCTTTGTCATCATGATATAAAAAACGGACTCTATCTACCGACGTGGAGCGATAAGTTGAAGAACAGATGGCCGTCTATAATTAGCTTTATTTTGAGTATGATAGGGCTATGGGTGGTCTCGCGGTGGCTATGGGGGGGGGGAATAAGGAGGGAACGGTAGACGGAGTAGCCTGCCGTTGTACATGTTACAACAGGTAAATCCGCCTGGTGTATGTTTTCATCAGTATGCAGCCTGGTATGGTCGTTATAATCAATTGGATAGCCGGGTCTTGCACCCTGAAAACAGGAAAGCTACCAGTTTGTTTTTTATATACTGATCTCGAATTTAGCGTATACGGTTCTCTTCCAGGCCGTCAGGGCGTGTGTAGCTAACTCGGCAAACCATAGCAAGAGATAGCAATTATGTACTAAAGAATTATATACAAATCTCGTGTTATCCTAGCGTCAGTGGGAAAATATTTAAATTAAGACTTAGAGTCAGGTAGTAGTAGGATTAGAGGTAGTAGTAGGATTAGAGGTAGTAGGGGCAGCGGTAGTAGTGTGTGTGTAATCACCGCTTACGGGTGCACGTGATGCCCGCGAGACCAGTGATGCCCGATTTGAGCCATCTTGGGCTCCAGGCTTTATTAAACGGAGTTAACGAAGGAAATATTAAAGGGACGTACTATTTCAATACCTATATTTTCCTTATGTTCGTACCCCTCCACTACAACTAGTCTTGAATTCGGGTACTAATAGAAGCATAATATATTTATAGGCTTGTAAACTGCCTACTTATCCGTGAATTGTATGCCTACAGGCCTGTAAATTACACACCTATTTGCTTGTGAATTGCACGCCTATAAGCCTGTGAATTGCATATCTATATGCCTGCAAATTGCACGCCTATATGCTTGCGAATTATATGTTTATCTGCTTATAAACTGTAAGCTTATAAGCCTGCGAACTGCACACTTATAATTACCTGTGAACTGTACATCTATAAGTCTATAAATTGCACGCTTGTAAGCCTGTAAATTGCATATCTATAGGTTTATAAATTGCACGTCTGTGGGTTTGTGAATTGCACATACTTTTAATTTATAAATTGAAAGTTAGGCCAATTGTTTGGCCAATATTTACTAGGGTGAAAATTACTATAGTTGTTATAATAAAGTACTGAAGTAGGCAGAATATAAGTACCGAAATAGTACGTCCTATATTAAATACAAAACAAAAATAAAAAAGGGAAGTAATCAAACAACGTATCTGACATCTACCACGGCATTTTATTTTCTGGGAGGTAAAGTTACGCCCCCCTTCCCTCAAGATTGGGCGTCTTTTATCCTCTCGATCATCTCTTTGAGGTGAAGGAGTGTCGCCATTATTTCGTCGTGCTCCTCTTTCTTCTTCTTCTCTGTCTCCTTGCCTCCTCGAGCTAGAACGATGCCACCGATCTGTGGCGATGGTTGCTGCGTCGAGCTAGACAACCATGGCGTTAGCAGATGAAAATTCGATGCTGAAGATAGCAAAATGCACGGTTGCTTTTGGAATCGTACCCATTTATCAAAATTTTGCTCGACCAGAACCTATGACTTTGTCGAGGTACCAAACCCAAATACCAGCAAAGGAGGTTGCTATTGCCAACCATAGCCCTAAGCCGAAGAGGGTGTCGCTAAGGGATTCTTTCGCAGCAGTATTCTGGTGAATCCTGGAACGAGTTTGACAGGCTAATGTCAGAGCCGACTCCTAAGGTGGAGGCGAAAAATACATACCCTACGTGTGGCCCCACATTAAAAATTGTTTCGTCGGCTGGTGGATTCTTGTCAGTCTCGATTTCGGATATATCGGACGGCCCGTCGGGGCATGGCCATGATGGTCCTTGATGATCTGGGCGGTCTTGGACTAGAATCAATAACAACTGAGGTTAGTAAAGGAGCAGCTCATATCAATTGTGTGAATACTGATCATGGCGAACAGAGTGAAGGAATATTTTGGTGGCGGTATTGGGTAGGACCTACGTGAACTGGTGCCGCTGATAGGGTTTGGGGAGCTCGGTCGAGAGAACTCGACATGATAGCTCCAAAGAGGCCCAAAACTGCTGTGGCGAAGCCGAGGGCGAGGACTAGGAACATGACCCTACTACGGCTGCTACCTGCTCTTCTGATGGCAGTATTGTGCTGTGCTGATATCCACTTGATGTTGGATTTCAGGAGCTTGAGCTTGACTCTGGGGTTTGTATGCTTTATTGTTTTATCCTGGGCCAACTTGGAGTATAAGGGGAGGGTCGGTGGATTCAGGAGCCAGGGTACCGTCTCGAGACCAATGAAGTAATCAGATATCCTGGAGATGAAAGCCTATAAGCGGGAATCTCGCACCTAGGATAGCTGACTACCTGGGTATGTAGGAGGCCTGCCGTATTAGGTCACTGGAGGAAGGAGAAGGGGGTTTGCTAGGGACTGCTTCCCACAGCAGAGTAGGTAGATGTTTGGGTAGAAGAGGAGGTGTTAGATGAGGGGATGGTGGGGGCTGACATGATGTGGGATGGGAGATTAATAAAAATGTTTGATTATGGATTGGTTGATGATCAATCAGATGGAGATATCTGTCGATTGATGGTTGGCGATCTGATTATATGAAGGAAAACGGAGCTCAGCTGTTTGTTGGCAGAAACCAGCACTTCCCACGCCATAATATTCATGTGAAATTTAAATATTTGGCCTTATAAGGGAAATTTATAACACAGGGTAGATACCTATCTTCTAAGGATGCCATGGCTTCAATCTTGAACTGTGTGGAGCGGCAGCATCGATAGCATAGCGCTGGGATCACACCGTTCTTATATATTACAGAGCCAGTTTTATAGAGAGAACGCCTTATTGAAACAGCATCGCGGGTATATATTCGATATGCGTTCCACATACCTATCCAAGTACCTACCTACCAACTTAAGTACTTCCCTACCTAGCCTCGAGACTTAATCTACCTACTTACCTACCTAGCCGGTATAAATGGTAGTTACCTACCTATAGTCTAGCTATTTATACTTACCTCCTACCTACTTACAACTAAGTACTTGGATTACATCAGCAACTGCCTAAATTCCGACCCCTCTTGGTTACCTACTTAAGCGGGTACTTAAGTAGGTACCTAGGTAGCTATCAAGTTACAGTTACACCGGTAATATCTCGTATATTGCTCGATCGCACGAAGCCAAGCTGTACTACGTAGCCAAGTTCGTGCATGTTTTCGAATAGTATACATACAGTTATACGATATACACCTTATATGCGCTGGTACGGCCACCCCTATCTTTAAATAACTGCCCTCCGAACCTCTTCTACAAAAAATATATAAATGCTAGTTCCTATAGCTACCTAGTCATAAATCTGCCTGCGTAGTATAATTATATGTAAGAACAGCCACGGCAAACTCCCCGTCGACGTCAAGCATACGTCAAACAAATATCCAACAAACCCAACACCTCCAAGTTTCATAAATTATAAAATCTCTCCAAATAAATCCAAAAGAATGACGCTGGTCAGTCGCATGATTTCACAAATTATACTAATTCAGCAATAGCAATCACGAGGCTACCTTAAACCCCCATCGTTCGAAACTAACAAAAATACAATAACAACATGGCTTCTCACCAGATCACACTGGACGGATCCATTATCGATAGGTAAGAATTATATATCCATTATATATATGCATGTCACTTCCATAAATATGCATCCTAGCTAACCTCACACCACTGAAAAACACAGACTCAAAAACGACGAAGTCATCCCCGACGGTAAAACCCCCCAACCCACGCACCAAATATAAACATACCCAAATCTAACCCCCAAAAACAAAAGTAATCGACAACTTCACCCCCTCCTTCTTCCTCCGCGCTGAATTCCCATCCGGCAAAGAAATCCAACTCGGCAACACCCTAACCCAATCATCCACCCAAGAACAACCCCATATCATCGTCACACCAGACGATACATCCCCACAATCCGACGATGCGAGGTACACCCTCTGCTTAACCGGTATATCCCCGTTTAAACCACCAAATTAACATGAAAGGCTCAATATCTAATCGAATATTAGACCCCGACGCTGCATCCCGCAGTAATCCCAAATGGGCAGAATTCTGCCACTGGCTGGTAACAGATATCAAACTATCCTCCGGACCTCTAAACCTTAAATCCGCAAGGGAGTTGGTGGAATACATGGGTCCAGCGCCTCCCGCGAAAACGGGAAAACACAGATACGTCCTCCTACTCTTCAAAAACGGCAATCTGGAGCCCGAAAAGCTGGACGGGAGGAAGAAATGGGGATTCGAAGATCAGGAACCGAGGGTTGGTGCGAAGTATTATGCTAGAAAATATGGTTTGGAACTCGTGGGTGGGTAAATTGCCAATTCTTTTGTATCGAAGTTTTACGAAGATGTTGTGGTTGGTGGTTTGGGCTGACTGTGCAATGCATCGATAACGGTGTTTAGGTGCCAACTTTTTTCTATGCCAGAATGAAAAACAGGATGGTTGATTAGTGGACGCCTGGATTTCTTGTGTAAGGCTGAGGTTGTGGGAACGTTATATGTAGAACTAAATGCAAGGGGGGATTGTAACTCCTAGTTCTCTGCACTTCCTGGAGCTTGGTGTCTAAGTTCTGAAGGGCAAGGCTCTTATTCAACTAGTCACCAAGACCTTTGAAACCACAAACCATCACGGTATAACAATAATAACCCTTTTTATCGATTTAGCAATTCAAGTATACGTCCGATTACCACTTATAATATACCATAAAACGCTCAGAAACAGGAAAAGAAGTATCGACATGAGAAATTTCTAGAATGCTATCAATACTTATCTATGCATTCCTTGCTAAACAGATACCACTTTCCGATATCTAGTGCATCAAAACCAGCACACCCCCCGAGCGCTCTCCATCCATCGTAACAAAAAACTTGAAGATAAGTCGCCACAAAGACATAAATGTAACGGGCACCCTAGCAACCCATCAAGCCGTATGATGAGTAAACTGCGTATTATCATACCCAACATTATTAATCTTCGTGATCAAATTGCAAACAACCTGGAACATAGCCGCAAGCATAGTCTTCTGATCCTTCCCCTTCTTGAACAAAAGATCCTTCGCAGCACTATCCGTCAACTCCGTCACCCCCAAAGTCCGATTCTTCCAAAAGATCTGATCGATGGGATCGGATACAACACTCATCGTGTACCACGTCATATTCTGCCGGAAACTCTCAACGCCCGGAACTGCGCAAAAACGAATAATATTTGGCATGTCCTCGCGTTCTAGGAGTCGAAGCTCGATATTTTCCGTGACGACGAGTGTGAATTCGTGCCCGAAGTGAATGTCCGAAGGCACGATCATATGGTGCGTTTGGCGACGGACGACACAGCGGGTGATTTCGAGACCGATATCCTCGGTGTTGATCATCAAATCGGGGAATTGGAGGTCGGTGTCGACTTCTAATGTGTCAATAAGTTTCTTTGCCTGCGTGTGGAGAGACTTCATGATCCTGTGGCCGGAGAGACGGAAATCCGCATCCCAAGTTGAACATGGACAGTTGACGTAGACATTTCCAAACCTTTCTTCCTTTCCTCGAATCTCGAACTCAAACGTTTCGGCGTTGATGGAAATCGTGAAGGGAACTTTCTGGAAGGTGAGGCCCTCGATGTCGTAGGAGACTTTGCGAGTACTTGGAGGGTTTTCAAACATGGCATCACCTTTGCTAACCTTCAGTCCCACGACGAAATCGGCATCAGAGGGCGAAACCGAGATGATATCCGTAAATAAAGTCTGGATACCAGCTCGCTCAAGTTCAGCTTCCCAACTAGCCCACTGAAACCCATAGGATGATTTCAGGTATTTCTTTGGGACCAATGGGAAACAGATTCTTCCAAGCTTAGCCTCGAACTTCAACTCCCCAGAAAACCTTCTGACATCTTCGAAGCCCTCACTAAAGACTGTATGCAAGACATTATCTTGATGTTTCTGAAGAGCTTCATAGTTGTCGAAGTTGGCTTTACGACGCGGGGCCTTTTGGCCCTGGGTATTCTTATAGGTTCGGGATTTGTATTCCGGCTTTTCGGTTACCTGGGAACCCGTCTCGCTGGCAAAGCTCATGGTTTTGAAGGTTCGTTCAGTTTGGATAGAGCCAGCAACCGACGCAGATTCATTTCCAACATCCTGAGAAGTTTCATGATCCGCCGCAGCCTTTTTGGCATTTCGAGCGTTTCTTGGGCGACGAGCAGCTGCAGAACCGGTTTCGGGATTGGAAGGCCCTCCAGGACGGGTTGATGCCATGGATAAGCCTCCTGGAGTCGGGTTGGCTGATGTTTGGGACGTAGCCGGAGTCTGTTGATTTGGAGTCGTAGAATTAGCGCTGGGAGTAGGAGCCGTGGTTTCAGTTCTTGCATTACGGGCTTTCCTCTTCGGTGCTAAGGTTGGGAAGTCGATTTGTTGGGCTTCGAGGTCGATGAGGATATCTTGGGGTCGAATTCCAAGATTCAAACTACCAGTCATGGACTCGCCTGGCCTAGTTGAAGAAATGATAGAGGCGGGCGTCTTCGTGGAAGCCGGGGCAGGCGTGGCACGGGGTGGTGGCACTGCGGCAGCGGCGGGAGCACCAGCACTCGGCCGTCTAGGATTCTGGTCTAGGGAAATGAGGGCCTCATCGCCGGCTACAGGAGTGACGACTCTCGGCGTGTGTGGTGTATAGATATATCCTTTCCAGATATCGGTTTCCGTTTGACCAGCATTGTAGGTGGGGATACAGCTGAAGACGACATTGTCGAACTTGTCCGAAGTAGCATTATATTCAGCAAGACGCGCAGACGCCAACCGATCTCTCCCTCCAAGACTGCTATATTGGTCGGCCGGTGGGAACAAAGTGGTTCTTAGAATGTTAGTTGTCTGTTTGGTGATAAGAACAAGGCGAATTTCAAAATATGCCCTTCCATCACTGTTGATAATGTGAGATGAATATTTTTTATACTCCCAATTCTAAAGCACCGAATATGTTAGAAATCTCCAGGACGTCCGATCTGTAATTTTTAAAGGCCTCGAAATACTCACGAAGTACTTCTCAGCGAGCCTTAACTTGTTGAGCCCAGCTTGCAAAGCGATGTCGCTGTGTGCACCGATATTGACTTCTCTGGTGACCCAGTCGACTTTCATGACACAACGAGTCTGCTTTGCAATTTCACCAATTGTATCAACACCGTCTCCAAAGAAACAGTCGCGGAATGTGTCCCTGTGTTCCGGGGTCCATTTGTCAAATTTCTCGAACTTGACACCTTCAACCTCGTTTCTAATCTCCTCGAAGACCTCAGAGATTTCATCCTGTTGTAAAGCGCCCGTTAGTCATCGAGTTTGTGGGAAAGGGTGGCAGGGAATAATCCATACCGCATCATCTTTGTAAAGGACCTTGGGATCGTCGGACCATTGGAGCTCTCGGACGAACATATGAGTCGTGCTTGGACGAATAATTTTGCCCCGAGTGAGCTGGAGTTTTCATCGTCAGTCATAATTATACATACACAAAGTCAGCAAACAAAGCTTTGGGGACAGTTGATATGACGTACGTATTGGTTCGTATCAAGGTTATTGGAGTAAAGCCTTTCAATGATGTTGTTAACAACCGCGATGAAGGCCTTCTGTGCCTCTTCATCTCGATCCCTGGGTCCGATGAGAGTGAATGACTGTTTCAAAGGTTAGAGGACTCCTCCAACCTTGTCCCGTGAGTACGGACGACTGTCCCATCTCCATACTTACATTTCGCATCGGATTGTACTGAATCTTCATGGTCTCTCCAAAATCACTAAGTGAACTTGTAAATCGTAAGTCGGACAGAACAATTGATAAGATGCATCCACTGGCACACTAATGAGAATTCGTGTATTTTCATATATGAACTCACTTGAATTGATCAATCATCTCTTTGCGAGCGCTCTCTTTGAACTCATAGAGCCCGCGCCAGGTGAAACTGAAGCTATTATGATCCATGACACCGGCACCCTTCTGGGTCTCGAAGCTCTTGAGAAGTCGAGCAGCTTTTTGCAAATGTTAGATCCGGAAGAAGAAGGAACGGGAGTGAAGATGGGGGTCTGCAAGGGGATATTCGGATATGCAGCTGCGAGATGTATTGCTGGATACTGTAGATGTGGTTGTAGATGGTGCTTGGAGCTGGTTGCGAGTGGAAGGTTGGTGGATTGGGTGAGCGTTGCCCAAGCTTGGTGCTAGCTAGCTGTTGGTGTTGACAGCCTCAGGGCCAACAATCAATGCTGCGGGCTGTGTAACGTCTTTTAAAGCGTGTAGCGTGGGACTTCCACACGGTGTTATAGAGCCTCTATATTGTGATTCGATTCTTTGCATAGATTGAGTAAACTAAGTAGGTATTACCGCAACATCGAAGTCATGATGGCTTTAGATATATCTAGCTTAGCTAGACGAGACGAGGTTACGAACTTCAGGCAAGATTGCACAGTTTGTTGTATATTTACAGACGACACCGGGGACAACACAGCTTTCAATTGCCTACATCGAGTGGTATCTACATTTAAAAAGAATGCCGGAGCGAGAAGATGAATCCCTCTTGATTAGCTTCAAGCCTGCAAGGAGTCATGGATTAATAATATCATGCCTGGGCTGTCTATCTTGGCTGCGAATATTGTACAGTAGTCGGTATATCAAAAAAGCCTGCCGAGAAAGTATCATGCCTAAAAGCGAATGCCAGAAATGCAACGATAGAATAAGGTTTGACAAGTAAAGAACGCCCTAATGATTTTATGCAAGAAAGCCTTCGACAATAAAGAAGGAAGAAGATACACCGAAGATGAAGCTTGTTGAAGATCGGTCGGGCTTAGGCCGAAGGAACCCCACATGCTAACCGAATACACTTTTGAGGGCATGTTAATGGAATTAGTGAAAGTATGAGGGGCGCGGGGGGACGTTTGAGGAGATATTGAATGGCTGTTGGATGTATGGTGTGTTATGACGCTTCCTTTGGTGGGAGACCGACGACATGAGGACGGAATTTGACTAGTAGCTTTCGTGCAGAAGTTTTGACGTCGTTGTCTAACCAAACCTGTGAGTAGATGTCCTTCAATGGCATAGAATCGTGGATAAGGATACGTACGATTGCTCCAAAGCTCTTCAACGATCTCTAGTACATCGTTTCTAACGGGTGGCTTCAACATGCAAAGGTATCTTTGGGGTTTGTGTTAGTCTATGCCTTCTCAAAAATTGGACATCAGCCCTTGATTTACGTGAGCACTTACTGGAATGCGAGAAATCCCAAATTGGATCTCTCTGGATCCAAACATAATCCTCTAATATTGGCCAAAACTGGCGCCGGGATAGTCGGAAGCTCGCTCAAGAATCTCAGGAATATATTTCTATCGGTAGTCTCGAGATATGGGAATATTCCGTCCATAATCTTCGCCATCCATTTGGCGTACTGCGGTTCTAGCGGGGTTGTATCACTGTTTTTCTGAGCTGATATCGCTTGAAGTCGATCGTTGTACCATTCCTCGTTTAACCAGGTGATTGCGGCGTCCATGCGTGTGCGGAAGTCGCCAATGACATACATGTATAGTTTCTGTCGGACTTGCGAACTGAGGGCTTCGTAGTGCATCCGGTCTTCCTGGGCCTTGGCAGTAATTTCCGCATCGATGCCGCTAAGGCCTCTGGTGCTAAGTCTAGAAAGAACGGTAATCCATCCATCTTTGTCCCAATTGGTAGCGGCAAGGCGGCTCAGGCCCATTCGCTCTTTCTTGACTGGTTTGTCTAATGTGGATATTGTTTCAAACATACGATCCAGCGTCCCTTCGCATGCTTCTTGGATTTGGGCTGGTGATAAATCGGGCATTTTGACGAGTTCCATAGCTGCAGCTTTGCCTTTAGCTGTTGTAGGAACGAGGTCTGTAACCTCGTAACTATCGTCGGAATCGTCAGAGTAAGCGACAGCGTCCGTGCTGGTCTTAGAAGGCTCATCCGGAAGGTCCTCGCCCCCAGCTGGTACGTAATCATCATCGTCTTCCTCTAGTTGGGGTGGCGGGGGCGGTGGTGGTCGAGAACTCGAGGCTGTAGCTGCCGCTCGTACAAGACTGTCTAATCGTTGTTTGACAGCCTACATGTAAAGAAGATTTATCAATATAGGTACCAAAGAGATATTTCACAGGGCCTAATCCTTACCGCAACTGCCGAATCTAACGCATTTGTGTCAACGGAATACATTGTCGCAAGGGTGATTTGGGTTGCCATTTCCAGAGGTAGCTGAGAAACATCGAAGTTCGATAGTGCCTGGTCGCCAGTGAGAGTAAAGAGCGTCTTATATGTTGTACCATTGCTTGGCTGGACCTGAATAGTGGGTGGTGGCGGAGTGGGGGTATATTCGCCTTCGGCATCGGGACGGGTGTACTTGGTTCGTTTGACAGAGTCGACATCTGGTCCTGGGAGTACCCGCTTGTTGCTCTTTGGAACCTCGATCGAGAATTCGGATTTCGATTGTAACAGTCGTTGGATATGCTGTTGGATTTTTCCAGCATGCGGGCCACCCGAACTTGCTCTATATAAAAATAGAGTTATTAGTCAGTCATCCTTTAAAGGCAGTCTGGCGGCTCGTACTCACCTTGCGAGGTGATTTAACACGGTTCTAAGTGTCTTCTCTAAACTTCTGGCTACGAAGCGGTCTTTGAATACCGTTGACTTTGCCGCGGCAGGAAGAGGGTTGTAGGACATCAAGACATTCAGGATTTTGTTCGAGATCGCTGCGCGTCCTTTAACGAGCGCCGGTAACGAATTCAAGATGGCGGTGATTATTGGGGCGTCTCTGTATGCGATTCAACCAGTAAGCATAATGCCAGCCTCACCCCCCCGGTCACCCGTATATCAATCAGACAGATCTCAAAAACGTGACTGACGAGACGGGCGCAGGGCTCATACGACGCTCTTGGTGGGATTCAAGGCTCACAATTTGCCATCTTGGAAGACATTTAAGAGACGATCTAGTAGGCCATGGGCTTCGGCCTCTAGTGCATGTATATTAAGGATAGAGTGGTTCAGTGGCACGATAGTCAAAGACACTTCAGATTTGTCGACAAGCTAGAAAAATCAGCGACGAATATTGTTAGGTTCCTGACAAGATTTTATTGAGAAAGTAGATGGTTCGTGAAGAAGAAAAAGAAGAAGAAAAAAGACGGCTTTGGGTTCTCGAATACGCTGAAGAACCTTTCATATACATGGGGCAGCTCCAAAAGGAGACCCATTTCACAGGGGGGCTACGGCTCGGGGATATTTGACTTACTCGCGGGTCCGATGCGCCTGGAGTCTGGACCAATATGATCCTCTGAACAAACTTGATACAGCCTAGCCGGACTCCCTCGGCCCCTCTGTCCAGCATGCTTAGAATCTTCGCCTTGATGGCAACCATCTGTTGCCATACAGCAGCCTCCGACTTATTGTGACATCTAAAGAAGTATCACAGCAACCGATGATTAGTACCTCGTACAAAAAAGTGGGGTATGCGGGGGGAGAGAGAGAGAAAGAGGGGTGGGCTGTGTGTACGGGACAAATACTGTCCACGCACGATGCCATCGATAGAGCCTGCGGTGCAATATGGGCTAAATATATCGGAAATCTGTGAACATACATGTATCGAAATATCAGAGGATATATCGAAGAGCTACATTGAATAACGTTCTTTAGAATGCCCGTCTCCAATTCGTTCAACAGGGTCAACAGGTGCTCGAGACACGTCAATGCCAACTCTTGCTTCGTATGCGATTTGATCTGAGGCGAAGAGAACGTCTCCGCCAGAAAGTCCGACCCCCATCGTCGTAGCTCAATTGCGCCGTCCGACGCGACAATGACGGGTAGGATGCCCTTCAAGATATCTGGATAGAAATTGGGGTCATTCAAAGCGAGATTTTTCGCTTGGTTCAGGTGCTCGAGCTTTGTCTTTACATCCCCGCTGGTCATTTTTGCGACTGGCCTACTGCCACCTTAGACCGCTTCACTACGCTGGACCGTTGGAGTCAAACAAAGATAGAACAGCTGTATCCTATCAAGCCAAGTGTCGCCTCTGAAGCCAAAGTTGAAATTGAGTCTCAATCCCCTGGATTCTTCTCTGGATTGTCGTCCTTGTGAGGTTGTAGGTTGCTTGCCACGTGACCGGTTTCTGGTTGCTGGAGGGCGCGTTTCGGTTGATCAAGCTATAAACAGCTCACGAGTTCAAGATGTCGAGTACCAATGCCGGATGAGATGTCAAGGAGGTGAAGTTATCGCGAGACCTGGAAAAGTTGCTTCAGGTGGCTAGTTGATGGTGATGTTGATGGCGATGGTGGAACTGGGATGGTGGCGCTGTGGTTGAACGTTGTGAGACGCAATGATGTCGATGGGAAGGTTGGGACCGTTGGCTGGATTCTTGCTGGTTGGCGTTGTGGCCGACCAAACAGCCAAAATCCTTCGCTTAGGCGCGCTGCAAACCCGCTGCCAAACACGCCGCGCCCGCCGCACCTCACAATTGCGCTATTGTGCGGCCTCCACCGGGTCCACACTGCACAAAAAAATTAAAATGTGTGTATACGTAATGTTTCCTCGATTCTGTATGTTATGGGATGCTTCAATTTTATATTTGAAAGGGGTTTGCGGCGGCGAGTATGTGTTTTCTAAAAGTGTAGTACCCGGTGTCATTCCATCCCGGCCTGGATCGGGTACCCGGGCTATTCAGCTTGAGTACGGGGCGAGGGCAAGTAAGTATATGCCTGCCTCGTAAATTAAAATATACTGAAACTATAGTAGCCTGCACTAGATGCATATATCTATATAGATATAGGTATAGGTAGGTATATAGCGGGGTAACTACGAATGGCCATATGGAAGGATTAATAAAAAATGCATTTATACAGAGAACTATTTTTTTGTACAGCCCGCTACATCATCTAGCTATCCTTTCGCAAGAAACATAATAAGTTTTGGTGGGTTTTTCTCTAGATCCTGGTACGCAAGTAAACGGGACGAAGGTTTCAGGTTGACTTCCTACAAAGTCCTATAATATCTTATAGTCCCGAGGTAGCAAGCAAGTCCGGTCAAAAAGGTATTTATTTTTGAGCGACGATTCCTAGAGAAAAGATAGCATATTAGCATCCATTCGGTGGCGTGGGCAATAATGACAACATACTCTCGACATCAGCCACGCTCTGCTGGAGGATTTGCTGCAGAACCTTGGGGCTCTTGAGCTCATCGGTGATCTTCTTGATGACGGACTCGGCGAGTTCGGTCTGTTCCCTCTGCTTGACCTGGGCCTCGTATCTGACCCAGCTGTCAAGAACCTGCTTGGCCTCGGCAGCGAACTTGGTCTTTTGTTCCAAGACGAAAGCCTCGGACTCGAGTTCAGCAGTTTCCTAAAATACCACCGTGATCAGCTTCCATGTTTCCGAATATCCGTCCCAAAGCTATTTTCAATCAAAAGTACCTTGGAAACAGCGAAGAGATCCTTGGTGATCTGAACAACATCCTTCATCTCGGAGACCTGGTCGATTCTCTCCTGGACGGCGTTCTTGTGGTCGGCTCGGGCAGCGTACAAAACATCCTTGACTCTCTTGATGTGTGCCTCGGCCCACTCGTTGTACTGTGGCTTCATCAATCTGCTGACACCAGTAAACATGGAAATCAAGCAGAAGGCAACGACGAATTCCTCATTGATAACCAAGAGCTCGTTGGAGATGGCTGCAATGGAAACACCAGCAGTAGCAGAGAGGACGGCAGTCTTGGAGACGAGAGAGTTGCCGGGGATCAGGTCGAGGATAGCATTGGCCTTGGCTTCCGGAGCAGGTCGGTCGGATGACGGGGGAGGATAGTTGGACTCGAAACGAGCTGACACAGCGGGTCTAACGGCGGGGATATGCGCATTGAGGAGGGCAGACGACGGGCGAAGTCGCGTAAGGCCTAGAGCATCGACGATAGCAGGTTAACATGTGCAATGAGGGGCCAAGCGGGCAGTCGATATCGGGACGGAATCGCTCACCAGTGGCCGCTCGTGTTAGCCGGGAAGCCATTGTGTATGTAAGAGAGGAGAGTGATGAAGTCAGATCAATCCAATTGGACGTCGATGACCTGTGGGAGGGCGATGTCGGAGACGGTGGGCGGTGGGATTCGAAGGGACTGGCTGTTCGGGTGTTGAAGTGACGTTCTGGGTTCGGGAGAGACTGGCGGATGAGTGAAAAAATCCGACCAATCAAACTCCACCCGACGCCAAGACCGGCCCAAAGTTACCTGTCGCCCGAAACACCAAAAATTTTAGACTGCATCTTCGAACATACGCTATATCGACATACCCCGGGCAGAAAAATGGCGATACCGTCCTCCAATGGCGCCCTTTTGGGCTCAAAGAAACGAAAGCGGGTCGCCGCAGACGAAGCTGCAAGGAAACCGAAATCGAAGCCAAAAGACCTACCCGTTATCACTAAAGCTGTGGTATTGCGACCAGCTCCAAAGTCGAAAAAGCCTGCAGAACCGCCAAGCGACGAAGATGATGAAGAATACGAGGACGAGGACGAGGATATGGAAAGCGGCAGCGAAGAGGGAGACGAGGACGACCTTGCATCGCGACAAGCTGAAATGCTACGACTAGAAGAAGATATTATTTCTGCAAAAACAGCTACAGCGCGGACGAAAGGCTTGAACACTCTCCTAGAGCAACTTGAGGTAAAAAAAATATATAAAAAAAATATTGTGAAGCAGAATTGCTACGTCAAAAATACTAACAGCCTTGCTAGGACGAGTCTGAAGAAATTGTCATCGTAACCGCTGTTGGACTATGTCGTACGTTCTGTCGATTGATGAGCAGAGGACAATTAGTTCGACACAAGGACCACAGCCCTGAGCAGTTGAAGATGGTGAAGGAAGCGAAGGAAGCATATATCAACTACCTCAATAGCTTGGGGGGCATGCTCGAAGGCGGTGAAGGGACATCTCTCAAGTTAGCGATGAGGGTATTAAAGGAGGAATCAATCCATATGAAACCCTCAGAAGACTACTACTTCCCGTTTCTTACCTTCGGCGTTATTATCAAACACCTACTTCTCTCCGACAGTCCGGACCTCGTCACAGTATTTGCTACTGAATACGTTTATGAATACTCGGATTTGCGGCTAGAGTTCTTCAAAGCGATACCGACAATTTCGAAGGAAATCCCCTCTTCAAATACCGCATACTCCGAAAACCTTTTCAACATACTATACAACCTTAAGGATATCCCCTCTACATCCGAAGAATTGGCAGATCTTGATCTATATATCTCCGCGCCGACCAAGAAGAAGCATCCTTTGTTCCAAATCGCGGCCCACCAGCGCTACTTCCAGGAAACATGGCTCACCCTCCTCTCACGGCCACTACCATCGAAACAAAGGGACATCCTCACAATTTTGCCGAAGCGGATAATCCCACACTTCCCAAATCCGCGACTTCTGATGGATTATCTAACCGATACCTACAACACCGGCGGAGTCATCGCACTACTTGCCCTTCAGGGTCTATTCAATCTCATGATGTCTCACAACCTCGACTACCCAAATTTCTTCCCAAAACTTTACGCGCTACTGGATCGCGATCTCATGCACGTCAAATACCGATCCCGATTTTTCAGACTATTAGAGTTGTTCTTAAACTCCAGCCATTTGCCTGCGGTGCTCGTCGCCAGCTTTATAAAGCGGATGGCAAGACTATGTCTAGCTGCTCCCCCCAGCGCCATAGTTACGGTCATTCCGTTCACCTATAATCTGATGAGGCTGCATCCGACTTGTACATTCATGTTACATAGGGTGCCAGGGAAGGAGGCGGATCGCAAGTCCTTGCTAGCGGAGGGCTATACGGATCCATTCAACGAAGACGAGGTGGACCCGCTAAAAACGGGGGCTTTGGAAAGTAGCTTGTGGGAACTCGAGGTTCGTATTTCTTAAAGTACAAATAGGCTGGGAAATATACTAACAATTACAAACAGACCCTACAATCGCATTACCATCCGAACGTAGCGACCCTCGCCAAGATCCTATCCGAACAATTCACAAAGCAGCAGTATGGTCTCGAAGATTTCCTAGATCATTCATACACTAGTGTAAGTTAACAAGACTGCTACCTTAGACGGAGCCATGCTAACGAATTTATCAGATGCTCGAGGCCGAAATGGCAAAGAAGATTACCAGGGATCCGGTTGTGGAGTATATCGTGCCCAAGAAGATATTCTCCGAAGAAGAGACTAAAGAAGATGATGCGATCTTACCACCTGCGCAAAACATGCTATTGGAGTTTTGGGATTTCGAGTAGGCAGTTTCTATACGGGTGTATCTATAATTTGAGGGTGTACGATAAGGCCGTGGAATATATATGTGATACCAGGCATCCCAGCATTCTATCCGCGAATTTGCCCGACTTGACATTTGCATTCAGAAGCTTTACAGCAGCCTTATACTCAACATTGGCTCGTGATATAGCCACCATATCGGTGTATCGTAGACTCTCCCCCATAGTTAAACAAGTAACCAATGCAAATGGCCTTGGGTCTGGCTGCCATGCAAAAGGCTTATAGTGTTAACAACGCATTTTATGCTCAGGATCCAACAACTGACCATAAATCCTCTCGCTCCACGATACCCTTGTTTCCCCACACACCTTTAACTCTCAAGCCTCCCCTGCGCGCGGCTGCATTCGATATAAAAAATGTCACAACCAGCCAACCTCTCTCCCAGCGCATATCTCAAAGACCACGCCTCTGCCGGCCGCGGTGTCTTCGCATCAACCCTAATCCCACCCGGCACCGAAATCCTCAATGTCACTGATCCTCTGATTTGTATTCCAGACGATGCCCATCTCGATACCTGTTGCCATTATTGTATGGCCGAAGCTACAGATGAAGCTTCCTCCGTAAATCAGGCTTACAGACCACCGGTTAAACTATCGTATTGTCTGGGATGTAGGGTGGTCAAGTATTGTAGTAAGGTCCGTCGTAACTCCCAGATCTGGCTAAGATATTCAACCCATCGCCAGAAAATTATAACTGAGCATAGTAAATTCCAACAAAGGTTATGTAATTTAGGCCTGCCAAACGACCGACTGGAAGCAGAAATCGCATAAATACGAATGCGTGATATATAAAGCACAATACCCGCGTGTTCTACCCGTAACAGCGCGTGCGATCCTTCGCATGGCGAAGCAGTTTCTTTCCGAGACGCCCGGGTCGAATATAGTTGGGGGTATCGGGGCTTTAAAGGCCCACGCTGAGGGGTTTGTGAAGGTTGGTGGGGATAGATGGGAGATGGCGAATTTGACGGCCAAGGGCGCGGCGGAGTTTTCGAAGGTGTCGAAGCAGGTTTCTTTTGAGCCGGAGTTTTTGAGGGATATGTATTGCAAGGTTGGTTCTCCCATATCTTATGGCGATTTGTCTATGATATAAATTGGGATCTAACTTGTGGAATAGTTACTGATCAACTCTGCCACCGTCGTGACCCAAACATTCGACCCGATTGGCTTGTGCCTTGCATATCAGGGCGCAATGTTCAACCACTCCTGCGATCCGAACGCAATAATGATGTTCGACGGACGCCAACTCTCCATCCGCTCTCTGAAAGAAATACCCAAAGATGCAGAAATCACAATCTCATATATTGACAACCTATCCACGCGCAAGGAACGGAAAGAAGATCTAAAATCACGATACTTCTTCGATTGTGCTTGTTCCCTATGTTCTTCGGATGTACAACCATTGGAGTCATCGCGATGTCCCAAGTGCAAGGGGTCAATTCCATCAAACACAACTACATGCCCAAATTGTAATCAAATCACCCCAGACGACGAACTCTCAGCAGCAATCGCCCTCGCCGCATCAACCACAACCCAAAGAACCAAAAGAAACGCCGATAAATCACCCACCACAACCCTCAAATCCCTACAATCCCTCTACTCCGCCAACCTCCCACCAACCTTCCCACCGATCCCACAACTCCACCAAGACCTAGCAACATCATACATCGACGAAGCAAACTGGAAAACAGCATTCCTACATCTTCTAACATTATACGTAAAAGTATACCCGGCCGTGTATGCTACGCCTTACCATCCGGTTCGGGTTGTGAGAACGTTTACGTTGGCGATGGTGTTGATACAAATCGCTGTTGATGCGCCGGAAGGACTTGGGGAGAATATCGACTTTACGAAGGTACTATATGGGCTGCTTACTGAGGTGTGCGGAAATGTAGAGAAGAGTCATGGAGGGCAGAGTACTTTTGCAGAAGTGGTGAGGAGGAAGATGGAGGAGGTGAAAGTCGATATTGGAATCGATAGTAACTGGGAGGCTGATAAGTGGATGGGGAAGGGGTTGAGGGCGATACCGGACCTCGAAGGAGAGGTCGCAAAGATCATTAAGATCGTGGATGAGTTCTTAGAGACTTTGAAAAGTAACTGAAGTCTATACCATACCTCTCTGACACCGATGCCGTGGGGATACCTTAGTAAGGCACTTGGATATATATACCAATAACAGATTTAATTGGTATTGAATATATACTATTTCTAGTCGCGAGTAAAAAAACCCCGCCATTGAACCGCCTCTTCCATATGTCGCAAATACAATCACACTGAAATAAAAATATGTACACTCCATGCCAAATAAAACCAAAACCCTCTACAAGATCCACCCCCAAAAAAGATTGATATAGTTTATTTCGGCGGGTTCTCCTTCTTGTAGTGCTCCACCAATTGATCCATCAAAGCACCTCTGGTATGTCCCACCGAGTGATTATACGGACTATAAGCATTGAGACGTCTACACACCATTAGCAACCCAACCCCAAAAACCCACTTCATCAAATACATACTCGGGAAACCACATGGGCATAACACCATCAGTCCTCTCAGCCCCCAAGAACAAATGTCGATCTTTAGCAGCCTGCTCCACAAAAGTCGTATGTCGATTCGAAATCTCATCCTGCGCCTTCCTCGTGGGACTATCGACCGCCAAGAACCGCGTTAACGAGGAGTCGTCCGTGGGACTGACGTAGGCGTAGGAAACGTAGAGGGTGAACATGAGCCCCGTGGAGATGTACACCCATGTTGGGATTGCTTCGCCGGCGACGCCTGGGGTGGCATCGGTTCTGGGACCGCCGGAGGGGGAGTCGAAGTGGGCGGAGTAGTTACGGCGGAGGAGGATGGATGGGGTTGTTTTCGCCCTCGGGAGGGCACGGAAGGCGGGTCGGGCGAGCATTGTTTGATTCTTGTGCCGGTGGGAGGGGACGGGAGGGTGTGTATGGCGAAGGTGACGTCGGAGGTTGAAGTTGAATCGGGAGGTTTGGATATGTCTTGGCACCGTCGCTCTTGTTTTCACGACAACAAAAACCGCGACATGGCAGCGACTTCCATGCGGAAGTATTTGAGATAACCTCACGCGAATACTCTTGAATCTACAAGATGGATACCTCACGATAGTACGGACATCTCCGAGCGTATATAGGCGCTATCATGGAATTTTTACAGCTTCCTCCGCGAGAGGCTCTGCTGTACGCTTCCTGGTAAGAATACTATCCGAAATGCAACATCCAACACGGACAAAAGGCTAACGACGTTCACGGATATCAACCAGCTATTGCGAGGAGAACATCTACAAGATCATAGAGTGCCATGTAAACCCGGCCTCCTTAAAGCATTACACCGTAATATTCCTCTCCAACAGCTCAAAATGCATCCCGGTCTTTTCACAAAAGATCCAAAGGAGTCCAAACCACCCAATCGTATGGGATTACCACGTAATCCTAGCATATCACCCAAACCACACCCTGGAAGAACTCCTACGACACCCCGAAAGCCATGAAGAGGGGGACTCGGAAGGCCAATTTTTTACGAAATCATATATATATGATCTGGACACAACGATACAAACATTCCCGTGTCCGTTTCCAAGATACTTTGCACAAACATTCTTACCGCCGCCTTCATCGGCATACGAGGATCCTCTAGACCGGATTCTTTTGGAGATAGCGCTGTCGAAAGATATATACGGTCGTTATTTCAGGCTCGTGCCTGCTGGTGACTACTTGGGCCATTTTAGGAGTGGGAGGGATCATATGAAGGACGAAGGGGGCGCTTGGAAGGCCGAGCCGCCGCAGTGGGATGTGATAATGGGGACGAAAGCGGACAAGGATTCGTTTGAAGACTATATTGATTTTGAGGGGTGCGAAAGCCGAACAGAAGCACTAGAAGCTGGGAAGGGGTACTTAGGGGTTATAGTGGGGCAAAAGAGGTTGTGGGAGATATTTGGAGGTGGGCCACTGCCTGATGTTGAACTGCTGGGCATCGTGACACGGGCTGTGCCCGAGGATGGTATAGCTGAGGAAGGGAAGCCGACAGGTACCAGTGCCATAAATTAAACTGCCCGCACGGGTCATTTGATGTGCCTGTCAGTTCGGTTTAGGGCATTTAATCTGGTATATTTTGATCTTGTACCTGGGAACGGAAATACGAGATATAAATTCTAAAATCATATTAACAGCATAAACCCATGTACTCATACACATCTTACATTTGGCTAAACAGCACTCAATGTACATTCCTTACAAATCAAAACATCCCAACGTTGGTAACATGAGTTCCCAGCTGCACTTGTTCAATGTGAAGGCCTGGTCCGATATCAAGATTTCTGTGTTGTCGTGGCTATCGATATCAACCACTAGTCTTCAGTACTAAAACTACTTAAGTATTCTTGCCTGGAAGTTTCTCCGGAGCCCTCGCCTTGCTTCTTGGCTCCCATAGTTTGCCCTTTCGCTTTTTCCGATGGATGAGTTCATTCGGCAATGTAAGCTGCCGGCTCCCGATCTTAATGTGTTATTTTAGCCCTCCAGCTCAGTTTGCGAATGCCCTATTGATCGATCGAAAATGATACATCATGCAACAGTTTCACAGCCTTGCCAACCAAGAAGAGCTTACATAGACAAAACACACCCCGAATAGACACCATACCAATTTTGTTCTTTCGGGGTTTGATATAAGATGAACCAGTGATATTGCGACATAGGCTTACTGTTCTGGGTGTGGCCCTTGCCTTGAACTTACCTAATATGGCATGCATCCCACTTCGAACGCCTGTCATCAATATCCATTTGATTTTCACACGGTATCTTGACCTTCCATTTTGACCTGGTATCATTGTATTTCTTTTTGATTAATTTTCTTTGCTTGTTATTTGAGCTACTTATATACTGTGTTTTAGGAATGTTAGAGTATAGTAAAACACATACTTGCGATGCGGTATGGTACTTATAGCCTATCTGGCCTAATAGTACATGTTCATTTTTAAGTATGCCACCGCAAAATTTTACAATATCTAAAGATATAATAATCGTAATAACTGATAGAATTCTTTTTTACGGGCTAGATATCTCAAATGCAATATTGAATGATTCTCGGTTCCAGGATTTCAATTCTACAGATAGACCAGGGATATATATAAATATAAACTATAGTACTAATGCTTACATATCGCTAAAATTCAAATCACTATTCACTAATATATGTTATAAATACATATATAGTCTTACTGTTAATTAGTTATATGCAAGTGTCTTCTCAATAAACTTATCTAAACACTTAACCAAAAGAAACGTGGATAAATAATCTTTGCCCGAAGCTTTCTCACAACCAGGGAGTGCTTGTTGGAATAATCGCATAACCTCATCGCATTTGCCTTGGTTATCAAAAACTATGGCAATCTTGTTGTTGAATGTGTTCGGTGTCAACGATTGACTTTTGCCCAAAGCCTTCTCATAGCCGGTAAATTCTCGCTGGTATTGTTGTATTGCATCGCCGTATTTGCCCTGATTCCAGAAGACTGCGGCGATGCTGCTGATAACGTAAGGCAAAGTTTTGTTTTTCCGGTCCTCACTCCTGATGCGGAGTAACTCTAAAAATTTAAGCGCCATATATCGGTTTAGATACTCTAAATAAACTACAATCCTTAAGCCTTGCTTCCTTCCGAGCATCCCAATTGCCACACTCTCGCGACATATTTTCCCGTTGAATGACTTTCACGATCCTCACAGCATCATTCATAGCGTCGACGCTAGTGATTATAGCTACCCTGCTATCCGAAAGCCGAAGTATAAAGGCATCAGTTGGCTGTCGGCCTCATAGATGTGTGTTTCGCCTGCAGGGATAGAATTATATCTAAATCGACTTAAAAATATCCCAAGGCTAAGCTTATACCCAAATACCCATTCGATTTTACCAGCCGTAACAATTGCTACCTCGGGTTCGATAGTCATTCCTAAACTATCTAGCGGAGGACAAGGGCCAACCGGTGCGAGGGTTACTCCAACCGTTCCTCGAGTTTGAGAGCCCCTATGTGAACTCCTCTCTAGCTGCCCGTTAAACTCTGCATTGGCAGATAATGCTTTGGGGTTGGTACAATTTATGCCGGTTATGAAGAGCATATTGAAATTCGAGCTCAGGACCTTGATGCTGAGTCTGAAAATGAAACGGCAAAGTATATAATGTCACTTACAGAAGAGGAGCGCAAGAAGGCGGGGGCAGGCTATAGTCGACATTAAACAGTTTAAAAAGAATTTAGAATCTTCACTGAAGGTAACAGGTATTTTCATATTAGTCTCGAGACTTTTCATATCAATCTTGGCGTTCTTGAAGTTGGAAACGTATCTAGCAGAAACGTTGACAAATGACTAAACGGGGCCCAGGTGATACCGACCTATTCGTCTATGGTGTCGACGAGGAGTCTGTCTGAGTCCAAACAAAAAATGCGATCACCATCGTCTCACAATCGCTCCATCCAGATAAATCTCCGCTTATATTCAAGTATCGGTCAAATCCTCTATGGTTACGATTGTGATAGGCTGCGTTAGTGTTGCGAACGACGGTCAGTAGGTATATACAACGCCACAAGGTATAGTTTCTTGGATGTTCCGGCCGGTGCAATACAGTAAACCCCAAACCCCGCTTATATTATACGCATTATAGCTTTAGCGAAACCTTTCCATCGTCCAAGTGTTTAAATATACCTTTACTCCCCGTATAACAAAAGGATCAAATTTCATCCTAGGAGTCACCACGAACGTTTCAATTAACGGAATCTCTAACTTCCAGCCGTTATTTTTCATCTTCCCTCGTTATGGATTCTAGGACTATCTACCAACACGTCCAAAGGCGATACGGCTCTGTCGCTCAAGCCGAGGGTCCTCAATACAGTGGTGCCATTGCCAAAGCGTTTGGTTACTCGGAGGAAGAGATTAACAGTGTACCTAGGGATGCTAACCTAGGGCTGAGCTGCGGGAATCCACTTGCAATTGCAAGCCTCCGCCCCGTAAGCTTTATTCATCGATTCTATTTGCTTCGAGTAACTTATAACTGTATACAGGGCGAAACGGTCGTAGATTTGGGCAGTGGTGCGGGTTTCGACGTTTTTCTCGCAGCAAAAGGGCTTGGAGCAAATGGGCACGTCATTGGTGTTGACATCAATAAGGTAATGAGCGCCTATGAAATACCTCCTCTGGCGGACTAGTATAATAATGAACCCGAATATCGTAGGATATGCTTTCCCGAGCCCGTGATAATCTAGCAAAATCGCCAGAAGCAGGAAACATTACGTTTATCGAGGCAAATATTACATCTATCCCGCTCGATAATAGTATTGCTGATTGCGTCATTTCCAATTGTGTCATTAACCTCGTGCCTGAAGCCGATAAGCCAGCTGTATTTATCGAGATGGCTCGCATTCTCAAACCCGGCGGCAGGGTCGCAATTTCGGATATCTTAGCGCGGAAGACGCTACCTCCCTCGCTGAAGGAGGATGTTACTCTATATACAGGGTGCATCGCCGGAGCCGCCACAACCGAAGAGTACAAGCAATTTCTAAAAGACGCGGGTTTCTCAGGTAAGCTAGACGGTGGCTTTATTAATACGACGTCTATTACTACAGCGGGCTAATTAGCGGTAGATATCATGGTCGTTGACACAGAAAGTGACCTGAACATTTACGTGAACACGGCGAATCTCTTACAGGGAAGCAATGAAAATGCTGTTGGTTGTTGCAGGCAACTACTTGAAACAGTCGATTCTCCTACAGGGGAAAAGGCAACAGGGAAAGGAAACGTATCCTGTTTCTCACAAGTAAAGATGGAGAGACAGCCTTGTCATGATGCTGCTGTCAGTGGAGCGGCCTTGCTCTGGGAGAGCACAACCGATGCACCATCGAAGACAAACCTAGTGAGCCAAGACCTCGAATCAGTGGATTCGAGATTTAATGGTACTGATCTCAATAAATGGGTTGGTAAGTGCTACACGCGTCATTAATGTCCCTGATGCATATATCATTAATCTGTGCTTGCTTTTACAAGGATCATTCAAAATCTTTGCTCTAAAGCCTTGATTCCGGACCAGAAATATTTCCCTTAGTAAAACCACGTATGCACCAGTGGTATTTCTAAAAGCTATGGAGATGTACTTAACCTATAAGTATTTAGATCGAGGTTTCTCAACTTGCTTGCCGCTGTATTCTCCACTATGGCAGCCCAAACCCATGTACCAGCCTCTGTAGCCGTATCCTTATCACCCCATCAACGTAGATATTCTTTTCCATACTGGCTTAGACGCAGTCTCTCAATTAACTCGTGATACCACCTCATTCATCCAGCAACAAATTCCCTGATAAGCGCAACAAAAGTACACTCGCCATTTGCGTTATGTCAGGGTGTTATGTTCGGGCGGCGGCAAAAAATTCTTAGTTCATCTAAAGATAAACGGGTGTCACAGGTAAATTTGTCTTAATACTCTCCCTGAAAGCTATAGAAAGGAGCTCTGGAAGCATGGTGGCGTGCTATATTGGTTCGAAAGGATTGGAAGTTTGGCTAACATGGAGTCTCGAACCGGTTCCGGAAGATAAGTAATTTGTTTTGGGCAAAGCATAATGTTAGTAGTTCTGTCACCGCTGAAATATGATTGGTTAATCCGAAATGGCTTGAAAAGGGCAAAGCTTAAATTTACTTCGTATAATAATACCAACAAAAAAGTCGTCAAGCTCTTCATATGACCATTTCATACCCAAATTTCGAGGAAAACGCCGAAAAAAGATGTATTGCGAAAAATATCCACTTTTATATTTAAGATATTTTTTTTAACCGACGATGGACGAGCGAAAGGAGCTAGCTAAAGAAGCAGAACTGGAAAGCGAAAATGCGAGAGAAAAGCCAAACGCCAAATTGTCGCCATTCAAATCCCTGAGATTCCTTGATCGCTATCTTGCCCTATAGATACTGTTGGCGATGATCATAGGAGTCCTCCTAGGAAATTTCGTCGAACAAACCGGACCTCCCTTCAGAAGGGTAAATTTGTAGGAGTTTCGATAGCAATAGATTAGACACCTATGCATAATAGCTATATAGCTTCACTAGACTGACGGACGTGATTTTTTTGCCTAGCGATTGGACTGTTGGTCATGATGTACCTTATCTTATGCAAAGTTTAGTACGAGATATTACGCCATATTCTTCAGAAAGAAAGCTATGGATTCAGATAGCATTTAGCGTCTTCGTGAATTGGATTGTTCTGCTTTTTCTGATGGTATTCATTCTTTGAGTATTACGAGATTAGCAAGGCATTATATACTGATATATTGGATAGCTTGGGTTAGCTTGGGCTTTCTTGCTAGACAAAAGTGGTCTGCGAACCAGGCTGATTTTGGTCGGTCTGGGGGAGGTGCATTGCTATGGTAAGTATAAGGGAAATGTTGTACTTTTACGTCGATCTAATCTCAATATCCGCATTTAGGTTCTGATATGGAATGGTCTCGCAGCCGGTGATGAGAACTACTGTGCAATTCTGGTCGTCGTTAATTCTGTTTTTTAAATGGGTTTGTTTGTATCACTTGTAGTACTATTTATTAAAATGATTAGTGGTAGTGGGGAACTTAAGCTTTCGTACTTAACAGTAGTGACGAATGTGGTAGTAACGGATTATTTTGTAGAAATAAGCACCGCACATATTAAAACGGTGGGTAAGAAGGAAGATTTCTATGTCGATTAATATCCATACGGAATTTGCTCCAAATTTTTTAGGAACAATTAAATTTTATCTTGTTTATCCTTCATCGCCGCGGCACTCTCTTCTCTCTCACTAAAACGATCTGCGAACAAATCGGTGTGCCTCCTCATGATGATGGTATACTTAACAAACTCCTCCATGCAGTCCACCAGTCGGTCCCTGTTAGAACTTGGTAGTAACCTAGAGCCTCCTTCTTCAGAATTGTCACTGGTGAATTGGGTATATCCCTTCGGTATCGAGCTCTGATTCGGTATGGTGAACATTCTCATCCATCGCCCCAAAATTCTCAACGAGTTGACGGCGTTGAACGATTGCGACCCACCGTTAATTTGGGCGATTGCTAGAGTGCGTCCTTGGGTCGGCCGGATGGAACCTGTGGAAAGTGGTATCCAGTCGATCTGATTCTTAAAAACCGCAGTCTATGGTGATACCTGTCAGCGGGGCATCATCAGCCGTGTTCCTTTCAGGATTACTAACAAGATTGCCATGCTGCTCGGGTGACACCCAGATATGGCCATTACTCCAGTTGCTCAACCTACGCAATTCCTGGACCTTCGGATGATTTTGTTCCAAATCGTCCTTAACGGGAAGTCCAGTTGGGTTATACACGCGAACGTCGCAACCAAGTCTGAAAAGGGTCCTAGCCGCTTCGTATGCTAGCAGCCGAGAGTACGATCTGTTATTTAAACCTCAATTTAGCGTGAATAAACCTCACAAAACGGGATCGAAGATGAAGTAAACAACCTAGCTCTCAGGCTGCCATAAAGAACAAGGACTTTCAATCTCTCCTCACGCGTGTTCAAAACCTCATTCCGAACCATCTCCATCACAGTAGTGAGTTCCAGTTTAGAAATCCAATCACCTGAAACTCCATCTGGATCGAGTAGGAAAGGTCGATATTCTGCCCGAATAAACGGGTTATCCTCTTCTTGTGAGATAGCAAAACTGGTAGCAGAAATCGCCTTCTCGCAGGAAGGTGGAGAGAGACTCAACCGAGGCTGAGGAAGAATGTCCGAGGGCGAAAGTGCATGAACTTGTATTTCGGTTTTGAGGCTTGGATAATGGTCTCTGTTATCGCACATGACTAAAGGATTGGTCTTAGGTGATAACTTTCTTTTGCTCGAAACAGCTATTAGCCGTATGTACTGCTGGATATTTTTAGCTTTAATCTTGTGAAGGGTAAACTTGCTTAAGCTTGCTCCGTCCGTTCATCTCAACAGTATATAATACTGCTCGAAGATGGGGGGATAGGATCATCAATGATATATATATATATATACTTCTAGAAGCCCGAAACTCCCGTATCCTGCGCCTTGCGCCACCGGTATCTATATCTACAATATGGTAGAGTTTGGCATATCTGGTTTGTGAGACAGGGGCCTTGCAGCTAATGGTCAACGAATCAGCTTCAAGCAGTATATCACCGCTACGGCGGTGGGACTTATTCTAGATGATTCTTCCTCCTCAAATGCCGCTAGTAGTAATCACTATGGTTCTATTATTGTATGGTGTTCGTAAAAATGGTTCGTTTTCAGGGGTATCACTTCGCCGGTCACAGGAAGTTGAGGTCAGAGTACCTAATTAATCACGCGAAAGTCTAGATATGACCCGAATATTTTCGTGCAGGATCTTGCAGTTGCGTTTCAAACTTAACATTCGGCACAGATAACAGCAGTGTTGGATTTTTAAGCAATTCAACAACTTCACATCCAAACTATCAGTGACTAATGGAGACAGATGCAACAATTAAGAGCAACCCGTATACTCTATTGCGAGGGAAAGGAGGGCTAATCTCGTGCACTATATATTTACCTGGCGGGCCCTGGTGTACAGTATAGTCCAATCTATTAGAAAAATAAGCTTTCGGCCTCCCAAAAACCTTATCATCTACTTTCAAATAAAATCCCTCCACCATGATGGTTGTTATTGTTGTTGCTGCAGCAGAGTAGCCACTGTCAGAGGTAGCTATTGCCAGGCCACATGCCTGTACTATTGTTGATCGGCGATAAATATTCCATAATTAGCTATAGGCTAGGTTTCAATATCACAATTTACAGGGCGTGGGTGACCTCGAGCCTCGCATGGAATAGAGGTGAGAGTTTTCCTTCTATGAATTGCTAACTTGATTCTGGTTTCTCCTGAGCTCTGTCATACGGCATAGGCTAATTTTGCCCTGTTTCTACCCTGCTTTTTTTTTGTTTCTAAAATGCTCAGGTCATACTGACTGGTTTGCTATGGCCTCGAGCTACATACAGTTGAGTCTGCATAAACATAGATATAATTTAAGCACTCAACTTAGCAAGTCCTGGTGATATCTGTGTAGCTCCGATGGACTCACTCGTTACATCATTGATTTGCTTGAATGTGGTCAGTCATATACTCGCAACCGATAACGTCTATTATAAGATCCGTAGCTGCGACGAGGAAGGCCAAAACAGCCATCGGTCTTCATACCCCTTGCGGGTCTTAAATTTGCAATCACGACGGTAACGGGTTGATTTACCCATAATTTCAAAAATAAAAACCATCATTTGATCTTCCCCTTTGTTGCAGATTCTGCAATCTTGACACTGAGCAAACACACCCTAAGAGCTGTGCCGCTCATATGCAGGATCAATGCTGGTATATTAATTTTCAATACCGCCAAGAAAATATTCAAATAAAAACAGTCTATATGATTATATATCGAATGGTTGGTCCTAATTCCAGGAAAGAAGGATTCGATTGTGGGATCCAACTGAAAGTTTTCATATTTTAGGTTTCCTTCTCGTTCCTTGAGAGGTTTTGAAGAGACCCTAACAAAATTACCTGCAGCGCAGCATACTTCAATACTAATATTTTGCTTGAGGTTTCTTATGCCATGGTGCTGGGGCTTGATCGTTCTACTGCAATTAAGGTGGGATGGAGGATTTTGCTTATAGTATTAGTCACGCTGCTAAAAGCAGCAATTATGGACGCGAGGGTTACCGAAAGACAGACCTCGACGCAAGAAGGAGTTATTGTTCTTGATAACCTCAAACTTCAGGTGGGTAGCTTCCGCGTCACCAGCTAGATAGTTAAAACCAAATGTCTATACTTTAAGTATGGGCTTGAGCTCTAGATACTAACGTTGTCTATGTCTTTGATTCCGACAGCGGTATGGCGACTGGCCGTACGGTTTCTTTGTTAACATATCAATCGGTATGTCTCACTTTTTGACCCCTCGCCTCCCGCTTCCAGTTCTTCAAATAGACCAGTACTTAAAGTGTTGGTTCAATACCGATGGATTTAACTATTATAATCTATGATTCTTTTCGCCTCTGAGTTTTGTTGAGTCTTTGAGTCCTTGGGTCTCGATTCTTTGCACTTTACATGCACGGTTGTCAGTACCACTAGGCGCGCACCGTTTAATACTTACGAGGCAAAAGGAAAGAAGCTAACCAAAATCCAAATACCTAGGAGTTCCACCGCAAGAGGTCATCGTTCAGCTTACCGGAGGGGGGATAACTTGGGTACCTGATTCCGAAACTCAGTGCATCCGGGAAACGCTAAAGTGCGAGATTATCCATAGTTATGGAGCTTGTAAGACGCAACTATGCTTTCGATATATATATTAATAACCAAGGCGAATAACATGACTAATGAATAGTCGAGTTCTTATCAGATAACCAGTCGCTCTCAGATACATCAAGATTTATTCCCATCGATGGGGGGTTCAGGAGTAAAACCACTATTGAGGGTCACTTCATCTATGATACACTTTTGTGGGGCGGTATTCAAATGGGAGGCTTTCCTTTTCTAGCTACAACGGTATTTTCTGATGTCCCACAGCTCGGGCTTGGTGCATCTCCTAGGCATTTCTCGTACTTGACGAAGGATACGGATGCCTACAAATTCGAAGGTAAATCATTGGGGACTTTACAGGCTATTTTTGACGCGCGGCGGATTGGGGTAATGGGATTTGCTATGTATTATGATGCATATGGTAGGTTATCCGCAGGTTCCACTAGGATGCAAGAGGCATATAGGAGCAGCAGCTCTATACGTTCAATTCTAACAGTGGCTGATGGATTCTAGAGGTTAATTCGAGTCAGATAATGCTTGGGGCCATAGATACAGAAAAGTACGAGGCCCCTATAGTTACGTATACGCAGGAAACTCAAAAAGAGGTGGGGCGGTTCACTACTCGAAGATTTAGCTTCTCTAGATATATCGGCGACGATAAAACCGTTGAGATCGATAATCTGAAGACAGCCATTGCGCTCGGAGACTCGAATATTCGATTTCCCGACTTTATCCAAAATCTCATCTTAGTTGCTATGAATGCGTCTCAATCTAATGTAGGATGGTACGTCAACTGCGAAGCTGCTGAAAAGTTGGACCTTTCCCTTGATTTTGAATTTGATGATATCAATATCACACTTACAGCAAAAGACTTGATCGGGAGAATCGAGGAAAGAACTGAGGCGCAAGAAGATCTAGAATGCAGAGTTTTTCTAGACACTTTAGAATATGGCGGGGAGCTTCTTGATGAGGAATCCGCAGATATATATTTGGGAATTCCGTTTCTGAGGGTCGCGTATGTGTGGTTGGACTATCAAAACAACCAGACGAGTCTCGCAAAGGCAAGGCAGAGAATTGCGATTAGTAATATTGTGAAAATTGAGAAGGGTGGAATTACAACTACTCTAGCAAAGCAAAATTTTACGTCTGTAAGGAACGGAACTGGGGAAGGGCCGCCTCCAGGAGGTGGTAACGGGGATGGAAGCAGTAAACCGCCCGTAGCGGCTATTGCTGGGGGGTCAGTGGGTGGGATAGTTGTTTTAGGGGCAATTGGGTACTTAGCATTCGTATTCTGGCTAAGGAAACGTAAACAGCCCGAGATACCGCTGGTGCCGATGGGGGAGTTAGAAGGGCGTCAGAAGTTTGAACTGGGTCCAGATCATGGGAAGTCTGAGCTGCCAGATGGTGGTCAAGAACTTTATCGGAGGGAGTTGCCTGCGGATCATGAATACCCTACAGAACTACCTGGTTAGCCGATGCCCATAGAATCTAAAGGGCATGTGGCGATCAAGGGGTCACCGACAGTATAGATTATATACGTACGCTTTATAGCTTTAACATTCGCTTGTATACGCGTGCGCCTAATATATATAATGGGTGCCGCTTATTGCCTACTCTCACATCGTGTTTTAATAAAGAAGATAAGAATTCCTAGCCATTAATACTTCTAAACATACTATTAGAAATTGTCCCGGGAAAGTTATTTGCAGAAGCTCGAAGCCATTCACTTTATTTTTGTAAAACAAACCGCATTGCTCCCCTTTAAACATCACATTAACAATCGCTCTCATTCAGGATGCAAAGAGACGTATCCTTATCATAATACCATTCCAAAATTTGGAACATTTAATATTATAATTGTGTGGACTATATAACAATGCGATAGTTGTCACGGGCTTCACGGCTAGCTCAGAACTTTTTATAGACTCCCACGCGGCCACGTGACGAACCAAGAAAAAACAGATACCTAAATAGAACCCTCATCTCCATCCACCCTATATCCCAATTGCCCAAATAAGGCCGACCCATTATCACAATATTACTTATACTATTACAATCGGTCCTGAGTTTAGGCCTAGGGCTTAGGTAAGGCCATTTGTTATTTTATCTTTGATGGACAACAAATTTAATATTTCGATATAGATATAACATCCTTGGAGTCCTACTTCCTGTATAGATTCGGGGTTTATAAAATCTTATTATATTCTATGATTAAAGTTCCTTCGTAGTCTTATCTCCTTTATTAAAAAAATTGCATAAGTGACCGTATAGACATAATATCTTTTGAGGTTATATGAATTTACGAATTATTTAAATAAAAAACGTAAGATAAACCTCTACCTTCTTTCAGATTAATTCTTCAAGTTGGTGCTGATCCTGTTCTATACCCTTCAAAACTCTTTTAGAACACACTATTGCATGTATTTCCCGCCGTATAAGGCTCAATTACCCCCGAAATTATTGCATTACCATGTAATTTATACCGTCAGATATTTGCAAGTCTAGTGCTTCGGTGAGTTATATACATTTCTACACATTTCTGAATAAGAACCATCGCAATGATAGTAGGATAATAAGCGAAATAATAGGCAGCGTAATTTACCTGAAAAAATATAGGCGGGCAACATGTATAGGAGGCCAAATAACATTATATAGGTAGGTATCATCACGGGTAGCCAGAAGTCCGATTGTAGTACGGCGGTCGGTGGTTCTGAGGTTGATCAGTACTGCAGTGATATCGATCTTTAGAAAGTTTAACGCTGATATGTTGTGAATTTTCGAGGGAGCGAGCGCATCCCAGTTTGGAGGCTTAGAAATCCCAAAATGAAGTGAAGTACATCTGTAAACAAGCCCTTCTGCTCCGGAATAACTCCCAATATTGTGTTTAGAAGTATTTGACCAGGGTCTTCGGGATTACGGTAGCTATTTTGTGTGCGGTTTATCCGGCCTCGAAACCCTAAAAAATAGTATCTCGGCCCGTAAACCTCACGGCATTAGCTACAGCTTTTAGCCGCAGAAAGGTCCTCGGTTGCTCAAAGCTAGCCGCCGAATGCTCTGACCTGCCAAGACGCCACCACTGAGCTCTGATAAGCTCGAGGACCCACCTGTCGGACTGGCCGATATCCATATCTATCATCACTCAGGTGATCTTATTAGGCCGTTGATTGGAGGTTTATTAAAATTTACAGCGATAATTATTTGGAGAAATGGGGAGTGTCTCGATCAATTGGTATACAAAGCTTGCGCGCTGACTGCTGGCGACTAGAAATCGTAGAATTTTGGAGTACCTTCATCTACTCAACCGATCGGTATCGATATCGTGACATCCTAATATATCCTCTAAAATCCGTCTATTATACATGGAGGGATCTATTCACAACCTTCCCCTCCTAAATCTGGTATCCAGAAAAAAACCAAAAAATGACGCCATACGCCACAATTTTATGTGTCGAAATGTACAAGTGGTGCCCCCTTCGTTCCCTATTCCCCTTTCTTCTAAAGCTCCACTTTATACATTGTGCCACAGAAAGTTCTTCAATCCATCCCACCGCTCGCTATTGGCGTACAAATAAGTCATCGAGCTCCTCAAACTCGGCTGGATGACCTCCGGATGCCATCTGAACAGATACATCACAAACGCCCAGCTCAAACTAGCGAAAGCCGGCCAGGCGTTATTGTTGATACCTTCCCTCCACCCTTCCGGTACCGGCGAGAGTTGATATCCAGGAGTGGTGGATAGCTTCGCCACGCCGAGGATAACACGGGCGGCGACGTAGAGACAGATCTGTTGGTTCACGGAGGAATTGCCACCCCGGCCGAAAACGGTGTAGCCACCGATGAGACCTGAGATGAAGGAGTCGTATTGGGATTCGGTCTTGTTGAGGTGGCGGAGGATGAGCATGGAGATTTTGTAGAGGAAGACGAAGGTGCCGAGGTTACGGGCGTGTGTCCTTGTGGCTTTGAATACTAGGAGAGCCTTTTCGCGGAATCTATAAGAAGTTTTAGCGGGAGGCTGCGATTTTTCAAGAGCAAGCGGGAAAGGAGATGTGACATACGTTCCAGAGCGAAAGAGAAAGACCATGCTATATCATGATATAATTATATATTAGTCTTGTGAATTGCAGCCCGTTATCGATGACCTGGATGTCTCCTTACACAAGAGCATGCGGGAACCGAACTTTCGTTCCGTAGACGATGCCATTTCGAAGGCCTTTGATGAGGGAGAGGACATCATGATTGGCCGGGTCCAAAATGAAAGCCTCGGCGGCAGTCTATAGATATTCTAATGATTAGAATCCATCGAATGCATCTTGAGTATCCTTCGAGGGTCATATCATACCTTGACGATTTCCAAAGTATTCGGCATCTTATCGGTCTATATCGACTTTTCCAACGGGCCGGCCCACTTCTAGCTTCTAGCTCCTGATAGCTACAGTCGATGCGAGAATCTCAAAAACTTGCGAGTACCACAAAAACGCGTAGTAGGACCGACGGGATATGAAGTCGACGACAGATGATGCTACGGAATAAAGAACTGAACCGGGGATTTCATACTTTTTTTTCCATCTGGGGAAGAAGAAAAGGGCCCGGTCTAATGGCGCATGAAAGAATGTTGGCTGAACTCAGAAGGTATCCCGCGGCTGTTTTTGCATGTGAGATCATCGCCGACGGCGCTATCGCCAATTGGGGAATTTCTGGGGTAAACCTGGCTGCCGAGGTTGGAATCGAAAATACCACAGCTGGGAGGTGGACGCCAACGCAGCCAATGCATGTGTTGAAATTGGGGGGTTTTCGAGGTTGAATGTGAAATTATGCATGCATGCACGATCAGGGGTGGGGAATCTATCATCTGATATGGTAGCCATGCTCGAGGTTTTGTAGTGGGGACTATTGTCAGTTATAAAGATGGGGGCCCAGCTTATAGTATGATTGGGCTGGTAGCTATAGTATACGTGCGTCTCTCGAAAAGCGTATAGGCATACACACTAGGATATTATATTGACTCGGATACTGCCCTCATGCGTGACCCCGCTCTGCACCCCCAGCCAGGACTTTTTACTAGCGCGCACCCTGTCAGTCTTAAGTGTCTATACATTCAGATCTGTGGGGCGGATCAGGCAACATCCAACAATATTTTCCCCAACAAGTATACACGACGAAACAGTTCGAAGGAATCTTTTTGTTCCAACATTTTACAAATTTAAACACACAAAAAGGTAACGTCCATCCATATTGGGTGTACCGTTCACGGAGAAATCTCTTGCACTATTGCAATTGTATTTCACAGCTCGATCCTGTGGGCTAGAATCGAATCCTCTGGAGAGTGTTGTAATCTATCAGCAGTGTATGGTCAATTTAACTAGTTGGATTTTAGGTAGCCAATGCTAAGATACAGATTAATAATATAATCTTGCACACCCCCTACCCCATAGGTCTGGATCCATTGGAAAGACTCTTAGAATATTCCATAGCCAATCAGAAAGCTTAGGCAGTACCCAAGACAATTACAACTAGACAACGAGAACCAGGGATTTCCTTTGGTTGTATGGATATGGACAAGTGCCTACCTATATGCAAGGAATTCATTGTGAAAAAAGGGTCAAGACGGTGAAATATCTTCAAAATTGCCATTCTAGGGGATTGCTTTTGGTGGAATTGAGGGGAGTTGTAGTCTAGTCGATAGAACGGGCTCGTTCAAGTTGGATTGGAGACCGGATCTCAGCTATAAAGTGACCAGAACGGATCGGTAGCTCGAGAAAATATTCCTGCTTGTTAATTCGTACATAACCTGAAGTTTAGGATTGTCTGAAAGGTTAAATCTATAGACTTGTAAAGGCAATTTCTCTTCGTTGCTACCGACTTTATACATATCTACCTATCTTGAAACCTCCTTGGATTCGGCGTCTATATTACCATAATCATGGAAACAAAGACATGCCACCCCCACAAGAAGCAGCGGCTCACTCTAGCCGCCAGCTGCTTCGCCGCATTCGCCCTCCTCAACATCCCGGTAGCCTTAGCTATCCCTATATACAACCAAACGCTGGATGTTTCCGAAGCAAAACTAGTAAACCGGGAAGAACCACTGATCACAAATATCCCGCCAGGAAGCACGCAAATGGATGGTAGTTTCGACCTACTCTTCTACGGCGCGGAGTGCAAACTGGGAATCTATGACGGTAATATCCGAAACGCCGATGCATCCATCGATAAGGGTCCAGGTGGACGTTGGGAGGGATACCCGCTCGGGACCCGCGCCATGACTCCCATACCGCTGGTATTCCCCGAGCACAAATGCGTTAGGATCGGGGATCTCCACCTGGCTCTTGCGAATCGAATCTCATCTTACACGTTGACGGGTTACTGCGAGTGCAGGTTTTATGATCATGAAGGTTGTCCGGACGTGCCCGGCGAAGGCGAGTTTACGGCGTTCAACCGTGAGGATGGGGCGCTGTGGAATAATGGGCCCGATAACGATTCGCTTGAGAGTTTTCAATGCTGGTTTACGAAGCATTTTGAGGATTTCAGGTTTTGTACGGTTAGGTTTGCGGAGAATCCTGCTCATGCTATCGGTCGTCCTATTGACGTCTTTGATGTTCTTGAACCCAAGCCGCCTGGAGAAATTTATGAGAGGACTTTCCAGAGGGAGGAACTGGAGGGGACTCCGGACCGGGTTGAAGGGGAGAGTGATTGCCAGAGGTTACCTGATGGATTCGCGTTGAATTATCTCAAGATCAACGGGTGTTCTTGTCGGTTTTATACCTCGGATAATTGTGATAATAGTAGTTATATGTTTACGGAGGGAACCGCTGGAAGGGTGGAGAAGTTAGGCGGGTTGGGAGGTGGGGCTAGAAGTTATCGATGTCTTGCGCCGTTTGGGCTTGCGCGGGATGCAAGAGATGACCTTTAGTTGAAATCCATATCTCTATTCAAATTTTATCGGCCTATCTCTTCGCAATTACGATACCCGTGTATTACATATTTTGTCATATGTTTCGTAATGCATAAATTATATTATGAATCAGTCTCGTAACCAAGTTATGAATGGCCTACAACTCTAATTCAGTATGGAAGTACTTAAGTCCTGCAACTTCTAGGCCTCGTGACAAACTTGATCATAAAATGGAGCCCGAGGAAGTCCTCCTTGTCTCATAAACCAGAGCCTGCCAAAGGGTCCTCCGATCCCGGCTGGTCACCATAGCTTTCTTGAGATAATAGTTGTTATATGTGTTGACGTTGGTGGCTTTTCCTGTGGCGCTGCAACTCAAATCGCAAAAAAAATCTTGGCACCGAAATTTCATTGCACCAAAGCTCCAAAACTCGTCTTCGCATCTTCCCGACCACCAACCATCGCCCATCATAATCCCAGACATCTACATCACCCACAATGCTTCAGGCGGTGTAAGTTCATCCAAACCGGTCGCATACGCTACAATTGACTCTATCTTAGCTAATATTTATTTTCTTCTAGAAAACCAAAGAACGCTCGTTCTAAACGAGCGCTTGAGGCTCGAGAGCCCAAGCTTGTCGAGAACGAGAAGACTACTTTGTTCTTGCGGGGTACTACTGCTAGTGCTGTCGTTCAAGATGCACTTGGTGATCTGGTATGTAGATACATATCCTATTACTCCCTCCAGCTCTGTTCTGACGAAAATCTGGGGTCTTTAGCACTCCCTCAAAAAACCACAAGCCATCAAATTCCAGAAGAAGAATGCGGTGCACCCATTCGAAGACGCCTCGGCCCTCGAATTCTTCAGTCGCAAAAACGACGCCTCCCTGATGGTTTTCGCCTCCCACTCCAAGAAACGACCGCACAACCTCACCTTCGTCCGATTCTTCGAATACCAAGTCCTCGATATGGTAGAATTAGGCCTCGACGCCGAGAGTTTTCGAAAAATGCAGGATTTCAAGAATGCGAAAGCCGGTATCGGCCTCAAACCGCTGATTTCTTTCTCCGGAGCTATCTTTGAGAATAATCCGGTTTACGAGAGGATGAAGTTTATGTTTTTGGATTTTTTTAGGGGAAATACGGTTGAGGAGATTGATGTTGAGGCGTTGCAGTATATGATTTCGATATCGGCCGCTGATGCTACGGATGAGGAGCCGAATCCTAAGATTCACTTTCGGTGTTATATGCTCAAGACGGTTAGATCTGGGCATAAGTTACCGCGTGTGGAGTTGGAGGAGATGGGTCCCAGGATGGACTTCAAGATTGGTCGAATCCAGGAGGCTAATCCGGATATGTTGAAGGAAGCCATGAAGAAACCTAAGGGACAGGAGATGAGGACTAAGAAAAACATCTCCGTTGATCCTATGGGTGACAAGATTGGTAGGATACATGTGGACAGACAGGATCTGGGCAAGTTGCAAACAAGGAAGATGAAGGGTTTGAAAAAGAGGGGCAGGGATGAGGTTGAGGAAGAAGATAATGCTAATGATGGCAGTGACCTTGAGATGGACGATGACGATATCGAAATGGGAGACGATAGCGTTCCAGTTGTTTCGCCTAAGAGGGCCAGGGTCTCAGCACCTAAGAAATCTCGAGTGCCCGAGGAGCTCGACTAGGCAAGAGTTTGAAAGAACTGACTGATGTTTACTCTTTCTGCCAAAGGAGGCGAATTATCTTCCTACGACCCTGTCTTTTTCACGCATGTATGTACTACTACGGAGTTTTGAGCGGTGTACCATAGACTCGGGAAAAGTTTTTCCATCTTCTTCATCGTGGAATGATACCTATTCTATCACAAGATACAACTCCTCCGGGTTCCTCTTATATAAGCTGATAAGCTTATCAGGACAAAGCAACCAAATCATTTTTTTCAACACCTATAAATACTCCGAACGTCACCAGGCTCCCTTAGGTCGCGAACATGTGGGAAATGGGAAGAATACACGGGACTAAAAAACTTTTGTCTAGTTTGCTTTATCTACTTCTATAGCTATCGGAAGGAAATCATGCCGCTTTCGCTTCTCGGTTTTGGCAGAGCCTCTGTGATACAGTTGTTAGCTCCTCGGATAGGATTCGGATACAGTTCGGAAGGTGGGGTTTCTTACCACAAGATTTCGGAATAGGATGGCGATTGTGACTTTGCCGATAGCGGGCACGTATATAGACGCTTTGTTCATTACGTCGGGTCCGAAGTTCTGTGAATTTTGAGTAAGTGCTGTATTCGTAGTAGCCTGGAGTGATGGTACCAACTTACATCTTCTGACGAAAAGTTAATGCAGATGGCGCCGCTAAAAGCATAATTAGCAAAGTTCACCAATTCGATGTACCCATTTGTGAGGTTTTTAAGCCATTTGACTTACTCCTTCAGCAGCTCGACGGGGAATTTGTAGGCCTTCGAGGGTACCCCGGTGATGACAACGTCGCATTTTGGTATGACGTCCGCAACCTTGAAGTCTGTGTCTACGGCATGGTGTCTGTGCATACGTACACCCTCGCCTCTGGTAAAATGCTGAATATCGTTGATGTCCACGGAATAGACGCTTGCGCCATCGTTCGCCAGTAATGCTGCTAGAGGTCTTCCGACAACCTCGCTTCTGTTGACAACGGCAATCGTACGTCCGAATAGACGGTTCCCGTAGGGGATGATCTTGTTATAGACCCCGATGTACTCGAGGATTTTGACGATAGCGAGGGGTGTACACGGTAGGATCGACTTCTGGGTCTTTTCTGGGTCCAGGAAGCGGATGTTCTGGTACATGTTGAACATGTACTTGTGCGAGAGCCCTTCAACGTCCTTGGACATATCGAGGATTTGTTGGAGATATTGATCCTGTACCGATTATATCCGATGTCTTTGGTCAATTACCGTGGTCCTTTGATGATTGACATTATATCATATATAACGACCCTCTTGCATGAAGTTTTTCAAGCACTTTAACAATAGCAGTAGACTAGCTGGCTATACCTGCTTGGTTCCGAATACCGGGAAGTATATTATTCCACCGTCGACGGCGTCTTCTTCGTTGGCGGCGATGACGGCCTCCTCCAGTTCGTCCTTGTCGACCTCCCGCAGCTCGAAGTCGAATCCACTGTATACTCTCAACCATACATCAGCATCGTACACATATACATGTCAATGCAATGTGAATTTGTGAAGTAAAGACATACTACTGTTTGCAGCTCTTGCCGGTCCACTGGGCGTATGTCCTCGAGGCCGGGTCGTTATTAGCTAAGAAGCCAACCAGCTTCGGTTTGCGTTGCAGGGCCTTGAGGTCGGTTTGGACCTCCTCGAGCAGACTCTTAGCGACGGTGGCCGCTAAAACGACCTTGCATGGTGAAGTTCCTGCAGCGGCTGCTGCCAGAGCTGATGCCGTCGCCATTGTTGAATATTTATATCTGAACCTCAATCTGAACCTCAATCTGAAGCTGAAGCTGAATATGGACGATAGTTTGGGTATGTGGGTTTGCAACTGGGAGCTCCAGAGCATATATAAATAAGCACTCCGATGTAGGCAGCAGAGACCTTCCTGGTGCTAAATTACTTGCTGGTTGCAGCCCCAAAAAAAAAAAAAAAAAAAAAAAAGTTTGCGTTCGAGGTCGCCGCCGCCTCGCATGCAGACGCTTCCTTACGTCGGTTGCCCCACCTTGTACCTGTTAATTACCTCCAACCGAAAGGTACTTATCGGAGCCCACTAATGCGGCACACTTGACTGGCCAGGGCCCGCATCAACCCGACCGACCGTGCAGTGCCAACCGTGGTTTCGAGACTAGTCGCTGGAGGGGCAGATTCTGATATCGGACCACCCAGTGCCAGAGCCAGCGCCAGTGTCACCAGTCTCAGTCTGGAACGGTGGATGCTAATTCACGCCGGGCTCATCTGTAACTGACTCGACATCCTCTCCACCTTCCTCTCGAGCTCTCCATTCCAACATAAAAACCCCAAGATAGTCCATAACCAACCTCCAAAATGGATCCGGCGCAGCTTTACCTCGTCGCGATCGATCGAGATCCCGAAGAAGCTGCTCAGATAGCCAAAGCTACAGCCAAGAGTACTGTTTTCCCCCCCTTCGTTCCATGAGTCCGTGCTTTTTTTTCCAACGCATTACTGACTTCGAGCGTGTGACCAGGGTTGGAGAATAAGGAACTCATCCTCTTGAGCCTCACCAAGTCGCTGGGCGAATATCTCACCAATGATGACCGAACGATCCGTGCCAAAGGTGTGTGTCTGTGTTTTAGATGCTTTAGGTCGTATATGTTCGTTCAATTGTTGATTAATTGGTGCCTTATTCGTAGCAATCGGCTTCTATGCCACCGTCTTGACGGCTCTCCCACCGTCTCTACTTTCTCCGGCGCAAGGTACTGGCTACTTCCCAACTCTCTAAACCCGTAACTCCCCGATGATACCCGACTATAAAAAAATAATATCGAAATGTGTCAAAGCGGACTCTAATACTGGTGAAATCGTACCGGCGATTGGTCTCAAAAGTTTCTGTTATAACTCAGTTTCTCTGCGACAGATTGGAAGATGAGGCTGGTCTCAAGGAGGTCTGCCATGGACTTCTTGCCGTCGCCGGGATGACTAGGTTTCAACCTGAAGACGCTCAGATGGTTGCAAGATCGTATGTTTGGCTCCTTCTCCTCTTAGCTTTCCGGGGACCTGTTGATGGATTAACGGAACTTGCAGCATATTCAAGAGCTGTGACCTCCTCAAACATCCACAGGGGAGCCGGTATCTAGTATACCAGGTCATGGATAAAATTATGTCTGATCACAGAGAAGGTAATACCAGAAAATTCACAATCACTGTGGGTGAAGTAGCGCTAATAAAGGTGTAGCGCTCAAACGGGTGGGACCAGACTTTGCAACCGGATATGTCGAACTTGTCGCAAATGAGAAGGATCCAAGGAATCTCATGATTATCTTCTCCAATCTAAAAGTAATAATCATAGAGTTTGATATTGAAGACTGCGAAGAGGTATATAAAATTGAATCCCTAGCGTTCCTGAAACCCGTGTAACCGGAGCTAACTTTGTCACTTAGCAAGTATTTGACGCTTGCTTTTGCTACTTCCCGATTACATTCAAGCAGCCTCCGAATGACCCATACGGTATTACCGCCCAGGATCTTAAGGACCGGCTTCGGGAATGTCTTCAGGCTTCAAGCAAATTTTCAGTGTTTCTCTTCCCACAACTGCTGGAGAAGCTGGATTCACACTCTGCTAACACAAAGGTTTGTGGTAGCCCCCACCAATTCATGATACTAGTACTAACTCTACATAGAAAGATGTATTGCAAACCATTACAGCTTGTGCTCTGGCTTATGAGAAATCGATAATAGCAAACTATTGGGCTACCCTCTGGGATGCAATCAAATATGAGGTCCTAAATGCATCCGATGACGACCTTGCGTTCGAAGCTCTGGATGCTATCAGGGCCATTGCCAAGTCTCTTTCTGCCAAATTGACAACTGTGATGAGGACATCCAGCCTGGATAAGTATCTAAAGGCTGTAACTAAGGAATGTCTGACACAGCTTCGGAACCCAACGGCCAAGCAGGCTAGGCCTTCGGCTTCTATTCTTTCTGCTGTGGCTGTTGCCTCTCCTGTTGCTCATGCAACTACCATTCAAGCTGTTTTACCGGGTTTATCGGCAACATATGATGGTTTGGAAGAGGTCGCAAAGCAAAGAAGCATGCTGCAGGCTCTGCTTCCCCTGTTTGATGCAACTGCCCAGGTGTATGGTGTGTGGGGGGACGTCGAATATCCTCCATCATTGAGCAACTCCCTAGAGGCGTTCAAAGATAACCTATTCGAAATCTACAGCCGTGCATTGATGGGCTCTGCAAAGGAGGAGGTTTCTTTCAGACTAGCTGGGCTGAACGGTTTAACAAGGATGTCAAGGATTAGAAACTTCTTCGCGGACAACGAGATAGGATTGATCGTGCAATTCTTCGACGAAGTTGTATTGACTGATGAAAAAGACGAGATGCGGTAGGTCAAGCTCTGCTATTACTATTGTCATGTGGTTTGCTAACTGTAATTAGAGATACTGCCTTGGAGTCTCTCTTAATACTCAGCCGACTGAAGCCATCCTTGATCATGGAAATTACATTCCCAGCGTTTATGGCTAAGCTACCGGATCGAGAAGAGCACGAGAAGTCTTACGATATGACTCTCTCAGCTCTTGCCCAGCTTTCCGTCGAAAGACCTGTCTTCCAAGTACTGCTCACGAGGATATTTAACAAACTCAATATCGTCCTGAACAACAAATCTGGCCCTGGTTACCCATTTGCTCTCCTTTCCAGCATCTTGTACGTCCTGAGAAAGAAACACGAGACGGGCAAAGATATATCGACACATTACACCAGGATTGTTCCGGAACTGATCACTAGGACTATTATTCCGTTATGCAATGGTTCGGGTGGAAACGCCTTAAGTCACGAAGCCGTACTTGAGGTGACGGGTAATATCGTCAGTCTGATAATACGTGCAATGGACGTCGAGAAACAAACCGAGGTTCTCGGTGAACTTTTCAAGATATTTGTTTCCAGCACGGAGTCGGCCATGATAACCTCCGACAAAGAGCTCGTAGCTAAGGAGTTCAAGCCTTTAGATGATGACGCGACTCTTCAGCAAGCTTCGACTGTTATCATTTTTGCCTCCGCGGTAGCAGCGATCCGCCGTGAAGTAAGACCGCCGCATCCCGAATCACAAAAAGCATATAGCTAACCTCAGCAGGTCACTCTCCCGGTTGAGAACCTTCACCAATTCGTAGAAAAACTTATTCGTCTTTCGCAAAACCCAAAGAGCCCTGGTCACAGGCGTTCCGTACTCCGCCTGATTGCGGTCATAGTTAATAAATACTTCACCACCCCAGAGGATCGTGCTTTCCTCACACAGTCGACAGAGGAAATGTGGGCAGCAGTGAAATCAGCAGACAGCCCGGAGACTGCGTCTAGCTTACCAGCATTATTCTGGATCGCAAAAGCACTGGCCTTGAGAAATGACAAGCTCGCGGATCCAATTGTTGGAAGACTGCTGGAAATACTGGACAACCAAGCCCTCGGGGTGGCTGTTGGCCGAGGGTTTGAAGTTCTTCTTGGTGATGATCCATTACTGTCCAAGGAGAACTTTGCGGTAGTGAGACTACTCAGCCAACAAAAGCTCTTTGTTTTCTGTGTGCCAAAGTTGGTGGAGGGGTTTAAAGCTGCTTCCCCGGGTATGTCCGATATTCACTGTCACAGACGGTATTCGATTTCTAACCAACTTTATTTTCTATCATATAGCTGCCAAGAAGAATTATCTGCATGCACTTTCTAGTATTATCCGCAACGTGCCCTCCAAATTGGTTCTTGCGGAGATCGACACCCTCCTACCTTTGCTCCTGCAATCCCTCGACCTTGAAGACTCAGGAATCAAAACCGCAAGCATAGACACCCTTTCCGTTACCGTAACGGAAGCAACGGGTCTAGTTTCAGAGCATATATCCTCACTAATCACAAGATTAATTGCGGCAAGCTCGCCTAGTGAGGTCAACACCGTGGTACGTTCCTTATCCGTTATCGATAGCTATATCTCACAGGAGCAGTCAACTGACCCGAAGTCTGAATCTTGTCTTCACGGACCTGCAGAAAGTCCGAACTGCAGCACTCAGGTGCTTAAGCATCTTCCCCAGTGCCCTAAAAATCGACGTAGTCATCCCGTATAAGCGACAGATAATGAGAGCGCTGCTAAAACCATTGGATGATCCGAAACGTAGTGTCAGAAAGGAGGCGGTAGATTGTAGAGCTAGGTGGTTTGCGCTCGGGGAACCTAAGGAGGACGATTAGTGATCAGGGAATTATAACCCATTATTAATAACGAGTTTTTGACTGGGTTGTTTCCCTTGGCGATACTAGAGTCCTGTGCTTCGACGGTGGTACGACTTCGGTTTAAGGCGTTGGTTTTCGCTTTTGTCTTTAAACCGGGTAATTTATGATAAGCATGTGAGGGATATTGGATAGATAGAGGTGAATTAATATAATCTATCTTTGGAGCAGAACGTCTTATTTCGTGATGAATCCTTGGATCTTTCTTCGTATTTTGCGTGTCGAGGTGTCTACATGTGTGGTATTTTTGACTCCAACACAGCATCGTCTATCGATGGTATACGGATGAACCTAGCTGTCAATGTGTTAGCATGGCTAAGAGTGAAACATCACGATCAAGGAACGATATAAAAGTGAGGCCATATCCCTAGTACCCACGCGCGAATAGTAAGGGCTTGGTAAAAAAGCTTAGTTCGGTTTTATAACCACCTTCGGCTTTATCCCGCTAACACATCATGCAGTTCCCATCTCGTCTATTCCTTTAGCTGGGGTTGCACCTATGCATGCATTACAACGTACAAGGGCTGGGGGGATCTAGTATAGTAGCGCATGCATTCTTTATTGGCTGGTATACTAGAGGCTAAATAATTTTTTATATATGAAATCGCGCTGAGCGAATGTAGGGATCGATTCTGGAATCGGATTGTAGCATGCCGGATTGGATTTTGAGGATACTTGGGGGTGAGGTTTGGGGTTGCTTCTGTACGATTGTGTGAAATGTGATTTTTTGACGATAGTGGGAGTGAAATGGTTGAGGAATATAAAGGTCTGGTTTCTGCTAGGGTTGGGATTTCACGAGCTCGTACTTTTTATTACAGTACACTATAATCGTATTGATATAAAAGGCGGCAGAAGTGTCATATATATATATATATAAAGCTCGAGTATCTACATACTAATAGAACCCCAATCGCAATGGGTGCCAGCCAGCTGTGGCGGCTCATAATACCCTTGGCCGCGGTACCATCTGTTTGGGCGGTACAATACAAAGCATTCGGCTGCGGAAATAGCGTCGCGGATCTTCAGAAGCAGATTGATACGAAATATTATCAGACCCCCATTTGGGATTACTACGGATCTCTTTCGAAGCTTGTCGGTTTGTGAAGATCTCGGTTACTAAATCATTCGCTGGGGGTGTGAGGATTGATGCTAAATGGATTGTATGGTGTTTAGTTTGTCCGAGTGGTATTAGCGGGTCTGGAGTTGATTATTGTATTTGTCCTGAGTATTGTAAGTCTACTTCGCGCTGGTATATTGGCTAGGTTGTCTCTGGTCTAATAAAGGTGTTTCTTTTGACGGTAGCGTGCTGCGGGTCTACTAATAAGTACTGCCGTAATACGGACGACTATGTCAATGGGAATTGGATCCAGCGGCCCGTTCAGTGCTGTGCGGGATCGAACTCGGCACTAAATTGTGCTTGGCGTATGTTACTCCTTCTAATGTTACTTCCTTCTCCTGTTACTACTGTAAAGGCATGGTCTGTTTTCAGGAAGGGGCGCTAATATATGAAAAGCACTCCCAAAGTGTTTTCTGAACTCGGGAGGGTGGGAATGTCGCAGCGAGGCAACCCAGATTTGTGGATCAGGAACTTGCGATACGGGACAAGGGAGTAAGTGGTCTCGATACTCCTACGGATTTGAAATGAGGTTTGGGTTAACCGGGGCTTGAAGACTTTTGCTGCGGTAGTCGTTGTTTTAGACCTGGAGACGGACAAGTCTGCTGTGGTGGGAATAAAGTGTGTGGTAGCGGTAAGTTGAAGGACTACGTGGTTATGGTTTAGTTGACTGAAGTTTTGAAGGACAATACTGTTGTAATGGCGATTGTATCCCCTGGGACGCACAGGTACGTTCATCCAGCCCGATAATATCATAATTTTAGGCAGTTTCTGAATGGATAGTATTAAATCTGGTGGGATATAGTGCTGCGAGGGACAAACGTATCCTACCTGGTGTCCGAGCGGGAACTATTGCACGCCGACTATGTGCGTTCCCAACGGGGAGACGCTTTGTCCCGGAGGTCAGATTGGGTGCTATGCAGGGTCTAAATGCTGTGGCGGGAATAAGTGTATTGCTAATGATGCTACTTGTTGTGATAATGGGGGGTATTGTCCCGCCGGTGAGTTCTGAAACTATTATGATAAAAATTGGACATTTGGAGGGTCGCTCACAGGGTCATTATCGATATAGGAAAATGGTGCTGCGGGGATCAGGTAGATACGCCAAATGATTCTATTCACAAGTATCTGCGCATATAATTAACTTTTTATTTACTAACAGTGCGGGCAAAGTGGGGATGATTGCGGGTGGAGTGCTGCACTGAACAAGCTCGTTCTTTGTCCTCAGTCGAAATGGTGTGGTGCAGGTATGTACTTATGATCTGATATTACACCTGTTTTCCTATATATATCTAATCGAAGATTTGTCAAATAGGATGTTGTCCCCATGACTATATTTGCACAGAGACTGGAGGCTGTAGGGCGCCAGATTCTATCGCTTGTCCTGCCCCATTTTTCGGTGGATGTCCGCAAGGTATGGTCTCATCATTTTACATTCTCCATGATTGAAGTATAGCCAAAGCTTTACACTAACGAATACATTAGACCGCTGGTGCTGTGGGCCCCGCGTAAGCTTCTCAAACTATTTCTATTTTTGTTCTTACGTCCTCTCAACATCTTTCTCCAATATATAGTGCGGTAAAACAGAGAACCACGATAGCTGTTGCTGGTCGCAGTACCGCGGACAAGAATACCTCTGCCAAAACGGTTTCTGTTGCGGCGATGTGACCTCCAGTACCGCCGGATGCTGCAAGCAAGGCTGGAGGTGTGTCAACGGCGAGTGTCTCCCCCCCGAGGGCCAGCAACTCTGTCCGTATGCTGGTGTCAGCTGCCCTAACGATCAATGGTGCTGCGGGAGTGGGGTAATAAAACTTTGAAGTCCCTAACCCTTTTGTAAGAATGGTTGGCTGATTTGAATGATAATAGTGTGGCGGTCCAGGTGCTAATGGGGATAGCTGCTGCTGGAATCCTTCTATTGAGCGTTTATACCTCTGCAAGAATTCTGAGTGCTGTGGGAACGACGAATGCTGCACCGCGAGTCAGGAATGTTCAAACGGGCAGTGTGTGCAGAAGCCGGCGCTTACGGCGGCATACGGGGTCTGGAAGTCTATTGGATGTTATACAGATAGTGTTAATGGTCGAGCGTTATCCAATATGGTTACTGATAATACAGGCATGTCTGTAGGCAGATGTGCGGGTATTGCGGCGGGAAGAAAGTATATGGGGGTCGAATATGGAGTGTAAGTGTATTGACCCTGATATCATCTCGCGCCTCCTCAACTGACATTTTTCTCGATATAGAGAATGCCACTACGGTGACTCTATCGCCAGCAGCTCCACATCCGCAAATAGCGGCTGCACTATGAGATGCGCCGGAAAGCAGGACGAACTCTGCGGAGGCGGCGATAGACTGAATATGTATATCAACACCGCTTTCTCGGGACAAGGCAACGACGACTGGGAGTATGTGGGGTGCTATACGGATAGTAGCAGCAATAGAGCGCTGCAGTTCCAGTTGGTTGATTGGAATGCTATGACTATCGAGATGTGTCTTCAAACGGCTTCAGGGTTTGCGTATGCTGCTGTGGAGTATTACGGGTATGTATTGGTTCTTTACTCAATAGGGCCAGCTTAATACTAGATTCGCTTTACTGACGGGATTGTTTGTGGTAATTAGAGAATGTTATTATGGAAATACCTTAAATACGGCATCCCAGCCTTCGACGGGATGCAATACCAATTGCGCTGGGAATTCAAATGAAATGTGCGGTGGAGGAGACCGAATCAATCTTTATCGTAACAAAAACGTTCCTCCGGTCATGTATGTCACTATATACCTTGTTCCATGCCGTATGGGATAGAACTAATAGATATGGACCCAAAGATCTAGCAGTACTACAACTACGACTACGACTACTACCACGACTACTACGTCTACCACCTCGAGAACAACTTCCAGTAGTACTACTACCACTACCTCAAGCACGACTACCACGACGTCGACCACTACCACCACAACCTCAACTACTACCACTACTACTACCACAACTACGACCACTATCACTACAACCAAAACGACAACATCTGGGCCAACGGCAACTATAAACCCAGGCGTGGGCTCGTGGAAAGGCAAGGGATGCTGGAGCGACAACAGACAGGGTCACTTCTTAACCCAGCAGCTCATTGCAGGCCAGTCCGGAAACCTCGACGTTGCATCTTGCGTCGCGGCCGCTGAAGCAGAGGGGTATAAATATGCCGCCGTCGAGAACTCTGGGTAAGAAAAACGCCTTTCCCGTAAAAAGAAAGAAAAAAAGTTTACTAAATCGCATCTAGTGAATGCTGGGCGGATTTCGTCCTAGATTTAGGATCTGTATCAGTAACCAACGGCGAGTGCAACAAAGAGTGTAACGGGAAACACTCTGAAATCTGTGGCGGGGGGGATACGTTCGTTTTATACCAAAATAACGACTTTGTAGACCCATCTTACGAAGTCGCGGAGCTTATAACTGCGCTTTCGGATTTGAAGACGGCATATGAGGATCTAAAAGCGGCTATGGACGCCGTTGTCCAGTTGCTAAACTCTTCCGCGAAGAAACGTAGGAATCTAGGACCCCGGCAGGATCCCTTAGGTCAGGCTGTTCAGACTATGAAGCAGGCTGCGAGGACGTGCAGTAAGTCAACCCTCGGTTTTCCGTTATTTTAAATTCTGACAATAGGATTTCGTTAATATAGGAAGGGCTTTGACAAATGCTATATATCGCGTTCGAAGGAAATCGCCGGCAGCGGTGCATATGCACCTCTCGCGATCTTGGAATTTTTAGATTGTCTAACTAACCGGATTATAAAGCATAATTATATCCGACTCAACAATTTAGCTCTGGACAGTCAAGAGAGTCTATTGGATGATGCGGCGAGCGCGGCGAGCAGTGCTTCTATGTTAGAGGTTGAAACTACTACTACCGTGGCGGTCACCACTCTTGGTCCGGCAGGTTTGACGGCTTTGGTATGTATCAATCTTCCCGGATTTCTTAGTTCAAGTACTTGATTGACGCGGAATTATTTTATCAATAGAGTATATCCACTCGGGTTTTGCGTAAGTCCCATATCGTCTTTAGGACCTTTGATAGGCTCTAACGAAACTACATGCTATAGAAACCGCTGCAGTTGGCCTTCTTGCTTACCTTCTCACCTTTGGCAATGGTGGGACCGGTGGTACAGGAGGTGGCGGTGGCGGCGGCGAAGAAGAACCTGAATGTCAAAAGGATGAGTACATCCCGCTGGTGATAATGTGCAAGACAGGTACCACTGAAAAGCAGTACGAGGACATGATCAACCGGCTACCCATGCACCGGGATAACGTCAGAATGGGGTACTACGAAATCGACTGGAAGTTATATCGGGTTATAATTTCCGGTTGCGATATCGAAAGGATTGTGGAATTTTCGGTGGACCCCAATGGACCGGTTCTCAGCATTGTTTATGATGAAATCGTTGAGGAAGAAACTGATATACTCAAACATGTGATTCCCAAGAGATCTACTCGGCCGGAAAAGCTTCGAAAGAGGATGGAAAGGGAGGATGTACAGCCTGAGAAATTGTTCAAGCGGTTTCCTAATTCGAATATGAATGGGAATGATGTATATCTATACCAACCGAACGCCCCGCGTCACTTGAATTGGCTTTCGAATCCCAATATTCGACAGCAGACTGGAAGATGGTACGATATTCCGGATTCTTATGTGTTCCTGCAGTCAGAACAAGGAACTGGTGCTGCTATTTACGTTATTGGGTACGCCGGCTTTCTTTTAGATCATGGTGTAAGTTACTTTATATACTTCCCGTAGCCCTCTCGTTTCATACCCTAACGTTCATATGTATACAGGATTACAAAACCAAGGTATTAGCAAAGCTTCCGGATACCGACTGGGGTCCTCAACATTTTGTCAACAACCACGGCACCTGTGTTGCCTCCAATGCAGCAGGATGGTATTCCGGAAGCTCCAAGGGTGCAGGATTGGTTCTTGTGAACCCCCTCCAAGTTCTTGATGATAGAGGCCTGACGTCAGCACAGTCATGGGCTTGGAAATTATACCAAAGTCTTACGGACATCGTCTATCATGCTGCCAAAACCCTAACCCCGCCGGATACTTACCAGCGCAAAGCTGTCATCAATATTTCAGCAAGTCAGTATTGAAAACTCTCGTTGGCATAAACTCTTTAACCATCGGGGTTGATAACTAACCCAAATATGCCAACTTGTAGCAATGAAAGCGGTCCTGTTCACCGGAACCCACGCGAACACATGGAATTCAAATCGGGAATGGTGGGTCGAAGTAATGGTCAGGCTTGATATTTTTAAAATAACCCTCGTCGTTTCGGCCGGTAATGATCACCCGGAAAAAATTGATGCGGATAAACCTCGAGGAAGTGGAGGTTCGACGACTAGTATGATAGTTGTGGGGAACTCATGGCTTGATGATGAACGCCATCATGCATCGCAATATAAACAATCTGAAGCTTCCAGTCTAAACACGATTGGAATTTTAACCATCTATGCCGCTGCAACAGGGCTTTGGTGTGCTGACACATCAGGACCAGACGTTTGGGTTACAGAAACGGGGACGTCCTCTGCGACGGGGATTATTTCGGGCGTCGTCGCAAACATGCTCGTAGCTTTCCCCGGCGAAGTCGCCGCTTCAGTTGCCGCGAATGGCGGGAAATGGGGATTGGGGGTTAAAAAACTGTTGCTTCAAAAATCCAGGGAGGCTAAAGGAACACTCTTCCCGGCGGACTTGGATACTACGATCACGCATCGAGCGGCGTGGGGGAAGCTTCTTCCCTGCGAAGAGGAGAACCCGTTCGAACCGGATGAACAAGATGTCCTGCCGGTTTCACCGCTTCCTGATCCTAGCAAACCCGCGGACCCGTTGCTTACCACCCAATTTGTGGCGGTTATTACGGCTTTCCCGACATTGGCGGCGGGGACTACGGTGAATCTGCCCGTAACGGTAAGTTATTTGCTCTGATATATCTGTACCAGGAATTGCGACTAACGAGATAAATTTCGAACTAAACAGCCCAAGTGTGTCACGGTCGAACGAGTTCAGCCAGAAGAGACTTGATGTTCGTACGTACGGCGACTTAAAGGCAGGTTAATTGACATCGACCTACGCTTGAGTATTTACAAACCACTAGCTTATATACCTTACTCACCTCCGTTTCAATCAAGATTTCTAGATCTCATTCCTTTTTAAGAAAATCCCCAATCAACCATTCCGTATTACCACGAATCCGTGTGGCCGACCCATCATATATCCTCAGGCGCCATCTCCTTCCAAAGCACCCTACTAAAATTCCTCGACATATGTGTAACCCGCCTTCCATCTTCGTACAAATACCACTGAATACCACTTTCTAGGTCCAAAATAAGGCGTTCTACATTTTTCCGCTGGTTCGGTGTGACGCTTCCGTCTTTTAGGCCTTGTTTGAGCTCCGCGATTCTCTGATGTCTGTCTGCTGGTGATATTGTTGTATTTTGGGTGTTGGGGAATGAGTCTTGGTAGTGACTTCCGGTTATGTCGAAGTTCTGTGATATATTAAGATAAGTTTTAGAGGGAAATAGTACCACCTAAAGGTGGTGCTGCGCAGGAGACAAGGAAATAGTATCATGATGTATGTTGTAGTTAACTTACCACGAGCTGGAATCCATCGACCTCCGCGAAACTTCCGCCAGACCAGCGGCGACTGATGTTATCGGAACTGTTGCGCAGGAGTGGCATATTTCACTCTTTGAAGTACGGTCGGCAGTAGTTATTGATATTAGGGAGGCTTAAATAGTAATCCCGCCATTAGACAGGCATCCCTGAATAATCTATTGATGCTGAAGGTAGGGATTTTAAAAATGGACATCTCGATGTGGTTATAAGCAATGTTGGCGACTTGAGACGATTTGAGTCTGTTGAGAGTTCATGGGATTGGCGAATAGGTGTACCTGAATCCCGGATGCGGCTGAGACAAAAGAATGGTTTGTGGGCCCTGACCGGGTGGCGGTTGAAATTTTAATGATACATGTGGGATTTAAAGGTGGAGTACTCGTGGGATTCACGTTTTCTGTGTGGTCCTTTGAGCCTTTTTTAGGTTTGTCGAGGAAGCTTTTGGCTATGTGTATTAGGTACACTCACAAAAGATAAAATAGAGGTTTTCTTCGAGAATGTATCTGTGTCTATATTCAAAATGGGGTATTATCGCTGACTTGGACTTATGCCTAATGTACTATATAGCTAAATATCCTCGAGGTATTGGGCCCAATCGCTCCATGGCGAATAAAATGCTTGAAGCCCCTTGTGCAACGGAAACCGTGTTGGGTTCTGTTTGATTTTCGAATCGGGATCTAGGTTGTGTAGCACAGTCCCGATGTAGGCGGAAGGTGTATTGACTACGTCGAATTGGTAGTATCGATTCTGGACCTGCTTCAATGCAGACCATGGCAAGGGTAATCAGGGTACGTACCAATACCAATAGACACTAAACTCGGCCAGAACTTTCCGGGTTCCGTAGAAGAGTCACAGGTTTTTACGTTGTCCACGCGCTCCGTCATACACGCGTTTATTGGCTTATGACTTAATTAATTGACTATACTCTTCGGCGAAATTATTACACCGAAGAGTCGTCCCTTTATGATGTTTGAGTTGAAACTAAATACAGTATATATACGTACTTATACAGCCCCCCCGGATAACCTCAAACTTCACAAAAATACCTCCAAACTCCCCAATTCGTAAGCTTAATATTACAAATTCACAAAAAATGACATCTACTTCGGAAAACCCAGATTCCATCTTCCATGCCGCCCAACGGGGAGATGCTGAGGGTATAGTCCACTTCATATCGAAATCACAATCTCCAAATGCACAAGGGTGTGGCGGGTATACGCCCCTCCATATAGCCTGCGCATTCGGGCATACGGACGCTGTGCGGACGTTATTACTCCACGGCGGAGACCCGCAGCAGAAAACTGAGGATGGGAAGACGGCGAGGGATGTTGCTGAAGGGAAAGGGTTTGTGGAGATTGTAGAGTTGATCGAAGGTGGAGAGTGGAAGGGTGAGAGGGATGATTTTGTACGGTATGATAACGATTATGCGGTTCTATTACAGACTTGTCTGCTGAGATTCTGAGGAACTTGGTATATATGTCTAATGTTTTTTTGGACTGGCAGTAGATGAATGGATGGTATGGTGTATAGAATTGGAGGATGTGACTGGGAACATCCTGGCTTTTGGTTGGACATTAACGGTCTCGAGAAATATGCGATCGTTGCTTAAATACTTGCTGTATCTTACACTCAATATACTCATACATTGCCGGCTCTGGCCAATTATTTTGCTGGCTTTTTCTTCCATGCAGCGCTTCTTGCTGTTTTTCTTGCCCGTACCCCACCCTTCTTCTTTCCAGATCCGCCAGTTCTCAGTCCGACATCCATTCCGGGTGCCGCTCTTGTACCTTCGTAAACCCCATTGTCCTCCATTTTCCTGACCTTTGCTCCTCCAGCCTTTCCAAACAGCCTTCCAGCTCTGCCTGCGGCTCCTGATTGCCTAGGGTCCGCCTTCGGTACGTATACCCCATTCTTCTTGGCGGATCTTGCGGCACCAGGCGCGGAATCAGGTACTGCCTTCTTACGCATGTTTTTGGCCCTTGTTACCCGCAACTTTCTCTTCCTCCCCTTTTCCACCTCCATTGGCTTGTCGTTGAGCAACAGTGCCTTCTCGACGTCCACCTCGTCTGCGAATTGTACATATGCGAATCCCTTACCCACATTCGTCTTGGCATCTCTAACAAGTCGAACGTTCTCGACTTTACCGCATTTGCTGAAGTGCTTCCATAGCGATTCCTCTGCGGCCTCGAAATCGAGGTTTCCGACGAATACACACTTGCGAGAGTCATTCTTCGCCGGGTGGGCTACGCTGTCGACACGGATGTGGTGGTTTATGACCACGGTTCCGTTGAGTTTTAGGGAAGAGCGGGCGGCTTCTGGGGTTTTGAAGACGACGTAGGCGTTGACGGTGGTTTGGTCGACGTGGAGGGCTTTTGTGATGAAGGCGGCTTTTCTGGGGATTTGATCGGAGAAGGCGATGGAGCGGAAGCGGATTGAGGAGATTGTGCCGTGGGCTTTGAATGCGGTTTGGAGGGCTTTATGTTGGGCCTGGTGGGGATTTAGTTAGTAATTTCTTTTTGGGGGGAGTAATACAAGGGTTGTGTAGTGGATATGTACCTTATCTGTGATGATCGAGGCTGGGAGGTTGCCAACGAATACTGTGCAGTTTGCTTTCTCGAGCTCTCGGTTCTGAAGGTCACCTTCTGTCTCGTGCCGTATTCGCTCCTGTGGTTTGTCTTCATCTTGTGCATCATCGTCCTCGTCTTCATCGTCATCTTCATTGTCGTCCTCGTCCTCGTCCTCGCCCTCTTCCTCGTCACCGTCGCCCCCTTCATTGTCACTAGATGCATCGTCGCCTTCGTCCTCCTCATCTTCAGGGTTCGATTTTGCATCTGCAGCGCCAGCCTTCTCATCTGTATCCGCCATTTCTTCATCCTCCCCTGCCTCGCCGTCCTCCACTGCCTCGGCCTTCTTGGGTTTCTTGACCTCCTTCGCGGCTGCCGACTGTTTCTGCTTCTTTCGCGGTTCCGGGTCCTCGTCGCGGAGCTTGTCCATGTAGACGTCTTCGATCTCTGGTTCGGTAGCCCTCTTCCGTTTCTTCTTCCTGTCCTTATTCAACGCCTCATGCCTAGCGGCCAGAGCATTGGCGATATCGCCTGGGACTTCCTCCTCTTCCTCTTCCTCCTCTCCCTCGGAGATGTCGCCATTGGCTTCACGTTCTTTTCTTCGCACTATCGGGCGCCGCGAGTTTATAACGGCGATTTTGACAGCCCCGGCCTAGAGATTCGATCATTAGCAGGTGTCAATGGATGATCAAACGAAGGACAAATTGCAATTACATTTGCAGAGAATAAAGATGCGAGACCGTCGTCGACTTCTGTAGCGGGAGCGTCGAAGAGCGACTTTGGAGCAGATGATTTTGGCTTTTCCTTCTTCTTCTCCTTCTTGTCGCTCTTGTCCTTCTTTTCTTTCTTTTCCTTCTTTTCCGCTCTGTCTTCTTTGGTGGAGTCAATTGCCTCTCCTTCGGCGAGCTTGGACTTCTTCGACATCGTTGCGGTCGTGGTGGTGGTGGCGGTACCAGTGGATGTATACTAAGTTGTGAGTATATATGATTGCGGTGCTAGTTTTGGCTCTGTCGCAGGTGAAGAATTGGCGACTGGAAAAAAATCGAGATCCTCAGCCACACTTCCCAGACTGTGGCTGTTTATATGTGGCTAGTGTTTGATGTGGCGTTGCAGTTCAACAAGTTGTCGGTGATAAATGGGGCGCTCACAACGGCTGGAACTTCCAACTTCACCAACAGCTGCATTGACTAACGTGAGAACAGGACAGGTACGCTAGTATACTTGTGGCCTGCTGGTGGCCTATCCCCATCCCCTTACTCGAGGAAATGCTAACAGCTTTTACGAGATGCCCATTTGTAGCTTCTCGATATCCTAATATATGCTTGACTCGTTCAGAGCTGGTGGCTGAGGTGTCTAGACTAGCCCTGCCATATGGCGCTCACATACATGATCCATACGGAGCTACAGTCGCTGGAAAGAATGCGATTCGCGAACGGGCCAAAACGGCGCCCATGCTTTGCTGGATGATGCGTACCATAGTTACATGTATGCACATACATACATACATACACGTATACATGTATACGTCGCAAGTCATCCAGCGGCTCGGGTCTAGCCTCGAGACCAGCGGGTCATCCTAGCCACAGGTACTTTACACGTTCACCGTTGGTCGAAAAAAGGACATGCCGGCCAACATCTGGTTTTTATGTCACCAGAGAAATGCGGCTTGAACAAGGGAAAGAGGCTTGTGCGCATATGTATGAGTCGGACAGGGATTCGTGCCCATAGGCCCATCTCACCCCGGCTCCTCATCAGATGACGAACTTGGTCACATTCGGTATGCGTTACCTATCGCTACCAGAAAGCGGCCGTTGCTATCGTTCGCGACGGTGTACACGCTGCTGCTGCTCCTGCTGCTCCATCGGGTACCTTTTGAATCGGTGGTTACAATGGCCTCTGATGGGGTCCAGCTGATCAAGCAAAAGCTTATTGCAGACAAAACCGGAGAGGGGCAGATTTAGCCTCCGGGAGATAAATGATCATCTCGAGTCGCTCGCTAGTCGAGGCTTTGGAGAATCATAGGGCCAGGTCAAGGGCAGCAGCTTGAAATGAGATCAGACGTGTGTGCACTGAAGGTTTGGCTGCATCGGCTTTAGTCGATCGCATGGTGTTTTTTTTTTTTTTTTTTTTTCCTCGCTCACACTTTGAATGAACGAATGAACAAACGAACGCAGGAAGCAAGTACCTTCGCGCTGTACCTGAAAAAGCGAAGGCTGCTGAAACATGAAACCGAACTGGACTGAACTGGAGAATTCTCTGGAGGCAACTGCTGAAAGCGGAGGAGAAAAGGGACCATTTGATGCGAGATAATTATGATATTATCTGTCTGCTTTGATATTATCTGTCTGCTTTCTGATATGCCCGAGCAGATATTGATTGATGTCATTCGTGTCTTCTCTCCCGGTCCCTTTCGGTCTCATTATCATGATATCTTCTGTCTGTCATACACACATACATACCTCCACCGACAGTTGCAGTTGCAGTCCCCTGCTCCAAATTTTGAGCCCCAGGCAGCCCGGCCGAGTCCAAGAGCAGTCGGTGCACGGTTAGGTAATAATCACTGCGGTGGTTCTTTTTGTGGGAACGAACGAAACGAAAAGGCCGACTGGCCGAACCAACTGACAAAAAGCAGAACGGCCTTCTTTCGGCTGCTGCTCTTTTTTTGCTGCCCAAAAGAAAAAAAGGTCCGCAAATAAACCACCACCAACCACCACCACCTTCACCTTCATCTTCACCACCACCGCTTCTTCACCTTCATCTCCATCTTCACCGCTTCAACAGGACCATCTCGACGCTGCTGATACCCTCACCGTTCTCTCCGGGTGCTCAATCACCGACCTGCCCTCCGTCTCAGTCTTCTGTAGCACCTTCTCTTCGCAGATTCCGTATATGATCCCTTTCAGCACCCCGGAAGCCTTCTTTGCTTCGTCACTGAGCTAGTACCGCGGGAAGTCACCCACCACCACAACGGCACCCTGAGCCTGAGCCTGAGCCTGTCACCACCGACGCTCTTCTTGTTCTATTCTTCCCCCGTCGGCGCTCCTCTCCTTATTCTCCCTCCGCCACATACCTCATCTCCGTCACCGGGCATCTCACTATGAGAACCTCTGCACGTCGTGGAAGTAAAAGATTCAAGACGGCCAGCGTGTTGAAGGACGAGGAAGGTCGGTAAAACTCGCTCCCTCTCTCTCACCTTTTTTTTTTTTTCCTGCCTGGTCCTGTCGCGCCTTTCGGAACACTCCTCCCTCCAGGCGGCGGCTTCCCTTCATCAAAGCAGTCTGCCTCCTTCCGGCAATGCACAGATAGAATCCCAATTACTTCTATCTCAGAGATGCATTCCTTTGTTCCTGGAAGGACCCACAAAAAAGCTTACCCTTCTTTCTGTTTGTTTTCTAGAATTGCCTCCTCCTCCCACCACCACCACAACCACTAGAACGACCGGTACTCCCAAATTCTCTCCTACTCCAGCGGCCTCAGAGCCGGACCCAGATCGCGAGCCTCAGAACCTGGGGGACAAATCGATACAGAACGATACTACTCCCGTCCCGGAGCCAAAACCTACAAAAGCCAACTCCAAAAAACAAACTTCCAAGGCCCCGGAAGTCGTGGTTAAGCCGACTGCAGACGTGTTACCCCCCACTACCACCAATACTGCCACTGCCACCGCTGCTTCTGCCAAACAACCAAACGGTTCGGAGAAAGGAAGTACTGAAGAGGACGAGGAAGATAGCAAGTCATCTCCACTCACTGAAACATCGTCAGCTTCGGAGCAAATGGCCTCTGTCGCCGTATTCACTCCTTCGGCCGACATCAAGGTTACTAGGACGCTAGAAGACCTGGAGATGGGCAACACTGGATCCGACAGGCATACACCGGACCGTTCCTCCGCCCCTCCGTCAATTTCGCGACCTTACATGAACGGCCAATCCCCGGAATCATCGAGCCTCAGTGAACTAGATTCTGACGATTCAGAGGCCGAGACAGAAAGACTAAATATTTCCCCTCAGAAGCCCATTCTAAGTAACAGTGCAAATTCAGCGTCGTATAGTACCCCGAAAAAATCAATTGGCACGAGCACCCTTACATCACCCTCCCGGAGTCCGTCACCGTTATCAACCGCCGGTCAGGAGAGTCCAAAATCACCCGACCGAGAAATGACGCTAGGCGCCATCGAGCAGCTCACACCCGAGGGGTCCATTGCCGGCTCACCGGTAATTTCCCCTCGTAAACGGAAGCGAAACGAGGGCCTCGACGATGAAGAAGAGGAAGAGGAAAATAAAGAGATCATGGAAATCTCTGACCTTGAAGACCCACCAAAGAAAAAGGTTAATGTTGAGACCAAGTCACACCACTCCGATGACGAAGAGGACGAGGATGAGAATGATAGCAAGACCAAAGCCCCAAAGCACCCAACTGTACCCTCAACCAACGGCCACGTGTCGGACGCTGAGGAAGATTCGGGTGCCGAAGATGAAGACGAGTCGCCGAAGCCTGCCCAGCGGTCGCCTGGCAAGAACAAACAAAAATTAGCGAGCGCGAACTTATCGCCAAAGAAGCTCCCCGCCAAGGTCGCTGATATAGACTTAGACGAGGAGGCTGATGAGGGAAGAGATACGGATGCGGCAGACAGCAACCATCATAACAAAGATGACGATGAAGGTACAAACCCCGCTCCTAACCGTTAAGATCCAAAAGGAACCCATTGCTAATACCATGCAGCCGACGAAATGAGTAGGACGAAAAGACAAGCCGCAGAAGACCTCGCCGCAATTGAAATACTGTTTGCCCAACTCAGAGACAAGTAAGCCTCCCGACTTGCGATTGCGATATTCAATGTTAATAGGGTTGTAGGATTGTCGAGGAAAGAGTCGCAGAAATCGACAAGGAAATCGCCATGTTACACGACGGTACACATCCAGAGCTGATACTAATGTCCCAGTCTATCGAAACACATAAACGAGAGAAGATTGAAAAGGCAAATATCCTCCTCAGTTTCCAACAGCAAACGGCAGAAGTGGAGAGGATAGCCAACAGAGCGGCTATTTGGGCTCAATATAACCAAGAGATCCGAGAAACGAGAGAGAAATGCTTTAGTGAGGCAAACACTCAGTGGTGGGCAATACACCGAGAAAGGAGAGCCGCAGATACAAGTCTCAGTGGTAAGTTCGAGGTCCTACTCACGGCAGAAATCGGAACCTGTTCTAACTCGCCACTTCAGATTACGTCTACCGGATACCGAAATCGCTTTCGACACAGATCAATCACAGGAATCGATACAACGCCGAAGTATCCCTCCTATCAGGGATCGCGAAACATGTCGGCTTCCCCGCAGCTCCTTCTATTGCGGGTGCATCTGCAGACGAAGTTCGGGCGGATCTAGAAGCGATGGGGGTGCGTAGAAGAATCCTATCATACTGATATTAGTGCGAGCGATTCTTTACTGCCTGAATGGAGATTCGGGTTTGCTGACAAGATTCGATTTGCTGTCGTCTTCAGTTGGTCCCCACGCAAATCCCAATTCCGGCCCCCTCCCTCCTCCCTCCCCAGCATTTCCCAACATCTACCCAATCACAAGCAGGGCCTAGCCGTCTACCCCAAACGTCCACCTTCGGTCCTCCCTCAGCATACAGCCCTCGGCCTGCGAAAACCCTGGCCCCTCCACCTCAACTTGGAAATGCTTTCCAACCTTCTCCATCCCATGTTCTCAACCCTGAAACCAGGCATCCTCGTAGCCCTCCTTCCCCGATTCCACAGCCACTCAACTCGTTCCACCAGGCCCACAAAGCACCGACCCCTTCATCCCCGAGGGTAAGCAAAACTGGCAAGGGCAAGGCTGCTAGCTCGAAGTCCGCCGCACAAAATTTCGATCTTCTCACAGAGTCAGTGCATAAGCGAGTGCCTATAAAATTGGAGCAATCCCCCACCATCAGCTCACTCTCATTTGTCCCTCCTCCTACTCAAAGCTACGCTAGCCAGCAACCGGTTGACAGACGAATGCAAGTTGGTGGCGCTCCTGCTTATCGGCCATTTGGGAAATAAATTCGGTGGTGTTTCTTAGAATCCTTGTCACGATTTCTCTTTCAGTTTGGGTCTCTTATTGTTTCGGATATCCACGAAATTACGGCGATAAAAATCTTGAGCTCTTTGGCCTACCGTTTTGTCTCATGGTTTTCTTACCCTTTATCTTCACTCTTCAATGCGTTCTATTCTACCTATACCGGCGTTTTATACTATGGGGTCCTCTTTAACAGGAGCATGCTATCCTCGGTCTTACTTTTTTCAACTAATACTTTCCTGTGTGCGAATTTCGCGATCTTTTGTCTCTTTGCGAAGCTTCTTTTATTTATCCCTCATTACGTGTACATTCTACTCCCCCTCACCTTCCTACATCACACCCTCTCCTTTACGAGCCTTTGTGCTCAATGTGTACATTGTGCCCTCATCTCCCGCCCCTTCCCCCTCTCCTCCGTTACGAAAGCATGGGGATCTGTTTGCTATTCAGGCGTTTTGTTTTGTTGTCTCCTGTTTCGCTTTTGTCTGAAGTCAAATGTTTTTATTTTCATGTGCAGCCTGTCCCGTCCCGTTCTACAAATGCTCTTCCGCTTCACATGTCCCCCGATTGATAAGTAGGTATTCTCCTTAGGCTTGTGAGCTTTCAGGGAGGCTAGCTTTGCCGTCCTTTTTTTTTCTGCGGGCAAGATCTCCGTCTGAATCAGACGATCGCCCACTTTTTAACGAATTTTCTTGGATCTTTTAGTTGTGTATTACACTGTATCATAGTATGGACTTTATTATATCATGATGAAATAAAATTAATCTTGATATTTGTGTACTGTACCAGCCGTAACTCCAGTATTAAAAGTATATATATCGCTATTGTAAAACATATCAAGACTTACTGCTACTGCTATAATTAGGGAATTTTCGATCGAGGTTTCCCGGCATTTTCGAAACCCTTGACGCCTATTGGCGCCAACTCTCTTTGGATATCCTTCGGCTGGATGCCGTGGAATTTAATAAGGATCTGACGGTAGGATAGATTCCGTACCATCTCGATTATTTGAGCGTCTCGGAGGGGAACGCCGGGGTTATCGGGTGATACACCGGCCCGAGCCAACTTTATCCTCTCGCGGAGGGATTTTTTTTCAGCGTCCACCTCTGCGGTTTCCGACAGGATTATTTTTGCTTCGAGGGAGGTTATGACTTGCATCGCTTGGGTGAAGGATATGGGGATTTTATGGAGGTTTTTGGGGGTTTTCTGCGGGGGCAGGAGGGAGCAGGTGTGGTCTGAGCCGTTTATGTTGCCGGAGAATCTAAACCAGGGGATTATGCGCAGTTGTTCTGCGGATGGGTTTGGGAGGTTTGGGTAGTCGGTGTGGAAGGTGAAGGATGAGAGGTTCAGGTGGGATTTTAGGAGGTGGAAGATCGGGGACCAGAGTTGGTGGTCGCTGTGGAGGACGCAGTTTGTGAGGGAGAGGGTGCGGAGGTGGGTCTTGTGGGTTATCAGGAAGGATTTCAGGTCGGGTTCGTGGAAGGCTTGGTCGAGGAGGGAGAGGGATTTGAGGGCGGGGAAGGAGAGGGAGGGGAGGTTTAGGGGGCTTGTGGGGAATTTGGGGGGGACGGAGCGGCCGGAGGGGTCCGGGGTGGAGAGTCTTACCAGACCGCCGACTTTGAAGGTTAGGGACTCGAGGTTTGGGGTTGAGGATAGGAAGGTTGTTATGCCCTTGTGGGCGGAGGTGAAGGTTATGGAGAGAATGCGGGTGTTGTCGATGTAGGGGTTCTGCGTGTCCCCCGTCCATATCACCATTTCGAGTTCCCGTAGGCTTTCGAGGTTGAGGCTGGGACTGTTATCCATCCGGTGGGTGAGGTTTTTGAACCATTCGAGCGAAGGGCCGCTGGAGAAAGGAAACGACGATAAACCCCACGATGGTTGTTCATTCGTATCCATCAGCTGCGGGAAGCGGATTATCTTCGGTTTCCAGACGGATAGTGAAATAGCCCCCATTACATTCGCAAAGGCGGGGCTGGCGTCATCGTCCAGTTCTATGCTGGCATAAGCCCTCGCATCCCGGTACGCCTTCTTAAACCTCTTCGCCTGCTTCTTATCCTTCGCCATATCGAATTCCAACTCAGGACTACCCCCATAATGCGCCTGCAAGATCGCATCGGGAACCTTCATAACATCAGCGGTGGATATAAACTCCACCCCCTCCAAAGCCGGCAGCCTATCCAACGCCCTCGCAAGAAGCTCCACAATCTGCGAGTTCACCGATGCCGGTGTTTCAACTTGTATGATCTTCCTCATCTTGACACCAGTCTTCTCATCGACGACTTTACACCGGACGAGGAGGGAAGGACATGGTGAGAATGTATCTATCACCAAAGTCCTGCATTTGCTCCTGATGTGATCATAAGCGGGGTCAGCGCAGAAGGCTGATAGACTTTTGAAGTCAGTGATGGAATGGTAGTAGCGTTGGGATTTGAACAGCCTGTCGTGGTCGGTTTGGCCGTTGAGGCGTTTGGAACACCGGCGGAGCACAAGTTGGCTCTCGACCGGGAGGTGGCTGACGATTTCGTTGAATATCTCGGTTGGAAGTGACAATAGCGTCGCCATTCTTCCGTCTTCTCGCACCGGAATCGATATCGGCGGATGCATGAAGAGGCAAAGCCGGGGCGCACCGGAGTTTCAGCTCGCGCGCGCAGGAGGATGCCAGATGGAATGATATATCCTGACAGATCGAAGGGGGGGTGTGGAGGGGGGCCTATATATACCTATATAAGCCTATATAATACCATACACCCCGAAATAAGCAGTGATGCCTAACTCACTTCAAAAAACTACAACTAAAAAAGGACCTCAATCTAAATAAATACCTGGAGGGAGAGGATCGATCTAGATTCCCCCAATCCAAAGGATACTTGGGTAAGGCTAAAGGCTAACCTGCAGAAAAAACCCGGGAATTACCCCCCAGCTAGTACCGATCTAGGGGCCCCGTTCGCGTTCCCGCATCTTATCCGTCCATTACCCGCACGATGGGTACCGATAGTCTCAGAAAACGAGCGGGGGACGCTTCCACTCCAATCGCAAACGTATAAATTCCAAGGGAACCAAAATTACAACATGAGAAATGCAACAACCCAATTTGACGACGACATGACAAACTCGCTCCACACCCACCGGCATGGCCTGGCCGAGCTGCATGTCAGACTGCTGTATAACTACCGTCCGGTGGGTCCGGGCGCAATAATTGTAAATACCACGCCAAAAGAAGATTTCAAACATTATCTCAAATACTCGCTGAGGGCTACTAAAGATTTCGCACGTGAATTCAACAAGGGGCAGATGTCATAGCTGGCTGGGAGCGGGGATGCCTTTCTACTATTCCCCTCATACAGCGCTTAATTTAAGCGCCCACATGGCAAGCGCACTCGATACGCATGTATGCAATGGCCCTACGCATGTGGCATATCATAGAGTAGTTTCTTAATTCATGATTTTCAATTTTGCCCCGTGGTTATCCAGTTTATAGACGCCAGTCTAATACTAATACAAGAAATCGAAAACGGTTATAAAAACCCCCTTCGATTCAATAAATACTCCAATTCCCAAAACCCCTTCAAAAGCAAGTTATTCCCGCCTTAAAAGAATCCAAAACAATAAGCCTGCTACGACGCTTTCTCATTCTTATCCTCTAGCACATCCTGTAATTTCGAGTTTCTCCTCGATCTCGCTTCCGGCGTCTTTTGCTTTTGCTTTTGCTGCTGCTGCTTCCTCTGTTTCTTCTCCGGTGGGTTCTTGGGCGTTTTCTCCCGTCTGGAGTTAGTCCTCTCGATCTCCTCCGTCACCGAATTCCTGCGTATCTCAGCCATCCTCTTCTGCGTATCCTCCGCAATCTCGTGCGGCGTCATCTCCCGTTCCATCGGCGTCGTCTCCCGATCCCTCTTCTTCTTCTTCTTCTTCCCTTCCCGTATCTCCCCTTCTTCCAATTCCTCTTCCCCTTCTTCCAGTTCTTCCTCACTACCCGGTTTATCCCCCCATGGTACTCCGCTACCAGTAACAGATATCGATTCCACCTGTTCGTTCTCCGGCTGTACCCACCAAGTATCCTGCCCCGCAGCAGGGATCTCTTCGTCCCCCTTCTTTTTCAAATCATCGCTCGTACTCCTCGAATGCCCATGATACCGTCTCGGAATCATCCACAGCGGTCTAGCCTTCGGTATTTCAGGCACATTATAGGATCCTTGATACCCATCCATCACAACCCACTTCTTAACCTCCATCTTCACCTCATCGGTCGAATCATACACATCCGAGATACCAAAATACCGCGTTTCGGGTTTTTCGGTGTTTAGCGGGGTGAAGAGGATGAATGCCGGGTCTGAGGGCATGCACGTGGCGTGGTAGTTGTATTCTCGGAGGGTGGTAGTGATCCAATTGTTACATCTGTCGCCGTGGAGTTTTATGGAGTAGAGGGAGGTTGTTGGGTGGATGGTCATCGTCCATTCTATGTCTTGGAGCTGCGGGAGGGTTAGGGTTGATGCGAGGGGGTGGTGGGAGTCTTCGAGGGATGGGAGCGGGGTGAAGTGGTTTTTCTTTGTGGGGGAGGTTGGGGTTAGGAGTGCGCCGGGTTTGATTTCTCGGGAGGTTAGGCCTATTTTACCTATTTATTCCTTTTTATTAGATTTTTGAAGAGAGGGTGGAAGGGGGGGGGGTTATTACCATCGGGTGAAATCTGCCTAACCCGTGCTTCGTAGAGGAAGAAACACTCGCTTCTGTCGCCGCGTATCTCGTATCGGAGCTGTAATACCGGCGTATCGCTGTCCGGGGTAAAACACAACGTCCCCCTTCGAAGCGAGAATACTCCGCATTTTATGTCGGTGACGGGGTATCGGTGTACACCGCTCGTTATGCCGGATGACGCGGAGGAAGCCGGGGAGTCTTCTTTGGGGATTGATTGCAGTTTTATAGTTTGCGTCATCTTTTTTTTAGATTTTTAGGATATATAATTGGCTTTTCTGAGAAAATGGAAGGGAAAGGAGAAGAGCGTAAGTTATAAGGAAGGGTATTGTTGGGTATACGTGAGTAATCGATATTGAAGTTGGGATTTTATATTTGAGGTACCCTCGTCGAGGAGATCCGGTGCATGAAGTCGTACCCAAATGCTCCGAATGATGAGAATGCGAGATCAGGGCTGGTATCCATACTTTTACACCCCCAAGGTAATTTATATACCATTTATACGTAAGTATACTGTAACAAACTATCTTGTTTCGAGTATACCCGAAGATCTTTTAAACAGAGAGGAAAATCCAATATAAACAAACCACAATTTTCTACACAATTTTTATATCAAACGATTGTCAAAAACGTTCACAGCATATCGAATCATAAACCGCGTTGAAATTGTTGCATTTCCCCACCGCCCTTTGCGCCAAAGCTGCTAGCCCCAAGCCCACATGTATACATGCCGACTTGGGTATGTACAGCGCCCTTCGTCACACCATCAACCAGTTCTCTATGCACAGGACGACTAAGCGACTACACTCTACTCCGAGCCTGATTACTCAATCTTCCTTAATTCCGCCAGCATAGATAAGAAACCAAAAAGGTGCCTTACCCATCGGCACGACCGAACACAATAAGAATAAGCTTACACCGTCACATCTAATTTGACATCTTCAACCACATCTTTCACGTCTACTTCATCATCAAAGCGGAGAGGATAAGATTTGCGTCACAGCCATTGGAATCCAATGGCTTTTCAAATTCATCTCTGGTTCGTAAAATATACAGTGTCGAAACGAAGTAAAACCCCCCGATTTCCCAAATCCCATGAATTTGCAGTAAAAAAAGAAAAAAAAGGGAGAATTCCCTTTTGATATCGTATTATGCGGAGCTAGTAGACGACATTATGTAGTAGGTTGGTTGGTATAATAAAAAGAGAAAACGAATAGAATAGTATTTTTTTTATTTCTTCTATCAATTCGTTTACTTGAGAGGAATGAAACGGGAAGAGTGGGTAGCACCGATACCGGGACGACCGTGCTTGACAGGAGAGCTAAAAAAACCCCATTAGTAAAACCCCCAAAGCACACAAAGGAATGGATAAAAACATACTAAGTGATGGAAAATTCACCAAGATAGTGTCCAACCATCTCAGCCTTGATTTCAACCTGGTTGAAAACCTTTCCGGAGTAGATACCGATAACGCTGCCGATCATTTCTGGGACAACGATCATGTTACGGAGATGGGTCTTGACGATGTCGGGCTTCTCGTTGGGCTTGGCCTCCTGCTTGGCCTTGCGGAGCTTCTTGATCAGACCCATTGGGCGGCGCTTGAGACCGCGGTTGAACCTTCTGCGGGCACGGGCGTGGACAACATCACGGAGTTGCTCGGAGGTGAGGTCGAGGAGTCTATATAACTTTATTAGAGGAGAGTAGTTGGATAGAAGGAGGAGGTGAACGTACTGCTCGAGGTCAATTCCACGGTAAGAGAACTTGCGGAAGGCTCTCTTTCTCTTGAGCTCTATTAAGAGCAGGAAAAATAGGGTTAGATAGTCCCCTTTACTTGAAGAATTCACGATCCGAGGGAATCGGACGTGTTATTAAGATCCATAGACATACCAGCGGCGTGCTCAGCGTCCTATATCAAAATGTCAGCATACAATTCTCTTCTAAACAAAAAAATCCGACCCATCGAGATCCAGGGAGATTCGACAGCATATCGAGAGAGAGACAGTCGGGTAACGTACGTATTCTTCGTCAGCCATGGCGTTTGATGTGGTTTATTTTTACCGGGGGGGGAGATGGTATATGGGGTTGTCGGAATGAGGTTGGTGGTCGATGGTTGATTGATGTCGAGATTTCAATGTTTGATGTGGATGAGTTGGGAGTGTGTAGGCTTGGTGGTTCGAAGTCTTGGCATCAAAATTGGGCGTTGGACTGTGTTTTCCCAAAGTGGAAGTGTAATTCGGTCACGTGATCGTTACCAAGTGATGCACCTGCCGCCTCGCTCGATATCGATAGCCCGATTGGGGTCGCGAGATGGCACGCGATATAGAATGGATCTCTGCCTTAGTCTTCTTGAGATATCGAAATTTACGGAATCTACGAAGTCTACTGTAATTTGGGAATAAAAGTGTGTTCCTGTTCATATCGTCTCTCTTTCCATTCGTTCATTAATTCATAAGTGGTGGTTATCCACATATGCAATAAAGGATACATGAATTCCTCAACCTCCACTCCATTCCTTCCTCCCCTTTAAAAAAGTTGTCCATGCAGGGATACCAAGGATCCCGCCACAGCTTCATGATGTGACAGGCAATACCATTTTCAGATAATATCGGGCGTTGATTAAAAAAAGGAACCCAGAATATATACGACGTCGAAAAGAAAAAAATGTGCAAAGGAGAGAGAAGAGAAGAGGTGAATGAGGATTTTTTTTTTGATTTGTTCGACAGAGATTTTATTATTCAATATCTGGCGTTTAACCGAAGAGATCGAGACCCATATCTTCGTCGGACTCCTCAGCCTCTTCCTCCTTCTCTTCCTCAACTGGGGCAGCGGCAGCAGCACCACCAGCGGCGGCACCACCAGCGGCAGCACCGCCAGAGCCACCGGATGGGACGGAGGCGAGCTTGGAGGAACCCTCGGAGATCAACTACATTCCCATACTATTAGCCGTCTGTCCTTCAAGAAGTAAATATTGGAGGTGTGTGTCATACGGTGTTGATGTCCTTGCCATCGAGCTCAGAGAGGAGCTTCTCGAGTCTCTCGCTGTCGGCTTCGATACCGACGGACTCGAGGAGCGCGGTGACGTCTCCAGCAGATGGAGAGGCGTTACCGCCGGTGACGAGGAGAAGGTAAGCTGCAAGGTGCTTCATTTTTCTATAATATCCCCAAAAAAGAACCGTTAGATATAAATTTCCCTCCCAATACCAAATATCCGAACCAGCTTGAATGTCGATATTCCAGGCTCGACGGGAGGAAACGAAGGGAGCAAAGTAACGTACGATGATTGTGGTAGTTGATATGAACAGGAGATTCAATCGATTTAACCGTTTCTAATGACCGGAGACTGGATCTTCCAATGTTCTTCGGATGAGGTTTTGGTTGTTGATGAGAGTTTTTGAGATGGGGGTGTTGGCTTTCGGTGGGCTGGATGTTCAAATTAATTTTTTTGTGGTGGGATGTGAAAAGTCTTGGCGTTGTTCTGCGGCTCCAAACCGCCAGGACAGCCCTAATCGAATCACGTGATGATTTTGGACGTCAAAATAGCAAAAAAAAACAACAACAGCGATGAATCATCTCCGTTTGAGCACATTCGAATATATTCCAGGAGAACCAAAAATGCAAAGTCTATGAAAATGGCACCTCTCAAAACGCCTCATTCCAAAGATTCTTTCAAAACCAGAATGAAAGAATTTAGTAATGTATCTATGAATTTATCGTTGATGGAAAAGTCGTAGTCTCGAGACCCCATCAAAACTTGGGATTGCGGGAGACGTTGTTGCGGGGTTGTGTGTGGCCGACTCACGTGATCATTTTCGACATCGAAATCTGACGGAGTCGATCAACCACCGACCGTCCTCTTTTTCATCACTTTCCTCATCAACCAGAAATACAAAACCCACAAAAAAAATATCCATAGAATCTCCCAAGTCCAGCGATCCTTACAAAACTCGAATTAGGACTTTTTATAATGTATTGGTGAAGTTCATTTTTTGGTGGGGAACATCGCACTGTGAAGAACCACCTTGCGTGGGTGCTCGTTGCCATGGTTCACTCACGTGACAACTTTGGATGATCAAATAGCAAAAAAAAAAAGTTCCATCACCGATTTCTCTCTTCTTCATCAACTTTCTCAACAATTAGCCTTACAAATACCGCACAAAAAGTATCTTTAGAATCCTCCAGTTCCAGCGATTCTTACAAAACTCAAATGAAGGTTTTTCATAACATATTGATGAAGTTTATATCCTGGTGGGGAGATCGCTGGCCTCGAGACTAGAAACACGCCGCCAGAAAACGAGATGTGTTGCCGTTCTTGCTCACGTGACAACTTTGGATGCTGAAATAGCAAAAAAAAAAAAAATTCCATCCCGATTTTTTATCTTCTTTAACATATTACTCAACCACCAAACATGCAAAAGCAATAAAAGTTGAACTTTTCAAAACGCCCGTTTCTAGCGATTCTTAGAAAACTCGAATGAAGGAATTTCATAACATATTGATCAAGTTTATATCCTAATAAAGAGATCACTGGCCTCGAGACTAGAAACACGATGTGTTGCCGTTGTTTCTCACGTGACAATATTGGATGCTGAAATAGCAAAAAAAAATTCTTCCCCGACTTTTTGTCTTCTTTAGTAGATTTCTCAACTACCAAACATGCAAAAGCAATAAAAGTTGCACTTTTCAAAACGCCCGTTTCCAGCGATTCTTAGAAAACTCGAATAAAGGAATTTTATAATATATTCGTGAAGTTATATCTTTGGTGGGGCGAATCACGGGCTTTCGGAAAGTGGCGATACCAAAACGGCGGGCAACACGCAACTCCTCGTTGCTAGTCTGGGACCCCTCGTTGCTTGTGTGGTGTTGCTCAGCATTGAGCTCAGCGCCTGGAGCAGTCCCCTCGGCTCGGAGCTCTCTCGAACACTGGGGACTAGCAGTGACTACCTTCAGCCAGCTCTGGTTTATGAGACAAGTGACTACGGCTTATCGCACGATATACGGACTAAAACTTTAGGATGGCCTCTGAAAATGGATGGTATTCATCATAAAGACATCAACAGCTAAAAAGCTCGAATGCATAAAAATATGCATGTAATACAAAACTAATCGACAATGGCCAAATAAACCAAGGTCCCCAGAAAGACAAAAAAGAACTCCTCTATGAAAAAAGAAAACCAAGACAAAAAAACAGCATGAAGAAAAATGCCGTCTATGAACGCCCCAGTTACCCATACGTCAAGAAAAGAAAGGGGGAAAAAAACCGCAGGGTAACTAATGCTAAAACCCCCCAAAATGTGGTGAAAAAGCACACAAATCCGTAGACGTCACAGCATGCCACCCCTTCCTCCGCTACAAATACAAGTTTATGAGTCTCTATCGTAGAAAGTTTACTGCTTGGATGGGAATTCCTGAGCAACAGCTTCCAAAGCACCCAAAACATCAGCAACAAGATCCTCGCTGTCTTCAACACCACAGCTCAACCTGACAAGATCGTCGTATACACCAGCCGCCTCACGTTCTGCCCGTGGGATACCGGCGTGAGTCATGCTCGATGGAACCTCGCACAAACTCTCAACACCACCGAGGGACTCGGCGAGTGTGAAGATATTGGTTTTCTGACAGAATCGCTTGGCGGCTTCGGCACCACCCTTGATTCTGAAGCTGATCATTCCGCCTCCCATTCCGTTTCGATGTTGCTTGATGGCGATGTATCGTTGTGGGTGGGAGTTGAGGCCCGGGTAGTTAACCGCGATGACGTGGGAGGAAGCTTCTAGAGCTGTAGCGACGGCTGTGGCGTTTTCGTTCGCGGCTCTGGCTCGGAGGTGGAGGGTCTTGAGACCTCTGTGGGCGAGCCAGCTGTCAAAGGGCGATGGGACGGCACCGATGGCGTTTTGGAGGAACAATAGACGGGTGTAGATGGTATCATCGTTGAAAGCAGCAACGCCCATAACCACATCCTATTAACCCATGTTAGCAATTGATCGATACTATAATAATAAATAGAAAAAAGGATAGAAACATACCGAATGACCGTTGATGTACTTTGTAACGGAATGCACAACAATATCGGCACCGTGCTTCAAGGGATTCTGCACATAAGGGCTCATAAAGGTGTTATCAACAACCACCTTGATCCCATAGGAGTGTGCAACCTCAGCGACAGCACGGATATCGACCAAAGTCAAGGTAGGATTCGAAGGAGTCTCGATCCAAACAAGCTTTGTCTCCGGTCTGACGAGATCATTGATATCGACTTCGATACTGCCGGAGAATGTCACGGCGATACCGTGAGCAGCTGCGACTTGTGTGAAGTATCGGTGAGTACCACCGTAGACATCGCTGACGGAGATCACGTGGGACCCTGGAGCGAGAGATTGGAGGATGTTGGCGGTGGCGGCAGAGCCTGAGGAGTATGCAAGGGCATAGCGGGCACCCTCGAGAGAAGCAACTGCCTTTTCGAAGTTAGAGCGGTTTGGATTGTCAGAGCGCGAGTACTCGTAAACGCCAACAGGAGCTCCGACGGCAGTCTGGGCGAATGTGGTGGAGAGAGAGATCTAGAACCGGAACCCGGGATTATTCCCTTTTGTCAGCAGACTGCACAGATATGCACAGAGATCAGGTCGGGATGAATGGACGGAAGGATGGATGGGGAATATGTTTGTGTTTGTGTTGGGGCGGTGTTAGATAGAGAGAACTTACAGGTTCGATGACAGCCCCGGTCACTGGATCGTGTGGCGAACCGGCATGAACAGCTCGAGTTGCAAACTTCATCTGGGGCTTTGGGAGGTCGCTCTTCTCAATTGAAGAGTCTTCGACGGCGGCGGCTTGTTTGTTGAGGGTATCTTGGGTCATTCTGACTGGAGTTCTTGAGGTTTTCGAGGAGATGTGGATCGATAGTGATAATGATAGTAATAAGGGACGGCGGCCAGGCTTTAATAAACCTTGTTGGGTTTTTAAGAGCTTAATAATTACGGTGAAATCTCTGCACAAGACAAGACAGAAAAAAAAAAAAAAAAAAAGGCCGCGCCGAGGATGATAGATTGGAACTAAAATATGCAGATGCGACACCGATGGCCTGATAGAGGAGGAGGAGTAGCTAATCTAATATAATATAATGGGGGAAAAAGAGAAGACGGCTCCGGATCCCGAGGACGAGGTGAGGTATTTATAATGTGGTTTATATGAAGATATAGATAACAGTGCAGTCGCAGATAACTCGACCGAAACAAGCTATTTATCTATACGATACTCCACTATTCGTATATGTATGTGGGTGTTTGTATGATGTGTGTATAAGTCGAAGGAACTCGGCAGGTGTTTTATATGCAGGCAGTCGTGAAGCTGTGCAGCAATTGATATCGGTATAAAGTCCTATAGTGTATAGAATACAGCCAATGCAGCACTACAATATATATTTAAGTAACTAAGTAGGTAATTAGGTATATGACAGAAGAGAGGAAGCCAATTTATATCTCCTGATTCACGATTGTACAATATAGAACCATTAGAAATCCACATTGCGTGATGTCCCGTCAGCTCGCTCCAGAGTATGTCTTCGTGCCAGGGGGCGCATGCTTTGCCTATTTCCGTGCTATCGAGGGCCTACTTTCTGCCTCTGATTGCTTAACAATTGCGGCCGGGGCAACGTATGTGCGTACGAGAACCCTTTTTTTCGCACCCGACGGCTAAACCTTGCTGTGCCTTTCTTACTAATGCTGCTCTGCTTACACTACATTTACTCCAGAACCTAACAAGTAACCTTGCCTTAACTCCTGGCCACCCGAACTGAATTTGAATTCAAAGGCAGGGCCGAGGACGTCGAAAAAGAAATTACCGGGGAAAAGCGTTGTATCCAACATGGTGTCAACATCAAGGCAACACAGCCATCCATCACACTCACTACCACCACCACCACCACTACTAGCTACCACTACTAGTATACTGCCGCTATACAGTATCGAAGGTACAGGACTGGTGACATAACAGAAACGTAATGTATTGCTTATAATTAGCATTCGCTCACGATAACACGAGGTCATTTTACCCCAGATTTTGGTGGTTCGGAAGGAGGGCTTAAGGCTTCCTGCCGCTGATAACTGAAGCTAGCTATCACCCTTCCTTATCGCGCGCACGTACCGGTTTCACATATTATATGCACATACGGTGTATCAATAAATGCAATAGGCACGTTTTGTGATATCCATCTCGATCACTTACCGAACGGAACGAATTCGCAGAGATATCGAATATCAAGGATGGTAATGAGTGTGCAGCTTCAGCCTCGATTTTTAATTTCCATTACTCGATGAGCTCTTCTTCAGACGAGAGATCAATGGGCTATCTCTATCGTTCGAGCTCCTCGGTACTGTATTATATTAACTAGAAGTCCCGTGCGCAGTATCAAATCAAGTTAAACTACATATATACAATCATTGTAGAAAAGATAAGTAACGAAGTTAGGGATGTGATCCGGTGCAATTCGGAGACTTTAACCTGCGTCAGATATCATTTTCGGTGGATTTTCGCAGGCTAAACAATATAGTTAGTATGGTAATGCGAGCGCAATTTTTTCGAGCTCTGGCATGCGCGCACCGCATGAAGGGCACTAATGCAACCTTTTTTTTTCCTTTATCAAGATACTAGAGCTATCCTATCATCAGTACCCGATACCCCAGAGTTTTATCGAATAGGGTGCTGGATGATTGAGGAGTGTGCAGACTGCATGCATTACAGATGATACTACATATCGGCTCGTGTTCTCCGCCCTCGTCCCGAACTGATAAAAGCGAGAGCGGTGCATGCCGTATGCCATATGCCGTATGATATACGATATACATATATGACATATACACCGGTATCGGGCGTACGTATGCCATGTTACACAAATTTGTCATGACTGCTGTCCAGACCCGGCCGCAGTATCATCACGGAATCCCTTTGATATCGTGCTTTATTGCTATTATTGCTATTATTTTTTCGAATAATATATTTTTTTTGCTCTGGTGTCTGACGGTATAAGGCTGTCCCAAGACCTTGAATCTAAAAACTAGTCTTGGTGTGCATTTTACCCCGGATTTTTCAAACTGTTGGTAGTCTTAGTTGGTAGGGGGGCCTCCTGATCCACGGACACCACTTGCTCCGTACCAAGAGCACAAGACGGCCTCACAGCTTCTTAGCCCGGTTCAACCGATTCAACATTTCTTTCCTTCTTTTTCTAAAAAAAAAAAAAAAAAAAAAAAAAAAAGGAAGAGAAAAATAACCCGGGGATTCCCGTCCAACTGCAATCTTGCATATCCAATTGACCAATAAACCCTCCAGCCTGACTCACACGGATTTCCCTCTCGGGGCTGACTAACAACAGCCTTCCATTCACGCCATACAACCATCCAACAGGAACCGGGAGGAAAAAAGACGACATCGCCCTTGCATTTTTTTTTTCTATTTCGATTATTCTGTTCCATCACGTCAACATTCTGGATGTTGTCGCCATCGGAGCCTTGTCAGGAACGGGAGTCTCCAGCTGCCTGTTTGAACCGTTTTCGGGTGCTGTGCTCTGGAAGCGGGAGGTTGTGACGTTCGAGAGCTCTTTTTCCTTCACATAGAACGGAAAGCTAGACAAATGGCTGATTGGTAAATGCAACGTGGTCAACGCGGTTTTCTGGGATTTATAATCCGGGTTATGCATCCTATCGTGGATCCAGACCGGGTAGATGGATAGAATAGTATCTCCTGCTATTTGCGGCTATAACTCCGGGGCGCTATGAATAGAAATACCATTCTTGTACCGATACAGAAATCCAGATTAAAACTAACAAAACTCCACGTGCAATATTGTAAATATGAATATAAAACCCCCCCATACCCCCCTACCCCTCAACCTTATTCTTCCCCTTCTCCGCATTAACCCTCCTATAAACCCACCCGGCAACCCCCCACCCCCCTCTCTGGCCCCCAAAACTAACAACCCTCCCAAACCGTCTCCTCCACCCGCTCCACAAAGACTTCTCAACCGTCCCAGCAGCTCTAACCGCAACCTCCATCCTAACCCCCTCCATCTTCCTATTATACTCCCTGCAAACAACCTCAATCATAACCCCAATCCACCCTTCAAGCGTCATCCCGCCTTCCTCCTCCTCCTCATCATCATCATCAAAATCATACCGCGAAGGAATGGAATACCCATACCCAAACACCGCAGCCGCAATCTCATACCCACTAATTCTCCCCCCAAGGTCTTGAAAAAACGCCGTCATGTCGGATTTAAACCCCGCCGAGATGGTGGAGGAGAAGACGGAGGAGGATATGTTTATCAATACGTCCATATCCTCCGGTGGTTCTTGTAGGTATGCCGGGGTTAGGTAGTGGTTTTCGGTGAGGTATGATATGACCAATGCTGCGAAGCGGGTGGGGCAGAGTTTCGGGTAGGGAGGGCTGAGGAGGGGGTTGAACGATTTGGAGAGGATGATGGAGGGGTGGAAGAAGTCGATTGGTGAGGGGGTGTGGGGGGCTTTTAGCGGGGTGTAGCCTGTGCTGCGGAGGGCGCGGATCGAGCGGACGAGCGAGGCGGTTGTCATTTTGAAAAAATATTTATTATATATGATATATTATCATGGGTAAGTCGGTGGTGGTATTTAGTGTAATGTGTAATGAAAGTCGGTGAGAAAGACGGGTGGTCTCGATGTTATGAGAAGGTCAATGGACATGAGCCCGTTAGATAATTTACAGCCACAAAGAGCGGGATATCACGATTCAATCGATTATCCCTCCCTAAAAACGCCGAATAGGAAAAAAAAAAGAAGTATCGAGATATAATCAAAAAAAACCATGCTTCCCACGTGGTTCCCCCCTATATAGTATCAACATCACCGCCCCCTCACATCAACAAATAACTCCTTGCCCCCAGGAAACCGATAAAACCCCAAATCCATCCCTCCAAGATCATAAACCCCGTACTCCCCGCTCCCCAACACCGGCGACGGGAAAAGCCCCCTCTGCGGTCTACCGGGTGGAAGCCGACTGGAGTATCGCGTGGGCATGTAATCCAGCATCGCGATGAAATTACCGTATAAATCGTCCGGATCGCGGATTAGTGATAGAAACCAGGCTTCGTAGATGCCCCTGCGGTCGAGGTAGGGTCCCTTATCTTCCCTTATGAATCGGCGGACGAGGGTTGATTGTTCTGGCTCCCAATCGCGTGGAGGGGTCCAGTAGTCGTAGAAGCGGACGCCTCCGGAAATAAAATGCGAACGAAGGGTCTCCGGGAAGGATTTTGCCACGTCCGCTATTTTCACATCCATTAGAATTTCAATACATAAATTATGGAAAAGGGTATTACCTTTAGTAATCGTATCCCCAAACTGCGCCTCAATAGCCAAAGGACCCCTCTTCGAAATCGGCGCCCAAATATCCCCCGTACTCAAAAACGCCGTCGAAGACACCAAATGCCCCACCCCGGGGGAATGGTATTCATCCAAATACTCGATCCAAGCATCCATCACATCGAAGAATAATATCGAAACCTCCCCCGCGCGAGAAATAATCTCTTCCCAATGCAACTTTTTCCCGGAGCGCATGAGCAGATTCGCCGGCGGGAGGCCTTCGAATTTATGGTCGTCTATTTTGTCCGTTGGGTCCGTTTGGTGGTTGTGGGAGAAGGAGGTGGGGGAGGAGAGCATGCTGATATAGCAGGAGGGGCAGAGGACGTAACTGATGCATTTTAGGCATTGGAAGGAAGGGTTATCGCGGTCCAGCGGGGAGGTGCAGGAGCCGCAGGGGGTGGTATTTAAGCTTCTTTTAGTATTACGGGGATCGAGGGTGGGATTATTCGAAAGGAACTGGTTGGGGGTTCGAGGCGCATCGTGGATGTGGGTTTCGTACAGTTGCCGGATGGCAGCATCGGAGGCTTCGTTCGATGGCTTCAAAAACACACACTCAGTTCAAAGATTTTGAAAATAAAGTAGGATATAAGAAAAAAACTCACGATGTTTCTTAGGTGGTCGGTGGTATCGTATACCCCCCCGCGGCCGAGGGAGACCCGCGAGACCTGCTCGGATAAGGTGTATACGGCCGGATCGTTGACGTTCATGTTGATATTCGACTCCGGCAGGCGATGCGACATATTTTAAATATTTCTTGGGGGTTTATATAAGGAAATGCGATGCTATGGCCAGGATATAAATATAGCTGCTATACAGTATAGATTTGGTGTCTATTGAAGCCTACAAACTATGGTGAAGTCCGAGTTCGAGATAATTTTTCCCATCGAGGCGAACAGATGGCGCTTGCGGATTAATCAACCCACGGCCTATAACAATAATAGTAACCATTGGATACATACTTATATATATAATAGCACAGTATAGTATAGTATAGTATAGCGCTCGACTCGAGTCAAGCCCGCTCAGCTCAGCTTAGCCTTCTCCGGCATCCCCACAGTCAAACTTAATCAAAAAAAAGTACCCCAGGTTTTCCATTTGCCGCCTCGTTTGGGGCAACAGTCCGAAAGGCCCTGCAGAAATTCGAAAGAGAGAAAAAAAAACATCCGCAAACCCGTTTTTCTTGGCGGGTTCTCCAAAATGCCCTTGATAACAGATTTTGGCCTTAGCTGCCTCTTAGGTAAATGTACCTCCCCTTCCCTTTCCAGTCGATAATTGTGGGGTAGGCACTTATAGGAGTCTTCTAAAGAGAAATTAATCCGTCTGGCCGAATGAATCCTACGATTCTTGTTTTTTGGGAATTTGGTGATTTTGAGGACGTGCGCCGGAGCTTGCGGGGACGACGGCATTCCTCGCCGCGGTATACTATATTATACTGTAGCTACTTGGTATAGACGGTACGTGCCGCGGCTGATATTATTAATACTTCTCGAAGGCTCTTGGGTTCTTTATATGCACCATGCACCGCTATACGCATTGCTCCTTTCGGTAGTCCGATAGGTGCATGTGGGGACCTATTGTAGCTATTCTACACACCTCTCGACACATCGGAGTTAAATGTAAGATACTCGAATATACATCGATAACTTAGGTAAATATTATAAATCCTCACCGTTTCCAAGACCCAAAGATACCTTTTATAACAAAGTAAACCGTTGGAGCTCCCCTTGCAAATGGCTTGCCTCGTAGCTCCCCCTGTCGCAGTTTCGTCTCCTTAGCTAACGGCCTCGTTTATATGCGGGATATGTTAGTCATATTAATCCCCAATATCGTACCATTTTTAAAATTTTATATAATTAACGAGTAAGGATGTTTAACTCTTCGACTTGCTCGAGGGAATCATGGTCAATGATATCATATCATGCCATACACGTTTATTTGGTCACAGGTGAATGCTTTGGTTATGATTATATAACTCGTTAGGTAACGGGTCGAGGACACCCAATCCCACCATCTCTATTAGAATTATAAACGGGGCGGCCCTAGCATAAGTACTAGCTATAGACCTATATTGATAAGGATCTCCCGGGAACTAAATCCCTCCGCCCCGATTGGCCGAGCCGTTATATGATACAATCGAGGATTAATTACGGCTCTCTACACCAGGCTTCTTTGACCACAGCTAGCTAGAGTCAGTTTGTGAAATGCGCTACAGAATATCTATATACTTCGAATTCGAGTGAAAGACCAGGTGGATAATCCAATATAATCAACCATAGCTTGGAGTATTGATATTATAATAGCATGTCCGTTCGTGCACTAAATCGTAGGGGTGCTCGTTCTCCATGCACATCATGTTATCAATCCATAATACGACCGTGCTCACCACCCGGCCCGATAAAATCCCGTTGATATCACATCCGGTAATACGCCAGTACCTTCCGAGCCCACCGTTCTCGGCCCGATAGTTGATAGTTAATAGATATAGAAACGCCGACCCGGATACGGAAGAAAACGACGACTCATTATTTTAACACTGAAGGGTCTTAATGTCCGTGAGACGTCCGTGAGAGGGTGTTTAAGTATTAAATCAATAAATTGGCTACTCCGGAACCCGCAGAGCGGGGTGGCATATATGCATGTCCTCAAACTCGCCCGGGCATAAGCTAGGTAGTTGCGAGAAGCCCAGGTAGAAAGCTCTCCATCCACTTGATCCCAATAGAATAAATAGATAGAGTCTAATCTAATAATACGCAACCCTCTCAGGGACCAAATCCACGGCTACTTTTGGATTAAACCCGATCAATCCTCATTCATCTTGCTAATCTGATGGATACGCCGTAATATAATGATAATGATAATGATGATATATAAAATACCAAAAAAAGTATGCTTCGTCAATAATCCATACCGTCGTTAAAATTATGCGAAAGAGGCATTCGTCGAATCAACGAAACGCCCGAAAAAGTCTTAAGTAGGTACTAGGCATATATGATACAGTCGAAACGAATATGGAATAATATCAAGAAAGAACTCCATACGGAAAAATAACAAAGGGCTCCCCGGAATTTTTGATTTTCGCCAGTAGTAAATAGATAATGATAATAATAAAAAAGAGGAAGGTTGAGTCTAAAACAAAAGGTAGCGCCCTTGCAGCCAAAAAAAAAGAATAATAATAACCCCAGGCGCTCGATAGGAAGAAACGGAAAGAAGAGAGTCTTGTCTTGTCTTGAGAGTTGAAAAAATAATAGTCAAGAGGTCAGACTTAATTTATCTTGACGAGACCAATGTTCTCGAAGTGATAAGAAAACCAAAGGGGGAGAAAAAAAAAGGATAAGTGGCTCAAGGTTCCAGTCAAAACTCCGGTGGCGATGCTGCGGAAGGAAATACTTATGGGGGAAAAAATTGAGGAAAGTAAAAAAAGAGAGGAGGAGGTGAGGATAGTAAAGAAAGTTAGTATCGAGAGGTCTGTTTCCTTCTCGCCTTTTCTGCGGCCAGTTTCTTTTCAAGCTTCTCAGCTTCAAGGTCCTCTCGGAATCCAGCTACACGCGACCTGTCTTCTTCTTCGAGAATGTCGGCACCAGTTGCTTCCATGTCATCAGATGAGTAGTCATCGTAATCATCCGAGTCGGCATAAACATATCTAGGTTATAAAATGTTAGTAAAAGAATGTTTCAAACCGTTATGAAAGTGGTCGGGGGCTACAAACCTTTTGGACTGTGGGCGATATCTATCACGCTCTCTTTCTCGGTCCCAGCTTCGAGATCGTTCACGATCCTTATCCCGCCCAGAGGCCTTGGATTCCGGCTTACTAGAGGAAGGTTTCGCTGCAGCCGCAGAAGGTCGAGCGGTTCCACTCCACTCCACTTGAGGCCTTGGTTTCGACGGGGCAGGCTTTGAAGGCGCGGCAGACTTTTTATCGTCAGGGCGAGACCCAGTCGGACGCGCTGCTGGACGACCGACCGGCTTCTTAGCCGGTGCCGGTTTGGATACACCTGAAGAGGGTGCTGGCTTGCCATTTTGTGCCTTCGTGGAAGCAACAGGCAACTTCTTGCCGGCCTCAGGCTTGTCGGTCTTCCCGATCTTCTTCTTCTCCACCTTGGTCTCCTTGTGGACTATCTTAGCAGGCGCCGAGCTCGTAGCCTGGATCTGCTTTGCCCTCTCCATGATCTCCGCGTAAGAACCCTTCGCAGGCTTCTTCGGTGCTTCGGCCGTAATCGGAGAGTTTGGATTCGACGCAGCAGACCCAGACCCATTGCCATCCCTCCCAGACCCACCAGCACTACCACCCCCGTTAGCCTTGGCAGCATCCCGGGCGGCCTTCAAAGCCTTGAGCCTCTTGACCTCCGCAATCTTCTGCTCCCTAGTCATCCCCTCGAAGCGAGACTTCTTGGTCGGAGGGGCGGTGCCATTCTCTTCCAACTTCCTCTTCTTCTCACTAGCCTCAGTCGCGTCCAAGGCCTTTGATATCGGGGGTGTGAATGTATTAAGAGGCGAGATGGTGTTCGATGTAGAGTCGGCACCCCTTATATTTCTAGAAGGGACGCCAATAGGAGCCGGACGTTCCTTCCTCGGTGATCCATCTCCATTCCTTCTACTCTCTTGATTCCTTCCGTTGGTAGTTGACGACCTAGCGGTCGGGCCGGAACCTTGTGTTACACCCTTGGAACCAGACGACCCTTCAAGTTGGCCTACTAAATCGAGGATACTGAACTATAGGTGAAAAGGGGAGATGAGTCAGCCTTGTGATCACTCGACGGTGAGTTGTGGTGAACCATCGACACCGGCCAATGAGGGAATCCGTGTTACTAACCCCGCCTCCCGGGCCAGTGGCCATCATGAAGTTCTTTCTATTTTATATCCAAGATAGGCTCTATTCCAGGCTTCCTGTGATAGCCGTAGGGGTTGACTCGCGACGGGACGGCTCCAGCAGCGTGGTGGGGGGTGGCTGTCGAGACGTGCACCTCGCGATCAGGGGCGGGCAAGATTTTTCTTTCCCTTTATTTTTGTTTTGCTTTAAATTCAGGCTCCCATATATAATTACTAGCAATGAGACCGCCGCTAGCTCGTTCAGGCCACGGCGAAGAGAATCGAGTCGGGAGAATTCGGAGGCGTGCGATGGGAAGGCGTGCAGCAGACGGCGGAAGGGCGGTGTTTTGTGTGGTTGTTGGGAGGGAAAGGGGTGGAGGGAAAGAGAAAGGGAGAGGTTTGGGCGATGGAAGAGTCAGGACTGAGGTGGGAGGGCGATATTTATAGTCCTTCCAACAATTTCACGCCCGGCAAAAAAACCAGCACACATGCAAACCAACCCGAATCGGTGCTACCAAGACAGCTTCACAGTCCAGTGCCACCAATGGCCCCTCGACACTCTGAAACCCGCTGCGTGCATGTTTGGGTGCGCGAGGTTGGAGTTAAGTAGGTACCTACTGTTTGGATAAAATTATAGGCTGGATCACTAATTTTGCTAACTGCATCCTGACCGCTGCAACAGACCATTTGGCATCTTGGGACAACTTTGAATCCAATGTCCAAGGCCCCCCTCTACGCATCTCTGAAAAAGAAATAATGAAAAGGAAAAGAAGAGACGTATTCGAATATCGATTCGTGAAAGCCTGAGCACAAGTGCGGACATACTGCTGCCAGACTGGGTAGATATATTCACGGAAAGATTATATTCTTAGCTGTCTAGCTGTCTAGTTGTCCAGCTATCTGTCTGCCTGTCCGTACTCGAGGGATTTTATATCACTTTGCGACAACTGTCAGACAGCACGGACGTTCGTGTGTGTGCGTGCGTGTGTGTGGGACTACTCGAAGGGGGGACATCTCCCGCCAAAGGTATCCTCCACGGTATACCTCATTGCATTGCATCTAATATCCATCATGGTTCGTTTTTCTTGCGTCTTGGCGCGGGCGCGGGCATAAAAAAGAGTTCCCTTGCCTGACTATCCTTACACGATTGCCCTACATATGCGAATCCTTCCAAACGGCTAGGAAGAAGCGCATTTTTGCCTTGGGAATATACGGGGGGGCGTATATGCGAATCCTGACTTTTGCATAAATCTCACAATCCCATTTTCCTTCTTTCTCTCTCTATTTTTTTTCGTTTTTTGTTTTTTTTTCTGACCTGAAACCTGGGTTCACCGAATGCTGGGAATAGCGCTTGCTAATATAACCCGCTTGCAGCCAAACCATTAGGAATGTGGTATTTTTTCAAAGTTTTGCTCTCCACATCTGCGTTGTTCGAGCAGAAAATTTTGTACCACTATAACTTCCAGAACACCGACCTCCCGTGACGGAGAAAATGCATGAATTGCCGTAGAAATCCGTTGAAAGGGAATATAAGATATGTCGTTTAAGTTTAATTTCGATATTGAGACGGATGGGGTCGAGGAGGTGGACGCGGGGCATGTCGAAGATACCCCCGTCGAGGAGGAGGATGAGGGGACTTCATTTGGCTCGTCCAGAATACCGGCTCAACTGCACTCTTTGGATGAACTTGTAAGTCTCCATTTCTCTTATTTTTTGAGATCCGGGTGGAGGACGTGGATATACGCCTACCGGGGTTCCTACGGCATCCATTATACTATGGTTCATGTACATGTATTAACAAATGGAATGATATTAGATCTCCAAACTCCCCCCGCACATTGCCTTCTCCCCGCTCACCATCCCCCTCACCTCCTCAAAAACAATAACAATCCCCCGTCGTGAGCTCTTTGATGTAAAAATGCAGCTCATGGCAGAGGATAACAACCCCTCCGCGGACACCACCACCAACTTCAGCGCCGCATTCACAGACGAAGACATCCGCACAAATACCTACGAAGGCGGCCTCAAGTCCTGGGAATGCTCATCCGACCTCGTCAAACAACTTGCCACCGACTCCGATCTCTGGATCACCTCTTCGAACCGTATCCTCGAATTAGGATGCGGAACCGCCCTGCCCAGCTGTTATATCCTCCAAACCCTCCTCTCATCCGGTGGCAGCGGGGTGCATCTAACACTAGCAGACTACAACATCGACGTCCTACGCCTCGTCACTCTGCCAAATATAATCCTAGCATACCTCCACGCAACAAACACCCTCCCATCAACATCACAACCGACAGAAGAGGTATCAGAAGAAACCCCAGAGATAGAACTAACCCAATCCCTCCTCTCATCCTTCCTCTCAACCCTACAATCCCACAACATCACCATATCATTCCTCTCGGGCTCCTGGAGCGAAGATATGATCTCACTCATTCACGGGGGGATAACCTCATCAACCCCGGAGACAATGTACCCCCTCATCCTAGCCAGCGAAACAATCTACTCCCCATCATCCATCCCCGCCTTCGTGGAAATGCTCGAACACACCCTCTCACACACAGGAAAAGCATACATCGCAGCAAAGGACATCTACTTCGGCGTCGGCGGGAGCGTGAAGGATTTTGTCGATATAATCCACGCGAAGGGATGGAAATGGGATATAGCAAGAGAGGAGAAAAGGGGCGTAGGGGTCGGCAGGGTTGTTGGAGTGGTTTCTAAATCCTGAGTGGTTTGTTATGCAAGGATGTAGATAAAATACTACGAGATAATCGATTAGATTTCATCCTTTCGATTGACTGGGCCCCCTTTCGCGGATAGCGATTATGACGCTATGGCTTTGATGTTTCCGTGGTAAGCTCTTATCGAAGCTGCAAGGTAGTTATAGATGTATGGTTATCGTCATCCCTACTTCAGCCCTAATATCGATAGACTCCATTCAGCCCTATCGCAACATTCCGATGCGACGACAAACAAGTAAAAAAACCTAAAAGTCACCAAAATGCACGTTTATACGTCCTGTTCAGCCCGTGAGGCTGAAGTGTACACTATCTTCATGCACGGTTTGTCGAGAAGAAACGTCGATGGGTCTAGTGTATGTTTATATTTAAACATTCCAGCCACAAAAGGTACCATTGAAGTACCATATACATCTAACGCTCTATCACTAAATCATCTACGCGATTTTTGAACCCCGGATTTATGTTTGTACCATCGTTTTTCATTTTGCTATTTCGCTCAAGAATTAGCCTGACCACTACACTCCACCGTTCAAAAAGTTACAATAAAAAGTGGGATATCTACAATAAATCTTTTGTGCTCGAAAAAAATATAACCAGATGTATAAAAATTCGGCGAACGAAGAAGAAAAACCAACATTATAAGGAATATGGGGAGCTCTCGAGGACACCGTTTAAAAGAAAATGCTCATAAAATTGACAGTGTGCTCATTGATCATTACTAAATAATAGCTAGGGGCTGGATTGGAAGAATTAACTATGCTAAATCTAGTGGATGAAGAGAGCAGCGGCAATGACAGCCACGATAACAGCCAATGGGCTGGAGAGGGTGGATGTTCCGGCGTTCTGTGGAGCTCCAGCGGAGGTTGGTTCACTGGTAGATTCCGAGGTGGAGGTTCGTCGGGTGGAGGTAGATGTGCGGACAGTAGTGGACCCGGTCTCGGTCTCGGTCTCGCTGGCGCTGGCGGTGGTGTTGGAAGGAGAAGTTGTAGCTGGGGCGCTGGTGGTGGCAGGAGCGGATGAGGTAGCAGCAGAGGTGGTAGCGACGAAGTCAGAGGTGAAGACGAATCGGTCAGAGTAGTTGTAGTTGGCTGGGGTAGTGTCGTAGGAGATTCTGATGGTGTATGTGCCGCTGGATGGGAGATTCTCAGGGACGCTCCATGTGTAGGTACCAGAGTTGGGGAGGCCAGCGATGATGGTTGCGACTGGCTTCAGGCTGTTGGCAGCACCGTCCATAACAACCAAGGTGACTTGTTGTCCAACAGGGTTCATCCACTTGATCTCAAATGTCGAACCGGCCTCGATGACAGTGCCAGCGGTGGGGGCAGTGATAGCATTGCCCTTGGTCGAAGCCTGGGCAGATGCAACAGCAGCGAAGGCCGCGAGGGCGAGGGAGACAGCAGACTTGAAGAAATGCATTTTGAACTTTGTGATGGTGGAGTTTTAGGTATTAACAATTAAAAGAATTAATTTGAAAAAGGCTGGAGTCGAAGTATTGAGCAGACGACAACAAGAGTGTTTTTCAAAAGTCTGGCGCGAGAACGAGGGTATTAAATAGTCCAAAAGGGGGAAACCTTTAGCAGTTAGAGTTGAAACGAGTGTCGGGCGAAGCGCAGATGCGTTCGTGAGCGAGAAGTGACAGAAGGAGCGTGTATACGTAGACGACTGAGGTACTTCGTAGTGGTGTGAAGGAAAAAGGAGTGTGAAAAAGTCATGCACAATGTGCGAGGACAGCCTGCGACTCTTAAACCCAATGCAATCCACGGCCAAAAATAGGGGTGACGGGCAAATGCAAACCTTTTCCCCGACCCGATTGAGCAAAAACCACAGCAAAAGCCTAAAAATTTTGCTCCCCTCCCACGATGGGCACAAAGTCTCCTGGTGATGCCGGTGGCCGGACATGCCTTATTGGACCTTCATTTCATTTCAGCCCATGTTGTAATTTCCGTGCAACTGCCATTGGGTTGTGGATGCTGGTCGTGCGCTATCACTGAAACAAAGCGTATGCACCCACCCATCACGGTCCGGGGTATGGCGTCTCGCGCTCTTATTGGCCAGCACAGCCTGTTTCTCGCTGTCAAAGATCGCGTAAATTGTAAACAAAATAAGGGCCAAGATGTTCTTGCAGGCATCCATCGACGGAAACGCAGTCGTTCGGTGTGCAGTTCTTGACAAATTCGCGTGCATGTTGGTTCGTAGGCGGTTTGGATCGAGGCTGAGCATTTTCGATTCTCGACCGATTCCAACATCAACTTCGACGGTATACACAGATCTTCTAGGATAGTAGTATATCGGCATTGCATTCAACCTCATTCCAACGAGAACATACTACTGCGCAGAAATAATTGACAGTGTTGCATTCTCCACCCAATGTCCGCATAACCAAGGCACTATTGACAAAAGAGCTTTGGCGGTTAATTGAGAGCCCACCGAACTGGCGCATCTGGAGATGAAATGGCGTTGATCCATAATTGTTCACAAGTGGCGCCGTTGGATCACGCTCGCCATTAAGGGGAAATCACAGGAAGCGAAAGGCAACTGGGATGTTGTAAAGGATGCCTTCTGAATCAGAGGGAGACCTCATTTCCCTCTCTCTCACTCTCGCCAAAAGATCCCCAAAAAATCTCGCCTCGAAGGCTATTTTCATGACGTCAAAAGCCTCTTGGATAATGAACGAGCAATGATGCGATCTTTGAGAGGTTCCATGAAACGAGGGGAAAACTGATTGCATCGGTTCGATCGCCTGGGTGTTTCTTGTTTCGATAAACTTTCGTTTCATATTAGACGATAAGTTGCCGGACTTAAACATAAACCTTGAGATCTTGTGTCCCATCAACCATCACTTGTAGACTTAGCTCGTGGGATCAATAGCTCGTACCAATCGACCAGGAAAGCTTGTTTTGCGAAGCGTATTCTAGAGACGGAGGACGTTTGAGTAGACTCGCAGCCAAAAGCCACTAATTAGTTAGGGAGATTTTATTAGATCGGAATACATTACCGACGTATCCGCCGTCGGGAGGAGGGGACATTGGTGTTCTTGAGATCTTGTTCTTGAGATGTTCGTGTTCGTGTGGTCTTCCCAATCTGTTCGAGGTCCAAATTGGTCTGTTACACAACACCACAACACATCAACGCATCAACACATCAACACATCAATCCCAACGTCACGATCGTTGTGCTGCATTGATGGCGGCCGTGTGGAAATGGGAGACCAATCTCGTGGAGAGAAGCGGTGACCCCACGCTTCACATGGTCATCTGCCTGATGCAAAGACATCCTTGATTCTAGAAATACAGTCGCCGACATTCTTCCCTCCGAACTCTGTGTTCAAGATGCACTATCAGCTGCCCGCTGATACGATGCTGCCGGCTAATTTGTTCGATACAAAGCCTGTTGAAGCCTGAAGGAGGACCATGCATTGGATAGAAGTCACACAACAATCAAACGGCCATCAGGTTAACAGACCACTCCATTGTCGTACAAGCATGCCTGGGGGGCAGGTCCACCTCGCCTCGTCTCCTCGACCATGGCACTGATCATGCAGCCCACAGTCTCCAGCTTTTTTTTTACCTCTTAATTCTCCCCGCTCTCGGCATCTCGACATCATAAACTGCATATACGGTAGGCCAGAAGCGATGGCATGTGGGGTTTGCTTCCCGTGGTGGCCGGTTTCTCCACCACTGACCGAGATGTTCGGAATCCCCTTGTCGAATCATCCCGTTTTTCACATGCCAGAAATCCCATTTCGCAGGTTTTTTTTCTTTCTTATCGATAAACCAAAGGATGTGCTTCCTTTTCTTTTTCTTCTCCTCATCTCCCGTTTGGACAAAAAGATTCCGTATCCGCCGATGGGCGCCGCTTTATTCTTCAATAGGCATCATTGGATTCGTCATAACGAATATGGCCAGTCTTAGTGTTTTCCATATATGCCGCATACTTTTTTTTATAGTGCGTCGAGACTACTAAGTTTTTTTCTTCGCATATAAAAATCTAGATCCCAATACAGAACCACCATCTCAGCACCTAACTTCTCTTCTCGGAAGATGAGGCCAAGGATAGGGAAAACTCGGGTCCAAAAAGGACGAAAGCTCTACGCAACCATCATGAAAAATTTCAGGTTTTTTTTGGTCGCTTTAATTTTAGTTTTCGTGACTGGGAAGGCTCAAAGCTAAAAAAGGTTTACTCGGTCTGTCACCGAGTACTCTTTTCGCAGGGCTGGGAGACGGGCTGGCTATCCTTTTTTTTTCTTCTCTTCTCTTTTAGCTCGTGGACAGGCTTTTGACAGACAAGGGAGACCCACAGGATTTCATGTAAGGCATGGTTGCACAACATCCCGATGCCCCGGTGCTAGCCCTGGAAGTATCCCACCCCCCTTGTAGACTGGGCCCCGAAGATACACCCGTACGTAGTATGCGCGCCTAGACAGGTGAAGGGGTAATTGACCAATTGTGATCGATTACCACATGCTTGGATTGTGTGGGTCTGGGTGCAGGGCCGAGAAGGGCATCGCCAATTACATTCACCGACTCTATTGGAGGAAAAAAAATTCTTGAAAAAAATTATGCTACCGTAACGTTTGGATTGCTAAATATTTATAATGAGAAACACTACGGGTGAATAGTCGGTATGGTCGACAATGATGTAGACTCGAGTAGAGGGTATTATATACAGTGTAGCATTTTTGAGCCGTCTTTTGTCATATATCCCTCTGCAATAGCCCTTCGGGTGGCTTATTTTGGACTCCAGACCTGCAGGCCGTCTTCGCAAATACCCGTCGACAATGGTAAAATTATTCTGTCAGGGTGGCAAGATCGAATTCTGAGAAATCCCGTCTGGAAAATATGCATCTTTTGAAATCCCGTAAACCCCAAGTTCTCTCTGGCTGACTCCGAGGAATTTACCATTGACAGTTACAGAGAACCAATGCGCCTCGGTTTCAGGGATATACCTACCTTCGTATACCATGAAAGGGTGCGAGCTGCATCTCACGGTCGAGAAGTGTGGCGAAATTTTCCAGAAACATCTTCCCGAGTATTGTTTCGGACTGAATACATGTATTGAAGTTGTAAGGGATAATCCGACTTCTTCTTTTTGGTGCAGGCAATACTGACGCAAAAACTAAGCCACCTTGAACTCTGGACCGAGAGTTCTTGATGCACTGGATGTGTGTCGAGACGGCATCAATGGGTACCCGTTGTAACAACTAGGATATCCTCTTCACGGAATCACTACTTCAAAATACCTTGGTATCAAGAATTAAGCCGAGAAATGCCTCGTACATTAAACTCATTATGCAACAAGCTAGACTCGAATGAATAGAAACGGAAACAACGATGCTTGTAGTCTGGGAGTCACCCGCTTAACGGTATTATCGACGTGTCAAGTCTAGCAAGCCGAAATGTATCTTCAAAAACGGAATTATATTCCACTCGGATTGTGAAACATATAAGCTTACGCAGAGATGCAATGCAGTGCAACTCTCCTTCAGCCTTCCGGATTCCAGGCATCAATCCCCCCACTGTCGTCCCAAATCCCGGGAAAACTCTGTTCATATCAAGAAACCCCACAATTCTGAGGGTCATATGATACGCATTCGCAATAGGCGTTGCATATATACGTACATCGTAGGACTTCCGTAGATTGAATCTCGAGACCCTCCCCGAGTTCGACGCAGCTGACTACATCTGTGTTACGTTCTACAAAAACCCCTCGTTTTCATAAGGCTGCAGCGCAAGCTAGTTCCTTCACCTGTAGCACTATACCTTTTCCTTCATGAATGTTACATAATGCCGCTTCTGGGGATATCGTGCCTGAAGATATTCCACAGGATGTACTCAAAGTTAGACGGACGGGTATTTTCAAAACATTCAATTTAAAATAGTTTTACGTTTCAGCCACATAATACGTACGTACCACGAGAGCCATGGCCCGTCCATGCGGATGGTTGCACAAAGCAGAGCCACGGCCTCTTTTGATCGTTTGTGGTAGTGCTGTAGTAAAAGTCGTGGTAATCAACGTGCTCGCCGTCTGGGCGTGCGTTATGTATCAGCCGGAAAGTCCTGTGCGCCATGCAGAACGCTAGCTACGTTATTGTAAAACAAAGCACGGAATCTACAGACCATGAGGTTTTGCCCTAATTGTCTAGACGCACCTCCATCGTGTAACGGTGCTGCTTCCTGTTGGTTGGAAAGAAATTGGGTTTGGAACTGGTGCCGGCCGGGCTAGTGGTTCCGCCCATCCCATCGCTTTGACAGCTTTTTTTTTGTTATTTCATGAAATTCGAAGAAGGAGTACATCGTGAGAAGTACTTGCGAAAAATTCAGGCGGCCTTGCTAGAGATATCAGGCCGTGCACCGGGCCGTAGCGAATGGTTTTGACTCAGGCCGGCCATCGATCACCGATCAAGTGCAGCAGGCATTGTCCGTTCAGGCCACCGGAGGGGCCATGCGTGCTAAGTTTGCCAGGCGTCAAATGGGCGAAACAATATGAAACCGAAGATTTTTTGATATCGAAATTAATACTGGGCAGCTGTGTGTATTCGAACCTGTTTAACAAAGGCAGGATCGTCACGCCACTGTTTCCCCCGCATTCGTGATCCCTTGCATTATCAAAAAGAGTTGATTAAATGTGATATCGGATATCTTTGCCTTCTCTTCCTCCTCCTTAAGATCTCCTTCTCCTCATCTCCAGAATTCAGAAACAAACACGGAAAACCCTACGGAGCTTGCCGTTCGCATCGCCGTCCGGAATTCTGTAGCGATATATAATTGCGTTGCGTGGTATTTTCCGCACATTTCCTTCCTGGTGTGCCAGTGGATGCTACCCCATCGGGGATCTCCAGCAATCATTCCCAGGTTCAGATCCACCTCCACAGCCTGGAACCTCTCACAAAAACGTCTGTGCATGGCATCACATCGTTTTACGTAACGCCACTGTCAAAGGTGCCTGGAGAAGCCACCCGGTCCCCGGCCTGGGGAAAAGGAAAACCTCACATCTTCCTTTTTCAAAAAAGAACTTCGTTGACTTTCGGACTCGGATCGAACGGGGCTTGCATACGTCTGCCATGGCCTCTGCCGTCCTGCCCGGCCGGTTTGACGCTAAACGGAAGGGATCAGAATTCGCTGATATCCAATCGCCTGAGTCACAATCGCTGATACGCACTGTTGATAAGGCGGATTCATTCTTTTATTCGAAAGAAGAGGTCCATAGCGAACCCCTCCTCCATTTCGGGGCTAATGCAACGGCCAGAAACTTGTTCTAACTGGGGACGGGAGCACTCGGAAACACTATCGGAGTTCGAACTTGGGTTGATAGCTCGATAGAGAACCCGTACTGTATAAACGAGGTTGATCCAAATATATCAATTCGCAATCGATTAGAGTCCGTATATTAGGGGTCCTGGGGGAGCTCTTGGATATTTAACTGAACACCATCAGGATTTAACTCCCCCAATATCCCGTCCTGCATCAGACGGGCTGGATCCTATCCACGTCTCCTGTGACAGCTTACATACATAGTATGGACATATGTAGGAATACGTTCTGGATCTTCAGGCGGTTCCGTCAGGATGCAAGGAAGCAACCATCATTCGTAACAAACCCATGGCCAAACCCACCCATCACTAAGACACTCGCTAAAGCAGCCGGTGCATGGTGCAACCAACTGTTTATGCACGTATGGGTTATTTATGAGGTGATGATTTGCAATCCATACGTCTGTGCTTAACATATAATAATATTAATATACATACTTGTCCTGAATCTTCTGGCGGTAGATACGATCGTACCGCTGGGTGGTTTGGAAGGAGTTCCCGAGGCGCTGTGACAGGAGATTTCGAAACCGCAGTTCGCATTTGACAACAAACTAGACATAGACGGACTATATACTACCTTAAATTTTGATAATGCGTGGGAAAGGAAATCGTGAAGTTACAGACAATTGCGATTGATTGTTGATTGCCAATTGCGTGGCACTTGTTACAAACTGACAAGCTGTTTTTTGTATCAAGATACGTGGTTCGTTCGAGTTTTTTGTATCTGTTGGCTATGCTATTCGCAATGTCGCGATATTGGGCAATCGACATCGGGATGGTTCATGGCGCCATGCATGTCACTCGCTATCAATGGAAGGCGCGAAAATAGTTCAACAAAGGGAAAAAAAGATCTAGACTAATACAGTTTCTCGTATTCACCGGAGCTCCAGCGGGAAAGGTCTCGGTTGACGGAAACTTCAAAACACTGGCGAAGGGAAGCTAGCCGGGCGGCAGGGCGGGTTTTTTCGATCATCGACATTTTTTTTGTTTGAAGGTCTTTTGGCTAACAGTTTGATCGGACTAGTCGACTGTCTAGGATATCTTTAGAATAGGTTTTTTTCTTTTCTTTTAGTATGGGTGTAGACATCAACTTTTGGTAATGGCAATTGCATTGTCTATCCTTGGCACGAGAATAATATTTTTTTTGTTTTCGTCTTGAATCTCGAGATTAAACTTCGAAAAAAATTATGGCGGTCGTTCGAGGCAAACTGTATTCTATAGCCGAGCGGAGTAGGAGGAGTAGGACTGAAATTATGAACCGGATATTAAGACATCGACAAGTGCCGTGACTTAGGTAAGTACTCGGGCAGATAGGGTGTGTAAGCAAAAGTAAAAAAAAGTCTTGATATCAATCAATATCTGTACGAATGATAAACGACATCTGCGGCATGCCTGCACCACGCATGCATGCAGTTTCCAAAAAGCATCCCCCATGCAAGCCACACATGGAGTTGGAGACTTTACACACATAGTCTGGGACCGGACCGTTTCGTCTATCAGTCAGAAAGTATTGTTGAGTTTTTAGAAAATACTGAAAGAGAAATCCACACACCCGCCCCAAGGAGAAACCGTAGTGCTGATACTACACCTGGATGAATGGAAGGAGGATGGTGGGAGAGATTGTACTGGTGGCCCCCCACGGAGCTCGAGTGTCGGTTCCTTTTTCGTTGCGTATTTGCGATTTTGGGATGTTATTGCCAGTGGAACTCACCTCCTGCAAACGTATGTTTCTTCCATATCTTGATGCCTGCTGCAGAAGGTTGTGTGATAGGAATGCGTGGGGTCGTTATAAAAGGAAAATACCTTATAATAAGGTATTAGTACCAATATGGAGCCCTATCTGAAACCGTATTTTGCTTGTTGGTGATCATGGCCAGGTTCCCTTTGAGCGTTGACGTTCCCTTCGAACTCGGCCGGGTATTCTTGTTGATCGTCTCGGGGGCCTGTATAGGGAGAAGTATAACATCTAACAAACTCTCATCGAAGATTGGATATAGCGCCAATCATCATGAAGTATAGACGGTGGCTGCATATTGCATGCTGCATCGACGCCATGAATTGTGGAGTACGGCGAGATCTCGGGTTATCATTGGGCTATTATTTTTGATATTCTAGCACACACACACACGCACGCACACAATGGGAAGAATGTTGGTTCTGGAGTAACCCCAGGCTATCGTCATTTTTCGAAGCTTTTCTTCGAATCGAAGTGCGCCCACACAGAAACGGTTTTTTTGTCTCCGGACATATAAGGCTCTCTTATGGGCCTCTGACGTTTGGTTCGGCCGGGACTGCAAGCGGCTTTCATCGGGACCGGTTCCAACACCGTCCGGGCGGTCGCTTTTGATAAGAGGGGGATTTCGAAGGAAAAAATTTTCGATTGAATGCGGCTGCTATATATAAACCCGACGCTTACGCCGACGACGACATATCTGGGAACTGCTGGAAGGGGATATTCCAGAGGTCAACACCAGCCACTATCACCAGTCAACATCTTAAACATGAATCCTTGGATAGCAGGGAAGCGGAAGCTAGACAGCAGGCATATGCACGTCGTAGGCAGTCCATCCTTGTGGCTGCATCCGGTACGGTTGCTGGGATTTCGTATCTTTATTCTTGTGTAGTACTGGGCCTTTGCTTTGCTTTGCTTTGCTTGGTTGCCTCACGGACGTATTCGAAACCAATGTGTGCAGAGATTCAAGACATAATCCCACATTTTGCACGAAAATTTTCAAACCGAGAGGAAAAAATTTTTCAGAACGGTTTTGAGGGCATTTTACCTAAAAAGATTTGAACACGGGTTTCAAGGTAAGGGTTAAAGGCAGAAACAACCAAAAAAAAAAAGGAATTGGTAGTTGCTTTGGGTTGCCGAAAGGGATATCACGAGGGCTCGAAGGGGGGAATGTGAAGCCTCGAGATATTTCGTGGGGAACGGAATGCAACGTTCAAATGCAGACCGGCTCCCTTCATTGACGTCGGTTTTGATTAGTCGCATATCAATGGGTGTAATGAGATATATAATTGCTGCACCATGATTCGTTTTGCCTTCTCGAATGATCCCGAATTTCCGCTCATTTGATATCCATACATCCATACTTTTGTTCTGTGGGGAAGGAAGCGCCCAAGCACAAGATTAATGCTCGTACTCGTTTTTCGGAATATCAAGAGCTGGTTCTTCGGATACAGTCTATCCTCGGGTAGAGCTCAGACACCGTAGTCGACCGAACAGCACCGCATTATTTTTTTCCAATTATTTTTCTTCTTTCCCGCATTGTCGTCGTTTGCCTTTGGAATAGTGTCTCGGCATCTTTGGTTCAGCTGAGCAGATTGCAATTTCAGTAGTAGCCAGAGAAAACAACAGTTTTACAACAAGTTATCTCCAACCGTGCGCTTCGTCCGCTATCGACACTAGAAAACTCCGCTCTATCTTGTGGTTGTTTTGCCTCTAGCCCTTGACACTACTGCAAGCAACTGCACCTTAGCAGCTGGAGTATCCCAGCAATCTTGACAGCCAGCAGAGGCCTTTTTTTCGTGGGCAACAATCCTCGTCTAGTGTACCAGCCAGGGCTTGAATTTTTCTCTCTTTCCTAGTCACCAGGTACAAACCGACTTGTACCAACCAGAAGCGACATTTGCAGATCTCCTGTAGGTGCTTTTCACACACGCTTTGTCCCCATCCCGTTGCAATTGTCTAGAGCTCCCCAGGGGTCGTACATACCTACAATACGGTCCATGCATACGGTGGCATGTCGAACACCCGCACCCCCATGAGACTAAACCGTTATCTCAAAACCCCAAAATGAACGATGATGCCCATTGAACCGAGAGTAGGGCAGACAATCTCTATCCGTTTGGAGAGGCCCTGCCCTGCAATCGAGACTCCACCGAGTGGATTCCAACAACGATTTTGGAAACCAGATCTAAAGTTCCGTTGGCCTTGGCTGTTTGTGTTCCCATAAGAAAATGGAGAACCACATATCGGTGGATGCTCAAGTGATCTTATTCGGCCTTGCCCCCGTACGAGTAACTTTTTTTTTTTCGCTCACAGAATGGCATTGACCTTCAAAGGCCGTAGTAAAAAGGCTCATGGCGAAACATAATAGCGGGTCTGTTCTACTACTAGACCGCTTGTTGGTTTTTGAGTTTTAGTGCCAATGGCAACATCCTCCAGTTTTTTTTCTTTAGTCTGGAGACCCCGATGGAGCCGTGGAGTCCATTCTCCAGTTCCAAAAGCAACTCTTCGAAGTTGTGACTAGAAACGGTTAAGGGACAGGCGTAAGCCTTGGGATCCCATTCGCTGAGATTTTTTTTTCTTTTCGATGCAAGACAGAGGCTCGGGACAAGTTACGAGGACATGGTATGGTTTCTTTTCCCTTGTCAGCGGTGAGCACAGGGCTATTTCTCTGTGTAATTGCTTCCAGGTCCACGAAACAGACCATGCCCCCAGCCAGAGCCAGAGCCGGAGGGGGTGGATGGGGGTATCAACTGTTCCCGAGGAGCCAGTCAGTCTTCCGTCCATCCATTATATTATTCGACGTCCCTCTCCACACACCCCCCCAATCAGAAAAAAAAATACTTAAAAGCGAAAATATAACCAAATCAAAAAAGCCCTTAAAACCCAAACCTTCGGGGACACACCTTATTGTAATTTGCCTTGTTCCATCGCACTGCTCTTCTACTACATACCACCACCGTATATATCTTTGCTTCGAAGAATTTTAAAAAATCTTCTGGACTTTCGGATCGAGGATACATCTGACCGATTAGTTTTCGACCTCTAGATAGCAAATCCGACCTTTGTTCTTTGGATCTTATTGTTCTTTTGCAACCGGCCGGGATACCTGCAATTTGACAGTCAGCACAGCACTAGAAATATCGCGAAAGAGCGCTCTGGACTGAACCCAACACACCAAGCACCACCCAGGGGCAACTTACTTGATATATCACACAAACCCTCCACCAAAAAAACATATAAAATATACAGAAAAAAGGAATACTCTTGGACTTTCTGGATGAGTAACCTCAGGCCTTCTGGATGAACCAGCTGTCGAATAGTTCTTGTCTCCCAGACGGTTATAGGAAGAAGTGCAGGTACTGCCATCTGGGTAGCTGGTAGTGCTGTGCTATCTATCATATAGAACAGAAGAGAAGAGAGACTGCCCAACAACGTCGTCGCAACAACAACACCAACAGCATCAACGCCATCTCTCTCTCTTCCGTCCTCCTTCCTCCCTCCTGCTACCTCTACCATGGCTGAGGTCCAATACGCTCCAATGTCATACGACAAATTCTATGCCCCTCGTCGCTCGAACTCCGAACCGAATTTCGACCATCTAACATATCTCCCTCATCACAAGTCTGAATCCTTCGAAGCTCGGATGGCTTCATCTTCATCGACTGCGACGGATTCCCCGCGCAATTCTCTGACCTCGATATCTACTGTCTCATCGTGTGGCTCCTACTTCGATTCGGCTAGCAACCAGTCCTCGATAGATCCATATGAATCCGAAGAAACCTTCTCCTTCCCGTCGTATGATGACTTCAGTGCGAATGACTCTGATAAGCCGACATTCATCCATCTGGAACAGTCGATAGAAGGTGACGATGATGAGGAGGAGGGCCCACCATCTTCACCAACCACCAACAGTATCCCGAAAATCGTCACAACTCCTGCTGAACCCCCCGCCACGGCCATTGATGATATCACACTTCGAGTCGAACCTTCTCGACATGTCGACTATCTTTCTCACGAATGGAAGGAGGAAGATATCTGGGCTTCCTGGAGGTATATGATTGGAAAGAGGAAGGTCTACGACAATGCTGCTCGCCTGGAGAATGCTTCGTGGAGAACTTGGATGAAGGCAAAGAACAAGTTGAAGACCGTATCTCCTGAAAAACTTAATTGGTAAGCCAGTACCCTCGATGACGATTCTAATGACTGTCTGCTAACGTTGGTGGGATGTTTAGGATGAAGGACTACGATGTCACTTGGCTCTATGGACCTCTCTCAACGGCTCCAGAACGCTCATCATTCTCGATCTCACCAACATCTCCGGAGTGCTCTAGTGCCCCTCGAAATCCTTGTCATAAAAGCACAAAGAAGGCCAGCATCTTGAAAAAGCGAAGCATGTCTGAGGTCCTTCTCCAACGCTCCATCAGCAGTTCCAATCTGTTGAAGCAAGCCACTGCTTCGATAAGGTCACAGCAGTCGCAAAACCATCACAGATTATCTCGACCTGTTATGCCGAACAGAGCAGTCTCCGACTACGCAACTTATCCCTTTGTATCACATACGGCAGCCGCAACTACGAACGAAGGAACTAGCAAGACTACATCCACCATGGAATCCGGGATACAATCGCCTTCATCCTCTAGGAAACATATTCATTTCAACGACCGAGTGGAGCAATGTATCGCCGTCGAAGCTAAGGACGAAGACGACGAGATGGACCATGATATGGGATTCGACGAGGAAGAAGACGATTCTGATGAGGGTGGCCTGTTCCTCAATATGTCAAGTCGTCCTAGGAACGGAAGTCGCCAAAACTCAAAGGGAAGCGCATCCGAGCCTCAAACAATTCAAAAGCTCCCATCTACTACTCTCAAGGCCGAAGTTGAACCATCCGAATTAAAACAATCGACATCGAGCAACAACTTGTCTGCTTTGCTCTTCGGAACCAGCTCTTCCAGCTCTACTACCGGTCTCGGATCCGGAACCGCTTTCATGTTCAATGAGGACGACGACGACGATCCTATCGAATGGGAACCCAAGTGGACAACCCGAAAGGACAGCATTTCTCTCAACCGAAGCCGATTCGGCGAATTGGATGACGAATACGGCGGCTTCGCCGAATGCCCACCAACTCCCCCTAGCGGCAACGAAGGGATTTTCGGAAGAGCCGTTGATGCTGTCAACACAGCCCGTGACATTGCTCACGTTTTCTGGAATGTTGGCTGGGCCAGTCGACGATAGTATCGTACAGACTCCTCATAGCCCTTTGCCTCATTTTTCAAAACCTCCTCTCCTCTCGAACTAGTCTCACAGGTCTTATTTGTGTTCCCTGAACACCACTCCTACGGTCTCGTACTCAACACATTCTTGCTTACGAGACTGCTATCACTTCTTACTGTCGATTCCGGAACTACTACACGAAAACGTCCGGGACCACTGTTTTCCTTTTCCTTTTACTCTCTTCTTTTTCGGGTTCTATTTTTTTCCCTTGGTAATTCTTTAGGATTCAAATGGCGTTGAAAAGGCGGGGCGCGTGGGATGGCCATCTGGTTTCGTTTTTGATATCTTTTTTTTCCTTTCCCCTGACATGATACGCAGCTCTCTCCTGAGCTCTTTCCCTACCTGATTTTGCTTTCATACGCAAGGTGCTGGATGGAGCCCAGGAACAAAATTCTTGATTATTGTATGTGTTCGTGGGTATGAGAGAAGTCTTGTTTTTTTTTTATTTCGATCTTGTTTCTCTTTAATGCTTCTTACCATTCTCAAAAGTGTATTACTATCCTCTATTACGACTGGATGTCCCGTGGCTTCCTGGCGCTCCGAGCGAGCGGTGGCTACGACGAGTCCTCTAGTATTCTATTATCTCGTCTTTTTTCTTTTGCTTTACTACTTCTTTACTACTTATTAATTCCCTTGTATCCTATTAATCCCCTCTTTACCTTTCCCTTTTGTCCAACCCTTCCTGGCGATAAAGCAAAGCGGGCCTGTATACTTCTCTTCTATTCTTTTCTACTGATACAACACTTTCAACTTTTATGGGCGTTTCTTTGTATAGTTTTCCCTTACCAGTTGTTTTCCCTCTGCTCTTACTCTTTCTATTGTCCACAGAAGGGACACGTGGGGGGCGATGCCTACTATATTATTTTGGCCGTCGCCCCAACCTTTCTCTGCTTTTTCGGTACACAAAAAAAACCTTTTAGATGCGGGCTGGTTGCTTTTACTTTCTTTATTTTCTTTTCTATTTCTGTTGAACAAAAAATCAAGCCCGAGATGGTGTATAATGTATACTAAAAAGCGAAGAGAAAGTGAAATATGAAAAATGGATGTGTCCTTAACTATAGGCACCAAATGATCACACCGACAGGTTTACCATTGCATAGTAACGTGAACAAGGCCAAAGGCCAATTCTAACCCCTCGACTCCGCACCGACCTCTCCGCTAACATTCTTGGACATGCCTATGAAGAAAATCTGGGGTAAAACTTTTTCGTCGAGACCTGCCCGTCTGGTTAAAATTGAAAATCTGGGGTAAACGAGTTTAACAAGAGGCGAATAGAACGGGCATGCCCATGGCCTGATCCCCGAATGGGGGGGTGTAATTGGACAAGGTCCCTTTTTTTCCCTCTCTTTTTTTCCCCAGACTTTTTGTTTTTTGGGGGAGCCGACAATCACGAAATCTAAACGGTTGGAATTTGACTGGGAAGTGCGGACTGGGTTTATTAGAGGGGTTATGGGTTCTCCGCATTTTTTTTCCTTTTTACTTTGGCTTTTTACGAAGGGGGATTATATTTGACAGGACAGCCTGGCCAGTCTTGGGATTTTTTTCGCAAAATCTCAACGCCTTCTTTTTTCTTTTCTTCTGTATCTCTTTTGTAATCTCGTGTTTTGCACGCTGCTTATGGTTCTTGTGATACGGATCTCATAAAACGACATTGGTTCCTGAAATCGGAGTGCGGAAATCTGACCCACTTTGAAAATGGGGGGAAGTCCGAAAAGTCCGAAAGGAAAGGGTTTGGGTTCTAATTGGATATCCTCGGGAAACCAAACCCAGCTTACGTATTTGACGGATACCTGTACATCCGCGGTATGTCCTTTTATTCATCGTGGTCAGTTTCGGAACATTTTCTCTTTTTCAAAAATTCCTCGGTGATGCATCACGTCACAAGGGGATGCCGAATCCATATGATGCAGGGTCAGAGAGAGTCCCTTTTTTTTAAGATTATAAATTTTTTTTATGGTCCTCGTGATCATCTTTTAATTGGTGATGTGTTCATTCAAAAAAAATTAATTGGGGTTTTCTTTTGTGAAAAAGAGAGAAGAAAACCAAAAGAAACATAACCCCCCCAACAAAAGTTATAAAAAAATTGTTGAGTGTGTGCGGGGGGTGGAGTTTTAGGCGTGTGGAAGGATGGAGTTTACGGTTTTGTGAAGTGTTTCTAAGGGACCTTTTTTTTTGTTTTAGCCAGCAAAGGGTGGAAATATGGGGCTATGATGCAGCTTGAGCTCGCTCTTCTCCAGGTCCAGCTGGACGTATGCGTGTGGTGTGGGACCGATTATAATTAGTAGCTTCCGAGGGGGTCCCCAAGCTATCATTGTCGGTTGAGGATCCGAAGCTGCTTAAGCTGTGAGCAAGGTGTGACCTCCAGACCATTTAACTTGGCAGGTTTTCGGTGTATATAGATAGTATAGTAGCACACTTGAGCTCATATGCTCATGACTGTGTACTTGTGTTCGTCAATGGTAAACTGAAGGCGGGGAATTGGGGACCTGCTTGATTCTGTTAGGAGAGGGCCCCGGGGTACCATCGGCTCTGTACTACCTTACTAGAAAGTGAGTGCTATCGATTGGAAAATGATGATGTAATCTATGATCCAGCGTTTCTTGGAAGCAATATAAGGGAAGTATCAAATAGGAAGTTCTTGCATTGGAGTTAGTAATAGTTGGGGAAGAAAACCTGCGAAATACAGTCAGTATACAAGGGGGAAACTGATACGCGGTTGGATGACTTCAAATCCACGGAGATCTGTGATCTGTGTGATTCTTGGGGGAAGCTAAGTTTTTGGAGGGTGCCTTTTCTTGGAATTCGGAAGCTTGTGTCTAAAGGAAGTTAGTGGAGGTGAGGGTAAGTTATAAGGCAAAGGAAGGGTATCTTCGGGATGCTTGATGCACCGGACCGTACGTATGAAATATTGGGCTGTCGACATTGCATTGCAGATTGCACAATCGCCCTACAAACTGGTGATGAAGCGCTAACCTCAGAAGGGATGTCCGAACTTGGGGTACTTTCCCGGGGTATTACCCCAATCTGGGGCGCCTTGGGCCGATGCATCCCGGGGATGGTGATGCTGACCGGGTAGACGCACAGGGGGCGATATTGGATTCCGAGGTCGATGGGGATGCATATGATTGGTTCCTCCTCGGTTCCGAGGCTCGAGGTAAGACATGTTACCGATAGAAAGAATGGAGGAAATCGGACTTTTCTTTATCATCTGAATTCCATTACTCAAGGGTATTTTTTGGCATGAGAGCACTGACCAGTGCCTAAGTTATCCGAGTCCGTGTAGATGGAGAGAATCTCTCCACGATATCCTGACCCCGCAAAATATTAGTCAGTCTGGTGGGTTCCAGAAATCTAGACCGAGGTTGATATCATAGTGGTGTGCCCTTTTTGCGAGGCAGCAACGCAGAAAATGTTGCAATTTGATACTGGGAGGTGGTTTTGGGTGTTCGAGGACGCTCTTGATATCAGTGGTTTATTATGGACGGCGATTCTGTGGCAAATTGACAAATGCGCTATCCGGAAGCTATAATGCGCGATGCGACGAGGTTTGGCCATGGTCGCACGATTCAAACACCATGTGTATATGTGTGAGGGCATCCATGCAAACAGTCGGATCTGTAAACCCCACAACATTGATCGTCCAGATCCCAGATCCATGGATCCACGGATCCGCGAGTGTCGGTTAATTAACTATATGATTGATTATAATTGAATCAACGTAAATATTTTCAGTATCAAACGTCGAATACATTATAGACATTGCCACGGAAGGCGCTTAGGTTGTGATATCCCTTCTCGAATTCTAGGGACATTGTCCCGTGCCTATATCTAGAGGGGAGGGACGCTGGTCGGATATGTATAACCGCTTTGAGGTCCTCCACGTGGAATACAGTCCCTGTTGTACCACCACGACATCGTGGAAGAGGCTATGAACGAGACACGCAGAGCTAATTCGTGGATCAATTGAATATCTCGTTCGGTTGCGCGATGTCTTGCGCCAGCGCCCACGTGGAATTGTCAACGATTTAGACATCCGCTGTCTCAGTACTCGTAGACCAGAAAAATCGAGTAGCTCATATGCATATGTCTGAAAAAATCGAGAATAATTATCTCTACTACTCGAAATGGGTGTATATAAGTCGTGCATGCATCGCACGCTACGAAATTCGACATGAAGAAACCTAGGTGCCTATACGTCTATGAGCATGCGAATAATAAGCCAGAACTCGACTGCCCTCGAGCCGGTCCCCCGCCGCCGAACTCTTCTTCTATCGTAACGCCCTAGTAGTATATATAATTATATTATACCACTTATATTAGAGTATTGGTCCATACTCGAAAACGAAAAGACGAAAAATGGTTCCACATGGATCCCCGCATCGATATCAGCCGAATTCATATCACGACACCATTTCTCGCGGTGGTAACCAACCAAATCGCCCCCAGGAACCCCCCCAGGCGTCCGCGAATATAGCGGCATCGCCCGGGGTCCCAGCTCATGATCTGCTCACAGCTACAATTGGCAAATTTGCCATACAGCCTCAAGCTCAGGGCGATCGGGGCAGCATTCCCTCTGCGGTATCTGGATACGATACTATTCGCAGCCGCCAACATGTACCCGCAGCTGGAGATCGTGGGCTGATGCTACCCATATCTCAGCCCGCTTTGCCCGGTAGTAATTTCGTGCCACAGACACCATTCCTATCGCCGCGATCATTGCCGCTATCACTACTATTGACTCCACCACCTCCACCACCTCCACCTCGGCCGCCGCCCGGATTTGAACATAGGGTACCACGTCCACCTCAGCCATTTGCACCGCCAGCACCACAGCCACCACCTTTGATGGGGCCACCGATACTACAACCACAATCTCGACCTGAATACGTCGTTTCTCCTGGAAAACTAAGGTTTGCACCACCCAAGTTGCCTTATACAACTGGAACCGGTGTCGAAGCAGCCGATACTCTATTTAGAATCTCCTCCCTTCACGTTTATTTAGTCCAATTGAGGGAAGAGCAGAGAATGGTTGAAGGTAATATCCGAACCCTCTGTGCGAGCATCGGGGCAAATGTTTCGGATTTCGGTATTGGCGGGGGGTCGGTTAATACGTCTCCTGGGGGGGATACAAATCCTTCGAGTGATGGGGTGCCGTTTAGGGTATTACTCGACAGCGATAACTACGACACTTGGAAAATATTTATCAGGCGTAAGATCGAGCAGAAAGGGTGGTTGGATCTCATCGGTGGGAGAACGAGGAGTCAGAGTTCCCGGGAGGGTTCTGAGGATTTTGAGAATTTTTGTGCACCGGGGACTACGGAGGTTGGGGATGATGATGCTTCGACGCGGGTTCGGCGTCAGATTGATTGTACGATGTTTATTCTTGAGCATGTGCGGGTTGGGTATTGGGAATTGTTTAATCCCTATCAACGGGATCCGCGGGTCATGTTGCAAGAAATTGAACAACGGTGGGAACCTGTGGCTAAGGGTGGCCATGGATCGGGGGAGTACTTCATGGCTTAGGTTTGTAATTAAGGTCTAGGAATTTGCGGTTTCTAGAAGGCCATTCTCCTGTTAGAGTACTATAATTCAAAGGTCGGCTAGCTGGTGTAGATGAGGACACTCTTCTATTCGGCATCTAATTCATCCTGTGCTTCTATACAAGCCTCGAGGCAATTAAGATCCCAACCTTGCAGCCTTGAGAATATTTATAGTAACTGTAAAATCTCGGGACAAGATGTTCTCAGAAATCCAAGAATAGTCTCTGATCGATGCGCGATGACATGCCAAACGGTACTGACCATTGGAAACCGGCAGCCTCGAGACTAAATTGGAATCAATATGCAAGTTGCAGCCGTTGTCGTCGGAAAGTTCAGTCTCGACACTAGACAGCTTGTGGTGTCGAGACTGGGGGAAGCTGAGGCGGCAATTCCAAGCGCAAAAATGCAACAAGATGTGTTCGCCTAAGCTTGGATCTAGGCTTTGACGGTAGATGTGAACCCCGGACCCACATACGACTAGGCATGCAACGACAAGAGCGGCTGGGCGTTAGTAAAGACCCGAATCCAAGGCACTCGTCGCCTCGCTTCTCCGCACCGATCTCATTGGAGCTATGATATTTGGGAGTTTGGACTTGGTATAAAAAATTGAAGGAATATATATTCTTTCATATATGCCGTAGGGAGATCGAGTGTTTTCTGGAACGGTAAATCCGCCCTAAGTAAATGCTTTATAAACCGTCTTGAGTTCCAAAAGCGGTCGAAAAAAGTCATCGAACCCCCCCACGGTACTTATACTGACCTGGTGCATGGATGTTTAAACCTGCATCGCATTATCCGCTCCCGAGTTACGACCACAAGATGGCTCTGCACGCCCACACGTTAACCTACACTCCCAAGACCTTCCTCCTCACCAGCGACAACTACCTGGAATGGTCGATCTATATGGAACGTTGCATCGAGAGATTCCTGTGGAAGCCCATGCTGTATACACCATATGATGCATCATCATTCAGCGATAGCGCCCTGGCCGCTCGACACCTCCTCAGAAGAAATGAATGCTCGACATTCATTCTCGAGAACATTGATACCAAATACTGGTTCCTGTTCAATCCTCGCGAAAGGGATCCGTGTGTGCTCTGGAAGGATATCAGGAACGTATGGTTACCGAAGGATAGTGCTACGGTTGAGAAGTGGGGGAATAGGGCTCGGAATCTGAGGAAGAGTGATGGTAGTAAGGTGCTTGACTATATTGCGGAGGCGAGGATGTATTGGGAGAACTACAAGGCAGCCGGTGGGAAGGAAATTAAGGAGAAGCAGATGGTGGAGTATGTACTGGCTGGGATTTTGAGGAAGACGTTCGAGAGGGAAGTTAGCACGATGGAGGATAGTAGCGAAACAGAAATTACCTTGAACCATGTATTGGGGAGGCTGTTGATGGTGGAGGCGGATGTCCGGACTGAAGAACTCGCCAGGGCGAATAGAAACGGGCGATTGAACGGAAGATGGTACTGTTAGCCTCGAGGCCATGAATTCGTGCTGTTTATACCCCCTTCGAAGATTGTATATATATACACAGGTGTCTACATGAGCGGTTGTTGGGATATATCAGCGTTGGATGTGGGTGAGGTTGATATAATGAACCCCCACCTCACTACATCAACCTCCACTTCATCACCTCACTCTCCCATCTGAATACTCAGATACAGCCAAGTTAGCATCATCATCAACTGTCTCTAATTCACCAACTACTCCCACTTCTGTCTCCAAAATGAAAAAAGCTACTATCGCCTCCAAATTCTCTAAAAGGTCCCCCAGAGGTCCACCAAACCCACTGGAGCTGACTAGAAAGCTCCAGGACTACTTAGATGAGCAAGAAGCTTCGGCTGGCTCTGGCCTACGAGGCAAGCAAGGGGGACTATCCTCATCCAAGCAAGGCCGCGATGGGCCTGTCCCTCCCGTAGTCCCAATACCTACAGTCCCAGAACCTGCAGCCCCAGAACCTGCAGCCCCAGAACCCACGGATCCAGAATCTGAGGAGCCTGAACACGTCATCCTCGACATCGAAAACTACCCCAAATGGAGGGCCTACATGATAGACCTCTTCAAGAAACAGGGGTTGTTTCCCGTCCTACTCAAACCCTGGCACGACGGGAAACACGGAGAACACAAAGTCCGCGACGTTTGCTTCTATTCCGACCTACCCACCGTGGACCCCAAACACATCAGATTATATTCGAAAGAGAAAGTTGAAGAGGCTTTCATCCGATCCGAGGGCACTTCCCTCATCCTCGCGCACATTCCTCCGGACTTCCGTCAATTTTTCGACCACTACCAGGATGATCCGTATATCATGTGGAGGGAGATCAAAAGGTTTTGGAAATCGGAGGATGTGCATGATCGCATCTGGCAGGGGTGGATTAGAAGGGAACTAAGGGATAACTGTGAATTGAAGGAGGGTCAAACGATCAAAGAGCATATGGATAAATGTCGGGCCCTCTATAGAAATCTTGTCCGGTTTGGAGGGGAGATGTCTGCACAGGAATTGATCAATTGCATTACCGACAAAATCCCAGTGCGTGAGTATGGGATCATCACCGAGAAGGTCAATTCGTATGTACAGGTTATGCAAGGCGTTAGGGTGGTCGTTGACCCCAGACCACTACAGGAGCAGTTGGATGACTTGCAAGAGAAATTGGAGGCACGGGAAAGGGTATTGGCTGCTATCGAAGCGGAGAAGGATAGGGTTTTCGATGAGAAGTGGAAGAAGGCTAAAGAGCGAGCTGGGGTAGATTTTCACAACATCCAGAAATGGCTTGAGAAGGTAAAGCTTCGACATGATCAGGGGACACTTGATATGGAATCTCTGGATGTATCGCCACCAACGCCTACTCCGCCTAGCTCTCTTGAAAGAGATCCTACAAGTGCCTCCGATTACTTCAGCTCTCCATAGTTTATACTAGTTATTTGGCCAACATTCCTGTACTTAGGCGTCTCAACCATTCTTTCATGTAGCTACCACAAACGAGAATTGAAACCAAAGCCACGACGTGTTGAGCGTGGTATTTCCCAAACCAGACACCAACAGCTCATTGGCCAATGCGGCCAGCTCCTTTCCCCTGGAACCAGGCCTCGTTAGTTAGCTCCCACTCCACCCGCCAGTCGCCCTGAGGCATCGATTCCTCCTTCCATACGCCATCTTCAATTCTTCCCAGTGGGAAAAAAAGGACCCATATGCAACTATGGATAGCGTCAACGAAATCATCGAGCGCCTCGGCAACTCCGAAGATGCGGTGCGCAAAATGGCCGCCTTCAAGCTGCAAAGCAACATTGCAGACCCGTCGTTCGCAGAAATGTTTATCCTGCAGGGAGGGATCATTGAACTGCGCGAGCTGGCGATGAACGCGAACGGGAACACGCTGGCGTATTCGCTTACTAGTTTTTCGAGGCTGTTGGAGGTTGATAAGGGGTGGGAGTATGTTACACCGGAGTTGATTTCGAGGGTGCGTATCTTTGGTTATTGGTTATCGATCGCGGAGGGAGGGTTTTGGTAGAGGCACGTGCTGATGGTATGGGGGGTTTTAGATGGTAGATTTGATCACTGGACATCCACTTATCAACATTCTTCGAGGCGCTATGGCCGTCCTCGGCGCCATTGTCGCACACCCACAGATATCGGAGGGTAGAGGGTCGATGATGACGGGCCTGTTTGGGTTCCAGGCGCTGAAGCCTGCTATTTCTGAGCATCCGGAGTTTTTGGAGATGTTGGTGGAGAGGGTGTCGAGTGCGGACCATGCGCTGTGCGCGAATGCACTGCAATTGATCAATGCTCTGATGAGGGATAGTATTGCGTCGGATAACGAATGGCAGAAGTTTATCAAGAAGTTACAGGATCTGGGTGTTATTCGGACCGTCTATGTGGGTTTCACACAAAATATCTTCTATTAGAGGCCAGGCTAACGGGGATTGGAATTCTAGTACCTCATGCAAGGCTCGTCGCTACAGGATCTTGCGCATCCGCTACTCGAGTTCCAAGCACTGATGAAGATGCTGATACGGAAATGGCGAGCTGTTAAGCTGAATTTGGAGCGGAAGGACCATAGAACTGCCCTGAAGACTATCCATATCGCTAGCGCGTCGAGTATACGAAGCAACCCGGAGAAGTGGAGGAGGTTGGGTTTTGAGACTGAATCTCCTGCTTGGGAGTTTGAGCAGGCTGGGTTCTTAGGGATGATGGACATGACGGAGTTCGTGAAGGATCATGAGGACGAGTTTCAAAAGGTACACTATCATTTTTGAAAGATCTATCATGATGATATGCTGACGGTTATACTTTAGATTGTCCACGAGCAAGAAGCGAAACCAAAGGAGGAACGGTTCCCATTCGCTAGAGCCAGTCTTTACGTCACATCTCTGCTTTGCGAACAGTTCGCTGTCGATAATTCCGAGGCGGATGATGCAAAAACGATCATGATTCTGGAATCTCGAGCTAGTTTCGAGAAAGCGTTCAAACCTTTGCTTCTACAATGGTCTCGGCTACACACTGCGGCCCTATTCGCCTTCTTTCGGTTATGGAAAGAGACCTCGGCATCGTACAGTGATTTCGACAAAGTTTCCGACCTTGTTCGTGTCCTGGGGTACAAGACGATGGTGCAGGCGACAAGGACAAAGGAAGTGTCGGAGGTTGAAAAGGAGTTTGCGGAGTACGACTATCAGAGACTTAGGGTGATTCAGATGGAACTGCTGGAGCAGGCTTACGGAAATGCGTGGAGGCCGCAGTTGACTTCTGTGTATGAAGAAACTGCCAAGGAAGCACAAGAGTTCATCAAAGAGCAAAGAATTAGATGCCTATTGCAAGGCAGCTGGTTCACGACAGATCGGACGGACGGCTCTCAGAACAAGTCAAAGGACAAGTTGACTTTTGTCTCGTTGTTCGCAAAGCTATCCACCGACAGAAGGTTTCTGTGCTATGGCTATTATAATGCTGATATGGATATTGAACCGAGAATGGAGGATCTAGTCCACAAGAGTGAGTCTAATCGAAACGCCAAGGAGAGATTTATGACTAACGCGCTATTGATCACAGTCCCCATGTCGTCTATATCCAGTGTTATCTCGAACGTCATGCCGTCAGTGAGGGACAACCGCGATTCCTCGGCCACAGTGACAACTGCGACACCCTTCAACTCTACCACTACTAAACTGACAATATATGGAAGACATGCGCCCAACGGGACGCATCAAAATGGAGATTCCAACAAGGAGTATCCGTTGATAGTGCTGCATCCATCAAACCCCACCATTGCCTCGGAATGGCTGGACGGGCTGCTCTTCCTCATGGGCAAGAAGCCGATAACTTCAGAGACTAGTAATCTGATAAACACCGTTGCGAAATGCAGTATGAAAGTGCGGCTGCTGAGCGTGCGGTACACGGACATCTATCCTGGGCCTCCGGATATACCTTCGAGAGACGGGGTTGATGATGATTTCTTCTATTCTTAGCGGGCCTCCTCCCCCTTTTTCTATTTATTTCTAATGTTTATTTCGGAAGGCCATACAACCTCGAGCTTCTGTGTATTATAATAGACCTTTTTTGTCCTTTTGTCCTTTTGGATTCTTTTTGATAGCGCTTTTTTTTGGATTTTTTGCTTTGGTCTTTGGTAGCTCTGGTTGAGTCTTTTGGGATGGATGTTTGGACAATCACAGCTGCAGATGGGATTATATTCTTGTAGATACCCTTTTGAAGTTGAGTCTTCGTAATGTAATATCTACTTACTTCTCTTCGACTCGCCTATATTAATATAGAAGCATTTGATCTATCTGTGGAGTAAATTATCTGTGGTGTATCAATATCAGATGAAGCATGAAGCAGGCTGGAGGGGGCGGCCACCAATGGTGTTGGCGCTTGGCATCCATCTTCGAGCTCCAGAGCAGGCAACGCGTCTTCACCGCACATTACTCAGCCAGCTTCAACATCGAACACTGCCACGAACCACCTCCCAGCTTCTCTCTCCGTCCATACCTTTCCCCCATCTACGCCCTCTCCATCAACCAAGCTTCTTGACCACCCTGCTCCACGACTCGATTCTTGCTGTCGACACCGCGAATACCGAAAGCTCGAAGACGACCCATAGGGAAATACCCCCCTCCAGCTCCGACCCTCGTGATCTTGCGACTGTAGTAACTGTCTCGGACGTCGAGCGTCTTTCCGAACTTTCACGATGCCTTCCGCTCAGGGTCAGAACTGGGAGAAGTATCGTAAGAACTTTGATGATGAGGAGAAGCCCGAGGAGAAGATTGTGCCGTTATCGGAAGAGTATGTGTGCCTTTCTGTCGCTAGTGGTGTTATATAGGTGGTTTTCATGTGGCTGATGGTTCTTGGGGTTATAGTGATATTCAGGTTTTGAAGACTTATGGTGCGGCACCGTATGCTACTGCTTTGAAGAAGCTGGAGAAGGATATCAAGGAGCTGCAGACGAAGGTTAATGAGAAGATTGGTGTTAAGGTAGACGACCCCTCTCTTGTGTCATGTTCGATATAGGGAGTGGAGTGGTTGCTGATTAACTGTGACTAGGAATCTGATACCGGTCTAGCTCCAATACATCTGTGGGACGTTGCTGCCGACCGTCAGCGCATGTCGGAGGAACAGCCGCTACAAGTTGCCCGATGCACTAAGATTATTCAGAACGCCGATGATCCTGATAAGGCGAAATATGTCATCAATGTTAAGCAGATCGCGAAGTTTGTCGTGGATTTGGGGGAGAGAGTCAGTCCTACGGATATTGAGGAGGGAATGAGGGTTGGGTATGTTGTGATACGTTGGCTAGGGGTGTGAGGGTGGTATATGGCTAATATGTGGGGGGTTACAGTGTCGACCGAAACAAGTACCAGATCTTACTTCCCTTACCACCGAAGATTGATCCTTCGGTCACGATGATGACAGTGGAGGAGAAGCCGGATGTTACATATGGTGACGTTGGTGGTTGCAAGGAGCAAATTGAGAAGCTACGAGAAGTCGTCGAGACACCGTTGCTTTCGCCAGAGCGATTTGTCAACTTGGGTATCGACCCCCCCAAGGGTGTTTTGCTTTACGGCCCCCCCGGTACCGGCAAGACCCTTTGCGCCCGTGCCGTCGCCAACAGAACCGATGCTACGTTCATCCGTGTCATTGGATCTGAGCTTGTACAGAAGTATGTTGGAGAGGGAGCTCGTATGGTTCGTGAGCTCTTTGAGATGGCTAGGACGAAGAAGGCTTGCATTATCTTCTTTGACGAAGTTGATGCTATCGGTGGTGCTCGTTTCGATGATGGCGCCGGAGGTGATAACGAGGTTCAAAGAACCATGTTGGAGTTGATTACCCAGCTTGATGGATTCGATCCTCGAGGAAACATTAAGGTCATGTTCGCGACCAACAGACCTAGCACACTTGATCCTGCGCTCATGAGGCCGGGGCGTATCGATCGAAAGATCGAGTTTAGCTTGCCGGATTTGGAGGGACGTGCGAATGTCTTGAAGATTCACGCGAAGAGTATGTCGGTTGAGAGGGATATCAGATGGGGTATGTGTTCTTCATCCTACGAGTATATTGATTTTATGGTCTTGAGATGCTAACGAAGGATAAAAACAGAATTGATTTCGAGATTATGTCCCAACAGTACCGGTGCGGAATTGCGATCCGTCTGCACCGAAGCCGGGATGTTTGCCATCCGTGGAAGGAGGAAGGTTGCGACTGAGAAGGATTTCTTGTCTGCGGTTGAGAAGGTCATCAAGTCGAATCTCAAGTTCAATTCGACAGCGACTTATATGCAATACAATTAAGCCTTTTTCTTTCTTTCTTTCTTTCTTTCTTGTTTTATGTGTGTATGCATACGGCCCCCCCTTTAGCTCTGGCATTTATTAGAGGCGGAATTACAACGAATGCGACTTTCTTGTTATGGGCTCCTCTTCTTCTTCTTCTATATCCTCCCTCATGTTAAACCCTTTTTGTTTTTGGTTTTCTGTTTTTGTTACTCGGGTGTACTGCTGGGTAAGCAACTTCTAGCTTCTTAACTCTCTATTATTCTTTTTCATTTTATAACGACGACGACTTGTGTGTATTTCCCTGGGGTGTGTATATACGATACGATACGTAGTAGCAGTAGGTGTCCATGACATGACGGGGATTACCAATTTATTATTATCATTTTTTATTTATTTATTTATGATGGCGATATCGGTGCTCCTTTCCACTGTCAATATATTTACAGCCGTGATGTTATAACCGGATGCATTGATGTTGAGGTTGAGGCTGGGTGCTGACAGGGGGGTACCTGGGTATTGATACTCGACATGTGAAGTTTTGCTTGTGATATCGGGTAACATAGGGTCGACGGACAAAGGATAATCCGCATATTATCGTCCGGTCTTTTGGATGGAAAACCGGTAGACGGGCAGAGGACCCTGAAATACCGAGAGCCCTTGACCTGGTTTACATTTTTATTTTATTTTATTTTATTTTATTTAAAAAAAAAAAGGTGTGGTGTTGTTTTATAGCGACAAAACCGAAGCCGAAGAGAGTGGCATCGAGACCGAGTGAGAGCCGTGTGTCGATACCGCACGACAGCACCGCATAGAGACACCCGTCGAACCGGGTTTCCAGTTTGTCCTCGGATAGTGCCCGGCAACACAGAGGAAGCTCAGTCCACCTGGCAGCCGGGGTGCCCAATAACATCGCAGGATTTTGTAATATTCGCTTTTTCGCTTTTTTAGTTCTGGTTTTTTTCACATTCCACATTCCGTTTTCCTTCAATTGGACCAAAACCTCGTCTTTCGTCTTCATCTTCTTCTTTTTCTTTCTTGTTCTTGATACCCCCCGTTTTTTGTTATACCCATTTTCCCTTCTCCCCTCTGCCGTGTGTTCGGGCTTCATCGATTCGATATGTTGGCATCTGCTTGCCTTCGCAGGTTCGGCGCTGCGGGCGCTCGTGTGAGTGGTTTTTTTCCCTCTCTGCTGTTCCCCTCTATGTCCAGAGCAATGACATAGTGGTTGTGGTTTGGTGGTGGTGGAACCATCGGGTAGCCGAGGCACTAACGGTCTGCACCTCGAAACTCGTACAGAAGACGACGAGTATACTCCCAAAACCACAGTCGCGATTCTTCAGCTCGACGAAGCCTGTCTGTACGTATACATCCTTTTATATCCATATATATTTATCAATTGCTTCATCAATTGGCCGTTTTGGTTTCTTTTTGGTTGGGTGGTTTTCGGTGGATGTTATGAAGTATCATACTGACTGTGGGGTAATTTTTTTTTTTGCTTTGTAGCACGAATATTCGGAACTCTCCCGCTGCGAGCGAAAGAGGCGTCGCCGCATGTTTCGAACAAGTACCCTGTTATCGTTAGTATTTCCGGGTCCTTCGCTTTTTCTCTTTTCTTTCCCAGATGGATATAAATATACACCATGAACACTCCGACTTATTTATTCTTCGGGAGGGGGAAAAACAATAGGACCACGAATACGATGCGATAGTAGTCGGTGCCGGTGGTGCGGGTCTGAGAGCGGCTTTCGGTCTAGCAGAGGCGGGGTTTAATACGGCGTGTATTAGCAAGCTGTTCCCGACAAGAAGTCATACTGTCGCGGCACAGGGTGGTATCAATGCGGCTCTTGGAAAGTTAGTGGTTCGATATGGGTGTATATATGGTTTGGGATAGGGTTTGCTGATTTATTTTTGATAACAGCATGCACGAGGATGACTGGAGATGGCAGTAAGTATTTCTTTTTCGTTCCGACGAGATGGTCATTGGATGGGATGGAGGCTAACGAGGGATTCTTTAGTATGTACGATACCGTCAAGGGTTCCGATTGGCTGGGTGACCAGGACGCTATCCACTACATGACCAGAGAGGCACCTGCATCTGTCTACGAATTGGAAAACTACGGATGTCCATTCGTGAGTATATCCTGCTTCAATTCTAAACCAGGCGGTGCTAATGAATATTTTATATAGTCGAGAACCGAGGACGGCAGAATGTGAGATCTACCGACATATACAAGGCCTATATATTCAATATACTGATTTTCGAAAAAAAAACAGCTACCAGAGAGCCTTCGGTGGTCAATCGCGAGAGTTCGGAAAGGGTGGTCAAGCCTACCGATGCTGTGCCGCCGCTGACAGAACTGGACACGCCTTGCTTCATACCCTCTACGGCCAATCTCTCCGATATAACACCAACTACTTCATCGAATACTTCGTCCTTGATCTCTTGATGGAAGATGGCAAGTGCGTCGGTGTTATTGCTTACAACCAGGAAGACGGAACCCTACATCGTTTCAGAGCCCACCACACCGTTCTCGCCACCGGTGGATACGGACGTGCCTACTTCAGCTGCACTAGCGCCCACACTTGCACTGGTGACGGATTGGCCATGGTTACTCGTGCTGGATTGCCCGGTCAGGACTTGGAGTTCGTTCAGTTCCACCCAACTGGTATCTACGGCGCTGGATGTTTGATCACTGAGGGTTCGCGTGGTGAGGGTGGTTACTTGCTCAACTCCGAGGGTGAACGTTTCATGGAACGTTATGCCCCCACCGCAAAGGATTTGGCATCTCGTGACGTCGTCTCGAGAAGTATGACTATGGAAATCAGAGAAGGAAGAGGTGTTGGAGCTGAGAAGGACCATATCTTCTTGCAACTCAGCCATTTGGAGCCAGAGATTCTGCACGAGCGATTGCCTGGTATTTCTGAAACTGCTGCTATCTTTGCTGGTGTCGATGTTACAAAGGATCCTATTCCAGTCTTGCCCACCGTCCGTAAGTCAAAATTTTCGGGATCACTTGATGAGGGGAGGGCGGAAGCTAACGATGAGATTAGACTACAACATGGGTGGTATCCCAACCAAATACACCGGTGAAGTCCTAACAATCGACGAGCAGGGCAACGATGTTGTTGTGCCAGGTCTCTACGCTGCCGGTGAAGCCGCCTGTGTCTCCGTCCACGGTGCTAACCGTCTTGGTGCCAACTCCCTCCTCGATCTCGTTGTCTTCGGTCGTGCTGTCGCCCACACTATCCGCGACAAGGGCGACAAGGGCAAGAAGCACGAGCCTATCCGTGCTGACGCCGGTGCCGAATCCATTGCTATGCTCGACAAGGTCAGAACCGCAGATGGACCGATGTCGACTGCCGAGATTAGATTGAAGATGCAGAAGGTCATGCAGACAGATGTCAGCGTCTTCAGGACCCAGGAGTCGTTGGATGCCGGTGTCAAGGGTATTACGGAGGTTGATCAGATGTTCGACAAGGTTAGCACCAAGGATAGATCTATGGTACGTATTTCACTTGATTCCCCTCGTTTTTAATGTTATTGGTTTTTTGGGTGCTGATGCTGATTTCTTGATTAGATCTGGAACAGCGACTTGGTTGAGACTTTGGAGTTGAGGAATCTGTTGACCTGCGCTGCTCAGACGGCCGTCAGCGCTGCTGCTCGTAAGGAGTCTCGTGGTGCTCACGCCCGTGAGGACTACCCAGATCGTGATGATGAGACCTGGATGAAGTAAGTTTTTTCCCTCTCTATCACCTTTAAAATGAAGAGATTTTACTGACAATATGCGCACAGGCACACATTGAGCTGGCAGAAGGAAGCACACGGCAAGGTCGAGTTGAAGTACAGAGGAGTCATTGCCAATACTCTGGACGAGAACGAGTGCAAGCCCGTTCCTCCGTTCAAGAGAACTTATTAAATTAAAAAAAAGCATGGATACGAATAATGCCTTTTTTTCCTTTCTGAATTCGATTCTTTACCTCTTTTTTTCCCTTTCTTTTTGAAAAGCAGGAGAATTACTTTTTTGTACCGTAACATTCAGTAGTATATAGTATAATTGCATTGGAAGTCGAGCCGTTTTTTTATAGAGATTTTTATTTTTATTTTTTGTTCTAGATTTTTGTAGAAGATGTGAGGGACTGATTTGCATGAGATTTCCGCGTTGTAGCTTAAAATCCAACGTAATAGCGTAGCGTAGCGGGCGAAAGCCGCAGCTAGTTAAACCGTGGGGCAGATTCGCGCCAAATCCTTTGATATAATACAACATCCCACCATCCACCACCACCCACCACCGCCATACAAATCCTGGAATAAAAAACGATGGAAGCAGAGTCTTCGGCAGCCGGTGCAGCGGCTGGTGCGGCGTCGACGGTTGTGCCGTTGGAGGTTGTGTATTGTGGTGGTTAGTACTATCTATCTATATACTTGTGCTATGCTGATGGATTAGTTTGTTCGTTACCGCCTGAGGTTTGTGGATTCCACGCTGTGGGTGTGGGTTATGGCTAATGGGGGTAGTATTGTGAATTTGGGGCGACGGTGAAGAAGTGTATGGATTGGTTGGAGGGGAATCATGCGGGGTTGTATCAGACGTTGTATTCATCCGGTAAGCCTCCCCCCTCCCTATTACGAAGTATATACTGATGGTATTACAGAAGCGCTGGAGTCGAAAATGGGCACGATGACGCTAGAAGCCCAACAAAAAGCCGAAAAAGACCTGGCGAAGAAACAACAAAAGGAAGAACTCCGCCAGGAACGCGAGGCCGCAAAGAAGAAGTCTTCGGTTGTGACGATAAAGCGCGTGGAGAGGACGAAGAGGAAGTACGTTACTGTCGTCAGTGGCATCGAGGCGTTCGAGTTGGGGTATAAGACCGTGGCCAAGGAGTTCGGGAAGAAGTTTGCGTGCGGGAGCAGTGTGACGAAGAATGCGGCTGGCGGGGAGGAGATTACGGTGCAGGGTGATCTGAGTGATGAGATTTTGGAGGAGTTGGTGGAGAAGTATGGCATTGAGGAGGAGAATATTAGGCAGGTTGAGGAGAGTAAGAAGAAGGGCGGTGGGGGGTGATTGTTACTTGGTTTTTTGTGGTATTGGGCTTTTTTTATGGGTTTTTAGCATGAGAATATGGCAATTCTTTTTTTTTTTTTTTTTTTTTTTTTTTGATGGATGGCGTAGGTGGATTAAGTATGTTTACAAATATTGGTCAGGTAAACTGGTAAGTAGTAATAGGAGAGGTATTCCAGTGACTGGATATGAAGGAGATGGAGGGAATATATAGGAGAGGTGAAAAAAATATTTGCATGGAGAAAGTCAGGAATTTAAAGTCAGGTTACTTTGGAGAAAAATTGGTGATTATAGAGGGGGACATGGAATCGAATGACAAAAAGTATAGAAGCACTCAAATCGAGGTTTTCTTCTTTATTTCATATTGAAAATAGTCTTATTCAAGACAAAAAAGTCATTCCTGAGTCGGTATCCTGGCAATTTAGTACTCGGCTTCCTCGGTTTCGATGGTGTCGTTGGCGACTTCCTCGTAATCCTTCTCTGTAGGGTTGTTAGCATCGATTTTTAGTAATAGCGAGAGTAAATATTGGACGTACCAAGAGCCGCGAGATCCTCACGGGCTTCAGAGAATTCACCTTCCTCCATACCCTCACCGACGTACCAATGGACGAAAGCACGCTTAGCGTACATAAGATCGAACTTGTGGTCCAATCGTGCCCACGCCTAGTCGAATTCGTTAGAATCGTTCGTTATAAAATATTAGATCCAGGGGAAGGCTTACTTCAGCAATAGCAGTAGTGTTCGAGAGCATGCTGACACTTCGGGTGACATCGGAGAGTTCGCTTCCAGGAACCTGGACGGGTTTCTGGTAGTTGATACCGATCTCTGTTTTTGCAAAATCGCATTAGTATTTATCATAAGTTGGGGTTTGGTTGATGGAGGTTGCGTACTGAAGCCGGTGGGGCACCACTCTACGAGATTGAAGTTTGCCTTGGCCTTGACGTGGGCGACGGCACCAGTGGCTTCGTTGGAGTTGACGTCTCCGCGGTACAAGAGGGCAACAGCCATGTACTTTCCGTTCCTTGGGTCGCAGACAACCATCTGGTTGTTTGGTTCGAAGCCTATATTTATCAATTAGCATTTCTTTGACAATCGGCCGTCTCGAAGCGTTTTCATACAGGCGAGGGTCAAGTCCTTGACCGAGAAGCTCTCGTGGTTGCTCTTCTTGGCGGCTATAATGCAATTGTTAGATTTCTATCCCCAAATTCCTGAAGTATAGCATCTTGGTTTCCTTACAAACAACCGGCGCATAGCTGATGAGTGGGTAGTGGATTCTCGGGTACGGGACGAGGTTGGTTTGGAATTCGTTAAGGTCGACGTTCAAAGCACCGTCGAATCTGAGGGACGATGTGATCGAAGAGACCACCTGTGCAATCAACCTATTCAGATGCTCGTAGGTGGGGCGGCCGACGTCCAAATTTCTTCGGCAGATGTCGTAGACCGCTTCGTTATCGACCAAGAATGAGCAGTCGGAGTGCTCAATGGTGCTAATTCGACATTAATCTTACGATACTTCTTAGGGAAATAGGTAAAGCCGTACCTGTGGGTGGAGAGCACAGCGTTGTATGGTTCAACAATGGCAGTTGAGACCTTGGGGGAGGGGTAGACGGCGAATTCTAGCTTCGACTTCTTTGCGAAGTCTGTGGCGAGTCTCTCGAGGAGCAAAGCACCGAAGCCGGACCCGGTACCACCACCGAAGGAGTGGAAGACGAGGAATCCCTGGAGGCTGGAGCAGTTGTCTGCGACACGGCGTAGCTTGTCTTCGACAGTTTCTACCAGCTCCTTTCCAATGGTGTAGTGTCCACGGGCATCTAGGCAGTCAATTAGCATTCCTATTACACAAGAGCAGTCGTAGTCGGTATTTCGTACAGTTGTTTGCAGAGTCCTCCTTGCCGCTGACCAAGAGTTCGGGGTGGAAGAAGGACTTGAAGCCGCCGCTCCTGATCTCGTCAATTGGCTGATATGATGTGATATTGAGTTAGAATTTCCGACATGGTATCTAGTATTGCATAATATTGGGCGCGACAGGTGCATACCGATGGATCCAGATCGACGAAAATAGATCGCGGCACATATTTGCCGTTCTGAGACTCGGTAAAGAAGGTATCGAAGGAACCACCTTCGGAGAGAGCCTTCTTTTCCGGGTCACGTCTACCGTCCGGTAGAAGGCCGTGCTCGAGCGAGTACCTGGATTTCCATAGTGTTATTATGTGACACGGCGTATTTTTATAACTAACCCCCAGGTGTGTACTATGTAATATAGGGGAATTGATAGATATGACGGCCGACGGGAAGGACGGGGGTCAGGGATGTTGCACTAATTGGGAGGGGGACGGGAGGACGGGAAGGAGGCAGGGGGGGACGGGAATATGCTTACAGCTCCCAGGCGCTGTTACCAAGCTGGACACCAGCCTGACCAATGTGAATGTGGCAGACCTAGCGACAGCAATTGTTTCAGTGTCAGCAATGCTTGAATATATATATTATATACTATCAGTAGTATATAGCAGTGGCCATCATGAAGTTTTCCAAGATTGACATACTTCTCCTCTCATTTTGGTGAGGTGTCGCTGTTAGACGCGTTGGATTTGGGAAGCTAGCGAACCTCGGCCGATTGTCTGGTTAGCTATCTGATCTGGTCTGGTCAGGGCGACAAGCTAGCTCGGGAAGCGCCCTGAAGCTACCGGTCTCCAGTCTGCCTTGAAGCCGAAGTGAAATGGATTGGATATAGGGCTGACTTACAGGTAGAAGGATATGTAGATGGGGGAGAGTCTGGTGATGGTGAGTAATTGGGAGGAGTGGAATGGAGGGCGTGGGAAGGGGGAAGGTTGCTTAAAAGCACGTTGAGGGGAAATTAGGTATAGTTTAGCTCACATTAATATCATTTGCTGAAGCTCTCCCAAGCTTGCTCCTCTCAACCTTATCCACACAATACTCCGAGCCTGTCGCTTATTGATACCCGAAGCATGCATGCTCAGATACATACTTGCCTATATGCTCTCACTGATCGTTCAAATGGGCCTAGGTGCTATTGTGCTATTTTTTTTTTTTTTTTTTTTTTTCTGTCTTTGGTTATTGTCGGGGTTAATAGCGGTTCATATTATAGAGAGGATGTCACGTGATCCTGGTGTTGATTAGGGGAACGAAGACGTCGCACAACACATGGCGCCACGACATCTGCCAGGCTGCAGACATGTGCGGGCATGTGGGTCCCACCCAACCACGACACGCTACTTTAACTTCACTGACAAGAATACAAAAGATATTAATACGGTAGATAATTCCCCAGGTAGGCGGTAGGAAGTTTATTGGGGAGTGCAGTTCTCCTAGTCGGCCGGTGGACTGAGTTGAAATGATCTATGCTGTAGTATACTATATACCTGGGTAGCTGTATATCATGCTCTGTACAAGCAAATACCCATTTTATACACATTAAATTACTCGAAAAAAACATGAGATTGAGTATATATAATACAGTCTGACCAATTAAACTATCTCCCCCGCTCATAGATTCATCTGTTACAAAGTTGTCAAGGACGGCAGTACAGACATCGCCAGGGTGCACGATTAGTCAGTCTTGGTGCAATTGTGGCCGTTTTTGCGTTGTCCGAGCTTAGCTCTTTTCTTATCGACAAGCCCAGCAGACTAACAAGCATTCCATCCCACCTAAAAATTCACATTCGATACCTACCCACCCCACGACACGTACTCCCAAGCTCCCCATCGTCACAACCACCAGCTACCACCACCACCGAATACCACCACCACCGCTTTCGTATTAATATAATCTACTATACCCACATCTCACCATGGCGACGGCAAAGCAGGGTGGTGGCGGACAGGCGTTCAAGGACAAAGAAAAGCCCGTGGCTGTTCGAACAGCAAATATCACGGCCGCGAGAGGTTTGATTACTCTCAAAAAATAGAATTCATGAGATGGATATATGCTGATGGGTATTTCTTTTACAGCGGTTGCTGATGCTATACGGACTTCTCTTGGACCTCGTGGTATGGACAAGATGGTTAGTTTCAACCTCCATACATTTTCAAGTTTGTGAGGGAAAAAGTTGGGAAATCTAATAGTGGGGCAATGGTTTTGTGGTGTAGATTCAAACCGGCAAGGGAGAGGTTATAATCACCAATGATGGAAATACCATGTTGAAGGATATGGCTGTTATGCACCCAGCTGCGAAGATGGTACGTCGTACATCTACATTTTCCTATTTCACAAAAAGGGTGGTTAGGTTTGGAAGCTAATATTTAGTGGAACGACAGCTGGTCGACCTTTCTGCAGCACAAGATATCGAAGCTGGTGATGGTACCACATCTGTCGTCGTGATATGTGGTAGTCTGCTAGGAGCTGCCGAAAAACTACTAGCAAAAGGTCCGTCCTCCCTCTCGTTCTCTCCTGCATCGCGGTTCGGAACGTATTTATATACTAAATATTAAAAAAAGGCATCCACCCCACCATAATATCCGAATCTTTCCAGCGAGCTGCCGCAAAAGCAGTCGAAATCCTCACCGAGATGTCGATACCCGTTGCCCTGACCGATAAACCCTCATTATTACAAGCCGCCACTACATCTTTATCCAGCAAGATCGTATCGCAGTACTCAAATATCCTCGGACCTATCGCCGTAGATGCTGTCATGAGAGTTATCAACCCCGCCACCGCCGAGAATGTAGACCTGAACAACATCCGCTTGGTCAAGAAAGTCGGTGGAACAATTGACGATACCGAATTAGTCGACGGATTGGTCTTGACTCAACCGGTCTTGAAGGGATCCGGCGGACCGTCGAAAATGGAGAAGGCGAGGATTGGTTTGATTCAATTCCAGCTTTCTCCTCCAAAGCCGGATGTAAGGGGACTGTAATATCCACGACTTTTCAGAGTTTAATACTGATTTGATTTTAGATGGAAAACCAAATTGTCGTCAACGATTACAGACAGATGGACAAGATTCTCAAGGAAGAGCGAACATATCTCCTCAACATTTGCAAGAAGATCAAGAAGGCGAAGTGCAATGTGCTACTTATCCAGAAGTCCATCCTTAGAGATGCAGTCAACGATCTATCTCTGCACTTCCTCGCCAAGCTGAACATCCTAGCGATCAAGGAAATCGAACGTGATGAGGTCGAGTTCATCTGCAAGGTATAACTTTCTCAAATCACACAAATACAGAGAAGTGCACATTCTAAAATGAAGAAATAGAGCACCGGCTGCAAACCCATCGCCGACATCGACTCCTTCACCGAAGACAAACTCGGCTACGCCGAACTCGTCGAAGAAACCGAATCCGCCGGCGCCCGCGTCGTCAAAATCACAGGCGTAAAGAGCGCCGGTCAAACCGTCTCGGTCCTCTGCCACGGCGCCAACTCCCTCATCCTCGACGAAGCCGAACGATCCCTCCACGACGCCCTCTGCGTCATCCGATGCCTCGTCAAGAAGAAGGCATTAATAGCCGGTGGTGGTGCCCCCGAAATCGAAGTATCGCGACAACTATCTATCGCTTCTCGCGCATTAAGCGGAACTGAAGCTATCTGCTGGCAAGCGTTCGCCGAGGCTTTGGAAGTCATCCCCACGACTTTGGCGGAGAATGCGGGGTTGAACAGTATCAAGGTTGTGACCGAGTTGAGGAGTAGACATGCCAGCGGTGATAAATTTGCCGGTGTGAGCGTTAGGAGGGGAGCGGTTACGAATATTACGGAGGAGAGGGTTCTGCAGCCGTTGTTGGTTAGCACGAGCGCCATCGAGTTGAGCGCGGAGACTTGCAAGATGATCTTGAGGATAGGTGAGTTCTTAATTTTAAAACATCTACATAAGTTTGAGCTTCTGCTAATATTTGGGGTTTCCAGACGATATTGCGCTTTCCAGATAATCTACAGGCCGATAGTGCCATAGTGCCCTGACCAAGACATTTTTTCCCTACCACGCGGGGCCAAAGAAACAAAAGCTTCTCATCCAGAGAGTGCTTTTTCCTGTAGGAAAAAACAAATGCCATATATTAGATTTCAAGGAACCAAAAAAACGGAATAGCTAGCATTACACTTGGCGTCATCCAGGCATGAAAAATATCAAAAGTTAGGACACAGAACACCTTCTTCTTTCCTCTCCACATTTTGTCTATTTGTAGAAAGACAGACTATAGTAAAAGCGCGATATGAAGTGGGTAGTCGATAGGATAAAATCTAGAAGCAAGCCAGCGCATGGGGCGCCCGCCACCGGTGGCCACACCCAGTATTTCTAACAACTAATTTCATGCGGCTGAGAAATGGGATTCGGAATGGTGTCGTCCCGTGGGATCAATGCGTATTTATAATATAATAGCCCTCTCGTCCCGGTTTGAGACAGACGGAGCTTTCCCATGCCATTGGAAGAATGCTGAAGGGTGTAGGTACTTTTTATCTGCTGACGCTGTTGGCGCTGCTGCTTGCGCATGCGGGAGCGTTGGATCGGGCGCAGGATGTCAGTCGGATTGGGAGCGGTGTGCGACAACACAATGCGGTTGGTGTGAGGTTACACGGACGGGCTGCGACGACGACGAAGAAATCAACGACGAGTTCGAAGAAGACATCTACGACTTCAAAGAAACCGACTACGACTACTAAGAAGACATCTACGACTACTAAGAAGGCATCTACGACTACTAAAAAGGTAACTACAACTACGAAAAAGACAACTACGACTAAGAAACCAACGACGACGACGAAGAAGACGTCTACAACCTCGAAAAAGACATCTACAACCTCGAAGAAACCAACTACCACGACCAAAAAGACATCTACAACTCCAAAGAAGACATCTACGACCTCAAAGAAGACATCGACAACTTCAAAGAAGACATCCACTACTACTAAAAAACCATCTACGACAACCACTAAGAAGACATCCACAACGACTACTAAAAAGACATCTACAACGACGACTACTAGCAAGAAGCCGTCAACGTCGTCTTCTACGACTAAATCATCCAGTGCCTCAAAAACAACCTCCAGTACAACCACCAAGCCAACATCTAGTAGTAGCAGTAGTAGTAGTCGTACTTCTTCTTCTACAACAAAACCAAGCACGACAGCTTCTACCTCATCCAAAACTACAACCACAAGTACCACAACCAAAAGGTCATCTACATCATCCGTAAGCCCATCCATCGGAACAGCCACAGCCTGTAACTACCCATTCGCATTCCGCCAAAAGGTCTTCACGAACGACACCAAAGATGGCTTATCCTACTCCTGGGTCGGTAACACCGATACCTCAGGCTCCATCACCAAAGTCGACGAATTCCAAATGTACTCCCGCCAAATAAGCGGTGAGAAAGATACATGGACGTACGATACCGTGTACTACGATATTTCGGACCCTTATGTCATCAAAGCAACTTATTATAACGGGACTCAATTCGTTTTTGATATCAGGAATGGAGTTATCACTGCCACGGATTGTGATGTCGTTGTGACGATTCCGATGCCCTCATCTAATTCTAAAGTCAAAAAACGGGCTACTGTTGAAGATGTCGATGGTACCCGACGTCAGTTTTCCAAAAGGACGAACTGGACTCCGGCGGGTGGCGTCAAGATCACAGTTAATATCGAAACCCAATGCGGCGACCCAGCAACAGGAGCATACCCCGCCATCGACTGCGTAGATAACTCACCGATCAATGATCCCTACCACACCACCAAAACCATCTACCTAACCCAAACCAGCAAACCCGGGGAGTACTCCGGCGTCTGCCCGTTCCCCTACCTAGTCGACGAAACCGACAGCCCGGGCTGCTCGATCGTAAAACCAGCACTAGAAGGAATCTGCAAAATAAACGACGACTACCTCAACCGTCCGGACGTCGTCAGCCTCTGCGCCGGACTAACAGCTCTAGCATTCATCCCAATCCCCATAATTGCACAAATCGGCGAACTAGCCGCCCTCTGCGATATCGTCCTCATCTTCCTAAACCTCTACTGCAACGCCCAATCCTCGATCCAAGATTCCCCCGGCTGGGACAATTTCTGGTGTCACCCGGCACCCACATGGACATCTCTAAAACTCATCGGGTCGAATTTTAATAGTAATCCAACCAGTAATGCCGGCGGGGTAATTTACGGCGGACTATCGGAGTGGAATCTGGGGACTTCGGTGTCGTATAATCCGAAGGATGTGGCGTTTAGTCATAAAATCCCGGGACCTGAGGATGGTACCTGCGGGCCTTGTAATAACGGTAATCGCAGACTGGTCACACCGTGGGCATCTGTTTATAACGGCGACATGTGGTTTCCGAACTACTACTGCGAGCAGCGGTACTTCTGGGGTACTATTGAAGCCGGTAGTCTGGGCGATGCGGAAGCGAAATGCCTCGCTATGGCGGAGCAGAGTGGTAAATACCCCCCCTCCATTTCTCTCTCAAGACAGACTTGGAATCGGGAAACTGAATAATTATTGTTAGGGTATATAACAATCGTTGCAGCCGAAAGTATCTTCTACGACAAGCAAACGGGTAAAGAAACCTTCCGTTCGCACGGATGCTGGGTTTTCGGATGCCCCATCTCGGCGGGCGATTTTACCAGTGTGAACGAGGATCCGGCGGGGGTGTCGAATACGATTGTGGCATCTACGTAAGTCCCTGTGTCTTTCGCAATTATAGCTTGAAAGTTAACCTGACTAATTTTTGGGGGGTGTAGACGAAATATTTTATATGTTGGGTGTTGAAGTGGCTACTTAAATATATGGGCATATATGGTGCTGTTTCTTTATATACATAGTATATGCTGGCCTGCTAATTTATAATAAAAATACCGGACGACGACTACCTATCTCTTGGGCGCTATCTGACCAGTTTTCTCCGAGATGGCACTTGATGTGTTGGATGTTGCATTTTACACGCATCGACATCGGCTTTGCGAAACTTAGAAACTAAAATATATTTTATATCATTTTGGATATCCAGTTTGATCGGGTAATGCGAATACTCGGTTTTGAATTCATGTTAAAAACGTGGTTTTTTGTTTGGTCTCATTGGAGGGTTTCCGTCCTTTGAATTTTGCCACTGATATTCCTGCCTCAAACCCTGTTTAACTGACATCATCCACCAAACACACTTGAATATGTATATTGGAAGAAAAGAGAGGACCCTGATTAATTTTTTGATAAGGAAAGCTTGATATTGTGGCGAAAAAAGAGCGCCTCACATGGACCATGACGTTTTTTCGCGGTTTAGCCTTTTCGACCGCACAAGAATTTCTGCAGGGTCCTTTCGTTTTTTGAATTTCCGTTATTATCATTATTGTGAAAGTTAGATTCCGGGAGAAGTATTCGATGGGATTCGTCTCAAAGATGTCATTTTGTAAATTTTGCGATAATCATGATCGATATCATGACGATATACCTAATATCAAGCTTTCTATCAAGCTCATAGAGGGGGCATCTTGTATATAAACCGCTCTTAATATCTGTCACCCTTCCCCCTTTTATCTTAGTCCCCATCAAATAGAAAATCTACAAATACAAATACAAAATACACATAAAACCCACAAATAAACCGTCTAAATCATATATAAACCTACACAAAAGACTAAACAAACCCTTCAAAAAAAATGGTAACAGCAAACCCCACCGCCCCGCGCCGTCCAAACTTCATCCAGAGGGTCCTGCAGCCGAAAACCATGCGCGGGACGAGTAAACGCTCCGTGGGCACCGGCCCGGCGCCGGTTAGTTACCACCAACCGCGTTCGACGGCGGGGACGAGGTTCCATGGCATGTTTAAGCGGATGAAGGGGGCTGCGACGGGGGATAAAGCTGAGAAGGCTTCTGGGACTCGTAAGTTTTTCCTCTTTTCCTTTTGAAGTTTTGATTGTGAGGGTTGGCTAATATAATGGGGTTAGGGATGATGCATGGGAACGCGATTACGCAGGGACGGACGAGGCATAGGATGGCGGGGATTTAGAGTGTTTATGTATCATTAATACATTGAGATTTATACATCAACTATGGGGTCTCTTGAAGAGGCCGTTTTTATGAGATGGGAATTTCAATTCGGTTATGTGGAATCTACATTCTCTTTAATATACATTTCTTTTGTTTCGTTTTGATACCTCTTCTTGGTTGTTCAGATAGTTTGCTCCTTTCACCTTGTATTGAGATATTAGTTTGGCATAGTTCTTTTCATTCCATGACTTTTCTATCCTCTTATAATTCCAAAAACGATACCTCACAATAACCATCGATAGCCTATTCCACCCAAAGTAATAAACATACTCAAAGCTTAGCCCCCCCCTCTCCATCCTCAAAAAGCTCCCCAAAAGCCCTCTGAATAAACCCCTGCAAATCACTCGCCTGCAAACTCCTCCCCTTCTCCGCAAACGCCAAATACGAACACCGTCTCGTAACCGCACTCCCCGCGAACGCCACAAGCCTAATCAACTCCTCCTCCCCAATCTTGCCCCCTTCGACATCCCATAAATTTTCAACATACGCCTTCTTCCACGCTAAAAATGTAGCAAGGCACCCGGTGAGCGTATCACCCTGCCCTCCGCTCCTTTTCAAACCGCCTGGGACGTCGCAGGTTAGCGTCGAGGTTCCGTTGGAGATTATATCCACTTTCCCCTTCTGCAGGACCGTTACACCGCCCAACTCCCTCGCTAGAGCGGTACACGCCGTCGGCGAGGTGGTGTCGACGTTTAACGCCTTACACAACCGTGAGAATTCAACGATGTTGGGGGTTAATATAGCGTTTTTGTAGTGTTTTATCAATCCCGGTGATTTGGAGATTAATAACAGCCCATCCTACCCCATTAGCCCCCTCCCTTAAAAATATATAAAAAAAAAGAAACTTACAGCATCGATAATAATCCCCATCCCCCGCTCTCTAGCAGCAGCGATGACGATACCAGCGGTCTCCAACATCAACTCATCCCTCCCCAATCCCGGTCCGACAACGATGACGTGTAATCTATCCAACATGCCAATGATCCTCCCCGACAGCGAGTCCGCCGTTTCCAAGGAGTTCGGAGGGAGGTGGTTGGATTGGAGCATGTAGGGGTGTACCATCAGATTCGGACTGTACGTTTTTATCACGCTTGCGGCGGTGGGTTCGCAGATTATGTGCGATAGATCCGCACCTAGTTTTATTAAATTCAGAATTAGACTATAGGGGGGGTATGAAGGGGAAATACCGAGTAACGCCGATGCATTGGCGCTGAAGAACGGAGCACCAGTATAACTACCACCCCCATCAAAATCCGCGTTGAAGCACTACAAAATCCAACAAATTCGCAATATACACATACTCTTCGCACCCGCCAATAACGGCCACCCGGCCCATCTGTCTATAACATCAATCAGCCAAAAACTCATATCAGAAAAGAGTGAGAAGTATAATAAACTAAATACCCTTTGTGAAACTTCTCCAACAAAGGCGGTATAATCTTCCGCACCTGGAAGAGCACCTCCCTAGTCTTCGGCGTGAGTGATAAAGCCATCGTACCCGACTCGTCCCTACCAATCGATCCTCATAAGAAAAGTCTAAAGCCGCTTGAATCGTTTCGTAAGATTGGATTGGAATCGCAGGTATGGGCGTGGTTCTATCTCATTGCGGAATATAGATATATAGACCGTGCGCGGGTAGACGGAAGAACGTGCAGCGGTTTATAAACTCGGGTTAACCTGACACGACGTTGACGTAACTGAACAGCCGGTTCCGACATGCGACGCCGGCTGGCATATCAAGTCCCATTATAATCACATTCAATATCAACCACACAGCTACACATATAACCTCTCGGCATGATATATAAAAATCGACTTTTAGCCCCCTCTATCCCGTCTACGAAATGTCTCTACCCTATAATATAATATACGTAATGAAAGAAAAAGAAGGAGAAGGAAGTAAAAAAACGAAAAAGCGTTAGCAAAAAAAAAGGGAGTAATTACATCGCAAAAGCCAGATTCGACTTTTACTTTTTTTTTTCAAAAGCAAAGAAACAACTATGTAACACTTCACGGCCTTCGACGCTCTCTCTCTCTCGTGGAATTTCTTTTCTCTCGGACAAAATATATACTGGTGTTAAAAAAAAGAGGGTTTTCTTTTTTCGTTCATTTGGGGAGAAACAAGAGAATTTTTTGGAGGGGGTGGGGTAAACAAAAAAGAAATATCGCCAAGGTCGGGAATAGTAGGTCTATAAGTTCGGATGTCCTTCCCATCATCTACCACTTTGTATATAGAAGATTATTTCACTCCTAGATACAATTTACCTTGTGACATTTCGTTGTTTACAGGAAGCTCTTGACGAAGGACTATTGAAAAAAATTGTTAGTAAAAGATCGTTTAAAATATGGTGAAACTTTGGGATCAACATACCGAGACGACGGCGGTCAACTTGTCCTCCAACTCCTTGCTCAAAACACCCTTGGTTCTGATCTCCTCTAATAGACCGGCCTCGGAGCTCTTGAGGTGGGCCAAGAAGTCACGCTCGAAAGCCTGGATCTTGCCGACTGGGACCTTGTCGAGATGTCCTCTGACACCGGCGAAGATGAGAGGAATCTGTTCCTCAACACCCATGGGGGTGTACTGGGGCTGCTTGAGGAGCTCAGTGAGACGCTCACCACGGGCCAAGGTGGACTTGGTGGAGGCATCGAGATCGGAACCGAACTGGGCGAAGGCAGCGACTTCACGGTACTGGGCCAAGAAGAGCTTGAGGGAACCGGCGACCTGCTTCATGGCCTTGACCTGGGCGGAAGATCCGACACGGGAGACGGAAAGACCGACGTTAATGGCGGGACGGATACCCTTGAAGAACAATTCGGATTCCAAGAAGATCTGGCCGTCGGTGATGGAAATGACGTTGGTGGGAATGTAGGCAGACACGTCACCACCCTGGGTCTCAATGACTGGCAAGGCGGTCAAGGAACCACCACCGATGCTCTTGTTCAACTTGGCGGCACGTTCCAAAAGACGGGAGTGAAGGTAGAAGACACTAAGAACCAAATTAGTAACGTGATTCGAGGATCAGATAAGATGAGATAAAAATATAAATATTCTACGTACTCTCCGGGGTAAGCCTCACGACCTGGTGGACGACGGAGCAAGAGGGACATTTGACGGTAAGCGACGGCCTGCTTGGACAAGTCGTCGTAGATGACAAGAGCGTGCTTTCCGTTGTCACGGAACCATTCACCCATAGCACATCCGGTGAAAGGAGCGATGTACTGAAGTGGGGCAGCCTCGGAGGCGGTGGCGGCAACGATGATGGAGTACTTGAGGGAGTCGTTCTCCTCAAGGGTCTTGACGAGCTGGGCAACGGTGGAACGCTTCTGACCGACGGCGACGTAGATGCAGTAAAGCTTCTTGGTCTCGTCGCTTCCGCTGTTCCATCGCTTCTGGTTGAGGATGGTGTCGAGAGCGACGGCAGTCTTTCCGGTTTGACGATCACCGATGATCAACTCACGCTGTCCACGACCGATGGGAACCATGGCATCGACGGACTTGAGACCAGTCTGCATGGGCTCACGGACGGACTGACGAGGCAAGATACCTAAAAAAAAAAAAGCATCATAAGCAATCGACGTTCGGGCCAACGGATATGGAGAATATCATACCAGGAGCCTTGAGCTGAGCACGACGTCTCTCCTTGGTACCGGCTGGGCCCTTTCCGTCAATTGGGTTACCGAGACCGTCAACGACACGGCCGAGAAGTTCTGGACCGACTGGGACGTCGACCTATAACATCATGATATCAGCTACCCGTGTTCGACTGCCACACATATATGGACCGGAAGAAGGTCTCTCTTACGATCTGGCCCGTTCTCTTGACAGTTTCTCCTTCCTTGACGAGACGATCGGAACCGAAGAGCACAACACCGACTTGGCCGGCTTCCAAGTTCAAGCACATGCCCTTGACACCGGAGGCGAACCTACACGAAAATACCTCGTTAGAAAAAACAGACTCGGGAAAATTTTAAATATAGAGAGGCTGGCACGACGCCAATTGGGAAGCCTTACTCAACCAATTCTTCGGCCTGGACATTGGCAAGACCGTGTACACGAGCGATACCGTCACTGTATCATCCATAAAAAGTTGTCGTTAGAATATGTATAATTTTTGATATATCGGCTCGGCATAAGCCTCGGTAATTCGATAGGTAAATATTTTTTTTCTCTACGCACCCGACGGAAAGGACACGACCGGTCTCAGCCAACGAGGCAGTCTCAGAGACTCCTCTTATTCTCTGCTCCAAGATGGAGGAGACTTCTGTGGGGCTGGCCTTGTCGGCGAGTGTTCGGACTTGGTTGGCGACTAGTGGGACGGCATTTCGTGTCTATTTCCCGATAACGGAGCAACGGCAGTGAGGCATAATCAGCAATTGAGTCTTTCCAACGACGACATAGAACACGGAAAGCATATTCTCGAGTAATCTCATGGCCGTTGAAGCAGAATTCCCGTCCCAATTGTCGCGATGGGAGATGACGTTGTTTGTCGGGAGAATGCTGCCGGCATGAGATATTTCCGGCGGAGAGGAAGCAGAGGGAGAAAACGTACCGCAGCAACTCTTCCGGTGGCGAGGGCACCGGCCACAGCGCGGGAAGATTGTCTCAAAACCGGCCTGAACATGGCGATGATGTCGAGGAGGATGGATTAGAGGTACAATTGATGGGATGGATAGATGGTGGGAAGGAGTGGAGTGGTTGGATGGTGGAGGGGGGGTTTTGCGGGTTGTCTGGGTTTACAAGGAAAAAATTGAGTGGGAGAAAACGGGAAAGGACAGCCAGAACACCACACCAGCAGGGAAAATTCGGACACCCGAAAAATCTGATGCCGACGACATCACAACACCTCCGCTTTGCCCAGCCGAGCACACAAATTTATATTGAACTCGGGACTATATTGTATGGAGAGGATTCTAATGGAATTCCGGGGCTAACTATCTTACAAGTCATTCCGTCTGTATAAAAGCGGGTATCTGAATACTAAGCATAGTAGCAAAGAAACAGCAAAGAAAAATGAACATAGCATAGCATAGCATGGCATAGGGCGGACCCCCGGCTCGATCGAGCTCTCTGTCTCTTCTGGGATAATAGTAGTATTATATATCTCATCTTCTTCTTTTTAATCGAAAGAGAGAAAGGGTGAAAAAAGAATTGGTTGTAGGGTGATGCATGAGGAACATTTTGCAGCAAATCGCTAATAGACAATTTTGGCCAGTCGTGACAGTTTAAAAAGAAAAAAAAAAGATATCGTATGAACAGGCCAAGACGACGCTTTTTATGTAGCCTTACCTTCTGAGTGTTCAATAATAGATTTATAGGATGTGGATGAGGAGGAGGGTTCACCGATGAGGAAGCATATATGCGAGTATGCATATGAATGACCCTCGGAGATATGCCATGAGATGAGGGAGAGAAGGATAAGAAGAGGAGGAGGAAGGGAGAGAACAAGAGAATAAGAAAGCTCCCGAGGAGAGATATAAAATGAAAGAACGAAGCCCATTCCGATCGATCCTTCCGTTTACAAGCATCTGTATTGCAGGTTAGCAGGAGGCTCACAGCAGATCCCATCCAGGTGACAAACCCCAAGTAGTCCTAAATTCACATATTAGGATTAGCATAGATACTTATATATATATGTAGTTAAAAAGATTGAAGGACGACTGACCTCCTTGATGCTACCAATGGCGGACATCTTCCCGACGTCACTTCGGGTTCCAACCAGCTTTAATCGAACGTGCGCACCTTTCTCGATAACCTGACCCTCGTTATCGGAGAACTGGGGTGGATTCGACGTCGGATCGAATTTTACATCCGCCGGGATAAGCTATAACAAGCAAGACAAAAAACCCAAGTTTAATGGATGATTCTTTTCCTTTCTTTCTTTTTATGCTTTCAAACTCCCCTGTCTTCTTCCCGAAAGTTTCAGGTACTTACGTGGGTGGAGACGAATACGGGCAGCGGGCCAACGTTTGCGAAGAAACCAAGCTTGCTAACAGCGGTAACGACACCGTCGACCTGTATATATAATTCCCGATCAACCCTCGCAGAGGAGATGGATGACGGTATCAGCCATCACAGGACCGTTAAACCGATGACAATCGTCACAGCATACCGTTTCACCCTTGAAAGGCCTCCAGACAACCGCTCTGTAGGATATTGTGAACTCGGCGAGGCCACTACCAGGCAAGATCTTTCCCATTGAGATGTTGTACGCGTCCAGGACGCAGATGATGTAGTAACGACCGGTGCAGGTTCCCTCGACGTCGGTGAGAAGCTTGTTGATGAGGTATTCGCGCATGTGAGGACCGAAGTAGTAGGGGTGGAGGGTGATTGTTCGTTCGAGATCGTAAAGGAAGAACATGTTGGGCGCAATGTGTCTACGGAAGATAAGTTGCGTCCGGCGCGAAGTTTTTTTTCTTTCTCTTCTTTCTTTCTTTCCTTCGTTATAACGAGCTAGAAGGATTCGATATAGAAAGGAAGCTTCCGTGATGACAAGGGAAAGGCAGGGCAGGATCTAACAGGACAGGAAGCAAACTGGGAAAGAACACCTTGGATTGAAATGAAGGACGGGAGTGATTGTATATTCGTTAAGTTTATAGGCGCAGCGCGTGTTCCGAGAGACAATTCCTTGACCTGAGATCCGAAGACGACGACGGCAAGGAGGGAGAGAGTTCCAGAGGGAAGTCGTGGAACGAGGTTGAATGCGGCTCTTGACAGAACCCAACTGACGATGATGATGGGAGCGATCAATCAACGAATGACAGGGAGGGAACGTCGGATCGAACGACGGCTACGCGCTTGAAAAGGAGTGATTGGAGGATGGCATATAACGGCGACCGACGAGGAGGCAGATGGAGGGAATGCGACAGGCGGGATCGGATGGTTGGCGATGGTGGTTTGTGGAGGACGGGGTGTCGAGATGAGGATGGATGTGAGAACGAGAGAGTGAGTGACGGGGGTTCGTTGTAAGGCTGCGTTAGGTTGGTTAGCTCCCTTTGCTTGTGACCTGGTGAATTTTTTAATTTTTTTTTTTTTCCCTGGCGACGCGCTTAATTTTGGCACAGGCTGGTTCGGAATTCGGGCTGGTCTCAGAACTGCGCCGCCCCACGCAGAATTCAGCACGCCCTCTCTGCACCCCTCCAGAGCTCCCTTATTCTATAGTACCTTACACCACTGCTGGTGGTTCGGGCACCTTTTACTCGGGCTCAATACCTGTAGGCCACTGCTAGAGAATTCTAGAAGGTACATACAATATATTGGAATGGAACGTCAAGCATTTGGATATCCTACAAGGCAGGGCTTGGCATCTGCTTATGTAAGGCACAACTGTATTCAATATAATATATACTCCCTCTGCATGCCATATACATGTATCAAGCAGAGATCTAGAGAACGGTCTGTGCTCTATATCATTCTTTGGATTACCAGGTTTGAAGTCATATAAATAGTCGTATCAGCCAGCTACCTAGGATATGAGATTCGTGGTCTCGTGCTCTTATACTGCCCGGCTATATTATATATGATATATTAGGTATATAATGTTCGTATCGTCGTTTCCCGTCGCCAATTCGGACAAGCCTCCATATAGGTAAGTAGGCACCCAGGCGCAGGGAGCACAGAACGAATACCCCGCAGAATAGAATATACCAAGTCATACGGCCGCTTTTTTTTCCCCAGTCGGCTCGTTTCCACTAGTTACAATTGGTCAACGAAGGATGTGTCAAACTGCCCTAAACGGTTCTTGGGGTTTATCATAGAGGGTTTTTTTCCCATGTGACGGGCCTGCCAGAAAAGCCGATGATGCTGCAGTATGTACGTAAGTACTGACATCTGTACGTACAGCTGTATGCAGGTATTGTACTGTCGTCATGCGCATGCGAAGAGAAGGGCATCTTTCAGATGTCAGAGATCATTCACTTATTCATCCATTCGCCGTGGATGGCTGGTTCGAAGGCTGCCCCGGGTTACGATTACTTGGCCCCCCTCCAAGATGCAGATGGCACTGTATGTATGTATGTATGCAATGTATGCAATGTATGTCCTGGATGTGCATGTTGTATGTTATGTTTGTTAGATATACAAGCCTGAGGAGAGTACCATACCCACCTAATAGCCATATGTCAGTACCTACATGCCCATACATATGAACATGGGTGCTATAGTATATACTATACTGCCCGGACTGGCATAGTGGGCTGACATGCTGTTGAGAGTTTGAGCAAGTGAGTGAGTGAGCTGAGGTTGAGGTTGGAAGTGAGAGAGAGCTGTCGTTGATTAAATTGGGTAGCTGGCTGGTAGGCCGGCTGGCTTCATCTTGCCAGAGTTCAAACACCTTCAAACCCCAAACAACCAAACCACCTGCACCTGCACCAACCCCCCATCAGGAAACAGTCCCAAGGGAAAAATCCTGCATGCCGGCCGCCCTTGACCAGTCCAGTCCATTCCCTCTCCTCATGATCTCCGACTTCGTTCTGTAGCCTCGTCCGTATCTTTCATTCTACCCTGCCGTCCTCGAGTCCTTTTGCTGCTCCCTATTCGATTTCCGAAGTCGAGTCGACTTACCCGTAGCTCCGGTCCCGTCCATTAAGCGGTTTCGCATTATAACTGCTCAAAGATGCCCAGTCTCGACCTCGAGAAACAGCTCACCTTCGTACGTTCACCATTCGGTTTCCCCAGAATTTCTCGTTTTTAAAAATTATATACATATTTTTAAAAAATATCTATTGAGATCGTGTGCGATTTCTTGCAAGCTAACATCCTGTCTTGATCGCTGTCGCAGTACGGTGCCTACCACCATGATAAGGTACTTCCTGACTATCGATAAAGGCTACCCGCCGATTTCGCACCATGATCACCAACACTCATATTCAATAGGTTAACAAGGGAATCCATATGGTATTCGTACCAATACTACTCATGACCGGCTTTCTGTTCGTATGTTTTCCCCCGAGGATACCAAAATCACATTGGAGACAAAAAAAAACCATCCTAATCCGAGGTTGACTAACTCGATGGAACAGGGCACGAACACGGGATCGCTAGTAGACATCCCTTACCTCCCGCTCAACTTGGGCACAATCGCCTGCTTCCTTTATACCATCCTATACATCCTCATGGAACCGGTGGCCGGCGCTCTGATCGCCCCACTCCTGTTCGCCGGAACGGCCTACATGAACCACCTCCACGAGGTCTACGGCATGGATGCGAATAAAGTTGCCATTCTCGTGCACATCTCGTCTTGGATCTTCCAGTTCATCGGTCACGGCGCCTTTGAACATCGCAGTCCTGGTGGGTGCTATTCTTTGGGTTTGAGGTGTCGAAGCCGGTGTTGAAGGCCGGCTTCGTGGGTACGAATGATGATTAGGCTAACAATTTGGTGGGCAGCTCTGTTGGATAACATCTTCCAAGCTTTCTTCCTTGCTCCGTTTTTCGTATGGTTTGAGGTGAGTGGATCTGGAACAAAAGGCCGCAACCAGACGTCAGGAAACCGTTGGATCTAACTTACTTCCTTTCATATCGCAGCTTCTCTTCTCACTAGGATACCGTCCCGAACTCAGGAGCAGAATTGAGACTGCTGTCGTCAAGGAGATCGCCAAGTTCAGAGCCTCTAAGGAGAAGAAGAATGCCAACGGCAGCGCTACTAACGGCAAGGCAAAATAAACACCTTTATAACCCCCCACGCTCGTTTCCAGCTATTTCTCTAGCCGTACTTTGATGTAGGCTATCGAGAATACAAACCAAAAAACAAACCAAAAAAAGGACCAATTTGGAGTTCGAACAAATGACCCCTCTCCGCCTTCCCGTAATCCATATTCACAAATTTCAATCAGATATAACCACCTAACAGAACATTTAACCCCTTTACCAGACCGGAAACTCCGCTTCAAGCGTATTCAGAAAATAGCCAATCTGCTGCTTTCCCTTATTTCTTTGGTCTCCTTTTGTACATCTAAATTTTTAAGAACACCGATACTTTCCTTATTCCTTCTACCACCTGTTGTGCTTTTTCTTACTCGCCTCCTTCTTTTTATATACCCAAAAAGCGGCATTCTTTGTATAGTCTAGTCCTCTTATTATTAATTATCATTTTTTTTCCCTTTTGCTTTTGCTCTTTTATTTCCTTTTAAGTAGACTCCAGCCGCAGTTTTAATGATATATTCTGTTACCAAAGATATAAAGACTTAGATCGATTTGGGCGTTCAGTGCTTGAATTAATTCGTCAACTGTTGTATATATTGATGTTTCTGCGCTAGCTGTGGGGACCATACAATCCCGGATCAACCTTTGGGCCTCTTGGGAAATCAAGTACCGTACATGTATCTCTACACCCACAGACCCGTCCACTTATGAGCCTCCTATCGCTCAGAATTCCAATACACCACCCAATAACGTTATCACCGTTAACCTCAATAATCCGTCAGAGGGCAAGTTTATTTACCCTTATTCGGATCCGGCTTGTGCAGCTGATCGGGCCCGAACGACATGGGCAATAGCTATATTCCACAACTATCAGCAAAGATTTCTACGATCGATTGGATATGCATATAAGGGCACTAACCTGCTCCAATGTCATAACGGCATACTCCCCCTTCGAATCCCACATAAAAATCGGAGTCTTCAAATCGCAGAACTCGCGAATACTATATCCATCATCAGCAAATACCCACGGCATTACAACAAAGATAAACTTACAACTGCCTACACATTCCGCAAGGCGATGCGGGTGGACTGATATCCGTGCTGACCCCGACAGCTTTAAACCCACCGCTCTCCCTCTTTCCCTCGACTATGGCCCTAGAGAAAGCAGTCCGTTCGGCACAGACTGTGACGGGATAACTCGCATTCTCGATATTGGCGCCCAAGACGTAGCTGCCGTCTTCGCAGAGTAAAGCGCATCCCACGCGGAAGTTTGAGTAAGGACAATAAGCGAGGGATTTGGCGGCGATCGCCTTTTCACCCAGAAGGGTGACTTCGGCGGTTGTGAGGCCGTGGATGGTTTCCGACATCTTTTAAATTCCTTTGTTTTATAAAACTACGATGGAATTTTTTTATTTTAAAAGGAGGGTTTGGGAAGGAGGGGATTGCAAGTCTTATTCTATCTTTTACACTTCCTATAATATGGGTATTTTATGGGGGGGTGGGAGATAGAAACGACTGCAACCGGGGAAGGAAAGAAGAGAAGAAAGAAAAAGAGAAAGGAAGAGGCATGGCTGAAGTTAATATACTCCCTTCCCCCTCCCCTTCCCCTTCCGCTCACGCTGACAATGCGGCCGCGTACGTCAGATCCAGTTATCAGTTACACATGGGAACAATGAATGGTTCGCGTGGCTGCATTCCATTGCTCAATCGAGCAGCTGGGGAAAAAGGTTAGCTTTTTTGTTGGATGTTGATAGGCGGTTTCGGCCGGATATCGATTGATAAACGGGCGGGCGAGTCCGATCACTAGATTCTGACAAAACTCTAGGACTAGTGTGATATGCACCCCGGATATTCCTGACTAATCCATCACACTCCCGATCCGTCATCTGATCGATTTGATATTGAGGCTTGAGATTGATATCAACCGATTACGAAAACGGGTGGTATTTCTACCACACGGCCAATGTGTTGGGGGATGTGTTGCCAGGAGGTTGAAGTTGAGTGTCGCTGCAACTGCCACCAACTCCACCAGAAGGGAGCCCGGGCTGGCAGTTATCAGCATCCGGGGCTGTTGCAACAAGCCTCAAGGAAATCATGCCTGAATATGCCGCCAGTCCTCACGAGACTTGAGATTAATGTTGGATCCTACTGAACATTCTTGCAGCCTCCTTTTCCCTCAATCTCTTCTCCTCCTCCTCCACCTACCATATCATCATCATCACCAGTATCAGCATCAGCATTAGCATCGGTATATTGTTGCCTCCAGCGTCGATTGTTTGCGATTAAGTTGCATTGTATTTTGCTTCTTCTTCTTTTTACCCTTTTCCTTCGTCTTTTACCCAACCATCATGAACTCGAACGGCGAAGATATTGCAGTCGACTCCCCCGCTCACAAAAGCCCGCATTCGACCCAGAAAAATGGTATCTTCGTCAAGAACCAATGGATGTGTAAGTCATTTCCATCCACTCGTCCCGTCGTCTATTCAGACTTCAAATTTTTTTACAGTCATCATAATGCATCTGTCGATACATTGCATTGACAATGTGATTGTAATGCGCGCGGCTAACAAAAATGAAATATTATTACAGGCAATTGCACACCGAGGTATGAAACGCATCCTGCAGAATTTTTCTGCGAAAAACACTGAGCCTCCCTTTTTGTTTACGGAAATGATGTAGGCTCCCCGCCGCCCTTAACAAAGTGAGGAAAATGGGGAAGAACGAAGGTCGTGGATGTGAGTATTTCCCCCCTCCTCTTCCTCCTCTCTGACTCGAATGCCTGTGGGAGTGTTGGAATAAACAGGCCAGGATGCCTGAATGATTCGATTCTATCGCACCCGAGTTACTTTATCTTTTAAGCCCCTCTGTTGTACCAAGAAAAAAAGTTGAATCTTTGGCTAATATTGGAATTTTTGGGTCCCGTGCGCAGTTTGGACCTGTAGCAAAAACTGTAGGTTTTTCGCACCCGCATCCCGCATCCTAGCCTGGAGGGGTTTATTGCCTTTCTGCCGTGCAGGCCGTTTTGCAGCTCGTGCGGCGGGCCTGCTCCACCAAACTAGGAATTTTTTCTGTAGGATCATACAATCATGAACGAGGCTAACATTTTGACCCTCTTTGCTCCCCTCCTAACACTTTCCTTCCTCGCTGTGAGGATTCGGGAAGTGTAGAGGGGAGAAAGGGTCTATAAAATCCTATAGCCGGCCCTCGATCTGGATGTGGGTTTTATCTATGGATTGAAGAGGCAAGAGAGCGTGAAAAGAGAGCACTATTGGTTGCTGGACAACTGCCCTCGAAGACTGCCACTCCCTCTCGTCGTTTGCGACAAACCAAGATTTCGGAGAGCTTCCAACGGGGGAAACCTTCTGAATGGTCTTCATTTAAGAAACCATCACTATCGGAATCTGCAAAAGGAAAATCGTCGGTTGTCAGGTTCGAAGAAGAAGTGAATGGTGAACCGGAGGCAGATTGCATATCTATCCCTTCTGATATCGAAAACGCCGCTGGAGACAACGTCCCCATCGACCTCGACACCGATAGCGGCGGTGATACACAATTCGAGGACGCATTAGACGCTATTCGAAGCCCAACGTTTGTCCGGCCACCGCTGCCACAGGAACCATCGGACGATCCATCAGAAGGACCCCGCAAGATCGCTAGGACTAAGAATAATACCTCACCTAGCAAGCATCTCCTGGATCAATCGGTCAACATGAGCGTCTCGCATATGCCGTACCCCTCCACGGAATCAACTGTAGCTGACACGCCGCCGATTATGCTCCAACAGCAGCATGTGGATACTAGATCCATGGCTACCTCCGCTCAGGAAAGGTGTGCGAGGCAGTCAGAGTTCGACAATGTGGATCCGGTGGCCTTTCCGAATTTGCAGCCCCTCCTCGAAGCTGATAAGGGCAAGAAGCCGGTTCCGGCTCCTTGGACGAATAGTACCGTTCGACCTTCGGCATCTAGTACTAAATTACCGACAGCGGACCCCGCGAATCCGATGGGACCGGGTTCTACGAGTCCAAAGGGTGTAAATGGTCATCATCCTATGGCACCACCGAACAGCGCCTCAACTAGCGGAAAAACACCGCTAGAAGAAAAGACCGTACCAAACGGACTGCTGGTTCCATCGACGCCGCAGAAGTCTGTAGGAACGTCAGGTACACCGGGGAGCAGCCTTATCGACCGTCCGGTTGATATCACGAGTGAGGTATTCGGAGTGTTGGGGCGGGCTGAGGTTTCGTTGCATCTGGACGACTCGCAAGATCTTAGAGAGATATTGAAGAAGTCATATGGGAAGCAAGTTGGGTATTATACGAGGTAAGTCATCTTTAATCCTTCCCGAACATTAATTTCCAGTTGAGTTGTTTTTCTAATAGATATTCTTTGATAGCCGTGACAGAGCCCGTAAGGATCTTGCAGAACTACGCCGCCGTTTCCACCAGCAGAGCCATGACGAGAATGAAGTCTCGGTGGTCCAGGCCCCCGCGACTCCGTCGCAATCGTTTGCGCCTGCATCCCAATCCTTCGGCCCGCCATCATCGCAGTCCTTCGTCCCTGAATCACCTTTGCTTGATCCACCAACACCTTCCTCGAATACAAAAGAAGCAGCCATGCTTCGAGGACGAAATACTAGTTTTAGGAAGACTATTGAGACTTTGAGGAAGGAATTAGTCAATGCGAAGAAGTTGTCGGAGACACATCTGGAGTCAGTATCCGAGTACCACCACGAGAACGAGAAACTGCACAAGACCATAGCATCGCTGCAGAGGGAGATCAGAGGGTTGAAAGAGCAGATTAAGAAGGGTCATCAAACCGATTGCGAATGTGATGGGGGAAAGAAATAGAAGGGCCTAGAAGTCACCTTTTTTTCCCAGTTCTTTGCATAGATTTTTATTATCTGTATTTTGATATTCTTTATGAAGTCTACGACTACTGGATTTTGTAATGTTATTTAGCATGTATTCGTTTAGATGTACTGGCTGCATTTAGCGTTGATGGATGGGTGTTCTTTTGGGCCTGTTTAAACGTTTTTGGAAGTGGGCATCGATCTTTTTTGGTTGGTTGGTTGTACTATTGTGTACTACTGATAGACTATATCATTTAGCATTGAATGCGACTGTATATTTTATGTCTTCTGATACAGCGCCTTGAAAGGAAGTTGGATAGATATTTAAGGCCGGGGAAGTTGTATCTGGGTTTGTATCAATTTACGTAGGTAGTCGATGTTTAGATCCGTGGGAGCTCTTGTTTGTATGGGTCCGAGGCTGGATCTGGGAGGTGGAGTGGGGCTCTCAAGCTATGTGAGAAACTGGAGCGGGGTGCGAGATGTTCACAGCGGGATTCAAGTGATGGAAGGAGGGGTTCTGTGAGCGGTATGGTCGAGGTTTTTGTCTACCACGGTGTGGGAGGTAGTGTATTGTTTTTAGTTCGTAGAAGTTGCCTGTATATGTGGTTTTTCGATAGCATCGGGCCTCGTGGAAAGTTATAGATAAAATACAAGTCGGTCCTGAAGGAGATCAAGAGAGAGAAAAAGTGCCCACGAGGGGAGGGGGGTTGCGTGCCATGATATCTCGACAAACATATCGCGGCCTCAAACACCCGGTATCAATCAATTCCGCCAATCATCTCATGCGAAAGGCCCATTAGACTTCATAACTTCTAAGAGTTTTTTCCCTTCTAGTTCTCTAGTCTCAACATATTTCGTTTTTTGCTTCCACTGTTCTCTCAAGTCGTCGGCGCCCCTTGGGTTTGTCGTCAATGTGGTGTTTTTGTTGTATATTGTGCGCTGGAATTGCTGGGGCTTCTTATGCAGGATCACAACTTGATCCTTGACCATTGGAATTAACCGCCACCGTTGATTGTTATGCAGGATACTGTATCGATTGTCAATTGGACGGTACCGGTGGGGATGGAGGTCATTTTTTGGGCGGCCTTATACTTCAGCTGATTGATATATAATCTCAAAGATTGATTTTATCATATGATTGTATGTGTATTCTGGCCTATTCTATACATGGAAATGATAAAAGTCGATAACGATCCGATGACGATAAAAACTGAGTACGCCGCTGTAATTGCAAGAGATATAAAAGTACAAAAATACATGTAGTATGCCAAACAAAAGTCTATACCGTCTATCACACACACCAAAACACTTTTTGTTCCCCTCCTCCTTCGTGGGGAGGAAGTTTATAATGTATCGAAAATGAAGAAAAATTCGGGTATCCCCTCCGTGTACACCATTACCCCACTCCCCATCATACAAAACCCCACAATTAGCAAAATTAAAAAAGGATTCAAAACCTCGCCTTCAAAGTCTCGTACACCAGGAAGATAACAGCACTAGCCGGCGCGGCTCTCAGGACTGTTATCCCACATCCTCTATATAATCCCCTAATCCCACCGGATCGGTAGATATCCTTCCCTGTATCCCAGAATCCCAACTGTCTGCTGCCGATACCCCCCACCGCTGCGGTCTGCATACGGCTTTTGATCGTGTCGGCGGGGAATAATACCGCATTATAACAAACACCGGCGCAAGCACCAGCAATCATCATTTCTCCCGCCGTATTCTCGTCTTTCGGTATTCCCGTAGCAGTAAGGTGAAGATTTCTAAAAGCGAGGGAGACGTATTCGTACGCGCCGAACCAAACGGCCGATCCACCGGTTTCTCGGAGGAAAGTACCCGTCTGACCGTGCCACATACCCAGGATTCCATGCGCTTTGATAACTTCGCTTATCAACGTTATCGGTCCTGCGTAACGGGGTTTTGGGATCGTAGCGGTGGTGTAAGAGCGGTTTTGGGCTGGTGTTCCGGCGGTTGTGGGTTTTGGGGATACCCCGCTAGAGGGTTCGGGTGGGTTGACGGCTTGCACTTGCATTTTGCATTTTATCAGTTCGATGGGGGTTAATATCAAACTACAGGATGCGCCGGCGATGGCGCCGCAGGTGACTAATGCCGCCAACGGGAGTTTTTGATCCGGATCGTGGGATGGGTAGAAGGACTTTCTGAGGACGTTTTGGGATATTGTATACTAATATCATAACCCATCAGCCATGATCCATCTTGAAGAACCTGGGGGGGGGGTGTAGAACATACACTGAAGAATAACCCGGCGTTCTCAGCAGCGGCTCCAACCAGCGGCGGGGCGATCCCGCGGTATAGACCGGTTATTCCATCGGTTTTTAAACCCTGGGTGAAACAGTCGATGGGGCCTTTGAAGTGGTTTTGGGTCTGCAGTCGGACTTTGACGGTGTCGAAGGGGTATTCGATGAATTTGCCTACCATGCCGGCTAACTATAATATCCCCGTTTGTTAGTTTAAAAGTATATATTGTATAGAAGGTCTACGTACGGAACCGTAGGCGATATCCTTAATAGCTGTGACCGCATGGCCGTCCTTGGCGGAAATGGCGGTGGTTTCGACGACTTCGCCCATTGTCGAAAAGAAAAATACCACAAGCTTGTACTGAAAAAGGTCCGAGGGAAGTATATGTAACTAGCTCGAAAAAGATGGGATAATCGAAGATTTCGGGTAGATTAGATCCGCCGATAAAGAAATATTTCGAGATCGAAGTATATCTTCTCAGTATAAGAAAAAAATAAAAAAAGAGGAACTGGCTAAAAACCGTCAACCCTCCACCAGAACTGATATATTTCGATACCAGCACGGTCAAGGGCGAATGGCTTTTGCCGCTTTCCCTTCCTCCTTTTTTTTTCGTCCCCCTCAGCTTCCTGATGTGAACATAGTATAATCCTTGGAGAAAATTACGAAGTTTTCCTCAGCGCAAGCAGATGTGGGGGGCGGGCCGAAAAGAGTTTTCTTTTTTTTTTTTGTTCGTCCGTTCGGAAGAATGGCGACCTGTCGAGCTCGGGTACGTAATACCTGGTAACCTGAAGATCGAAAAAGAGGTTTGTAAAAGCAATTAGCTAAGCAGAGCTACGAGCTCTGTAACCTTCATTCGCTTGCTGCCGCGTGCCGTGGTGCGTTACATATAGCTGTTAAAATGTACTCGACGGGAGGGTTGAGTGGTACAATGGAGGATTCAAAGGGAAACCCGTCGACGGTTGGGCGAAGCATAATGTTTTTATATCAGAGCTCCTGCGGTGGTCATCGCTTCACATGTCGGTTTTTTTTTAGCTAGCTGTCCAAGGGGACGGATTATCCGGCCGTTGACATTTCTTAATATAATAACTAATCGTCATTCAGACGAAAATTTTCCTGAAACGTAGCCCGGGGCCAGTAAGAAAAGCTTAAAGGGAATAAACAAAAAGGAAGAAGAAGAAGAAGACGGTTTATATGCCTCATACACACATGTACAAAGCCTCCCCCGTCGTCGCACAAAGAAAGCCTCGAAATGCAATGTGGATCCCAAGCGAAGTCGGTCCCTGGAAAACTTAAACCGGACGAAAAAAAAGTCCCTCAGATGAGTCTAGAATGCTGCCTTGAACAGGTTGCATTATCTGATCCTCCAAATGTGTTGATGTGAGGTTGGATCGGATATAAGGATCTAATCTAATCACCGAGTGCCAAGGTTCTACAAACCTATTTTCTTTCTTTTGCGCCTGTCGCACATCTTCTCGCTTTCTCTACATTCCTGCAAAACCAGCATCGTCTACCATGTCCACCGAAATAATAGACCCCGCAACTGCTAGCGTCCCTGCTCAGGGCATTCGCAAGAATGGTATAACTCCCTTCTTGTATTACTTACTTGAACTAAATAAAAGACTTCGGAACTAACTGAAACCCAAGGCAAACAATGGAAACTTCCCAAGGCTCCCTTCAAACCCGGGACCACAGGCTCTTCCTCCACATCATCCAAGCAATCGAAATCCTACCTAGCCCGGCAAGCCGACCGTGTTCAGTCCTCAATCATAAAGGCCAAGGAAAAGGAACTAAAAGCCGAGAAGGAAGCTGTCCGCCAACAGCGGATACAAAGTATCAAGGACAAACGAGCTGCGAAGGAAGAGAAGGAACGTTATGAAAAGTTGGCAGCAAAGATGCATGCCAAACGAGTCGAGAGATTGAAGAGAAGGGAGAAGAGGAATAAGTTGTTGAAAGAGAGGTAGATGTGCAAAATCCCCATCAGCAGATGGGGATTGAGGGATGGCTTGACGGGATTGTGTACGATAAGGGTACTATTACGTGGAGGTGGCGTTCTGGCGGGTCCGATTTATATCTTTCGACATACAGAGCGATATATACGATATTTCACAAAGCGAGGGTCATTTACTGTTCAACCATTGCACATAAGTCAATCAAAAAGTTTCATATAATACATCAAAAGAATCAAAAGTTCAAATCATATCAAACCAAAATGACAGGCAGACAGACAAATAACACGCGAAGAAAACTGCCATGAGAAACATAATACAAAATACTTAAATGATATGCCCTACCCGTAGATTGCTCAGAAATTATATCATGCTCAAACATCGATGTAAACTGCCCTCTCTCTCCATCCCCTCTTCTCCAATTTATCCGACACCTCCTTCTCCAACGGAATAGGCTCCTCGCTGTGTTTCAAATACTCCTTGTTAAACGCCTTGAGAAGCCATGTTGCTAGCTTATCGTATACAATCTTATTTGCATTATCTATACCAAACTGTTAGTCAATTTTCGATTATAGGTCAAGAAAACAGGGACTACTTACGGAAATAAATCGAATGATCCGAATCGGGGAATACGTGCACGTCGTAATTTTCAATACCCGCAAGATCCAACTTGTCCAACAGGGTCAGCGAGTTCTGGAAGTGCACATTGTCATCTGCAACTCCATGCATCATCAAGAACCTCACGCTCTTGCCTAACGAGTCAACCTTATTGATCGCACTGGATTCGTAGCCCGTAGGGTTATGCTGTGGGGTGTGCATGTATCTCTCGGTATAGATAGAGTCGTAGAAGCTCCAATCCGTGACTGGTGCAACCGCCATTCCGTACTGGAAGGTCTTGCCCCCATCCTGCTCGAGAGTCTTAAGCGTCATGAAGCCGCCGTAACTCCATCCCCAAATTGCAAATCGGGTTTCATCGGTATACTTTTTCTTTGCCCAGATCTTTGCAGTTTCGATCTGGTCGTGTGACTCGTATTTCCCAAGGTCTCCACGGACAATGACTCGAGCCTTTCGCCCAATGAAGCCAGTACCACGGCCATCGACAGTGACGACGATGTAGTTAAATGTAGCAGCGAGGTAGGACTGGAAGTCAACTCTGTACTCTTTTCCGACTTGTTGGCTGCCTGGACCACCGTACACCTGGAAGAGGACGGGGTACTTGAGCTTCGGGTTGAAATGTGGTGGGCGACGCTCCACGACGTTCAACTCAAACCCATCGATTGTGACGGTAGAGTAGTGCTTAGTGGGGAGCTCATATTGGGAAGCGAGTTCTTTGAGGTTGTCATTGGTTTGGATGATTTCCTCGTATGTGGACTTGGGGTCTGTTTCGATAACCTTTTGCCATGGGATTCCGGGCCCGTTGTATGAAAGCAGCGCATAGCGGGCCTTATCACTGAAAGAGGCGCTATAATGACCATCACTAGATGTGTTCGTCAACGGAGTGAGCTCAGAGCCATCGAGCTTGACGCTGTAGATATGTCGCTCAATCGAAGACTTTTGAGTGGATGTAAAGTAGACTTTCTGGTTCTCCAAGCTAACTGCCGATGGTGCATCGATGACCTCCCAGTTACCCTTTGTGAGCAGGATTGGCTCGGTTTGATCAAGTGGTGTAAAGTAAGCCAAATGATCGAAACCCTCGTGCACAACGGTGTCAATGTATCCATCGTTGGCTCTCCCAAACTCTGGTTCAGCCGGGATGTAAGTGGTGTGCTGGGAAACCTCAAACCAACCGCCGTCAATAGCGTTGATATCGACCTCACGCACAATCTTGCCCTTTCGGGTACCAACGTCGATGAGAACCATCTTGAGAACATCGCTCTCACGATTTGTTTCCCTGACGAGAACATTGTTGTTACCAGCCCAAGTAACTTCGGTGATTAGTCTCTCAAGGTCATCAAAGTCATTCTCGATGGCGACTGAGAAGGATTCGTTCTTTTCAATGTCGTAAAAGAGGATATCAACAGTTGGGTTGGGAGCCCCGGCCTTAGGGTATTTGATTCTTCGTTCCTCGGGATACTTTTCTAGCCCTGGTTTTGGAGAGTCTCCAGAAGGTCGAGAGACGAAGTATTGAACCGGGTACTCTGGGACCTGAGTCTCGTTCGTTCGTAAGAAGGCAATGAACTTTGAGTCAAGACTCCACCAGGTTGCCTTGTTGCCAGCGAAAACCTCTTCTTCGTAAACCCAGTCAGGAACGCCGTAGAAGTATTCCCTACCACCGTCCTTAGTGATCTGGACAACCTCATCGCCAGGTAACTTTCGCAAGTATAGGTTGTTATTCATAACAAACACGATTCCGCCGCTCGAGGGTGCCCAAACAGCCAGCTGGATCAATGCTTCCGAATCCTTAGGGTACAACGGGACGACTGTCTTAGCCTCGACATCGTAGATAAAGTATGTCGCGTAAAACGAATGTCGAAAGTTCGAAACGTAATCCGCAGCCGCCAATACCAATTTCAAATCCGGACTCGGCCACACCTTCTGAGCGTATTTTGTGGCACCACCGAAGGCACTAGGGAGCGGGAGAGCGTCGTTTTCCATCAAAACTTTCTTATAGGCCTTGTCTTTAACATCCTTGACGACCAAGAATCCATCTTCGCCCCTCTCTTCAAGCATCAAGCCATCCTTCTCGCCATCTGGTGAGGCAATCCATGTGATACTTTGATGTCTCGGCGAGAACTGACCACTCATAACCATATTCAATGAGACCTTCCTCCCGGCTTTGGTAGTCTTGCTTTGTTCCGGATCACCAGGAGAGCCGGTAGTTTTCCAATCGCGAATGACGTACACGGCCATAGCCAACAGCCAACTCCCGATAAGGACGGCGGCCAGAATCCAAATCATCCTACGTATCCGGCCTTCCATCGGCTTATCACGTTTCTCGAAGGCGCGTTCAGCATCGCTCAAATCGTACGGGGCGAAATCCCCGTTATCCAGCTGACGACGCCGGGGTCCAGTATCATCCAACGGGTTGATTCGTTCGAGGACGAGGGAAGTCGTGGAGTCGGTATCATTGGAGTCAAGGGATGCACGACCGGAGTCGGTAGAGCTACGCCCTGCGCGAAGGGGCACGCGAGCCTCATCTTTGTAGGAAGAACTCATGGCTGCCAGGTGGAAGAGAGCGTTGGTTCAGCAACAGCCAGCTTCCAGCTCTCTCTCTCTTTCTCTCTCCCTCTCTGGGTTTCTGTCCCTATCTTTTTCCTGTGTTCCCGATCGATTACGGAGGTGGATTCGTGGACAGCACAGTTCTGGTAACGTAACAAAGTTGGTCAAATTGGCTGATTGAGCATGATCGAGCTCAAACCTGAAGGAATGGAATGAAGGACACGTGGGAACGAGCGACCGAGAACACCCAGAAAAAAAAAACTATACGGTGAACATTCGTTCACAGACTCTCCAGACTGGTTTGGACGGCGGGTTGAGGCCGTGCGTGCGAGTGTGCGTGCGAGCGGCCTGGCCTCTGGGTGTGGAACCTGGGCGGTTATGGGAGTGTTCTTGGTGGATGGATGCTGATGTTGGATCTCTCGGGACGAAAGCCATTGTGGGTCCTCTCCAATCGTCCACGGCCTCATAACTGGTAACAGCCCAGCTCCGTTTGCAGCAAAGATACATCATCGCGCAGCTGAAAAAACGGGATTGGTTCAATCTAAATCACATTCCAACCATGCGGATACATTTCAGAACACTTTCTCGAGCATTTCAGCCCAGTCAACTTGGTTTTCGAGGGTAGCTTGGTACCTTAGCTTGGGCCGTGGAGCTCCCAACAGTGAAGTCCCCAATTCCAACCGTCCCAATTAGTTTGGCTGTGCCGTCTTTGGTGGCTGCGACTCGAAAACACAACAGCACAACGCAGACTCAACATTCCATTCTATTTTCTGCTATTATCGTATCGTATACGCTACTATCGAATTGATTGTACAATGTGCGCGCATGCATAATATATGCATCCTTAATAAGTGAAAGTAGCCTGATAACTTCTGATTCTCTATCTCTCGATACCGTGATATCGGCTCCATTTTTTCCTCTTTTTTTTTTAGAACGTAATCTTCCTCAATGCGACGGTGATATCTATCATATTAAGATTACCTGGTTATGTGATAGGTAGGTGACTTATAACATGTTAATATAAGATGAATTCTCGGACGAGTGTCCTGTTTACGCCTTGATCGGTCCAGTCTGTGAAACATCACAGTTCTCGTCGCGATATCTCCATGCATCCGCTATCCGTCTTCGAACCTAATATGATATCATGTCAAAATGCCAACCCGGCTCCGAGCCAGAACAGCCTTTCACCCCCTGAGATCTTTCGGACTCACAACCGCCCGTTACTTTGCCATTCTCTTTTTTAAGATAGCAATGCATTGCCTGCCAACACAAACGTGCAGCCTCCCGTGGGGTGGGAATGTGAGGTACATACACAAAAGAAGAAAAATACCAACGCTTGTGTAACGATCCGGTATCCACCACATCTGCACCGCTGGTTCGTCCGATAGCCAATACTTTTTGATTTTCTTCTAAGAACAATTCTCTCCAATTCCGTGCTGTCGTGCACCCACATTTTAACAGGTAATTCGAAGCCTTTCTTTTAAGACATCTTCAAACCATCAAAGGGGTTCGTTTAAGCGTAGGATTTTCATGCCAGAAACGAACGGGCATATATGCAGGCCAGACATTTCTCCCCCATGTCGGAATTGATACCCTTGCTGATGATGATATAAATATATCATCTAATCCCTGGAAAGCCTTCCCCAATCCCACGGCTAGTACTAGTCTCGCGATGTATCGATGATCTTGCCCGTTCTAATTTAAATATAATTGGACAGAATATCACAATTCAAGGGAACCCGGATTCTCCTCGAGGTAACTGTAGGGTACCCCCTTGGTCAGAGTACGCACCTTGTCAGTCCTTCCCTAACCCCCCTAACCCCCCCATTCCCAGGCCAGTCTCCCGATTTCCTAAGTCTCTACGAAACAGAGTTTGACACGATCGATCTGGCGTGGATGTATCCTATCTGCACTGCCTTGCTCTCGCCTCCCTATAACCCTTGTAAGGAATAACTTGACAGTAGAAATCACACGTTATCTGTGCTTCGTGGTGCCGCCATCTGGATTTATAATAAGGGGGGGAGAACTCCGAGCGAAACTCGACTACTCGATCGTGCTACCGTCTCGTTAGAACTGTGCGACGATACCATGAAAAGTTACCCACGCCTGGTTGCGCTTGTGGGTTTTAGGTCTACCACCATTTTTCTTTACACATACGTATTGTTTCTCCCCAGCTCGTACACCATATGGGACCGAGCCATGTTGGGAAAACGCCCGTGAACTCAAGAAATGCACAAGTCCACCCATCGGATTTTAATGACCGTTTTGTATCTTAGCTGTCACGTTCTCGGGGTTTTCTAGATTTCTAAAATAAAATAAATAATTATAAATTCCGAAAGTTAACGTTTTTACCCGCTCTATTATCAGGTTTCTCCATTCAAGAGACCGAAAAAGAACGACGATATTCAAATCCGTCCACATCACACACTCTTCTAGACCTATACCTTGCATGCATATGTTAATCACCATCTTCTTTTTCTCAATTGTTTTATTGTTCTTCGATGATTAAACGCCGTCCCCACAGTCGCAGGAACCCAGTCTAGTTGCGCATTCGCATAATTCGGTCCGTTCCGTCTTCCTGGTAACCATCGTTATCTGTCCATCTCTAACCGGGTCAATATAATTTCTCTCTCCACCTACCCCAATTCATCTAGATTAGTGCCCTCCCCGATCCCATTCCCCTAGCTACCACGACCGAATACTCCGTCTGTGGCCAATCCCTTTACCCCTAGGGGCATCTACCCACCACAACACCCCCCATTTAAATAAAATGGCTTTCCCCATGAGATCCAAAAACCTAAACCCCACCTTCAAATCCCTAAACAATAAACCAAGCATCGCCGGGTTCAAAATGTTTAAACTTAATATGAGGAGAAAGGAAAGAGTGGAGGAGGACTACGAACCCGAGGTCGAGTCGACATATTCGCCAAGTTGTAACGATACCAACAATTCGGATTCCACTAGCGTTGGTGGCGGTAGCGGTGGATATGTGTCGATATGGGGCGATTCACCTGTCGTGAAGCCTTTGAAAAACCAGCTCGTTCCGCGAGAAGCACGCGTGACGGACACGAGAATACCGAATCTGAAAGTTCTGGCGCAGCCTCCGAATTCGAAAGGTGGGATAAGGGATTCGACGGCGTCGAGTATTATATCGATACACGAAGAACAACAACAACAGAAGGAAAATACAACAATTGAGGATAAGTCTCGAAAAAGCGATGTCTCAATTACAAGGACAATGGAAATCGGGCATAGAAGGGTATTGGAGGAAATGGCAAATTACTGTTCGAGAGAGCCAAGCGACCGGAAGGAGTGGGGGTATTGGTTTGAGGCTTATACAAAAGTGAGTTTAACTTCCCCAGAAGGGTATACACCCCAGATTGGATTCTGACTTCAGGTGGCGTTCATTTAATAGGGTCATTACAATATGTCGCATCCGCCTCAGACGCCACCCCGAAAACCTTCATTATCTTGGATCCCGACGCCATTTCCAGCAGACGAGCCGGATAGATTAAGGGTATGCTCCTTCTTCAATCGAACTATTTAGTAGGCAGTAAAAATGGCTAATTTTCTTTTTCTTCAACTGGCATTTTAGTCATTGAACCGCTATGATCTCTCGCGAGCAAGCCACATCGAGGCCGACTTGCGAACGGTTCTTAGAGCCGCAGCCACGGCGCTCAAGGCGGAGTTTGCATCTATCAGTTTTGTTGACTATGAATCAGAGACTTTTATATTAAACCACCCTATTAGAATGTACAGTCTTCCTACAAAGCCAAAGGTTTTTACGAAATTTATTTTAAGAGCACTTAAACGGGACACTATCATGCTGACATGTTCTTCTTTTCTCTAAAGCGGTACGGAATCAAAAACAAAAAGGGCCTTGTCTTTGGGCGCACATGTTATGCTAGGAAATGATTCTATGGTAATCCTTGATACAGATAAGGTATGCGAAGACAAAATAAACTTGCAGGAGAGATATAATGTTCTGACCGTTTAAATTTTTTAAAGGACTGGAGATTCAAAGGAAACCCGACCCTTCAAAATGGCGGCAATAAAATTAACTTCTACGCAGGAAGCCCATTAATATCAGCAGATGGTATGCATACATTCTACACCACCCGAGCTATGTTGCAATCGCTACACTTATAGAACCATTCTAAATACCTATATATCTGGCCATAGGATATAACATCGGAGTTCTTGCAATATCAGGGAGGCACCCCCGCTCTATATTCGGAAAAAACGACCTTCGTAGTCTAAACAATTTCGCACATGTCGTATCAACCCACCTGGAGAGACTACTCCCAGAAAGCCGGAAAACACTCTCACTAGTAGAACATCAAACATCGCCCAGCGTTGATATGGGAGGTAGGGAAAGTACTGCTAGCGCTCCTGCGAAAATGCACATGGACGAATTCAGCCAGAGTGAAAGAAGGGTGCGGAGTGCAGAGCTAAATCAAAAGTATAACTCACTGGGGAGATCGAAATCACCGGGGCCGAGTCGGAAGGTAATGGCCGCAAGGCTCGAGGCGGAGAAGACGTTGACCAAAGCTGGGAGGGGTGGTCGACAATATAATTATCACCAGGCTGGACTACCAGTGCTTCCATCTTTACCTATACCGCCTGCTACGATTGACATTCTACCCCCTCGGCCGCCTCCAACTCCACCGCCATCAGCTACCACTCCCACCTACAAGCTAGGGTCAAAGAAGTTCAAAGTGAGTCACGATATCGTCTATAAATCATGTTCAAAGGGTATTTAACTAACATTTTCTCCAGTCTGGCGCCCAAACCCCAACGACCCCACCAATCTCGCCGGCTAGTTTCCCTCCTAGTTCCCCGAACCCACCTCCTACCCCTCCTCTTCCTCTAAACCTACCCCTCTCCACTTTCCAACCGGCACAAAAACTCCCCGAGGCCCGCGCCATCCTATCCGACATAGCACAAGCAATAGACTTCGACTACCTCTACATCATCAGACTAGACCCAACATCTTCAAACCTCACCTATCCAGACCTTCTTTCCCCGTCCAGCTTCCAAGTCGTCATGGTACGCTCCTACCGCCGCAACCCAGGTCCACCGGGGAGTGCAAATCAAGCGTTGAATACAGAGTTACATCTAAAAGCCCTCGGCGACAGATGTGGCCTAACCGCCGTGAACAGCAGAGAATCCGGAAGGGGTGATGACGACTCTTACCAAGTTAGCGCTTTGTTGCCTTTACAGAGGGATTATGTAGATGAAAGGGGTAGTATGGTCGTTGGACCTGTTTGTGGGGATGGTGCATGGAGTAGAAGGAGTGGTGAGCTCGGGGTGAGGGTGTGCAGAGGGCATATACTAGGGGCTTTTAAACGGAGGAATACGGGAAACCACAATGAGGCTATTGAGAGGCTTAGGACTGTGGCTAGTCAATTGGGGGAGTTGATGTTTGAGGCAAAGGCGTAGGTACTTCTTGATTGATTTTCAAGGAAGCCCTCGGACCTGATACTGAGGGTTTGAGGGTAGGAGGAGGTTTGAGCAATGTTTTATGCGACAATGGTATTATATATACTGGGTAGGTGCGTTTGGGGTTTTTGTATTCCTATTTTGGCGTTTTGATATATTTTACCTAGGTAGGTTGGCTGGTCTGGTCTGGGTTGCGAATATGTGTATTTTTTTTATCAGCTATCTTTACGCTTGTAACTTGAACGTTTGAACTGTATATGACTCCGGTTTTTTTTCATGTAGCGCAATTTATTATATTTATTTGAGTGTTTAGCTAGGTAGCTATAGGATAGTTTATTACCTTCGTGCATGCGGGGGGGGCGTTTAATTTATATAATTGTTAATCTTTATGCTTACTCGGCCGTACTGACGTTTAACAGTGTCGAGACTAGAAAGGTTGTGCTCGCCGTTTAACTTCCCATGGTAGTCTTAGGCTTGTGGGGTCGTTTTAGATCCATCCTAAGTGCGAGGAAGGCAATGACTTTCATGGGCCCAACACCATTACGGTACAAATTACAACAGGGATTGTGATGTGCGTAATGGATCTTTGGTAGTCTCGGGGCTATATGTCTGTATGGATCTTGATACAATTACAACTAGATATTACGAGTGATAGCTGATTGATAGTGTACACGGATAATGCTACGCGATGTAGAAAACCCGTATCGATAGAGTATTACTACATTCCCGGCCCTTAACAGTTTATCCAGCACTGAGGGCTTGGTTATAGGTAATCACTTAAACGCCCTATTAATTAGATACCGATATATATATTTCGAGGCCTGGATATTTGTTTGTCTGATTGTAAACGCTGAAGGATGCGGCTGATAATTTACAACATGCAACAAGGCTCCTCGCGTTGGCCATTTTTGTATTACCATTGATCGTATTAAGCACTGTCGCGATTCTCCGGCACCATGCATATTACATCGTGATAAGTAGGCCGTAGGTATGTATAGGTAGGCTAGGATCTGGATCCCCGATTACCCTGTGGGCATGAAGTGCGAGGTCGATGGAATTCGTATAGGCGGCTGCAGCTGAGTGAATATTTGACTGGCGTGAGAGAGGATCTGTATTTCCGCTCCTGGAAATTCAGGCATCGAGCGATAATTTGAACGCGGCCAAATCTACACCTCCTGATGGAAACATATATTGATGCTAGCCGGTTTCTGGGTTTCTTCGAATCCAACTTACCACACTTTGACCTCCAAAATACTCGCGATACCATCCTCCTCTCTTTGAAGCTCCTTCGTTGATTCTTCGTTCTCATTGACCACCTTTTCACCTTTCCATATTCCCCCCTTTTTTTTACCACAAGTTAAACAAAAGAGATGTCGGGTTACACCAGCAAACCAACCCTCCTGGGTCTTCCCGCCGAAGTCAAAGTAGAAATCATCAAGTCCCTAGCTTCAGGGCACGAGTTGGATGCCTTGGGTGCCACCTGCCGCACCTTTCGAGACGTCATTAAGGGTTTAGTCAATGAAGACGCCCGTCTCCAGATACTCCTGCGGGGGAAACTTGGACACCTACTGAATACCCTTGCAGCCATTCGGGCTTTCGATCGATCCGATGATGTCCAGAGAGTCGTCAAGCCGGCAGAACTCCAGACGAAGGCACAGAAGGCGGAATACATCAAAGAACTTACTTCATACCGCACCACAGCCCGCTGGTTCAGGAACCGGTTCTTTTCCGCCGTTGCCGAAAAGTTTGGTGACCCTGTTCCTGATACCACCGATACTACCACTGCCGCGACTCCAAAGATCTTCATGCCATCGGAGGGAGAAAAGAGAAGAATGGAGGAAAGCTATTTGCTAGTCCGGCTTCACATCGAGCTGACTTTTATGGAAGAGAATTGTCAACGTCGGCTCGAGGAGCTATCGGATTTCGACGATTTCGACGAACCACCCTTCATGGATGAATACCATCACAACCTTCAGGCTGTTCAGGATCTCTTGAACTCGGAGGACTTGAACGTGATGTATTGCGCGGCGAGGGTTATGGGTAGTTTGTTGGAGCCCGCGGTATTACGATACGTCGAATCCCTTTCCGGAGAAGAGATTATCGAAATCGGTGATGAAATTGGATGTATGGATCTCTGTATGTGAAAGACCCTACGCTTGCCCCCTTTCCCATTTATTTGAATCCATGTGGCAAATACTATTGTTATTTCCTAATTCCCATTCTCTCCCTAAAATTTATCAAGAGTTAATAATATATTCCTACCACAGACAATAAATTTGCAATCGCAGATAAAATTCTTTTCGATCTTGGCCGGGATTTTGTAACGGCTGGCTATGAGACCTGCTTTGATTGGTATCACAAAATCCTAACTTCAGACCCAGATGAGCAACTGGAAGTCGTCAAAGGCTGGTATCCTATTGGTAGAGACATCCGTAGAAGGCCCAGGACGCACCGAGTGCATAAATACGAGTACTACGAACCCAAATTCTTAGCACTCATCGCCGATACCTGGCGCTCCAAGGGAGACAGAGTCGGAGAGAAATTCGATTTAATCATAGGAAGACCCGTGTGGAAAGAGCCCGGCTCGATTTTCAGAAAGAACCTCCCGCCTTGGTATCAAGACGACACCTTTGATATCGAGGCAACTTTCTGCGACGACGAAAGACTAGAGCGACTGGGGTATTTTCGACCAGGCTTTGTCGACATAGCCGACTTTCCTCAATTGGCGCAGCCCAGGAAATTCCACGAGGCAATTGTATCAAAGGGATGCGATTGTAAGCGTGAGTGGTGGTGTACCAATAAATTCGAAATTTGGCTGCGGAAGAACCCTTATGCGAGTGAACGCGGTGCGCCTGGCTGGGAGATAAATCGCAAAAGGAGGAACAACGTGGGAGGGCTAGCTACTTGGGTGCCTGGTCTATCTGGTTGATATTTTTTGACTACTAGTGCCAGCACTTTATTTCTTGAAGTTCAATGGGGGTAGGACTGAAGATGTGTATAAACACACCTACAAAATATTTGGGATAGTGTCAAATATTCATTACCAGCGTCGAGACTGTATTAATTCATTATTACCAATATGCACCGGGACAGTTGTATCAACTACGCCCTCTTCCTCCAATCATGGAGTAATCGACAAAAATTTCAAATCTGATAATTTCATTTGTCCCGTAAACCAGACTGCCGGTAATTTCATCATGCATCAGAATGGAACGTGAACACATTGATATGCTACCAATATTTAATATTTGTATATATCAGGCAATCGCGAGGATTGCGTAGGCTCTCAAGGTAACGTAACTACGTTCGTTGACCACTAGCAATTGCTCTGCAACAATCCTGAGATTTAGATTCGCACGCATATATATCTCTTACTATTGAGACCTTGACATCCTCTCGAAATCCAGCTTCACATGAAAACGTACACTATTTTCTAAGATACTCTTTGTTGGGATGGGGGTCTTTGCACATGCACTCCTTCAAGCTTCGCACGCGGACAGCTTCGTTAACCTAGTAATATGGGCCTTAAGCGCCCCGTTTGTGAAGTCTGGGAACGAGACCACCTTAAGCTAGCTCTGTATACGTACTCTGTATTGAATATATGCCACAGAACTAAATCACTGACTCGAATTTCTAACTTTATGAGCATACTCCTCCCAACAAAGCCCACCGAAGGTCAAAGGAGGGTATAATATCCTTTGTTATAGCGACTAACCAATACCATGCAGCCGCGCAGCCCAAACGGTATACAGCCGTATATCCACGCGTGTGATCATCCACAGACGAACGTCAAGAAACGGACGTCACATGCTATAAATACCCTGATAACCCAGGCGTAGCATGGCATTGAGTCGACTCGACTCGTCTTCCAACGGGAAACCCTGAAAATCATCAGATAGAACCCTTTTCACATGCGCCCCAGCATCTCCTTCCGCTGGCCCAAAAAGACGCTCGTTAATATCCAGCCGTCAATCCCAGCCCAGGCCCGTCGATATACTAGATAGCGTCAACGTCATCTTGCTCCTTTGTATGGGAGAAAAAAGTCCAACAAAAACAACGCGGTTCGTCCTCTCATGCCACATCTGCATGGGGATTCGAATTCCCAACAATAGCGGACCCACTTTTATATATCCACCGCGTCAATCACGATATAAAAGACTCCCTCGTGCTGGATCGCATGAAATGAAATCCACAACCCCCCTTTCCTAATCCTCACAAATCCCATCCCACTTTCCCTCTTTCCCCGCAATTGCAATTCGAAAAAAGGTGTAAAAAAACTATAAAAAATGATAGGAACGAGTTTTATAGAGTTAATCGCGATCCGCACCGCCGTAACCGTCCTCCGCAGCATCACACCCTTGAGCATAATCTACACCTTCTCCCTCCCCTTCCTCCCACCCGCGTTCTTAACCCCCACCGTCAAACTCCTGAGTCTGTATCCGATCGCTGAAACGGCGTTTTACTTTCTAATCTACCTACCCCGGAAATTCACGCTTCAGGCTGCAGCGGAACATCCACCGCTCCCACCGTCTTCGGAGCGGAAATTATTGTTTTCGAGGATTATTTCTACGATTCCGGATCATGGGGCTTATCTGCAGAGGTGGTTCCTCGGCGCGAGGGTGGAGGATATCAAAAAGGATAATATGAAGGAGTTCTTGAGGTGGAGTTTGTTCAATGCTTCCGGGAGTTGGAGCGAAGAGCCGGATGGGGATGAGCAGGAGGATGAGATTGAGGAGTATGTTGGGATGGTGGAGCAGGAGATGGGACGTAAGTTCGAGGAAGGGAGGGGGAAGGCTGAGTGTTATAGACTTACTATCGATCAAGTGCGCATGAAGCATCGACCTTTGGCTTGGTATATTGTACGTATATGTATAGATTTTATAAGAACCCCCTGCTTAAGGGGGGGTTATACGAGATCGATATACTAATATAAACGACGATAGATACTCACGGGAATCGACACTTTAACTTCAATCCGACTAGCATTCGGAGGGTACACATACTACAGCCGCCCCCTATCAACCTTCTTCACAACCTTCCCCTTCCGCTTCTCCACCCTCCTCACAAAAAACAAAACCCCCTCCCCAACCCTACCATACTGGTACCGCCCTCACACCTCCACAACCACACTTCCGATCCTCTACATCCACGGAATAGGCATAGGCATCCACCCCTACGTCCCAACCCTCAAAACCCTCGCCGCAACCCTCCCAACAACAGGAATAATAGTCCTCGAAATCGACCCAATCTCCGGCCGAATCTGCCCGCCAATGCAGAAGAAAGCAGAAATGCTAGCATCGATAACCCGCATCCTCTCCCACCACAACTTCTCAAAATTCGTCCTGGCGTCGAATTCCTACGGTACCGTCGTATCAACCCACATCCTCCACGACACGCAGTTATCAACCATGGTGGATTCGCTGGTACTAATCGATCCGGTGACAATACTCCTCCATCTTCCGGACGTGGCCTATAATTTCCTGAGGAGGCAGCCGAGGAGGGCGAATGAGCATATGCTGCACTACTTCGCGAGTACGGACCAAATGGTCGCGCATACGCTCTGCAGAAGGTTCTTTTGGGCTGAGAATATTCTTTGGAAGGATGATTTGAAGGGGAGGGATGTGGTTGTTTGGTTGGGCGAGAGGGATTTGATTGTGGATACTGCGGGTGTAAAGGATTATTTGACCAATACCGGCGGGTTTGCCGATGACGGTGACAGTGACGGTGGAGGCGTGGAATTTGTGAATGGGGAGTGGGAGACTAAAGACGAGGCAGGAGGGAGATTAAAAGTCGTATGGGGTGAGGGTTTGGATCATGCCCAGGTCTTCGACGAGAAGAAATGGTATACCCGATTAGTGGGGGATATCGCGGAAGCTGCTGTTGTTGACGGGCAGCAAAGTCAGGCATAACGTCAGATCACCAGGGAGTCGAGTGCAATGTAGATATATCGTCACGCAAACCACAAAAGCAAGACACCCGGCCTTTAGAAAGCGTATCAAGATACACCGATTGGTATGATGGATAAAAAACAGCGAATTGAACATGCACTTAAAACACTAGAAAGAGGCGGGACCCAGAATAGAAATAGCAATAAAACGGTAGCCATTGAAGCATAGTTGCTCTATAGCCGTAGAGTAGAAATTACGTACACGAAGTGAACCCGTCACCGTCCATAGAACAGATATAAGGGAATGGGGCTGCTGAGCGTGAAAGGGGAAAAACAACAGGAAGAAAAGAATTAATCCATCGCCATAGAAAAAGTATTGCCCACCGACAAAAGAAAATATTCCTCTCTCTTCTAACACACATAGAGAAAGAACAGGGACGCCAGATACACCTTTTAAGGCTTTACAAGAAAAAAAGAAGAAGAAGGGAAGAAAAACAAGGGTGCCAGAGATAATTCTTTTCAGGTCAGTACTTTCGGGTCATATCTTCATCAGTTTCAATTGATCCATCGAATCAAGAGGTAAACGGTACGAGAGAATCGCCTAGAAGGACCAGAAGTCGCTGGTGGGCTTGCTCTGGGTGCGGAACCCAGCATTTTCCTTCTTGACTGGCTTCTCAGCCTCTTCTTCTTCATCAAATGCCCAACCACGGCCAGTAGCCTTTCGACCACCCATGCCATCGTTAGCAGTCTTATAGACGGGCTTGTGGACATTAGCATCTTCCTCCTCAGCGCCAAAGGCCCAAGCGCGTTCGGAACCGAGTCTTCCACCCATCCCATTACCAGAGGTCTTGATTCCAGTACCATTGGCCTTCTTCGGAGTCTCATCCTCAAACTCCCAGTTACGGTTGGAGCCCTTCTTGCCGCCCATCCCGTCGCCCCTGGTGCTGATTCCGCCAAAGTTGGTGACAGGCTTAGCTTCTCCAAGCGGTGAAGAATTGCTCCAGTTGGCTTCCATACCCTTGACGACAGTCTGGCGAGAGAGTGGAACGGCAGCTTTCTTCTCGGTTCCGTTGTTTGGAGACTCGTCGGTCAAGGCGAAGTTGGTCTCGTTGCCCTTGCGAACGTACGGCTCGCGAGAAGGTCCATTAGCCTTCTTTGGAGTTTCGTCGACAAGTTCAAACTGAGAGCTGAGGCCCTTTCGAGGGAGAGGTTTGGCTTGTTGCTGAACTGGGGAGGCTTCCTCCTCATCGTCGCTCCAGGTCATGGTACGAGCGTGCTGGGCCGCAATCTTGGTTGGACGCTTTTCGGGAGTAGCGAAATCGGCGAAATCCCAAGATGATCCGGCCTTAGAGTAGATGCTAGTACGCTTAGGAGCGGCGGGCTTCGGAGCTTCTGCATCCTTATCTGGGTTATGCTCCAGCTCAAAGTGCTTGAACTTGCCCGAATGGACGTTGATTTTACGATCAGGCGTGGAGTTGTTCTCGTCGATTTCCTGGCCGACAAAGAAAGTACGACGAGGGCCGTTTCCGATACCGCCCTTTGGAGTTTGAATAACATTTGGAGTGTCTCCTTCTTCGCCAATGATATCGTGGAGCTGGCGGCCTGGAGGTTTGATGCCACCGCGGGGGGGAGCAACGGCCGGCTTGAAGACGTCTTCGTCGAGCTCTCTCGGAGCGAAAAGCTGGATGCTTTCACGGCCCGACTGGTTGCTACCCTTGGACGAAGGACGTGTTGAAGCAGATTCGTTCAAATCAATGGCAGATTCAGCCACAGAGCTGACGGACTGCTTAATGAGTTTGATTTGCTCTTCGCCAGAACGGATTGGCCAATTCTTGCCAGATTTACCGATGACACCGAGCTGCTTGAGAAGGCAGGCCTGGTCCCAATATTGGCGGATTTGCTTGATCAAGCCGTCTTCGAATTGGACAATGTGGACCTACAAACAACCGAAAAACCAGTCGGATCAGCGAAAAAAATCCCAGGCACGCACGCACGCGAACCATGCATGCACCATGCAGGCATTGCATCGCCAAACGGGGAAAAAACAAAAGACCAAAGAAAACACCACACATTTGGTATTCACTTACTATGGGAAGAGAAACAGTTTGATCGGTAACAAAGTTGTCGTCCAAGTTAGGCAGCAGCATTCCACCGCCATTGGTGAATTCGATCACATTTGAGATCTCAAGGACGACGGAAGTGTGGGTCTCAACAGAGGATAGGACCTTCTGCTCCTTCTTGGTGTACCACCCAGCCTCTCTTTTGAGGTGGTTGATGATGGCATCGCCAGATTGAAAGGAGTTCCCGGTGCTACCGATGTAGTGGAGACCAGCTTGGTCGTGCAGGATATCCCGCTTCGGCGAGACGATGAACTCGGAATACAGCTTTGTCAAAGAACCTTGAGGCGCCATCATTGTTGCTGGTGATAGTTAATCACGATAACCACGTAATAGGCGCGTGGAGAACGAGGAGGGAATGTTTTTGAGATGAGAAAGAAAAAACTAAAAAGCGGGATGGTTGGTGACAGGAAGTGAAGTTTGAGGAGACCGGATCAAGCTATTGCTGGGAGAGTCTGATGTTTATGATTATAGCTCCGATTGACAGGTCCCAGCCGGTTACTGACTTGGTACCTCTGAGCTAGCGCTGTCGCTAGTCCGTTGCTATGCTTCGTGTTGGTTGGAGCTGCTGCCGTCCAAATGTCTCCGTTGAGGAAAAAGTATGGCAGACAAGGTTTGGATTCAGAGACGCCTGGTTATGGGGGGTAAGCTGCCCTGGAAGTTATTCACGCTTTGCGCACAAGCTATTAAGTATTGTATACTCTGTGGTATATGATATATGAGGTGGTTGTAGTAAGTATGGTGGTGATAGTGGGTTGGAAGATGCCAGTCTGGCAAGGAATGAAGCTCAAAGAGTGAATGAAAGGAAGTATCGACCAGCAAAGTCAAGTCTAGCAAGGATGGGGGAACGGTCTCTAGTTAAGTATTCTATGGGAATGAACGAACTCGTAAACAAAAACGGTCAGAAAAACAGGTCGGCAGAATAGGAGGCCAGGGTAATGGATGTCGAGAGTACTGTCCAGGGAGGAACGAAAGCTAACAGGTACCGGCAATGCCCGTCCAGGTACCCTCTACCTCGACCGCGAGCGAGTACCCGGTTTTATATGGGGCGCCCGCGATTGGGACTGCGCCCAGAGTGGGTACCCATAAGCAAGCGGAGACGGATAGCTTGTATCAGGTACCTGTTCCTGTTATCATGGTACCCCCCTCTTTTAGCGTCGATGTCCAGTGCAGTGCCGGGGGCAGGCATCGATATAGATTAACAATGGAATGCATGTGCGCCCGCATGCAACTAGCAACCGAGTCGCACATATTTGTGTATACGGTCGATGTGGAACGCGACATGATATTTACGTATCAAAACAACCAGAAAAACATTGCATTTCGCGAATTACGGCCGGTTGTATCGATGCCCCCCAAATGCAGAGCCACCGTTTAGATCCATGGGAGCCTCGCTTTCCTGCTCGTTACAGATTGAATGGGAAGGCGCAGGGGTGCGGGGACAAAAAGAGAAAGCCGGGCATGGCCTGCAGATTCTGATACAGGGACAAACTAAGGCGCATTGAGAGTTGTAGATGCTGCAAAGGGGCTTCGAATCACGAACATCCGGTCCTGTAATAAAACGGGCAGCTACATACCGTGAGCCACTCATGAAAAAAATAAAAAGTTGAGATGGGAGTTTGGCTTCAGTTCGTTCCTTTTGACGGATGCGGCAGATGGCGTTCTACCGCTAACTTTCGGGTCGATATTGGGGCTAGTAACGTTACCGTTCAGATCACGGTGAGTTCAAGACATTTAACTCTCGCGTGCGTCCAGACTTCCATATCGTGGAGAAAAGCCACCATCCGCCCTCTCCTTCTTTTCTTCCGATCTAGTTAAAAGGAATTCTGTCCGATTTGCCCCTGAACATGGACTCCACAGTTGGCTACGACATTTGGCTGTTAATAATAGCAATTGGTATTGCCTAGGTTCACCATGCCATTCCTTGATAGCGCGCTATCACGTTAAGCGTTTGGTTTTTAGAGACCGCTACCCAATCTGAGTTTTGGAGTTTACAACGAATTCAACATGTCAGACGGTTCGGAAAATACGCATTGCTTGTTAGATAATAGGAACGTTAACGCTTTCGAGGATTATATATACAACTTTTAATCTCACAAGTCCTCATTCCAAGTGCTGGCTCTAGTCCTTTCATGCTCCCTGAACCCCAACAATGTCGCCTGGATTTAGCCTCGAGTCTATCAATTGCAAGGTTATTAAAGAAACGCACATACATGCATACATGCACATTTATATATCCCACGACCACCAATTAACGGGCATATAACCAACGCCATGCATAAAGCATCTACAGCTTATACGCCGGCGCAGGAGCCCTAGGCAAATCCGAATCACTCGCAATATTAATACTCCTATCTTCGATCCCATCGATCGTAGCCATCCTCCCGTCCTCCAGATACTGCATAGTCAGGGGTTGGTGTATTACAGCGGGCGAATACGGCGGTGGGGGGTCTCTCAACCTTCGTCTCCGCGAGATCCGTCTGCGGTGGCGGGATACATTTGCGATTTCAACGTCGTTACTGCGTCTTCGTCTACGACGGCGGTGACGGATGAAGCGCCAAAGACAAGTTAGGAGGAAGCCAGCCACTACTGAAGCGCCTGAAAAAAAGCATTACCGATGGTTAGTACCGGTATGTGCAAAAATGCGAGATTAAATCATATACGTGATATAATTCGGTCCCAATTGATCAATGGTGAGCATACAAACAACAATTATGATGCACTTCGTAATTTGCGGCTTGCCGGTGAGGATATCCCCATTACTACCGCTATGAATAGGATCTGCTCTCGGATTGTCAGCGGTATGGACAGAGCTACCAGCTGGAATCGCGGCGACCGCACCACCCGGGATTAAAAGGGACGTTGTGCCAAATATTCCGTAGCTGGGGCGGGGTCTGCCAATCGTAGGAAAAAGTCCAGGTAGAAACATTGCGCCTCTGCTTGTTCAAGATCGTCGATTTTGTATATGATAGAAGCCGGAGCTTGATTCAGCCACAGGTATGTATAATCCCGCTCTACATGAGGGAAATAAAAGAGCTAGAAATCATCCTCACGTAGACCTTGTGGATGGATAGACTATCTAGCTCCCAGCCCGTCGTCGCGTATAGACGGCTTAGGGATCTCCAGTATGTTATTGATAGGGTACCGTCCGAATGTATAAAGTGGTTGGTAGTAATAAAGCACGAGCCAAGCAGATGGATGCCATAATATAATCGGTATATAGCCCCCATTTCACGTCTAACTAGCTCTATCCGCCGACCGACTCATCAGCGCGAGTTTATCGGAAAACTCTATTAAACTTTCACAGCGTATTCCGCTCAACGAACCCTACCGCATCAGGCAACATCTCGACGGTGGATATTTAAAGTGTTGTAAAACGTATGCGTTCAGATCGAAAAGTATACACATGATGATATCATCTTCCAATTCAGTTTTGATTCGAGTAGCGGTTTCAGAGGAGACGGAGAGCTCCACAGACGATGTTGACATCCTCAATAATGGGGCGCAGATATCGAACAGGGCTGGGGTTGAGTTTTAAGTTTGCATGTTGGAGCGACAGTAATTTATGTACAATGCAATGCTAACAATTCCGAGTACAATGGCAGGTTGATCAATTGAATGGCTCGAGCCTAGGGTCTCCTGCATGCATGAACTCATTGATTATAATTATATTGAAGCTTTTGCTAGAGCGTGGTATTGTAGGGTAATGTATTTGTGGTTATAATTATATGGTTCCATCCTGTTGGGATCCAGACCGCCCCGGTGCGTATGCATGTTCAAAGCAAGATTTGATGCAGGAAACCTCGAGGTGCTTCGAAACGCCAAATACAGACCGATGTCACATCGCTCTTTCGCAGCGAGACTAAGTCTAGTTAATGTCAGTTTCGAAACTAGATCTATATGGAAAGCCTGCGCTCGGAGTTGGTGTAACACACTTTTTGCTGTGCAAAATGCAACAATATAACATTAACACCTTATTCATATTAAGCACCTGCAATTCGAAAGCAAGTTGGCTTAATTTTGTCTAACCTCGAATCCAGGCGCTGAGATAGAGGCAAAGAATTTTTGTCAATATGCCACTTATTCAATTGATCTAGTATGGTCTCGTACCCAGACTGCACAAAGGGGTCTAACAATAAATTATAATTACGTCTATTCATCACATTATATGCATTATTTATTGGTGAATGTAAGCCCGGCTTTTACTTCTCGGCATGGATATTCGAATGTCAACTCGATCGTTACATGTTGCGCCCATGCAGAGTATCTAGGTATACACATATCTGTGGAGCCGCATCTCAACATCCCCAAGGCCAAAATGATTCCTGTCAAATTGGTTCTTTACCTCTTTCACCTAATTGTTTACTATTCCTTCCCGGTATTTGCAAATTTTAGATCGCTCCCGAAAGTGGGGACTTGGGGGGTTGAATTTACCCATCTAACCTGCATCGTCAAGCCCGAGTTTTACCATAATACTAGGATGTTCGATGCCTTAGACAAAGAATTCCTAGACGGGTCCCTTGCTAGTTTGGCCTTGTTAACACCTCGGAAAAGGGCTACATTTAAATCGCAGAGCAAGTATTTGGGGGTTCGAGCCTACACAATCATTACTCCGTTAAACTACTACAGACACCGTGGAGAAGTTTATCGCGATGAAGTCAGCCGGGAACGAGGCGCAAAGAAGGAGAAGCGTATTATCGATAATCTCGAACGTATTATTATAGCCATGGCAATGCTTTTTACGGGTACCACCCATAATTCAAATACAAAAAACCATGCGGATTACCCTGTAGGAAACCATCCTAGGTTCTAGGAGAAACCCTTGTGCTATGTATCATATTCCCTATAATACAACCCTAACGCTAATCCGTCATGGTGTAGTTCGTAAAGTGTAATCCGTATCCATCTGATGTTTTCTCGCCCACTCCACCATCGAAAATTTGGTATAATAAACCTCCCCGCCACCTTATAGTTCGGAAACCGTATTGGTGGAGGAAATCAGTCGAACGAAATGTTCCAGGAAGAGATATCGCCGTAACGAGGGACGCCATGCCAGATCTTCCATTCCTATCCTGGCCGTGGTCAATAATGTTTCAATACCAAAAACAATCCCGACTAGGTAGTTCCTACTACCATTACAAGAGACCGGGCGAAGGGGCTGTGGTATACGTCCTAGACAGTGGAGTTGACACTAGCCACCCTGTAAGACTATTATAGATAAGCCCTAGGTCTCTTCGATTCCCAAACTCTGACGTGTTCGCAAATATAATAGGATCTAAAAAACGCCAAAATAACAAGTCAGATTTTTGGAGGCCCGTTTCCACAAGAAGAGGGGGCAGACACCCTAGCCAACACCCGCTACCAAGCTGGCCACGGCACTCAGATAGTTGGTAAAATTGTTGGTAGACTATCCGGTGTCGCCCAAGCCGCCAAAGTCGTAGCCGGGTATTGTACGGAGGCCCATACTTTGCCCACGATTGCCGCAGATATGGACTGTCTTTTGAAAACGTACGACCACATAAAAACCTACAATGCGAAACGCCCTTGTATTATAAATATGTCGAGTACATATCCATTTGATAGTCAGGACCCACTCACCTCACCCCTTCGTTTGATGTTCACAAGTGTCCTACACGCCCTTCACAGCCTACCAAACGTCATTATTGTCACGGCTGCGGGAAATCAAAGCCCTGTAAGTTGAAACCACCGGAGTATCCCACATATTTATAATATACTATAGATAAATCCAGCGGCCCGGCTTGGTCTTGGCCTAAACAGTGTCTACTAGGACATAGTAGCTACTTATTGCATTGGAATTATCCTGCTAAACGTCTAGACGGAAGCCGAGCCCTGCCCGTACCAGAAGAATCCAGGTGCCTGAAGCTTACAACTAGGATTAATAGGATACGAAAATTGATACTTGGCCACAAACTCTAGCGACATCGAGCTCCTGGGGCAAGCTAGTATTAGTCGGTTCAGTCAATGCAAATCTACGCACCAGAAGGCAATTTGATATCCAAGCCATTAACATGGTATGGGCACAGACGGATCCCACTCTACTTCTCCGATTTCCGGATCCAAGACTTGTGGCAAACTCCATTCAAGACCATATGTATTATACACTACAGGACGGTCAAACATCAGCCGGTATGAATTAACCCTGTGCAAGTTTTTTATAATCCCCAGGCCGAATCATGCGATACATCGGCCGAGACCCAACTAATCATTATTTACTTCGGACACTACAGCCACAGCGGTTGTCTCCGGGCTCCTTGCGACATATTTATCTAGAGATCTAAAATCCGCAAACCGCATGCGCAAGGCAATCGCCACACTCAAGAATTTGGCGGAGAGTAAAGTACTGAAAGACGAGAATGGGGTGGCTTACGATCCAGGTGCGTTTCCAGTAGTCTGGAACGGGATACAGCCGGATTCGTGGTTTCTGGAAGACCAACTTCTATATTCTAAACTAAAACCCCCCGCGGACGCCGATGAACCCCCAGTAACACCCGTGCGCATTCATACAGCTGTCAAAAGCCGGAAGCCGGTTCCTACACCCTAGTTTTTCAGTTATTGCAGACCAAGCTATGCTTTGGATAAGCTTGTGGAGAAGCTGTGAGGTAATTAAGAGAGGCTCCTAGCCTAGGTACGAGGTAAGGAGCATTTTTGCCGATTTGGAGTTTAAAAAATATTTTTCTCGTCCTCAGTCCACCCGGGTTCGTACCAGGAAGGTATCTCTTTATAATATTGATAAAATCAGAAATTCCACCTTGAGACTAAATTGTTCATAAAGTCACAAGATAGTTGCCGCAAAGTCCTAAGAGAGCGGCTTTTCTACTACTAGAAAGTCACTGCATATATAATAAATTAGAAAAGACCCAGAAAGCAGATTGTTAAAATTTTCAGTGGGAGTAATCAGAATGCCGTTCTAAACGTTTTGAGTTTGATAGCATACCATATATACTACGGGATCTAAGTATAGGCGCCATAGGCAATTGTCTAAATTCACTTTTTGGGGCGCTTTGATACCAACGTGCATGGTCAATTAAAGTTGGTTGGGAGGCTGCATTGATACTATAACCGATCTATAACCAGGGTTTGAAAACTCCTGAGCTCATGCATGCGCGCTTGGGCACGAATAGCCACATGGCGAGAATACCAGATTGCAACGTTTAAGTGTTTGCCGATTGCTGCCGGCCCTAACTTCGAAAGACAATTATATGCCCAAGTACGTATATTCTAAACCCGGATCGATGCTGGTACATTGAGTAGATCTATAGGCCAATCCTTTAAGCAATGAAGTCAGGAGCCTTCATCGATTGATATCACTCCTTTGAGACGTTTTTGTTGCATGATGGCGCCAGTACTGCAGTACTGTACTTCAGTGGCGTAGATATCGATTCTGGAGTACAGGACCCAAGTTCGTGAACCTGTTGGCTAGGTTGATTTCGCAAACGTGATACTGATTGGTAAATTTCTGAAAAGGAAGTATCTAACAGATGCGTGCCACCAGGTTAACCAGGTTCTATCACGTATCGGCATGATTGCCGTTAAACTCGTGGACTTGTCTGTTGGAACTACTGTTTGAGAGCTTGTTGGTTGTCGAATTACAGGAATTTTCTGTAATGTTGCTTCGTTTACTAGAATCTTTTGACAGATATATATACGGTGCTATAGTGCATGACTGGATGGTTGTCCTTAGATACGATATTGTAAATCAATTATTTTCGAACTGACAGCTACACGGCTAATCATAGCTTCTAACCAAAAATACAAAATGCGTTCAAGTAGTATTTTAATATTGCTTTTACAGCTTGCTTTATATTACAAGTTGTCTTCCGCTGCGGACTTCGCCCCGAAATCCAAGCTCGGGACATGGGGACTCCAATTTACTTTGATATTTTGCGCCGTAAAGCCAGGGTTTCGACAAAGAGAAGATCTCTTCAAAGATTTAGATCGAGAATTCCTAGAAGGGGCAGGACCCCTTAAAAAGGTTAGATTGCTACCACCTCGAAGTAAAGCTTTATATACGGTCCGAAGCGAAGAGCTGGGCACTTGGGGCTATGAAATCGCCCTACCGATACAATTTTGGCAATCTGGGAAGAAGCAGAAGGATCTTGCGAGCTCGGGAAGCTTGATAGGTGAAATTGCGAAGGTTTTGAAAGAGATGCCGGCATTTTTTGCTGGGGCTTCTGGTCCAAAGTTGAGGGAAGGTGCCGATAAGTATCCTGTAAGAAATAGTTCCCCAATAGGTGTATATTTGTATGCTTTATGATTTATTATATTCCTTGATATGGAAAGAACTTCGTCTGACAAAGGGAAGGCTAACCTAGCTTTACCACTTAGTTTTCCTACTGCGGTATACGCGAGCCGTATGAAAATTTGGAAGCTCTGGAAAACCGGTGGTATTATAAACAACCCAAAAGAATTGGAGCAGGGAGGCCTAGTTGGTGGAAGACCCCCCTTGAAGAGGATGCCCCCGGAACGGGTATTTCTGTGACAAGGAACGCTATATTTCATTTCCCACCCTTATCCTGGCCTTGGCCACTGCATAAGAAAATTCAAGAGCGGATTAGCTCCCAGGTTGCTAGCTCCTATTACCACAACAAGAAGCCGGGTGAGGGAGTAGTAGTGTATGTACTGGATACGGGACTCGATGCAAAGCATCCTGTAAGGCTATTCCAATCTATAAACTCTACAAAATTACAGTATACAATGTTTTGACTGACTGGTTTTTGAATAGGATTTCGTCGATGCGAAAATGACCGATTGGATTTCCACTAGTAATTTCCCTCTCGACAAATGGACAGACAACGAGTTCGGCAGCCTTTCGCTATTTCACGGCACAAGTATAGCTGGGGCGATAGTTGGAAAGCGAGTTGGTATTGCTCAAGCTGCAGAGGTTATAGCAGTTCCTTGTACTCGGGGCGATGGACAAGAGCTTTATTCTGGGGACTTCGATTGTCTTTTGAAAACATACGACCACATCTTGAAACATAATAAAAACCGACCCTGTATCATCAACTACTCGAAGGGCAACCCTGATGGCAACCAGGTGCGAAGAGATCTTGAACTCAATAACCCTCTTCATCAAAAGCTTCTTCCATTCACAGATAAAATGATTGAAGACATCATGGCTGAATTTAACAAATTGAAAAACGTGGTTTTTGTGGCGGCGGCTGGAAATAGACAGCGGGTAAGTTTTATTCAAATTTCATGAGGTGCAAATCCTTTGATGATTTGCAAAAGATAAATTAAGGCAAGCCCTCGCTCATGATCATAATTCAAAATAGGAATTAAGGGAGACCATCGGCAAAAGTGGGAAGAAACATAAGATGGTGGTTCTAGACTATGACATAAAATCCCCACCCCAAAGCTTAGCAGTAGACAAGAAGTTTGAGAGACTATTAATAGTTGGCTTAGCGGACGAAAATTTTCACAACGTGGAGCGATATGATAAAAACATCGACATGGTATGGGCTGCAACCACCCTCCAGCTTGGACTTAAGTTTCCGGACCCCAGAATTCCAGGATACTTGATAAAAGGTTACCACTACTATAACGAGTTACGGAATGGTGGAACGTCAATTGGTAAGTTTATTATAGACCAGTAATTTTTGAACGTACTAACTATGATATGCATCTGCTCGTTACAGCGACAGCAGTAACCTCCGGAATCCTAGCAAACCTCATTTCCCAAAACTTAGACCCAAACTCTGAAACTCGAGTGGCTCAGTCAATTGCAAAATTGAAGCAACTAGCCTATGATAGAATACCCAAAGATTCTAAGGGGAAACCGTTGGATAGCGAAGTTGTCCCTGTTGTCTGGAACGGGATATCAGTGCATCAGTGGCCTAAAGCGGACCGGGAAGAAGTCGAGAAAATAGCGGTCAACGAGGGTATAATAATCGCCAGTCCTGAAGCTGTTACCTCGGTCCACATCCACACGGACCCCAAAGGTCGAAAACCAGTACCCGATAGGACGCCAGCCCCAACCCCAACCCCAACCCCGCATATTCACACTAAGCATATCCCCAGCGAGGAACGAAAGCCAGTTCCTCCTAAGACCACGACTCCTCCGGACATTGCTGAACCAACTCCTGTTTTTACCGACCGTCTTCCACTACTTAGATCAAAGACTGAAGATGGGAATGAGAGATCAGGTCCCCTTTGATCGTATGAACTAGAGTCAGTTAGTAGTGGTCTCGCGGTCAGTAGCCATAAATTTAGTGTCTACATCAGCTAGAAAATATTTAAATTATATCTATGAGGTGACCATCTCCTGCCTTCATGCTATCTCAATTTCTAAATAATTTTGTGGTGAAGAAGGGCGTGTATTAAATACCTAATGCTCCACTGCGCGCGGCAGTACTTGTCGACTTCGATTGCATTCATGGATGGGGTTGATAGTATGTGTTGAGATAATGTGGTTTTTTTTGGTGAGCGGCCTGGGGCCTCTGGGTATGAGACTATGGGTTCTTCCTGGTCTCGCGGTGCCAGACGTTCTTCCTCAAATTGACCTTCAATATTATTCCAACTGTAATCAATTCAATCACCACTGCCACCACTCCAACCTTCCGCTTTTATTATCCCTGCATTAGAAAGGTTGTAGCTACTTAATCAGAATATTATTATCACCATTCTCTCAATTCGTTAAAACCGAGTCGTCGATTTTATGAGACGTCCTTTCGGAGATATCACATATTCATCTGATCGCTCTCGAGACGATGGTTATAACGAAAACGAGGGTGATCTCGTGAACCAAATGGGTGAAAGTAGGTATTTAATCCTGAGGAATGCGACAATCATTCCAACGGTATTTTGTCCAGTGTCGCTTCTGGTTTCCCATTGTGCATTTCCTTTGAATCTTTTGCTTTTCTTGGATGTTGTAGGAACGCGGGCAGTTGCATGGCCGTTCCGATACGCACCCCTGATATGCTGAAATGATTTTGATTGACTTCTTTTTATCCAGCTATCGAATCCTGTGAAAAAGGTGGATCTCGCGGTAGTACTAAGCTCCGTAATCAGGAATCCTGTGAGTCACTTCAAGGTTCATGTATCATTTCTGCAATGCACCTGCTAGCCTTTATGACATAGGAAACACGGAAGTATACCAGCTAGAATTGTTGGACCATTTGTCAGCAACGCAGGTATAATATCTATATCGTGATATAGAAGATTGTCGAGGTGGGGTTGAAAATGCTTCAACCGGACCTATCCCTGTCACAACCGGAGTACATGTATGTATTGTACAGAAACTATGCCAGATTTGCAGCTAGATTCTCTGCATGAAGCCTCTTAGGCAGGATGCCGGAAGGAATAGATTTTTTTGCTGCCCTCCTCCAATTGCAGAGCTATCGACGTAGCATGTAGGTATACATTTGTATGTAAATTCTCTGCATTCCACCTTCGCTCGCTCGTCCCGTCGCAATTTCTGTAACCGAGTCCTTGCGTAGCTTGGCTTCGAGGTTTTTACGAGATACTAAATACTTTTTTGAGTGGACAGGAAATCTTGGCTTTTCGAGCTTCGAAGGCTCAAAAAACAACAAAAAAAAGTTAACAGGGCAGATCTACAAAAACTTGAAAAGCTTGTAAGCTTAGTCCGTAGCTTGGTCGACAGCGGGGTCCGCCTGACTAAGAACTGAGGTAAACAACATTTTATAGATTTATCCGGACAATGCAGTTTTCGACACCTCGAAGCTGACGGAGATCGTGCAGATGTTGAGATTGGTATCTCCTGTTGTAGCCGGTTTTGTATTAACACAACGGGTCCCCACTTTGATTAACCGATATCCGACTCTGGATTAGTGTCTAAAAAACAGAGATAGTTGTAACTGCGAAGAGCTAGAATCGAGATGTGCTTTGGGCCATTCTGCTTATCTGCGGACCAGCAGTCCGCACTTGTACCTGTACCTGTGCGCTGTGCCTGCAAGTCGTCGGCCCAGAGCGGTATATAAAGAGACGATAGTATCCAACAGAAGCTGACGAATTCGACTGCAACAGGGCAGCGAAGCTCTTCGCGGGAGGCAAAAAAAATCTAAATCTAAAATGGTCTTGCACCTTTAATATCCTCCCAGACCATTTCCTGAATCCGGCGCCCAGGACTAAATATCCAATTACATCCTGCTCCAGATCGGTCTTTCGGTTCCAACCGCTTTCTGTTTGGGCGGAGGCTTCTCGGAGTTTACGTCCTCTTAGCTCCTTCAGAACGCTTACATACTACAATCCAATCCAATCCCATGTTCAGTTGCTGCAGCTAGCAGAGTGATGGCTATGCCTCTTTCTGGCCGGATACGAAAAGCATAACCGTTTCTTTTGGGCTTACAGGGGGCAGAAGCCGCCCAACTTCGAGTCGACTTATTAATATCATCTGATTTCCGTCTTTTCCTCTTCCCGTTCTTTTTTTCTTTTAATAAGCAGTACTCTTCGTTCTTTTTAAATTTGTCAAGGTTTTTTTATTCTTCACAAACCGCACGTATACACTCTACTTCGTACATACAATCTACGTGGGAATATAGGTACCTAGCTAGCTATCACCGTAAGCTTAAGACATAGCTCTCGTCAGCACGACTTATCACCCCGCAATCGTTCCCGCCAAAATCCACGGAGCTAGGCGCCCGGCCGTTGAAAAAACTGGAGGCAAAAAGACAAAAGCCCGGCGAGATGACCGCGAATCCGCCAATTTCAGGATCGGGTTCGGGGACTCACCAGTCCTCCGATAACTTCCGAGTCATCCGGAAAAGGAACAGAATACCCGTCTCTTGCGGGCCTTGTAGGCATAGGAAGTACGTTGAACTCCCCAGACCCTCTTGGACGAGCGGGAAGGCGCAATCCCTTATCGTATGTGTTGTACGGATTTCTGAGTGGAGAAGCTGACAAGGGTGGATTTGTCCGTGGGATAGGCTCAAGTGCAATCGCCAAAGTCCTTGCGAGAACTGTGTAAAGAGGGACGATATCGCTTCTTGTAAGAGTAACCCTAGAGCATGGGATATATATAACAGAAAAGAAAAAAGAGACCAAATCGCTCATCATTGTGGATATATATTTATAGGCAACTATGCATCCGTCGCAGCCCGAAACAGACGCGCCAACACCGCGGGCGACAAAGCCTCGCCGGACGATATGCAAGCCCGGATCGACCGGCTGGAAGGTCTCGTCCTGTCGTTGATGGGTAGTGGCGCCCCGGACGTCAACCGTCGGGGATCCAAGGACTCAGCCAAGGAAGATGTGGACATCGATGAGGACGCCGGGTCGCAAATGCACACGGAGGAAACCACAAGCGAAGAAGGTACGAATATTGAAGATCAACATGATTTTACTGTCAAATCGGAAGTGGATGACGATGTTGAGGATGTGCGAAGGTACGCGGAGCGAAGGCCATTCTAGTTCTACTACCAGAAAACGAACCGAAAATGACTGAGGTGGTGTGCACAATAGCCAGCTAGGGTTTATGAAGGTGGAGCACGGGAAGTCGATGTATCGGGGGTCGTCCCATTGGGCCCTAGTTCTTAGTGAGGTAAATCTTATCTATATACCCTATCATCTGCGAAGATATGTGTGTCTAACTCAATATTTCCCTTCTATAGATTGCAGAGGTTAGAAACTACTTCACGGTGGCTGCAAATAGGGAGAAGTTTGAATGCATATCAAAAGAGCAAGAGAGGGAAAAACTGCAGACCGTGAACACATGTTTTCCCTTTTCCGCCTCCAGTTTGTTATCAAGAAATGAAATTCTGCGGTACTTACCTACCCAGTCTGTGGCCGATAAGTTGGTGGAACACTGGTTCGATGCCTTCGATCGCTCATATCACATCCTTCATGGTCCGACATTCCGTAAAGAAGTAAGCATTTTATGTAGCATTTGTCTTTTGTTTGTTTGTGGATATAATGTTCTAATGTGTATTTTTGAACTAGTATGAGATATTCTGGCAGGATCCGCAGTCCCCGAAGGTCGACCTCAGCTGGATCGGTCTTCTGATGGCAATTTTGGCCACTACTATAGCTGACCTCATGAATTTGGGTCGGATGGCTAATGATCCGGAGTTAATGGGTATGGAATCGGATCAGTACAAGCTGCCTATCGAGCACTGTATTGTTCTAGGTTTGAACGCCGCCAAACCGGCGCTCTATACCATTCAAGCGATGATCATATATTTGGGGTGGGCTCGCAATAAGTCGAATCAGGAGCAGATGTGGCTGTATCTCGGATTAATACTACGTGTAGCGCAGTCGATGGTATGTTTAGCGTGCAAACAGGATGTACTATCGAATTTATGGCTAATGAAATTGGTAGGGTCTTCACCGCGACCCGAGGAAGTTCGAGGTGGACATAGCACCGTACCACGTCGAGATGCGGAGACGGCTGTGGAACGTCCTTAGCTGCATGGATCTCCTCGAGTCCATCCGTATCGGTCTTCCTTCGATTGTTAGAGCCGGAGAGTTCGACGCCATGCTTCCGTCAAACATTCACGACTACGAGTTCGACGAAGACTCGAAAACTCTCCCTCCTTCTCGGCCTACTAGCGAACATACCCCCATGTCGTACATGATCGCTAAGAGTAAGCTTGCCAACGTATTTGGTCAAGCAGTTCAAATGATCAATCAGATCAAACCTGCACCACATTATGATGATATCCTAAGACTCGACGCGGAAGCAAGGAAGGTGTATTCTTCTATGCCTGACTTCTTGAAGTTTAGGCCGTTGGAGGAGTCGAGAATGGACCATCCGGCGTTGATTATGCAAAGATATGGGCTGAATATCCTGCATCAAAAGTCGCTGCTTATTATGCATAGACCTTACTTTACGATGAGGTTGAAGAATAATGCTCGATATGCGCCGTCAAGACGTGCTTGCCTCGAGAGCGCTATGACTCTGTTGAATCACCAGTATACATCCTGGGACACACAGGTACATATATTCCTCCTTACCCCGGAAAATCACATTTGGAGAGAAACTAATGATGTGGCCGTTTAGTATAACAAAAAGGACAAGACCCTTTACCATATTGACCCCATCTCGCCCAGCGACTACCTCCCGGCAGCTGTCATTATTATGATCGAAGTCTGGCAAGCTTCTGCTGACCTAAACACGGCGAATGGCGGTATCTTTACTATGGGGCGAGGAGACCATGAACACATGCTTAAGGTTCTAGAGCGTGCATGTCACATATATAGCAGTTTCCCCAAAAATCTGGAGGTTGCAAAAGCTCATGCCTTGCTTTCCCATCTGATCGAAAAGGTTAAAGCGAAATTCTACGCAAGAAACAAGCCATCGGAAACTTCCTCCACACAGTCTCCGCCAGACAACTACTCACCATTTTCCGGACAGCAAATGTCCACAACCCCTGAGCCATCCTCTGCGAAGGATTCTGAGCATTCAGCGGCTCTGACGCTAGGCATGTTAAGCTCTGGCGGAGTTACACCTTTGACTTCGGCACCAAGTTTATTCTCCTCTGGATTTACAACAGCGCCCGCAGCAGTACCTTTGGAAGATGTTGGGAAGACGGGCCTGACGCCTTTGTATCAACCAGCGTCACCATCTGGGACGAACGCAGTACCGCTCTCGTTCTTTGGACAAGGAATGGGGATCATGGGAATGGACGGATCGAGTGGTTTGGGATGGGTAAGAAGAACTCTTCTCTCAAGTTTTAACCTAGGTCTCCTTGCATCGATGCTGACTTATATCTGAAAACAGGACGAATGGGATAATTTTATCCAAGGGATTAACTCAGATAATATGAATTGGAACATTCCCATGTCTCCTCCAGCCTCGCAGGGGGGGTCTACCTCCGAGTCCTCGCCGCAGTGGGCGTCTATGGTTGCACCGGATCCTGGGTCGAACTAAAAATTGTTACCTAGTTATATATCACCTTCGGATGGTTATGCCTTGCTCGTTTTCATGTTTACTATATTTCTCTTTGAAAATTCGACTGTTTGGGTGGCTTGGGTTCAATGTTAACGGGATGGGATATAGAATCGATTCCAAAAGCTCTGGTTAACCGGGTGTAGTTTAAATGTTTATATGATCTGAATGCCTCAAATCTCCTCTCCTCCGTCTTGATTACTATGGCCCCCAAGGACACCTTTCTATAGTTAATTCCGTAATAAGAACTACTTCGTAGTGCACGGTGCTTGACCAAGCCGAATAGTTATATGGCACCCCTCCATTCCCCCGGATCGAGAAGAGCGTTGCGGGTGTTGCAGAAATTTTCCATGTCTTTCTTTTCTGTTAGTGCGGCGACCTACAAAAGGAATCTTATCACGACCAAAAAAAGTTTTACCGAAAACCTACTCTCTCTTCCAACGACACCAAAGAAAACTCCATCATCCCGACATCCTTGATACCCCTCGGTTTTCACTGCACAAAATCCCCCGGAGCACCTCGATTTTGGCCTTTCGCTGCATCTTCGAACCGTTTTTTGATATTCAATTCCTCCATAGCAAGGTTATATATACCTAGTCATTCAAGATGTGAGTATACCAGCGCTGCAAATACCTAGTGGGGTGACGGCGATGGCTTCAACCGATCTGGCCCGCCGGAGCATCCCGAACGGCACCACCAGACAGCTAACATCTCCAACCAGGCTTTCCCTCCGTCGATCGATCTTCCGCAACCTCAAGCCAGGTGCCATCTATGCGGCTCCACCGGTTCTACAACAGCAGCGAGCCAGGGCTTTCCAGGCCGTTGCCACACTTGCCGACAATGCCGTGATTGCTCCCCGCGCTCCATCCCCACCACTCTCCAGGATCCTCCCGACAGCAGCGACTCAGACCAGAATGTACTCCACTGGATTGCCTGATTCGATGAACTCGGAACACAGGGACTTCCAGGGTAACCCGCTGCCACCGACGAAGAGGATCTACGTTGGAAACATCTCATATGGTATCAGAGGCGAGGATTTGGAGCGAGAGTTTGGCGAGTTCGGAAAGGTTGTTAGCGCTAAGGTTGTCTACGATCCTCGTGGGCTTTCTAAAGGGTAGGTTCACTACTTCCATTCTTCGCCGAAAACTTTCCTGTTTGGAGAGGATTTTTTATATATTTTTATTTTGTTTTGTTTCGTTTTGTTTGCTAACTATCGGGAATAGATTCGGATATGTCGAGTTCGAGGACCAGGAAGCTGCTACTACTGCCGTCCAGAAGATGCACGGACTCATTGTTGACGGCCGACGCATCAACGTTCAATACGTCCTCCGTCCAGACCGTGAGAACCCTGTCAACGGCGAGTCCAACGCTCCTTCCAGGACTCTCTTCATCGGAAATCTCTCCTTCGACATCACCGACAAGGACTTGAACGAGCTCTTCGCTGGTGTCCGCAACTGCACTGACGTCAGAGTTGCCATTGACAGGTAACATCCACCGCAGTCTCTCCCGTTTTTTGCGAATTTTTTTTTATCTAACAGACTATCTGCAGGAGAACCGGCCAACCCAGAGGATTCGCCCACGCCGACTTTGTTGATATTGCCAGCGCCGAGGCTGCCAAGTCCCAGCTGGAGACCAAGTCCATCTACGGCCGCCAGATCAGAATAGATTTCACCAAGACCAGCCCACAGAGAATGCCACTCGGCGCCACCGGCCGATCCTTCATCAACCCCGACAAGGCCTAAATTCAACATAACTTAGAAAAAAAGAAATGGAAATATTTGAAACGCTTTTTACGAATTCGAAAAATACGAAAGCCCGTTAGTATGGCGAATGGGAAACGTGGAGAAACTCTTTTTTTGTGTCCGTGTGTGGCTCTGAGTGTGGTTCCGGTTGCGAGGTGTTCAACAGATATCTATCCTTTTTACAACAAATGACCCAAGCCGAAAAGTCCGTCCTTATGTCTTTTATCCGGGGAAACGAATGGGGAAGGTGGAAAACAAATATGTGGAAGACGCAAGAAATATAATCTAGACACTCTACTTCTTCTTCATACATCCCCAAATCTACAATCGGAGTTCAGATTGTTGGAAATACTCTTTTGTATATTTTTTCCCGTTTTTCTTTGGTTGTTTACCCCTCCTACTACTTACTCCCAATCCTCCCCCACAGCCGCTTTCCACTTCTTGTAATTACTTCTTCCCTTTTTATATCCCCCTCCATTGAACGAAACGGTGGGACCCTGTAGGGTTTACACCCAGGGCGCATTGCGTTTTGTTTACATGTATGTACTTGTAAGATAGAGCTGCTTTTTTCCTTTTTCTTTCACTTTCCCTCCAAAATTCCTTTGTGTGTATATACCATTTTTTGTGAGATTTTTTCTTGGATGAAATAAGTGAAATACAAATAAGATCAATCTCCACCGCTACCTTTTTCTAAACACCATTCCTTAACATCACATCTTGACGTAAGTGGCGTTTACTCCTCCTTCTTAACCCTCTTCGCAACCTCTCTCTTGGATTTAATATCCCATCCATTCAGTATTCCGACTCCAATATTAAGATACGTCGCGAATGAAACCCAGGCTAAGTAAGGCACCATAGTCCACACGGCAACTTCATCCCCAAGGCAGGAGTAACTCCACGTCAACGCACCAAGATTTACGCCTAATCCCAGTATATCCACCAAAGCAACCGCAGGTTGTTCGATACCGAAGAACAGTGGTGTCCACAGGAAGTTTAGGGCGAGTTGGGTGGTGTAGAGGGTTGCTGTTGTTGGGAAGTGCGGGTGGGAGTGGGAGGTTGTGTAGGCGTGGTGGATGCCGTAGCCCATTAGGCCATAGAGGAGGGTCCAGACTGGGCCGAAGAGGTAGGCTGGGGGGTGGAGGGGGGGTTGGGTTAGTGCGCGGTAGGTGGTTTTGGTTTTCGCTGTGGGATATGTTAGTTTGATATTGGGACGTACGGGGGTCACGGAGGCTTACGGCTTAAAGACCAGCCTATTGCGGAACCTGTTGGTGTCACCGTGTTAGCTACCGAGAGTATTTATAATTTGAGATCGATTATAGAGTACCTATAGTGATTGGGAGGATGATCGAGGCAGCGGGACTAGCCAGGATTCGAGGATGGAGGCCGAGGCCAAGGGTGGTGCCCAAAATCGCGGGCATTGTGCTATTCTTTGGAGATGTGTATACGCGTTCTGATGGATCTATAGATATCTACTATTTACGTTTGGAGGTTCAATGGGGGTTTATGGGGTTTATATATATCAATTGTGGCGGTGGAGAGGGGTTAATTGGAATGCCGCGGGTGAATTGAGGATGTATTTCGTCATGATATCTGCAAGGTACGGGATTGGACAGGGGAGGACCCCTACCACGGATTTTAGTAGGAAAATCGGGTTGGGTATGGATAATTTAGATCCCACTACCAGGCGAGACCAGTTGAAGGTATCTACAATCCGATATTGAATTTGATCTCGAATTTCAATCAATTCGAATATCAAGATAGTTCGATTCGAGGTTTCGAATCGAATCCAGGCCTGAGAAATGCTCCGGTCTTGGCACAGATCCAGAGGGGCGTTTCAAAATGCAACAAAAAGAACGAGGGGCCAAACTTTACATCTTGATATCTTCAATTTCGTATGCCCTTGATATTTAAACTTCTCTACTATTATTATTCTTTTTTTCGAACCTCAAATAGTCTGTCTGCACCTAATTGCAAGTGTTAATGTTGGATATCTCCCAGAGATACCACCGACTTGTCGTGCCATAGCTCCAGTAGAACTTTAGGTTGTCTTTGGTGTTTACTCCGTATTTCAGAACTCTCTCGCCCCTTTTGACACTAGCAGTTGTTCGATCTCTGCCCGAGTGTCTGCTTGCAGGTGCCGGCGCTCTATACACCGTTTGTAATAGTTGCTCTCCGGCGTGCCCGTCCCCAGAGCCCCACAATGCTGGCAGCAAAGCGTCTCGTGGTGAGGTGGAAGGTACGGGTGGTGCTTTCCATCGTCTTTGTTCCAGCAATCATAAAAGTAAAGAGGCCTGAACAGCGCAATGTCGCGGCGATAGATCCGAAGGGGGCTCCAATCCGCGTATTCAAGTTGCCAACCCGCACAAGTCCTACCCCCTTCGACACCTATCGCATTTGCATCCGCACCATTTTCGAGGAGCAGCTTTATGGCCTCGTAATCCCAACGTTGAGCGGCGACCTGGAGCGGCGTCATGCGCATGTCACCACCATTAGGATCTGCCCCTCCCTCCAGTAGCCTTTCCAAAAGACAATAGGACGCATCTGAAGAAACTTCCTGGTTTTCACTTTCGCAATCCATAGTATGCGAGTAGATGTAGCAACCCAACAAGGTTGTCAAATTTAACATACTCCTGAGTCGTTCACTTCCAACTAGTGATCGGAGACGATTTGAGGCAGCACGTCTTTTCACGCCATAATTCATTGTAAACTGGGACTCGGCAAATATCTCTGGAAGCGTACCGAAGGGCTCCACATGTTTTGCGTCGGTACTAGATCTCCATTTATGGAGAAGGTCATAGTTGATGCGTATCTTGACCTTTTCCGTGAGTACTTCTCGGCACTCATGATCCTCCAAAATTTCGAGTGCCTTCAACCCCGCCTGAATATTATAAACGCCAAGAAGCTTCCATAGAATTATTAAATTAGGAGTCGCCGGCGTGAGAACAGATTCGTCCCCAATATTGAGGGCGCGGGCCAGTTGGCGCGGGAAACGGTAGCTTCGGTGTAGAAGAGCCTGGTAACGCTCTAAATTGCTTAGAGAGGTTGTTTGTCTTCTAATTTCGTTGCATAAGCGGGTTAAAAACAATGTTGGGGCTGATTTTGGGTGGAGGAACTTGAGCACTAATTGTAAAATCTCCTTCTCGTCCTCTATTAAAAGGTTTAACCCATCGAAACCGGGGCTCCGCTTGGGGCGGTAAGCAAAAGTTACTAAAGATAACACGAAATATATTAGATAGTATTCCGAGTTCATCGGAAACCCCGGGGTGGTCGTCCCCCTTAACCACCGTGCATCGTCGAGGAGATTTGGACCAATCGACAAAACACGCCGCATGATGTTTAGTGAGAAGTCGGTAGTTAACGACGAACTTGGAAGTGCGAAGAATTTGACTTTTGAGCCTTTGATGTGCTCTGACTCTAGGTACTCCTGAACTGTGAAGTGGGCGAGCTCGACTACTGTCCATTGAGGGTCTAAGGCCGGGATTGGGTCCCCTCCATTTCGAAGTCTAAGCCGACTAGCGTCTTCATCAGGCATCTTGATATTAATTAAGCAGCCACATAGCTCTTCAAGGTCAGCACCATCATAGCCGCTGCATCCTATATCAGACTCCACCAAAATTTGTAAAACTGATAAGAACAATTTATGGTACTCGAGGCGTATACGGAGAGTTTTATAATCCCCAACGATCATCTTTAGAACTGATCTAACAAATGGCCAGTCATCTTCCAGTATAGTCTCGAGTATCCGGTCGTAGACATCATAAATTGTTTTAGGTAGATTATTGAGGACCTTTTTGATACCTTCCCTGGACCTTTGTCGCACGAGTAGATCGATTTGACAGGAAGCTAAACGAAACCTAGATGTAAATATAAAGGGGTTTGTAAGTCAACTGTCCAGTGTGGAATATACTTGTTTTGAGAATACACACATTCCGTCAGCCTGTTTGCTAAGTTTTTCTTCGATTTCTGGAAGCATATCAGAAACCTTGGATAATGCTCTTATTTCAGGGAGCGTAGCTTTGACAAAAGCTCGAATATCTTTCTGGAGTTCTGGATTAGACATGGAAAGCTCAATAGCAACATTGGTAAACGGGGTTGCAATATCCGAAATTTTCCTGCTTGAGGCCAGCAGCCAGATCTTCTGAAATGCTGGATTGGTTGAGAATTTGACTATAACGTTGGCCAGATTTTCACATTGCTGGCTTTCGTCCAATCCGTCGACTACAATATGAATAGCCGTGAATTTCTCTAGAAGGGCCTCTATTGCATCCTCGAGAATTTTAATCGAAGGGGAGTGGTTCAGCTTGTGTAGTTTCCCGATGTTGTCTGGCACGACTCTAACTTTCCGAATCATTTGAGAGAGAACCCACCGGAGAAATGGTTCCGTTGCATCTTGTTCGTGCGAGAAAATGCAGTAATAATATATGACCATAACTCCAGGAGTATTCTCAAACCGCTCAGTAGATTGTTGGATTAGAAAGGAAGTTAGAATTGTCTTGCCGGCACCAGGGATACCGAACAGCCAAACAAGGCGGCTTCCTGAGGATCTATTCAGCCAGCCCTCCCACTGCCCCATTCTTGTAACCCAGCCACTCGTCTGTGGGTCGTGCCGGCCAAGGGATTCATTATGTTTATATGTCGGATTTTGCGCACGAGACTCGACCCAGTCACAAATCTTATCACGTTGCCCCTCACATATTAGAAGCTTAATGTGGCGAACGTCGCGCCTAATAAGTGAGAGTTAGTATGTGCTTGTCTCAGCATGCGCATGGCGGGGAATACAAACGCCGTATAATCAGATATTTCCAGAAGGATTGTAGCCTTTTCCCGCGAGATCTCGGCAACAAGTTTCTCAGCCTTCGACTTCAAGCCCAACCACCTTTTACCCAAGGCTATTTTGTCCAGAAGGGTGAGGTCGTTATTTGGCGGGTCGGGGAGCAGACTGTTCAGCTCGTCAACTAGTTGGCGACATCGCTTAAGCGGGGTAGCCCCGTCCCCGCCGTTCTTTGTTTTATAATCTTGACCTTCGGCGTCTAGAAATTCTTTGTACCCTTCGAGGATTATCTGCAGTGATTTCATCTCACTTTTGACTAGTTTGATGACTTTTTGAGCTTCCTTCATCGTATCGTAAGTCCTTTTGCAGGTTGTGACGATGGCAGCTGTAATTTGAATGAAGGCTACAACGCTAGCTCCAAGCTCGGCCATTTTGAATGTTGATCAAGTGAATGATGACTTTTTAATGTGATATAGGTGTTAGGGAAGTCGAAACAGAAGCCAATAGGCCTGGATATGTCGATAAAAGACGGGCAGCTAGCTGATAACGTACAACCCGATGCACGGATATACCGAAGTAGTTGTGGTCCGGGGGAAAGCCGGCCTCGAATCCAGGTCCTCTGAAAAATTCCGGAACTGAGACCGTTATCGCATTGTGGAGTGCTTTAATACGATTCCCATATACCTATATATTCGAAAGGCTGTTATCTGTTCTCCACTCATTTTATAAACATTTGAACAGGCCTGCAGCTGCGACGTCGGAAAAACGCAGGATCCAGCATAAAACAATTGTACAATCAGCCGTATGCACGAACAACACTCACAATCTTGGCTTCCTGCTGTATCTCTAGATATACCGTAGGGGAAATCGAGTGTTTTCTGGGACGTTAAATCCGCCTTAAGTCGGCTTTCGAAGGAATTAAAACGCCTTAAATGCTTTGTAAAGGGTCTTGATTTTTAACAGTGGTCGAAAAAAGGCACCAAAACCCCTAACGGTAAACTATCAGCAGGTAAACTGTGAACACCTACCGCTTAAAAAAATCCTAAAGTCGGTCTATTCTGGTCTCGTACCCAGACATCACAAAAGGATACCTGTCTATTCTATGTTTTTTACATTAATATTCAAAACTTTCAGGGTGGCATTTCTTCGTTTTACATATTTGTTTTGTGATTTTTGTAGTTTCTGTACAATAAAGTCCAATTCAATTGACACCAGAAATCCGACTTAACGCCTTTATATATAATAAAATGAAAACATCTGTATGAAGATGGCTTGTGGAACACCAGAAACACGGGGATAAAAATGTAAGGGGTAGGGATATAAAGGGGATCATCAAAAAGTCATAAAAGTTATTTTTAAGGGTGTTTAAACAGCTGGTGGGGGTGGGATGTAGCAGTTGACCACAACCATTTGCTTGAATCGCGAACCAGAGGGTCCGTCGGGGTGCTTCTTCGCAGCTGTAGTTTCGGGGCGGAAATAGTTAGTATTAAATCCTGTCCAAATATTATTGAATTAAAAAGGACTTCCGGGTAAGAGTTCACCACTCACCTTCGCAGAACTTTGGACACTTTGCATCGAGACCCTTGTCCTCCTTCTTAGTGTCTGTAGGCTTGAATCTATATTTCGAGCAGTCTGCGGCTAAGATTGCGGTCTCATCACGGGCTTCCAATCTTCTAGCTGCGATGGGGGAAGCAGCGCGGGCTTCGAGTCTTCGAGCTGTGATGGGGGAGACCTGGCGGACTTCGAGCTTTCGGGATACGATTGGGGATGGTGCGCGGACTTCGAGTCTTCGAGCTGCGATTGGGGAAGGGGCGCGGGCCTCGAGCCTTCGTGGTGTGATTGGGGAGGCTAGGGAGAAGTTTACGAGGAGGGCCGCGACGAGGACGGTGAGGCCAGCGATCTGCATTTTGATTATTTTTTAAAGGAGTGTGTCTACAAAATACCGTAATGTAAGCTTGGAAGTTCGAAATAATATCGTGTGTTCCCGGACTATATTCTATATTCCTTAAAGCGTACCTAAAAGAGTGTATTGAAATCGGTAACGACAGAACTGTAGTGCTCCTTTTTAAAAAACCAAAATCCCAGGGTGCAGAGAAGAATTTCTTTCAAAAATATAACAGCGGGACCGACTGCCCTTTTATATCGACACCCTCACTCCGGATCTTCGTACTTCAAGGTCGGGTCTACCAACACCATCCGCCAAGGAGCTAGTCGGATATGGGAATAAAAGGCGTTGTTGAGGCGTCTGGTTGCGATATTTGTATCTTCGACTCGAACGAAATGGTGGTAGGTATGACTTTGAACAGAACCTAGTTCTTATTGTTTTATGAAGGGATTGGAATAACTCATTTTGTCGGTAGGCTGAGTAGGTACAAAATAGATGTACGTAATTTAGGCCATTTTGGAGTTTCTGTGAGGTCTGTATATACATGGTCGCAATATGTTAGGGCTAGACTGGATAATCGGCGCCGAGAATCGTATGATTGAGCAGATTTTATGCATGCCGGATGTATAGACCGGCTCGGCGCAGGAAGCTAGGATAACTCGGCATCTCTGTTTGATATCTGAGGGTTTTCAGTCACGATGCTTTCAAGAAGGTCCCGGAGACATCACGATTTTGGGATTCCGAATGGATGTCGTTGTGGCTGGAGAGGTGTTGCATTTTGGGGCCGCTCACGCTAGCAGGGGTGTTGGCAGGCACCAGTTGGCGTCGACGTAACACAAGCTTCGCATCCTGTTGACACGATTGCGATCGGTAGCACAACGTGCACGCTTTCGACTGTTTTCCACGTTTCATTACGACGCGAGGCGGCGCCACGGGATATATAATTGAGGTCCGTCCATATTTTGACTTACCTAGGGATCTAATAAGAACCCCTAGATATTTTTTTCATCCTCTAACTTCCGAATCCTATCCCGTAGCCCCGCATCTCATAACTATAGTATATCCAAACTTGAAGTTCGAAGATGACGGTTACACTCCTCGCACTTCCACCAGAGTTGGTTGACGAAATCCTTTCATATGTTTCCAAGCGCGACTTTAGACGGTTTTCTCGGTGCTCCCATGCGTGCCGGGATTTTATCGTCCCGAGGGTGTTCAACCGTATCGAATGGAGGACTCCTACTAAGGCCGCCGCGTTTCGCGATGGCGGGACCGTTGGGCATTTGAGACCTCTGGTTTAGTATGTACCTATTTCATACCGTTGGATGCTATAAATTCGTGCGCTTTTGTTAACTTTTTGTTTTATAGTCATATATCGATGCATAGTCCGGGCCGCCCAAACGAGTTGTTCCGAGCGATCGATGCCTTTCAGGTCTATATGGATGTCCTGACATTGTTCCCAAACATCAAAAGCCTATGGTTTAACTTAACAACAATAGTCGAGCTAGAAGCAAACCTAATCCATACGATTTTCACCAAGCTATCGACCTGCCCGGCCTTCCACACGCTGAAGAGTATTAATTTTACATGCAAACGGTTCTCGAGTTTTAGTTTGCACGATCTTTCTGGCGCCAAGGGTCAAGACTACTTCGCGGCTCTGCCGGAGAAGTATCATGAATACTTTGGGCCACGGATACGGAAGGAAGATAACGTGGATTCGCCGCCTGGTCCCCCCGGGTTGACGGAGTTGGTTGTTGTTACCGATCGGTTTTCGCTAACGCCTACCCGCCGGGCTGAACCAAATTTGTCGTTTTTACATCAGTCGTCTGCGAATACGTTGACCAGACTTCGTATCAGGTGCAACGTGGTGCTCTTAGCTGCGAACCCGGGGGATGGTAGCGAACCGAAGACTTTCAACTGGAGCGGTCTAAAGCAAGTGCAACTGGAAGTCGGCGACATAGATTTACACTCATTACCAGGAATCGCGAATAGTTTTCCGGACCTTGAGAATTTGGTGATAGTGAAGGCCGGGCCTTGGTATGGTGTCAACCGGTCGGAGACTGAGACTGGCGGAGGGATGTCGCGTGTGGATATGCTATGTAATGCCTTTAGGGGAGTGGGGAAATTGAAAAGATTGAGGCTCCCATGGCCGACTGGCGACTTCGGAGGCGGTTTTATTCACAATAAGAGCCAAATACCAGCCGTGGATCTTGAGGAGGCGGTTAACGCATGGGTTCGAGGAGGGGCAGATATGTTGGAAAAAGTTGTTTTCGCGAGAGATTTCAGCGAAAGTGTTCCGGGCCGCTTGTGTCAAAGGCTGATCGGGTTTAACATTGAGAGTGATGGGCCGAGGGTGTTAAGTAGCGAACCTTGGTGGAAGGTGAGGGTTGAGACGGGAGACGTGCTTCAACCTCGTGACAACTTAGGTGTTCAGGGGATTTGGCAACGTTCTTTCGAAGAGTTATTCCAAGTGCCGCCGGAGAAGTTAGTTCCATACTGTTTGAATCCCCCCTATACCTTTCCATGGGAATGATCGACTGACGTTACATTTGATGCTACTAGTAAGCCTCGCCTCTATTTATATGGGAAGGAGAATTGGTATAGTTGATCTGCTGAGGACCCAATTTAAGGCGATATATATGTATCGGTCGCTCTTTGTGCGGCCTGGGTACGAGACCAATATATGTATCATTTGAGCTGTAAAAGAGAATATTTGTAGTTTGTTCTTGAGAATACAGAGTACTACTATGGCAAACCATTGGATATTCTCCGGGATTGAACCAGAAGTCACCATGGATGTATATGTCCCATACAACCCGATATTCGTGAACCTGATTCAGATGATCTCATAATATGTTTAACTAACAAATTAATCAAACAACCGACCAGCCGAGTGTACCCGAACTATTAGGCAAATATTACAATTACCACTGTCCCCCAGCACGATATAGATTATAATTTGATGCCTGAACAGTGCCTGGAATTTAGTGCGGACCTTAGATAATCGAAGCTAAGATGCATCCAGGCTAACATTAAAGTTATGTGTTGCTCATGTGGTGGAGTTCAGGCAACATTGGGAAAACTTGCAGCCTGAGACTCTTTTTTTGGAAGCCCTCCCCAGCGGGAATCGGATCGGTGCAAACCGGGGCGGGGCTTGGCTATATGTATGGAAATCGAAGCATGAAGTATCCCAAGAGCTCGATGTTTTCATGGGTGCTTATAACTTTGAACTTGTGTATGTTTAAGGGGGTTATAAATGCGGAATTTAAATTTGCATACAGATTCAGGGTATCGAATCCAAAGAACTTAAGTACTTTTGAACGATCGCGAGACAAAGTTCGTCATGATAAGAAGCCCTTATGCACGCCACCCAGCGGGCTACTGCTGCAGTTGTAGCGGTAGCTATAGCGTCAAAAGTTACAAGACATGGTTGGAGTCTTAGCTTTTCCAAGCCCGCACCTTTGGATCCTTCGTTTCGAGCTGCACGTACCGGGCCAGGAAACTAAGGCTGAAAAACGAAGGAACAAAAAAGACCATGGGCTGATTCACAAATCCCACTGGCTGCCAACCAACCCCACCAGCGGACCCACCTGAGAAATTCGCCAGCTTTGCCGCATGGAGCATGCATGGACATGGTGGGGAATGTCCCGTTCTGTTTCGAACTTTGGGAGCCTGCAAGGAAACGAGGCTGTATAACTTGATGTCCTAAGTATACATAGTACGCATTGTCGACTGTGGTCGTGATCAAGGCATATTTGGTTAGCGACTGCATTGTATCAACTGGTCAATCGGCCACTGATATTGATGGGCCCTCGAACTAGTCGCCTCCTTGCGGACGCCCGAATATAATCGAATCCTCGAGAGCATCAGAGTAGAGCCGCTGATTCGCCTGATATTCCGAGGTTGGCTTTCTTGTCGGTGCTTTATATATCTCTCCCTATTTTAATATATATCACATTAAATTCCCCGTCTAGAGACAGACAGACAGACAGATACTCCAACCAGCCGGTACGCCGTAGCTTTAATTAGGTACTTCCCACACACTATATACCCTTCATACCTACCTCTACTCTCATCAACCTTCAACTCCAATCGAATCTACAAAATAGACTGGATCCTTTGGCAGGCTCCTAGAAAACCCAGAATCCCCTTCTTACCTTCCTTACCTTCTGCTTTCCAATTCTTATACCGCACCCCTCAGTCAAATCCCGTTTTTCAGATTCCTTTAGGGCTCAAGGGCCCTTCTAACGTTACCTGCACGTCCTAAAAGTTACGTGGCGAGGCTACACACAATCAACTAGAGGCTTAAAATAAAACCTGTCAAAACCCCCACAACCATCATCTACCTCCTCCCTCAGCTCCCCCTCTACCCTTCCGAATCTATCTTGCAGCTGCTACTTCTACCAGCTCTTAACCCTCTATCCTTTTCATATTCCCTCAACCACTTTTATCAGTCTCTTTGAATCGTTTTTCTGAAAATCGCTATACCTAGGTATTTCTAGGATTGGGGAGTTAAATCCGACGAGGAGGTAGCCCGGGCTACACTTTTGGCCCTGGCACGACCGCATCGCTTGCTTTGCTTGTCGTGCAGACCACACGAGGCTGACCGTTCTGGGAGCCGGGACGCTACTCTGCAACGCACCGCGCTTCGGCATCATCCATGTGTATCCGTTACGGGATATATATTATATTCTGAACCTCCAACATCTTTTTTTGCGTTGGTATTCGGTCTTTGTTGCTGGTGGAGGGGGTTATTACGATTATTGGATCTTCTATAATTTCAATAGTTCTCACCGGCGACGAGAGGAATATTGAGAAGTTGCCAGGATATTCGACGAAACCAAAAAGTCTCTTCTGTGAAGACCAAGACGAACGAACGACAAGATGCCGAAAGATCAATATGATACCGACCTTTATATGGCCTCGGATGACGACACCATCGAGGGAGCATATGTTGTTGGAACAGGGGAGAATGAAGGCGAATTTCTGTTTCAGTATCATCCCAAGGAAGGGGAGCCGTCGACCATATCTGTCATAATAGTTGGTAAGTACCCCCCAAATATCCTTTACTCAATTAATTCTCAGCGACAACGATCTCTGATAACCCTCTTCCTGTAAAAAAACATTAGATCTCGCACAATACCCTACCAAACATGAAGTCTTCATCTTTGGTTGCGGCGATGATGCAGCCTCTATCGGGGAGAGACTTAGTGATCTCCCCAGCTTAGCAGGGATATCAATCAAACAGATCATGGTTAGGGTCGTAAGCCATCTAAGAAGCAAAGAAGCAGATGGATCAAGGAAGAGGCCGTTTGTTGTTAATGACGACGACGTGGGTTTTAGAAGCGCTCCAAAGCTGCCATCATCAGCCCGTCACGGTAGAAAGTCTGGTCGTCTTTTACAAGGCGACGATGACGATAATGGGGATGACCTATATACAATTGGTCCTAGTGTCGGCAAAGGCAAGGGGGTCGCATCAGGCTCCCCAGAGGTGATTACGCCGACTAGTCCCTCACAAAGAATTATTACCGACATGAGAGCTGCCAAAGATGCGGGGTTCAAGGTTGGATACCATGGATCGTTGAAAGGTACCGGGGTTTGTTATGTGGTTATATCCTGCCGACTATCGCGACTAGGAATTTCAGATAACGCCTTGGATGCGTGGCATGTTGAGGCGAAGAGATACCTCAGTCTTATTATCGAATATCCAGCAGGATATGCTAACTTGAACGACCTTTGCGACGAGGCGAAGAGGTCTCGTACGGACCGAGGGAAGACTAATATCAGAATGAGGATCCGACAAAGCGACCAGTATAAACCGACAAAGGCGCAGTGTCAAGCCGCTTTTAAGAGGGCAGATACGAATATGCCTTACATTCTGCAGACATTAGAGCTATTCTTGAACGAGAGACTGACAACTCTGGTGAAGAAGCGACTTGAGCTTGGATTCACGTGGTATGGGGCGGAGGAATACCATTTCCTCGATAAGAAAAAGGCGGGCCAGTCTGTCGAAGCCATGGAGGCGAAATATTGGCACGACGATGCTGTTCCCCATGGATTCTCAAGGCTAGTCACTTCCGATCATTTTATGGCCGTGTCGGAACCTGAGAAGCGCTCATTCCCGCTCATTGCGATGCAATTCTTCCTCCGCCATTTCGCACGATATACAGACTTCTGCCTTGTTTGTCACCGCAAGGTGGAATCGGATGTTGAGGCTTTGGAACCCTACGTCTGCAGCACACCAGCTTGTTTGTCGAAATATCTTTCTTCGGATTTCGGCCCAGGAATTGAGAAGGATATCGTGGAACAGCCATATGTTGTTGATCTACTCGTTTCGTTCTGCTATGCGGCGGCGAAGCATCAAAAGTTGAAGAATTTCCCGGATGCACTCAACCTTAAAGTACCGTTTCCGCCAGGAAGTGGTGGTTACACGGGTACCTTTGACCGCGTGAATAAGAATTTAACTCTAAGAATCAATGCTACAACCCCGATTTCTCATCCCGTGCAAGTCGGCACCTGGATGGCGATTACTGGCGCCGGGGCCGCTGGCGAGACCTTGTGCTGCCGTGCGACGGATATGTCTCAATTCCCAACTATCAAAGTTTCAGATCCTATATCTACAACATCTCAAGCCAACGCTCTGAATATTGGAGCAACATATACCGGAGGGTCCGCTGCGACAGCTGGGAGTCACCAGGTTGCCGTCTACATTTACAACCAGGATTTCGCGGGATTGACCCCCCAGCAAAAACAGGATGTTATTTGCTTGCTTCTTGATACTCTCCCTTCTGTTCGAGGGATGAAGGATAGACTGCGCCAGGGACACCTCGCCAGTTGGGGAGATCAAATTTCACCAGCTGCATTGGGTGTTCTACGATGGATTATTGCATCGAACCGTGCCTGCATTGTCCAAGTCGATGGTCTGGAAACCGGCTCTAACGGAGTTTTCCCGGCCACTCAAACCGAAGATCGAGTCTACGGTATGGGTAATTGGATGCAGTTCCGATTCGCTATGGGTTCGCCTGATAAGGAACAGAAATTCCAAACTGCTAGTTCCAATACCACTAGGAGGCTACGGCTCAAGTATCCGACTATGTTTGCCTGGCATGGGAGTCCGTTGATAAATTGGCATTCGATTATTCGAGAAGGGTTGAATTTCAACCAAACCTTGAACGGGCGGGCGTATGGGAACGGATGTTACCATTCGTTGGATTTTAGGACGAGTTTGGGGTACACCGCTAATCGATATGCTTCGGCTGCAGGGGTAAGTTTGCTTTTAGGATTTGAAGATTCTTGGTATGGCAGCTAATTAGGATTTTACCACAGAGCGATCAATGGTCTAAGAGTGTGCTCAAAGTTTCGGGCGCAGTCGCATTGAATGAAATTGTCAATGCACCAGGCGAATTCGTCAGCAAAAGCCCACATTTAGTGGTCGCTCAGGTGAGTCACGGGTTCTTTTTTCAACGTTATCGAAAAAAATGCGTATTTGGCCTGATAGATATCTGACGAATCATGTAGCTCGATTGGATATGCACTAGGTACTTGTTTGTGCAATGCGCTTTCAGCAGCCAGGGAGTTGCGTCTTCGAAAACGCCTAGCCAAGTTAAACCGCAGGATCCTTCCATGACGCCCAATGGTGAACAAGGCAAAATCATTATCCCTCAGCCGAAAGCGGCCAGAGCCCGGAAGGACGACTTGCTTGATGAAAATAAGAAGGGCAAGAAGAAAAGCGAACCAGCTTATACTCTTGTCACTATCGACGGTATCGAGGAAAAAATCCCGGTAGAGGAGGATCCGGCCAGCGACGCTACGAATGATTCCGATCTCGATATTTTTCTCGAAGAACTTTCAAACCCCCTCACCGTACCCGCGACTTCTTCCACTTCACTCGATATCTCCGACTTGGATATGGCGATAGCATTATCAATGGAAGCGGCTAGGAATGGAAGTAGTTCGTCGTCATCGTCATCGGTGCCGCCGCCGCTATTGGTTGAACAACCTCGTAGAAGAACAAGCTTATTTTCTGGGTTCGCGAGTAAGGGTCGTGCGTCTAATGAGAACAGGCCGTCAATTGCAGGTAATTCGTCAACTTCAACTTTCCCTGGATCTGGATCGAGCTCCGCAGCTCTGCCGCCATCATATGATGATATTCCGATAACTGCGACACCCCCTAACTATACTCCGGTTGCTGATAACAATGGAACAGGCTTCTTTCCAAATCCTTTCGCGGCTAGCAGTTCGAGCAATGCTAATGGTGGGAGTGCCGATCCTCCAAGATATGCGCTTCGAAATAATGTCAACAATGTTCCGGCGGCTAGCGGGTCCGGTTCGGTCAGCCGTGGGAGAGGGATGTCGGGTGGTTTCTTCGGGGGCTTTAAGAGAGGCCTCAGTTTCGGAGCCCTCGTTAACCAAGATTTAGGGAATAGCAGTGCTCCTGCGGTGCCAGTTTCGGATTCTACCAATCCGTTTGGAAAGGGGAAAGGAAAATCTGTGGATTCGGGATCTTCCATGGTGATTTCGGCGCCATTCGCGGTGTCGAGTTCTAATCCTATAGTTAATGGCGGGAATGCGCCTACTGGCCCTACAGGCACCAATACAGCGAATGTAGCGAAAGTGTCCGTCGCACCCGCCGCGTCGACATCGACCGCCCCCGTACCAATCCCTGTTCAGCCGACTGTGGCTGCTACGATGGCCCCCAAGCCCGTTGCAGTTCCACCTGTTGTAGTTCCACCTGTTGTAGCGCCAGTAGTTGTTGCGCCTCCTGTCGTTACAGCTCCCAAGGCGCCGGAACCTCCAAAGACCGATTTCGTCGCTGGACAACTAGATTATAGCACCCTTCCATTGATCTCGCAACCAACCTTCGCGACGCATCAAGCCACAAAACGCCTCCAAAGGGAGTACAAGAACCTTCTGAAGATCCAAGAAAACACTCCGTTACACGAACTCGGGTGGTACACTAATCCTGACCACTTCGACAACGTGTACCAGTGGATTGTGGAACTTCACACTTTCGACTCTGAGTTGCCGCTGGCGAAGGATATGAAGGCGCAGGGTGTTAAGAGTGTGGTTCTTGAACTGCGATTTGGAGCTAGCTTCCCCACCACGCCGCCGTTCGTCCGGGTTATCAAACCCCGATTCTTGCCGTTCATGAACGGCGGAGGAGGGCATGTTACTATCGGTGGAGCCGTCTGTTTGGAGATGTTGACGGGTACGGGGTGGGATAGCAAGACTACTATCGAGAGCGTGTTGTTGAATATAAGACTTGCTATGATGAGTACTGACCCTAAGCCAGCGAAGTTGGAGGCCGGTGGAGGTGGAAATAGGTCGTATGGAGTTGCTGAGGCGGTTTCGGCGTATTTGAGGGCTTGTAGGACGCATGGATGGACGGTACCGAAGGGGTTTGAAGAAATGGCGAAGACGACGTCGTGATTTTTATATTATGGTTGTTTCATTAATGCATTACCGTTCCTTTTGATAGCGCTTTTGTTCTGTCCATCTTCTCCACTTTTTTTTTACCTTGCTTGTTAACTTCTTGCCAGGTCGCTCTTCTTCATTTTTCATCTTTACTACCTGTGGACGTTATGTCGTTTTCCATGGCCAGTCTTTTCGTCTCGAGCCTGAGCATTTTGCTTTTGCTTTCGGAGTTTTTTTTTGTTATTATAGCAATACACGGGCATTATACGGAGGGAAGGAGGTGGAATGGAAGTCTGGATAGTAGGGGCATCAGGAAGGATAGTATAATGCACGTCGATAGGGTTGTGTAATTTATATTACGGGGCAATGGAAGAATTCTGAACCAGGTTGAGATGAGGTTGTTGTGTAGTGTTGTGGAACGTTTTGTGAGTGGGTGTTGTGGGGGCATTGTTGTGTTTTTTGCGTTGGTGAAGTGTTTGATATTGTGATGATATTGTATATGACGGGCTTTTCGTTTGGGATGATCTTGACTGGATTGACAGAGGTGGGATTGAATGTGAGGGGCATTGGGATGGGTTATATATGGATTCTTGTGAGGGGGAGGTTTGGATGGAGGGGTGGAGGTTGGTTTTGAGGGTGTGTAACGTAGTTGTCTGGTTATGGGATGATAGGATCTCGGCGGGTTCTGGATCTGGGTAATGTCCCAGGGAAGTTAGTTTGATGTGCGGCAGGGGTTTGGGGTGTTTATGTTTTTCCTTGCTGGGTTAGCTGGACTTGCATTGCATTTAAAGTCTACGATATATACGGCTGGGCGCCATATATTATACGTATATATGCTGTCATGGTCGTGATTGGTGATAGACACCATGCGCCGTCGATTGGTATACGCCGGGCCTAGGTTTTAATTGTAACTTATTAAGAGTCAATATGTGCGTAATATGGGGATATTACATTACTTATGCTGTATGTATATATTGATATATTATCCTGGCGGGGGTCTAACAATAAGGGTGTATTAAGTGGGTTATATAATATATATCCTAACTACCTACTCCTATTACGTTATTTCCACGGCCTGAGGGAGTCAATTCTGTATCTTGGCTTGGATACATGTGAAATTCGTGTAATTATAATGATATAAAAATAGCTAATAGGAGGTTTTCTATCAGTCAGTATTCGAAAGATATTGAACCCCCCCCCCCGGGACACTATGTACTCGAGCGGGGTTAAAATGGGTGTTTGTCCTAGGCAATGAAGAATCCCGCTATTTAATATTACAAGTTAGTTCACGAGTTACTTAGCAAGCTAGGGAGGTTTCTTGACAACCATGTTAACTCGTAAGCACGCCGTTGAGTCCAGTGGGGCCGAAGTTACCGCGATATCACGTGCGGCGGTTACACTTCGATTTCCCAATGACACTTTGGTATACGAGATAAAGTTACATTCTGCCAAAAGGAAATTCGGGGAATATCTCCTAAAGTTAAATCATTTTGAAAGTCAAGCACGGTGCTCAGAGCGGGCCATGTAGCTGGTAAGGTGTCTCCCGTCGTGCTTGCATAGAGATCCCGTGCAGGGGGCATTTCTTTCATTTTTGCAGGCTGCAAGGTACCTAACTTGGATAGTAAGGGGATATGCGTGTGCCCGGGCGTGCGTTCATTCATTCAAGGTTGTGCGGTAGAGCCGGTACTATTATAGTACGGCTACGTAAGCATGCATCTTTGTGTGACAGAAAGTTTACGGACTTTGGGCTGAGCTTAATCCGCTCAGGCAGAGTTAACGGAACCTTCGATCAGAGGGCAAACGTTATAAAACGCTGCTGCAAACTACCGCTCAGCCATACATTTGAATAATATACTACATCGTCACAAACAGTCTCAAAACCTCGAGGCGACACCAGCAACGACTTTCGTTTTAGGGGCCACTCCTTCTCATCCTCCGGGGCGCCGAACGACGAGCAACGCCGTACCTGGATCCAAAGCCATATCTGGTTAACGGTCGATTAAAAGAAGGGCCAAATATGGGACAAACGTGGTCGTCGTGGTACAACGATTTAGTCCCGTACGAGCCATCAAAATACAAGCGAACTTATGAATATCTGACCTTCTATATTGTGGGGTATTACGGCGCCCGCCACAGGAATCAAGTGGAATATTTCTATTGCAAGATCAACGACCCCGAATCCTTGTTACATGAATTACTACTTCATGATATGGTTGGAAGTACGGCTTTCTCTTCAATCCCTTGTTCTGTTTGGGGCCGTGACTTAGTATTTAGAAGGATATAATCAGCTAATTGAATTGGGGCTGGGGCTAGTGATCGTTGGAGAAGAGAATTTGCCAGCAAGTTCGCAAGAACTTTACATATTTGGCGAGGATGAAATCGATGCGTCGATACTTACGATGCCAACTGGCCACGCTTACAACGTCGTGTATCCGGAGAAATACAAAGGACACGTGCCGTATTATATTGGGTGCGACAGAATTCGGAGCGGGGAGTACAGGCGGCCGAGGAAGATAAACGCTGTTGATAGTCACCGGGATAGGGAGTGTGGAGGAGACAACGTACCCAAAAGGAGCGTACGGGGTTGGAATGTTGTTGACAAAAAAAGGGCCTAAGGTACATATCTGTGCTCCAAATTAACCGTCTATGCGTCCGGAATTGAGGCTGATACCCGCGATAGTTACGGGTCTGCTAGGGCGTTTAGAGCCCGATACGTGTATTGTAACGCTATAGACATTGTGCTTTGCTCCAGAGCAACATTAGCGATCCCTAGACTGTTATTTTCTGCCCACGTCTGCCCCCGTTAGAATATGTAATGTTGCTCAAATTTAAACATTGGTATATACCCTAACTATCTGGATTCGAAAGGAGAGGTCGATAGATCGACTTTGCTCCTCCTCGGGAATCCTTGTGGTAAATATTGCCTGAAGGCGGAAGGATGAACTGAGGCTTCGACCGAGGTTTCCAAATAATCCATATCCGTAAATCCATACGTTCTCTCCTACTCTATTATGTTCCATTCTCCTCTGCCTCTAATCTAGTCACCTACAAAGCAGCAACTGACATCTAGAGCGCTTATATATATACGACAGGGCCAAAGTGGCCTAAACCACCGCGAGACCAGCCTAAACCCTCTCATTTAAAAGAAAGTTGTTTTAATTTATTTTCTCGTTTATCTTTAGGCGATATACTAGTTTTGGGGCGATACACGTTATGATCAGATATCAACGGCCGTTTCTCTGGCTAGGCTATAAGACGACACTGTTACCGCGGCAAGGCCCCTGAACCCCGAAAAATAAACTAAAAGAAACCATAGGATATAAAACAAAACGCAAGAGCGGAAAATTGAATAATGAAAAAGAAAGATGGTGTCAAAAGGGCGAGGAGAGTAATAAAGAAAACAAAATACAAATTACCTATTGGATCTAGAAAAGGGAAAGACAAAGCGATTAAAAGCGGGTAAATACTCTAAAAGTCTTATATCTACTTGGTATTGAATGTGCGTATGTACGGGTGGGTACATGCATACAGAGGATCAGATCCGGCCGGGTCTGCCACCGACGTAGTATCTGCCGGCTTGCTGCAGCTGGTCCACCTATAGGCCTACTGACCCGTCTATTGCCACCAAATTTAAGTGATATACTGCGTGTAGGCTAGTTGCTTCAATTAACGTATACCCTAGAAATATGATTTCGACAATGAAAGTGATGCATGATGATTGCTAAATTGACCAAGGTATGACATATGTACGTACCGATGAGCGACATATCGAAAACACTTTCCTTCCCAATCATCGCGTTGAGATCGAGGTGACGCTCAAGCTGCGGCCTTGGATCTCTGAATATCACTGTTCGACCAGGTTTTTAAGATTATAGGCCCGATTGCTGGGCTGGAGGTAGCGAACAAGTCAATCACTGCAAACTTTGCGGTGGTTACCGCTATCATCGGCTTCGCAGTCTGGGCTCTTACTTTTGATGAAGTTTTTTGAGGGTCGGAGCCGGCATTGCAAGCTGCTGCTGTTCATCCCTTCTATCGATATTGCGGTGGTATATTCCATCGCTTTTGGGGTCGTTGTATGTGGTTTTGTTTTCCTTTCTAAGGTTGTGATTGTCCTTCTGCTCGGTTTTGTAATCTGCTGTTAACTTGCGACGACTGATTCCGCAATTGTGGCCAATTGGGTCAACTACCTTTGGGCTCGGGGCGTTTTCTTTTTCCTATTGGCTGGGGGATCGGTGTTATGTTGTGATTTTTATTTTTAATTTGGCTGTTTTCCCTTCTGAATAAGTAGCTAGGCCTTTTAGATTTAGATGGATAGATAGATATCCCGAGGAGGTGTGTTGGTGATGTTGCATATTGCATATCAGACATCCGCTCACGTGATACGTCCGCTTTTATTGCGTATTCGAATCTGGCTGTCCTCAAGTAGGTTCTTCGGTATAATCAAGTGCGTGCCAGGTACCTAGGTACTTACTTAGGTAGATATATATCGTGCCCCTGCATAATATAATACTGGCGGATTCAAAACTGCATGCATTGTGGTGTCGTATATATATATACCTATATGTACTTACACCGTCGAGATCTTCTGGACAGCGGGTATACGTACTTAAGTAGCTATAGACTTGGTATCTTCTGGAGTTCTCCCTTGTGCCTAGGTACTATTTAGCCTCGAGGGTACCGCACTATTCAGCTACAGCTAGTCAGTTCAAGGACAGCCCCGGTTCTCATCGTAGAATATATGATTTCAACTAATTTTGAAAAGACCTTTCGGCAAATGCAAGTACAGATTTGATAGAACCCTGGTGTTGATAATGCAAGGTACCAATGGCCAACGGCCAGGCCTTGGCTAGTCACTGGCTACTAACGAGCTGGCCCGTGTGAGTGAAACGGCCCTTGCTTCTGGTAAATTAGGTCGGTTGGCAATTGATGATAACTGGCTTCAAGTTTCAGTTCTAGAACCTGATCTTGATATATATACGGGCCGGAGATAGTAAGCATACCCTCCACATCTTTTGCTCTTCTTTCTCTCTCCCCTCCCCTCTCTATACCATTTCTTCCATCCTGATTGAGTGATTGATATGATATTTATATAAGAGGTCTTCTTGTTGAATCGATTGGAGGCTGAGCTGTGCTGTGTTGCATCGGACCAGGTTCTGACGGGCTGTGTTGTCGGGCGCGTTGTTGTCCTCCTCGCGCTTTCCAACTTCCAACTTGGACCTTCCGTCCGCCTTCTTCCCTCCAACCTCTCGACACCTAACCATCATCATCAACCACCATCGCCAACCATCACATCAGACATCACCACCACCACCACCATCACTGCCGCCGCCGGCATCATCGCCAAGGTACCTCCCGCCGTTTCAGGCTGGATATCTTCCAGTGCTGCTGCTTTACCATTTCTCCGGCACGCTTCGACGGCTGCTTGCTTTCTCACTTGGCTCTCTCATTGTTGGTTTCCCTCTTTTCGCCCTCGTTCGCATACCTCTTCGATCGTCAATTGCCCTTCTTAGTTACTTTGCCTCTCTTTTCGCTTCGTGGATATACCATATCTACTTTTTCTATTTCATACTATTCTTACGATTCTTCCTCCTCATCTTTGAATTCTACTTTCTCTCTCTCGCTTCAGCTACGAAGATGATGATGCTCGTCTCCAGCAAGCCCGTTTGCTGGAAACCCTCCGTTTCTGCCGGCATCTTCTCTTGTTTTCCGCTCTCAATTCATCATCATCGCTATTATTACCACCCTATTGCCCCAAGCTAATTCTCTTAATTCCCCCAATCTTCTACATTTACATATATATTTCCCTCCCCTAAATACCGTACTTCTGACCTACTTATTCTAAACAATCTTTCTCATAATGTTCTTTATCAAGGTCCGATTCTGCAGCCAACGCTTCCAGCCTTCTTCCCCTGAGCCGAGAATCTGCAACTCACGATAATCCTTGGAAACCTAAATTTGGAAACCATCCTAGCGCGACAATCCGAGCCAATTCGTATTCGCTGATCCGCTCTCTCCTTTGTCAGGCCTCGCCGTTTTCTCAGCAGTAGCCTTACCAATGTCTGCTCCGTATTACGGCAGCAATTCCCCAGAAGCGTTTCGCCATGACCCTAGGGGCGACCGCGATCGTAGAGTCTGGGGTGCCGGTGATCCGCGTGATACCTCTCGCGGGAGAATGCCGTCTCACGAACTACACGAGTCGAGCTATGGAAGACTAAGAGATGATGATTACGCTGCTGACGGAGCCAGACGCCCAAGATCTCCAGGTTTGTACAAACCCTGCTGCTTTAAATGGAAATTCAAGACTGTCCACTTTGCTGTTGTGACGAATCACGTGTTTTTCTATTGGTTCAGTAGCAATGATGATTTGTAGCTGACTCTGGGGGAACTGTCATCGATTAGGACGTCGTCGACCACCACCACGTTCGCGCTCCCCGCCGAATATTGATCGTTATACGCCGGGAAGCGGTGGTGGACCGCAAGGAAGATATTCTGGTGGTGGTGGGGCCGCTGGGGATGTGTATATCCCCGGACAAGGGCCTCAGGGATACGCTGGTGCCCCTCCGTTAGGTCGCAATGAGTCCGGTAGTGCCAATGGGGATCGATACATGCCCGCAAACATTAGTGGGCACGGTCCGTACCCTCCTGGTGGTGGAGGAGGAAACGCCATGGCTCCAATATTGTTAGATCCCCATGGTTTCGACTACCTGGTCCCATATACCTATTTCAACGAGTGGTGGAGCGGGACACCAGCATCTGCACCTTCGAAATCGAAATACGCTACCGATACAACTATGAAGGAAAAGTACGAAGCCTACAAGGACGGACTGAACGGGAGGGTTGCGAAATTGTTTGTGAAGAGTCACAAGGACGAAGAGTGGTTCAGAGAAAGATACGTTGAGGGAGAAGGAGACGAATGGAGGGCCAAGACTTTGGAGTGGAGGAAAGGACAGTGGAAGATTTGGGCCGATGAGTTGAAGTCTGGGAGGTGGGATAATTGGCTGGCTGATGCCAAAGAAGGTGAGCTTCAAAGGGTTATTCGGCTGGCGATGTGAGCTGTGATGCTAATGGGAATGGGCGTAGGCGTCAAGGTTAACATCACAGCTCAACCTAACGGCAAAATTGAGCCAAACGGAATTAAAGAGGACGAGTTGATGGATGAACCGAGTGAGGATGTCCTTCCGGCGGTGTCTTCCGGAACCGGCGCCCTTCGGGATGATTCTCTCGACCGCCCGGCCTTGCTGATCAAAACTGTCTCTCCTACTGTGAAGAGACAAAATTTGGAGAAGGTGCGTATGCTCTCCTCTGTCCTCCGTCACACGTGACTAATAATGTATCCTTTTTTGGGGATGACAGCTTGCTATGACCGTTCAAGGCTTCCAGTACCTTTCACTTGGAGACCCCAATCCGAATAAAAAGTTTCATCGTATTGGGTGGATCCTCATTGACCCGGCGAGCGTCAACGAAGACTCTGTGGAGAAGGCGGCGGCACTCCTGAACGAAGAGCGCATTCATGACGAAGAAAAAGGCGATTTCGTGGTTCACGTGGGGGTTCATAACCCTCCAAAGGTCCTCACTCGAAAGATGCTTCACGACATAATGAGCGTTCCCGAGGAAATTATCAGCGAGGTGGATCGTGTTAGGGCCGTTGTGTTGAAACTAGAGCATGGCATGAACAACAACATGGATGAAGATATGATGTTGGATGAAAATGGCGATTTGGCGGGTTATCGCGGCTGGGATTTGATTCTTGCTAAGGTCGATGAAATTATGGCTCGAAGGATGGCGGAGAAAGCAGCCAACGAACCGGAAGAAGAACCCGAGGACGGCGAGGCTGAAGACGATCTACCATCCGACGAGGAATTGGAACGGGCTAAACGAACCATTGACATCGCAGTCGAATATCTCCGCCGGGTTTTCTCATTTTGCTACTACTGCTTTACTGAAGCAGATTCGATTCACGAGTTAGTCCGCAGATGCCCGGGGGGACATATCCGACGGCCGCTGCCCGCTAATACCGATGGCACAGCCAAGCAACTCCACCCTGGTTCCGAGAAATGGGTTAAGAACCTCAGAGACCGAATCACTTTGTTCCTGACACCGGATTCGATTGATACCAGGAAGCTAGGCGCCCAGGACCCCGAAACTGCGTTCAATGAAGAGACAAATAAGTTTATCAAACAAGAGGACGAGGGAAAGTTCCGTTGCCGTGTCAAGGATTGCACGAAGCTCTTCAAATCCGAGGAGTTTGTTCGAAAACATATGACCAAGCGCCACCCGGAGTTTGTTGGTGGGATTGAGCAGGAGATCAAGCTCTTGAATGCATATGTGATGGATCCCTTCCACATTACTGCGCCCAAGCCGGAGGGTGGCGTTTCAGGCAGTGGCGGAATGGGTGGCCTGCCACCTAGACCTGGTGGAATCGACAACAGGAATATGATGGGAGCGTACCCATATCCGGCGGGACAGTACCCCGACCCGTATGTTGGCGGCTTGGGGCCCACCCCAGCTGGAGTTGACAGATATATTCCCGGGATGGGAGGACGCCCGGGGTCACCGAACAGAGGCGGCGGAGTTGGGCCACAGAGACGACGCGGCGGGATGCAAGGAAACTCTAGACCATCACCATACCCGAGACCTGGTGGTAGAGATACTAGGGATCGATCGGAAAGGGAAAGGGAACGAGAGGGGCGTTTCCAGGCTGCTATGGCAGCCGGTGGCGGAGTTTCCGCGAATGGCACACCTAGTGCGGGAGCTACTCCCGGGAAGGACGACCCTGGAGCCGCTGGGCGAAGTCTGAAGAGCTACATGGACTTGGATGCATCCGCTGGGAAAGAATCCAAGGTCGAGGAACTGGACTATTAAATGAAAAATGATGAAAGACACAAAAAAGTAGAGAATTGAGAACGGGGGGAACATAAGCAAGGGGAGGTCAATGGGTGATAACAACGGACAAGATTGGTTTGAGAGAGGGAAAAGTGGCGGAAACATGAATTTTTTATCCTTCCTTCTATTTTCGTTTGCTTATTTATTTTTATTTCGATTTATATTCGTCTTTGGTTTATTTTTGACGTCGTCTCTGTTTTTCTACAGTCTATCTGATTGTGGAGGCGGATGGTGTGGCTTTCGTCGGTGCTTTCCTGCTGTTTATTCGATCGTGCTTTAGCTCTTTCCTCTTCTTGTAATATTGCAGGCACTTTCTTATATTTCCTTTTCCTTTTACTTTCGACGCTGGCTTTCAGTCTGATAAAACAAAACAATACAAAATGTACTTTTACTAAAATCCAAAATGGCAATTTCAACTTCAGCTTCAGCTTCCTACAGCTGATATCTTGTATTAGTATATCCTCAAATCTGTTATCTAGATATATCGATATCTGTACGGTGGATGTGCCTTGAAGATGTTGCAGATGTGGTGTTGCATCTTATATGGGAGTTTTAGGTGCCATTGCGGCCACGTTTAAGGTCGCTCGCCCATTCAAGGACCTTGCTGCGTGTTACAACAACCATCCTCGCCCTCATCCTCATCTTCATCAGCTTCCTGGTGATGTCCTCGTCCACGACAATTGCAATGCAATAGATGCCTCTCCGACCTGCTTTTGTTTTCTTCGATCCTTCCGTTTTGTCTATTCGCCTGATACCCCGCTTCTAGTGCTTTTTTTAATTATTCATTCGATTTGCTACTTTGATTCGGATTAGTCGCTCGTCAACGCGCCGGACCTTTGATATAAATCCGCCAGGATGGTCCGGTTATCGTCTACGGCGGGCGCAACGGCGCTGCTTACCTTTGCGCTGCGAATGAACACCGCCGGTGCTATGTTTAGCGTCCATGAGGATCTGCTGGCGTACCCGCAGGTTTGTATATCTTTATTATTGTTCTATGTTTTTTTTTATGAGTTTTAATGGGGTTATGCTGACATGATGTCACACGATGGATGATAGTACGAGGTACGCTTCCCGGATTCCCAGGATTCGTATGTGACTGAGGAAGAAGCGGATCGGAAGATCGCGTCCATGTCGTTACGGGATTTACAGCAGGTTTCTACGTCTTCTGCGCCTTCTGCTGAGGCTACGACGAGTAGCGAAGAGGGACTTGCTGTTCAAGATAAGGAGTCCGGACGTGGAGGTGGTGGAGGGAAAAACGGGGACGATGGGGTTGAGATTATTTACGAGGCTATGATGATGGGGAGTCGGCGGTATCTGTGTTCGATTCCTATTGTTCAACCGCCGCCGAAGTTGAATGCTACCGAACGACGGAAGAATAAGTCCGAGGAGGATAAGGAGCTTGCGAGGGCTACGGTTTCCGGGACGGAGTTGTTGAGGGGGATGGAGGGGAGTTGTTTGTATTTCATATCCGGGTGGTGGTCTTATAGCTTTTGTTATAATGATCATATCAAGCAGTTTCATCAGCTGCCGCCTGCGAATGGGGTTCCGGCGTTGCCGCCGGTGGAGGATCCCCATGCTGCGAGTTATATTCTGGGCAGGGCGGCGGTGCCGGATAGGGATGCTAAGCCGGATATGCCGGTGAAGCAGCCGAAGGATGGGGCGGTGATGGAGATGGCGGCGAATGGGGAGTTGAAGTATTTGGTGCAGAAGTTGGCCGGGGGGACTTTGTGTGATATTACGGGGAAGGAGAGACGGATCGAGTTGCAGGTGAGATTTTTGAGTTCATATAAGTATTTGGTGGGTTGAGGGAAGGGCTAATTTTGGGGGTTTAGTACCATTGTTCACCACATGCGTCGCAAGATCGAATCGGCTTTATTAAGGAAGTCACGACGTGCTGTTACCTCATGGTGATCTATACTCCTCGCCTGTGCAGCGATGCAGCGTTCCAACCCCCCGCGGAGAGCAGGGCGAATCAAATCGAGTGTTTGGAGGTTATGAACGAGGAGAGGATTAAGGAATACCGAGCTGAGAAGGAGAGAAGGGAGAAGAATCTCAAGCATCTGTTGGAGATCGCTGAGGAGGAGTTGTTTTCCAAGATACCCGATGGGGAGGGGAGTAAATACGTTGCGAAGCCGAATTATAAGATTCGGAGCAAGCACAATAAGGGAGCCAAAGGCGGGGATGGGACATTCCTTGTTACTGGGGAGGATGGGAGGGAACAGACGGTTATGGTGCAGGAGATGGAGTTCGATCCGGAGATATTGAAGAATCTGCCGAAGGGGGTGGAGATTGTGGATATGGAGGCCTTTGCGAAGTTGGCGGCGCAGGCGCAGGGACAGAAGAAGATTCAAGAGCAGCAGCAGAAGCAGAAGAAGGAGGAGGGTAATGGGGAGGAGGAGAAGGAGCGGAAAGAGAAGGGCCACGATGAGCTGTGATGGATGCAATATCAATGTCCCCCTTTCCCTTGTTTCTTTTTGGTTTCTTTTGTTTCCTTTGGTTATCTATCGAGGCGCTGGTTGATTCGGTTCTGCTCTTTTTTTATATCATGATGAAGTCTTTCTTTCGGGCAGTCGTTATCGATGCTTTGTACTCTGAATGCGCCCTGTAATATATCCCCCTCCTCCCCCAACTTTACACAAAAGCAATACCTCTTTTTATACCCTCTTCCATCTCTCCTCTATCTCTTAAGTCCCCTTCTATAAAATCTATCGATTTTATTTTTATTTTTATTTTTGTAGTTCTGCAACCCCAGTCCGCGATATATCTTGATATCGTCAGATGCGAATATATAAATAACTAACTACCTCGGGAAAGCATGCACTCGATCGCAGTTCGGGCCAAACAAACCAGCGGGAAATTGACATGGCTGGCAAGATCATAAACAAGAGGGACAGCTTAGGGGTCCCGGTCAATCTTGTCAGCAGCAACCTCGTGCTTGGCTGCAGGCGCCCAAACAATCCAATCAGCCAATTCCAAAACACCGGCCGCGGATGCTCTTCCTTCCCCATCCCCCAAAATCAATATCAATCAATACACACTTAAAATACATATATTAGAGAACATACGTATAGTTGGTCTGCAGCGTCCGACGAGCTCCCCGCCAGCGATTAAGTAGCATTGGAAGGAGAATGGTCTGTTAAATGGCGGCGGGATCCACAGTCGCGTTGGGTAGTTGCACCCAGAACCAGTTTGATTCTTTCAGAGACAAGAAGAGGAACAGGAACAGTCGCGCCGACTATTTCTTCGACTTTGACGACCTCGACGACGACGACTTTGTTGATGGTCACAATAACGACGGCTACGACGAATACTACGACGGCTACTACTCCTCTGACGACGACCACAATCACTCCGAGGACCCAGCGTCCTCGCTCATCTTTGGTAGCATCGGCAGTAGTTCTCCGACGACGAAGATGCTTCGCTCGTCCCTTCGTTCTTCGGCTTCGAGGGCTCTCTCGGCGTCGTTATCCCGCCAGGCTACCGTTGCCGCCGCGAGGGATCTGAGAGATCACTTCCCTTCACGACATATTCTCGAAAACGGCCTTCATACACTCTCCCTATCGCGACCTTCGTCGGCTTCGTCACGGATAGGCATACCCCCGCAGTCGGTGTACATTCGACCACCCTTCCTGCAGGGCACCCCATCCCCGGGACCATCCTACACCAACCGCGCAACAGACAACGATAACCCCGAACCTCCCACGATCCCGAACAATGCGACCGAATCGACGGTGATAACGGACCCGTCGGATCCGGGTGTTAGTAAATTCTTTCAGTACGGGGTTAGCGTTTCGTATGTGTCCAAGTCGAAGCGGTGGGATCCGGGGAATACGTTTAATTTCAGTCCGTACAAACGGGTTTCGTTTGAGGAGGAGTGGGGGTTGAGGAAGAAGGCGAGGCCGAAGACGGGGCAGGATGCTTTTTTTGTCAGTCGGGTTAGTGATACCGGTGCTGTGGCTTTTGGGGTGGTAGGTTCTCTCTTCTTCTTCTTTCCATATATATTATATATGCCTTGGTGTATGGGGTGTTAATGTGGGTGGAACAGGCCGACGGGGTGGGAGGGTACTCCCTCAGCGGGATCGATTCAGCGGACTTCTCGCATACGCTTTGCGAAGACATGGCGGAGATATCGTATCATTCCGAAGTACCGATGAGGGCGGATATGTTAATCGAAGCCGGATACATTTCAGCATGCAGCAATCCCAACGTCCTCGGAGGTGGTAGCACAGCATGTGTCGGTATCGCGAAACCAGACGGAACCATGGAGGCTGCAAAGTACGTCCTCCACCTACTCTATCAAATATACCACAAGTTTATGTACTAACTATCGTACAGTCTAGGCGACTCCGGCTTCGTAATCCTTCGAGGAGGCAGGGTACATCATACTTCACAACCACAGACACATGCTTTTAATACCCCCTTCCAGCTGTCTGTTATCCCGCTGGAGGTAATCGAACAGGCTAGGAAATTCGGCGGTCCGATCCCCATCAGCGACCGTCCTCGCGATGCACACGTTGATATCCACGATCTCCAGCACGGCGACGTTTTAATCTTCGCTACGGATGGATTATGGGATAACTTATCCGCTCAAGACGTCCTACGTCTCGTATCGAATGAAATGGTAGCAGCGGGCGGGTGGATAGAAACACCGGGTCACGGTATCCAACCCGGGGAGGATTTATCCAGATTAGTAGACGAAGACGGGGAGAAGGCTTCGTTGCAGGGTGTGATCGCGAAGAAGGTTGCGTCCAAGGCGAAGGATATGAGTGTTAATACCAAGGTCGATGGACCGTTTGCGAAAGAGGTTAGGAGGTATTTCCCGGGAGAGGTGTATCATGGCGGGAAGAGGGATGATATCTGTGTGCTCTGCTGTGTAGTTGTCGAGGTACTCCTCCCTTCTCTTCCCTCTCCTATATCATCATACGATTGAGTACTAACGATCGAATAGTGGGCCGTCCCGACCCCCAAGGTTGAAAAGCCAGAGACATCAACAGAAGACGCAGATAAAAAGGTAGAAACATCCCCAGCAGACCAGTCGCCAAATACACCAGATCAACAACCCCCCACCACCCCGCTCCCCATCCCCCCCCTTCCATCATCTCAAACCCCTCCGGCCGAAGAAGAGCCCCCGCAGAAGGAGGAAGTCCTGTCCGCGTTTGTCGCAGATCACTTAAGCGTACGTGGACTCCCCGGCGGCGGAGGACCAGGTGCGCCTTCTCCCAGGTTATAAAGGGGGGTTTAATACGTTATTATAAAAATCATTAAGGACGAGGATACCATTTTCGCTTTCCGTTGAGCATATATATACACTGGACTTTTTTTACTTCTCGTTCCCTTTATGGAATGGGATGATGGTGGTAGGAGGGGTGTTCAATATCTAGATTTTTTTTGGTTCTTATGTAATTATGTACACTAGGACAGGACCGTCGGCATGATGATTGCTCTGTGGTTTTTTCTTTATTCTTTTTTATCAGTTCGGATACCTAGGTATTACATGGAGCGCTTCATGGCCTTGTTTCTTTCAAGTTTTCCCCTTTTTTACTATTACTTTCTGTGGATAATTGTATAGAAATTCTGAGGTCGTGGATGGTAGCAAATCCAGGTTTTCAGATACTCAATAAATATATGAGAACGGCTTTAAAAAACGTCATGGTAATAAAAAAAAGCTGGATTATGAAAATAAACTAAGCCCGCAAAAAGAATATGCCCAACTCCAAAAATTATATTCAATTATTCCTACCTGATATCACAGCATATAAATGCAGAAGACAATATCGTTGTTTAAGCACTAGCAGCCGCCCCACCGTTACCAAAAACACCACCGCCACCCTCGGCCTTCCCGATCAACTTCTTCATACTACCCCATTCGTCGCCCCTAACACCCTCCACACCGCCCAGGTCACCGCCGACTTCAAAGATAGTAATCGTGGAATCTAACCCGCCGACAGCGATTCTACGTCCATCCGTCTCCTCCCAGGCTAGTTTATTCAAACTCCTGGTTAATAAAGATGTAGCTCCCGCTCTAACCGTCGGTGAAACCTTCGCGATGGGTACTTCCACATCAACCGTTAGATCCCATACCTCCAAACTACCCGCCCCGTCGACTAATCCGAATACGCCGGGTTTCACAGGCGACCATTTAGCATCGTAGACTACATCTTCCCTCGCGAAGTCCATTAATGGCGTCGCAACCAGTGATTGCGCGCCGGGAACGACGGCGGCAGCGGTGGCGGCGGGTGGTCTGGCTTTCCACAGTTTTACCGACCAGTCCAGGCTGGCGGATAATACTAGGTCTCCGAAGTCGACGGGACCTTTGACGGGGTGGAAGTCGATGGACATTATGGGACCTGCGTGGCCGCGGTAGGAGATTCGTGGTTCCACGCCGGCTTTTGCGCCTGCGCGGTCGTAGCGGTGGCAGGGGTATACCCCGCCCTCCTCTGTGCCGACTAGGAAGTATGTTGGATCCGAGTGTGGGAATGCCATGCATGTTGGTGCTAGATCGTCGTTCCGCCCGGGGCTGGGGGAGGTTAGTTCCAGGACTTCCAGGGGATTGGCGAGCATATCCATCGACCAGCCGCAGACGAGGCCGTCTGTTGAGCAGCTGACTATGTTGTTTGCGTTTTGCGTGCCGACGACTTGGACGCTGTAGACCGGGTGGGAGTGGCCGGAGCCGGTGAGGGGGCTTCGGAGGACGGATTGGGATTTTGCGCGGGTGTCCCAGATTAAGACTTGTCCTGAGTATGCGCCGCCGATGATTAAGTTTGGATGGTAGGGGCTGAAGCGGGCGGTTAGGACGTCGGATTGAGCGTGGAAGATGTATTCCGGTCTATCGTGCAGGTGGAGGTTCCATACTTGTACTAATCCGTTGGGATCGTGGGGGGCGGAGGGGTTCTTGGTGTAGGCTGCTAATACCAGTTCCGGGAATTTGGGGGAGAAGTGGATATCGCTGACGATCCGCTTTTTGGACCATCTGTCCGAGTAGAATTGGATTGTTTCTTTGATTTTACGGCCGCCGGAGTCTTCGTCGCTCGTGGAGTGGCCGAGACCGTAGTCTGCTAGGATGTCGTAGTCTTGGTCCAACGCCCGTTCCATCACTTTCGTGGAACGTTCGATAAAGTCTGCGAATTCGGTGGTCGATGTGATGACTTGTTTCTCCTCGTCGTCCAGTTCGCGGACTTTGGCGGCTCTGCTGTCCTTTTCATCTTGTATTATATCCGCCGCGTCGGCTTCTCTGGCTTGTAAGGCTGCGATTTCATCTTCTAGTTCCTTTATGCGGTCTTTTAGTTCTTGTTCTTCCTCTGGGTTTTTGGTGGCCGGTTCGCCTTCGGCGTCGACTTCGATGTCGTCTGTGCCTACGCCTGTTGAGAGCCAGGATTCGGTCGTTTGTACTTGTTTGCTGTAGGTTACTATTTCTTTCGTTGCGGTGGGGGGTGCGTCGTAGATTACCCGTGGAGCGACGGTGGTGAGGACTTGGTGGGATATTGTTGCTAGTGTATGTTGTGATGATTCGGTGCTATTATCTCAATTAACTGCTATTCCTCCAAAAGATGAATACGGCAGAGGGTTTGGTGGAGGAAAGGGGGGGGTAGGGGAAGAGAAAAGGCATACAGGGGAACAGCGTACTGGGCGGAAGTATGTTCGGAGACGTTGGATTCGGCGGCACTCAGCACCGAGGTAGGTCTACTTATGCTCTTTTTGCTGGAGGGGCCTGCCGAACCGGGTCTGCCTTCGCCGATGATCTCGTGGATTAGGCTGTCTATATCGTCTAAACGGGCGGGGCCTCGGACTGCCTGTGGGGATGCGAACTGTTAAGGACTTGTTAGAGAGAGCTTTATAGCATGGGGGGGTATGCATAGGGGGTTTGAGGAAGGGAGGTACCTCAGTTTCGCCCGACCTAGAGGTAGAAAACTGGTCTCGCCGCAGCTCGCGCTGGCGTTTGAGAGCTTCGAGTTTGGCTCGCTTTGCGAGGATCTCTTCTTTTCGGGAGGACATCCTGGTGGTGTAGATGCGAAGGTCGACTGCGGCGTAGTAGGAGCAGGGAATTGTGATTTCACTTTCGGTGAGTGGCTTCACCGGTTTCCCCCCTTTTGGTTGTGTATGTACCGCGAGGTAATGTGTCGGTAGACGCCAATTGGGAGCAGGGGCGTCGGTTGGAGGGGGTTCTAGGAGCGGTGGTGGTATGGAGGTTGGAGATGTCAGGAAAGAGAAGGAGAAGGGAGACGTGGAGAAGTTGAAGCAGCGAAGCTTCGTGTTGTCTGTTGTTGCTGTTGGAGCTTCCCCGGACCACCCTAGATGCACGGGGAGGTACCGGGTGGCGTCCCCGGAGTACACCGGGACCTGCCAATATGGATATCTCTGAGTCTTCCTTCCTCTTTCTTCTTCTTCAACATCACCATCTATCTTCCCCTTCATAGCATCGTCATTGTCATAGCCAAATTACATACATACCATAAGCGACCACCGGGCACTTTACATACCCCTCGGACATAGACTTCATACTACTTTATTGGCGACAGCAAAAGGACTATAAAAAAGATGCATCCCTCGCGACGCGCCTACGTCGAGGAAACAGTAAGCTTCCCCATCTTCCCCAAAATATATCCTATTCCAAGAACCTCTAACGTTTATACTCACATCCAGAAAGATGAAGATGAGGACATGGGCATCTCCATCGACCAAGTCCGTAAGTGACCCTTTCTTACCTTATCCACCCCTACCGTCCCAAATATTCTAATAGGAAGTATAGCAACGGACCACGACTACGTCCTCCCCTCGATCTCCGGTATCGCCCCAGAAAAAGCCTCCGCCATAATCCAACAATTCGACAAGAAGAAACGCGCAGCAGCGATAACAGTACCGACAGACGACAACCGCGTCCGGGCCAAACTCCGCGAACTCGGTGAACCGATCACACTCTTTGGGGAAGAAAAGAGCGATAGGAGAGATCGATTACGCGCTTTACTCGCCGCGCAATTAGAGGCTGCCGATGGCGTTCGTGGGGGTGATGCTGGTGGCGATGATGTGGATATGGCTGATGCCGATGAGGAGGCTGGTGGGGAGGTTGAAGAGGAGTTTTATACGGAGGGAATACCGGAGTTACTTTCTGCGCGACAGCATATCGCACGATTTTCGCTGGAGAGGGCGAGGGATAGGTGTGAATTGCAGAAGGCGGAGAGCACGGTACAATTGAAGGAACACATCAAGCACAGGAAGGAGTTGAAGGATCGGTTGGCCGGGTACAATCTATTCGGAACACAGCTGGCCGGTGATCGACCTGTGGCAATCGCGAGGTTTTCGAACGACTCGAAGACTATTGCGGCGGGGAACTGGGATGGTGGGATCAGATTGCTTTCGGTACCGAATATGGATGTCGTACGGACGTTGAGAGGCCACAAAGATCGAGTTGGAGGTGTATCCTGGTCTCCGATGCAGGACTTATCGGAGGAGGCAGCGAGTTTGGTATCCGGTGGTGCGGAAGGAGATATTCATCTGTGGAACATGAAGCAGGATACCCCCGTCGCAAGTTTACTAGGGCACGGAGGACGGGTGTGTAGAGTCGAATACCACCCGTCGGGGAGATACGTCGGGTCTGCATCATACGATACAACATGGAGGTTATGGGATGTGGAGACAACGAGCGAACTATTGATACAAGAGGGACATTCGAGAGAGGTATTCGCGATTTCTTTCCAACACGATGGAGCTTTAGTCGCTACGGCGGGGCTGGACGCTATCGGACGAGTGTGGGATTTGAGAACCGGGAGAACGATCATGATCTTGGACGGACATATCAAAGAAGTCCACGGACTGGCGTTTTCGCCGAATGGATATCAGGTGGTTAGTACCTCTAGCGACCATACGGCAAAAGTATGGGACGTGAGAAAGGTTAGATGTATATCCTCCATCGGAGCTCATACATCGCTAGTTAGCGACGTAAGATTCTTCGACGGGGGAGTTGATACAGGTAGAACGTTAGATGATGGAGAGATCGAAATGGGGGATCGGGGCAAGTATTTTGTTACTGGAGGATTCGACAAGATGGTCAATATCTACAGCGCGGATGATTGGGCATTGGTGAAGAGTCTGCCAGGGCATTCGGGCAACGTTCTGAGTGTGGATGTCTCGAAGGATGGGAAGTTCATATTGAGCAGCGGGCACGACCGGACGTGTAAACTGTGGGCCAGAGATGATGTTGAGCTTTAAGTTTCCCGCCCTTCCTTTCCATCCTCCAATATAATACACTTCCCGAGGATTCGATAATGTAATAGATATGATCTATAGCTTTAGAGGGAAGTGGTATGAGATGATGATATGGACAAAAAAAAGCGCAAGATAGTAGTAATGTAATATACAAAGAATACGCCCTCCAAGCCCCTTCCTCTTCAACCTCGGGTTGCAACCCCTCCACAAAAGCTCTAGTAATCCTCAACTCTTTCCGTTCTCCTCCACATGCTCTCCTTCCTTTCTACAATTCCTCCAAATAAGTCGCTTGATATTGGATGGATTTCACGACATGAAAAATCGTGCAATTAATAAATAAAATAGAAAGATGTCGGTGGTTTTTTTTATAAGAGCTCATGAATGGGATATCATTTTATTTATTGGTGGTTTTGAGTGATTGGGTTTATGTTATTTAAGCCTTCGCCTTGGAGTCGCTGGCAGCAAGGTTTACGAGGTAAGCTTCCAGGTCGAATTTCGGGTCATCGGGATTGCTGATGACTATTATATCTCATTGTATTAGTATTTAACGATACGTAGAATAAGTGTAGAACATGAGAAATACCGGTATTTCGCTGGTCAGGCGGCAACAAGCTCTTCTTGTACTCGGCCTTGGCCTGCTCTATTAACTTCTCCTTGCGATCCCATTCCTGCTTCGCGTGGTGGTCGGCTTCTTGCTTGTAAAGAGTCCGCTGGTGCTGGAAGCCGTAAAGGACGCCGAAGCCGAGGAAGGACCAGCGGAGGATCTGTAATTCCAAATTTTCCGTTAGTTTTGGATACTCAATTGATAGCGATGATGATGGTATCGGGTGGTGGCGGTCGAGTGGCAGTCGGCATGTGAAGTTATTATCGCCACCGCCAAAACATCACCACCGCCACTTCTGCCACCGTCGGAACCGGTTTGATACAATAGAAGAAGCAGAAGAATGGACGGGGACATACGTTTCCTGCAGGAGTGGCCATTGTGGATATATTAATGGCGAGGGAGAGTGGTGAGTAGGGAGGATGGATGGAGGTTAGGTCGGGTGGGAGATAATTGATAATACAATGAACCGAGGGGAGAAGTCGTGAATGAGAAATTTAATTTTTTTTCGTTCTCTTAGCTACCAAAAACGACGGGAAGCCTTTTCTCCGTCGTTTGGTTTGTTCGCGAGCAACCGGGGACGACTCCCGGTTTCTGTTTACCTTGTTTTTGCCCCTGGGGGTGGATACCGAGGTATATCTCCCGTCGTTTGTAGCACAGCTTATATAATCCCAGAGACAATGGCCCGGTGCAACCATCCCGTCTTCGACGACATGTCTTGCTGTTATGCTCCCGGAGGCCTGTGTTGCCTGTGTTGGTTGGTGTCTTGGATCAAGTATACCAGTCGACGGGTACCAAACACGCGACGCCCCTCAATTCTTATCTATGCAAGTACTTGGTTACGACTCTATTCACATACGATCCTCGAGGTTTGGGAGATAAAATAAAATAATTAAAAAATAATTAAAAAATAAAGATAAAAAAATAATAAATCAGGAGAGGAAAATTGTCCAGGCAAAAAAGGAGTCCAGTCGCGGATCAAAACGATTACGTATGATACAAATGCTAGTATGGTTTAATTAGATTAAGTGTCCTGATATGATACACGCTGGGAAGCAAAAATGCAAGATCCGGCGATGCAATTATCGTCAATGGGATACTCGCATTGGCTGGTTGTCTGTCTTGCTGCAATGAGCTGAGGCCTGTTATAGGAGAGGGACGGGCTGCAGAGAGGCACGAGAGGCACGAGAGGACAGCCTGTTGATTTCTATGGTGGTGGTGGGTGGTGGTGTATAATTAGCTAAACCTCCACACTACACTTTATTATATTAAGCACAGGCTTCAGCCCACTAGTCTCCGTTCCAACACTATCAACTTATCTCTATCACTATCATTGTCGCTGTTGGTGTCGTGTCATCTTCACCTTCATCTTCATCTTCACCATCTTCACCATCCTGCCGTTACGTGAGTCTATTCTCCCCGATCAATTGATGGATGGTCCGCCCGAGTACCGAATCATAAACTAATATTGCGCGTTTGCCCTGCTTCCTTCCGAACCAGCTCACTTGTACTTCGCACATAATTACCCACACTGTTGACCAAGAACACCACCAAATCAGCCTCCAATGGCAGACCAGTCCAGTGTCCGCCAGAGGAAGAAAGGCCGGGGCACCACTCCCGGTCCTTCCTCTGACGATGAGGTTCTCTCCAAGGCCATCTCCAGAAATGCTGCCTCGTCGAGTTCGTCCAAGAAGAAGAGAAGCGTTGGCCATCTTATCACCTTCACCATTGTCACCGCTCTTGCCTTCTTCACCAGATTCTACAAGCTGAATCATCCCAATGAAGTCGTCTTCGATGAAGTCCACTTCGGAAAGGTACTTCTTTCTTTCTCCTTCCCTTATTATGAACCTAAGAATTGACGGAAAGCTAACATACAATCAATAGTTCGCATCTTTCGTACGTACTATATAATACCGATACACCTCAGAATCCAATTGGCCTTGTATGCTCATATAGATATTTGTTTATTGTAGTACCTCCAAAGGACATACTTCTTCGATGTCCATCCTCCGTTCGGAAAGCTGCTGTTCGCCCTCATGGGCTGGTTCGTCGGCTTCGACGGTGACTTCAAGTTCGACAACATCGGAGACTCCTACATCGATCACAAGGTCCCATATGTCGCTTTCCGCACAATGCCTGCCCTCCTCGGTTCCCTCACGGTCTCTGTCGTCTACCTCACCATGTGGGAGAGCGGTTACTCTGTCCCTGCTGCTCTCCTCGCTGCCGGCCTTGTCCTCTTTGGTACGATACCCAACAATAACAACTATATATCTTTAGAATCCAGATGGAGCTAACTGAGGCTGTAGATAACGCCCATGTTGGCCAGACCCGATTGATCCTGCTTGACGCCACCTTGATCTTCTCCATGGCCTGCTCCATCTTCGCCTATGTTCGATTCTATAAGATGCGACATGCTCCATTCTCCAGAAAGTGGTGGAAGTGGCTCCTCCTCACCGGTGTCGCTCTGTCCTGTGTCATCTCCACCAAATACGTCGGTGTCTTCACCTTTGTTACCATTGGAACTGCTGTCGCTATTGACCTCTGGGGTCTCCTCGACATCAACACTGGACTCAGCATCCAAGAGTTCGGATACCACTTCTTGGCCAGAGCTGTCGGTTTGATCGTTGTCCCATTCTGCTTCTACCTCTTCTGGTTCCAGGTCCATTTCGCCATCCTCTACAGAAGCGGAACTGGTGATGACTTCATGACCCCGGCTTTCCAGGAAACCTTGGCCGATAACTTGATGACACTTTCCAGCGTCAACATCCACTACTATGACACCATCACCATCCGCCACAAGGACACCAAAGCTTACCTCCACTCCCACACTGCCAGATACCCACTCCGTTATGAAGACGGCAGAATCTCCTCCCAGGGACAGCAGGTTACCGGATACCCACACAACGACACCAACAACCAGTGGATCGTCCTCCCAGCTGCCGACCTCCCCGAGCAGAAGACCAACCTCAATGTCAAGAGCGGTGATGTCATCCGTCTCAAGCATTTCTCCACCAACACCATTCTCTTGTCCCACGATGTCGCTTCTCCATACTACCCCACCAACCAGGAATTCACAACTGTCGATCTCGAAACCTCTGTTCAGCGCATCAATGACACTCTCTTCGAACTCAAGCTCGAAGGTGTCCGTGTAGGACATGACTTCAAGACCATGTCCGGTCAATTCAAGCTCCTCCACTACCCCTCCAAGGTCGCCATGTGGACCCATACCAAGCCACTCCCAGAATGGGGCTTCAAGCAGCAGGAAATCAACGGCAACAAGAACGTTCAGCAAACGTCCAATCTTTGGTTCGCTGAGGATATCCCATCTCTGCCAGAAAATGACCCACGTAACGATAAGACACCAAAGAAAGTCAAGACCCTTCCATTCTTGGTCAAGTGGTTCGAGCTCCAGCGCGCCATGTTCCACCACAACAACGCTCTTACCTCGTCCCACCCTTACTCCTCCCACCCAATCCAGTGGCCATATCTCCTCCGTGGTGTCTCCTTCTGGACTAAGAATGATACCCGCGAGCAAATCTACTTCCTTGGTAACCCAATCGGATGGTGGTTGGCCTCTTCCCTTCTCGCCGTCTTTGCCGGTATCATCGGTGCCGACCAGGTCACCAAGCGTCGTGGAATTGACGCTCTAGACTTCCGTACCCGCTCGAGACTGTACAACTCCACCGGATACTTCTTCGTCGCATGGGCTACCCATTACATCGCTTTCTTCATCATGGGACGTCAGCTCTTCTTGCACCACTACCTCCCTGCCCATCTCGCCAGTTCGCTGGTAACAGGTGCCCTCCTCGACTTTGTCTTTAACAGTGAGGGACAAGACGAGACCGTTCCCGAGCACGTTAAGGCCGCGCAATCCGGTAAGAAGCCGGTTGTCAGGACATTGACTGGTGTTTTGCCATCGAGCCCCACCGAGCCTACCAAGGCTACCGCGCTTTCATGGATCGTTGGAGGTGTTATCTTGACCGCCGTCCTTGGAGGCTTCTTGTTCTTTGCCCCATTGACATATGGAAGCCCTGGATTGTCGGTTGAGCAGATCCTACAGAGGAAGTGGCTAGGATATGATTTGCATTTCGCCAAATAAACAACAATACTAAACAGGGGTTGAAATTAGTAGGAGGGAGGGAGTAAGGTTAGTGGAGGGAATGGTTTGAAGCGTTGAGTTTCAGGGAAAGAGGAAAGAAATAGCAGTTTTTTTGTTACCCACCTTTGACCTTTCATACATGAATGGAAGCGAGGGTTTCTCTTGGTTCTTTTTTTGTTTTCAATGGGTGCATCCTGGATGGGCATATATATCATTACTAGTGCTGCACACATACATTTTCCCCTCTTACTTTTTTTTACTAACGAACTGACTAACTAAACATCAAGATCGGGGTGGAATGAAGAGGGGGGGGTTCCATTTTTATGTTTTCCTTTGGAGTTGTTATTGTTCCTCTCTCTCTTCTGTTTTTAAGCTATTAAAAGTGTAAATATCAGTTTTATTCAATTGATTAGTCGGACTTCATATTCGTGCCCTGGTGCCCCCGTAGATTACTCATTTCTTTGGTTCAGATACATTGTATCGATATAAACAGTGAGGTGTAGCATATTGCAATGTGGTTCCTAGCCAATTGCTACAGCCGAAATATAAACCCAACCACGTGACCGACAAAACCTCTTTTGCAACGTCCAACAACCCACCTTTTTACCTAACGTCACGACATCCTTTTATACATTAAACCCCACCATACTTCTCCCCCGCCATACTCTTCGACACCCAATTGGCGTGAGGGGTTTTGTTTTTATTCAATGTACTCCCTCCAGTTGAGGAGGGGTGTTGCTCGGAGCCAGATATGGCAGACGTCGGCGCTTCAGGGCTCGCTGTGTGAGGAGGTGGTGTTACAGCAGACGAGGGGGTTTAGTGGGTCCAGAAGGTTGTGGGAGGAGAAGAAGGATGATGAGGAGACTGCTGCTGCTGCCGCTGGGGGGGATGCCGCGAAGCGTGGGTGTTCTCTTACTATAATATGAGTTACGTACGGTTACTAATATGGTCAATTGGTATCTACAGCTAGGGTAATCCCCAAAATGAACTTTGCGGAATTAATGAAGAAGGCATCGAGTCTGCGACAATCGGTGTTCAAGAAACCACCAGAGGCGTCGGCGACGTTTAATCCCGCTGCTCCCACTGCGACGCCCGCTCCTCCACCACCGGTATCGGTCCCGCAGCAGGAGAGGAGGAGGACGGAGGAGGTACCGACGGATTTAATCTCCTCTTCTGCCAGGACGTTCGAAGGTGCAAACACCGATCGTCGGGCGGCGAGGTTGGCGAGGCATAAAGCTAGATTACTACAAGAGGGCACGCAACCACGAAGGCAGGAACCGCAACCGCTTACGATTTCGGATCGGGAGACTCAGGCGCAGGATAGAGCGTTCGCGCAGGCTGGGGCGTTCGTAAGGGGTTACGATGGCGGTAAGGGGGCCGTAGGCAGCGGAGGGTTTACTATCAAACGCGTCGGATCGGTGGCGAAGGATGGAGGGATGACGTTTCAAGAGAGGCTTAAGATGGCTAGGATTGCTAGGGGTGTTAGTCCGGATCTTGCGGCTGATCAGAAGGCTCAACAGCAGCAACAACAGTTTGAAGATGATGAGAGCAGGCAGATACCCGATGGACCTAGGATTACAACCCTCCCGCCAAGAACACCGCTAGGTCCCCGAACAGCCAGAGCACAAGGTCCCCGCGGCGTCAGAACGGGAGGAGGAGGAGGAGGACCAGGAGGACCAGGAGGACCAGGAGGACCAGGAGGACCAGGAGGACCAGGCGGTGCCCGAGGACCTCGTGTGCGCAAGACTCGTGCGGCATTGGCATCACAACGTGAAGCCGAACGAGTAGAAGAACAAGGAATGGACGGCAGCTGGAACGCCATAACCTCGAATCCTCAACCCGCACCACCGGGTACCATCGAACCCCATCCCGTCTACGACACCACAAAACCCTACCATGCCGACGTCGGCGATCTAAGCCGCTGGATACCGGCCATGGGTGCCGGAAGCACCATTGCGGCTAAGAAACTACAATGGGTCGGAAAACCGAAGAACGAGAAGATGATCGAGTACGCCCCGAAGGCTTTACTAGGAGATGGAATCTTGATCCCCGGGGAGGTGTTCAAAGCTACCGGCTTGACCAAGGGAGCTGTCTCAGCACAGGTTGAAAAGGCGTTAAGCATAGCCGAAGCTGGGGTTTTGAAAAATCCAACTTTCGGAGGTCGGAACAGGGTCAAATTCTTGGAGGTCCTGAGGGGGAAGGTTGGTGTCAGCGGGGAGGCTAGGGCGTAGTTTTTGACTACTATGAGGGGGTGTGTATATAGCTGCTAGGGTGTGTGTATAAACAACTTTCCCTTTTTTTTTAATCAGGAGGAGAGGCTCTCCTTCATGGAGGCTTTTTTCTGGAATATAATTGTATATTATTCGAGAGTGTATAAACTTTTTTTACATAACAAAAAAAGGAGGGTAGAAGGGGTCACGAAATCGAGCTGGAACAATACTAACAGGTACTTACACGATTGACTTCTCTTTTATATACTGTTCGAACCTAGTATCAAAACCCACAAGTTATATCACAAGTAATCTAGAAACACATACCCCTCTGCGTAATAAGAATCTAGATTCAAACAAAACGAGCTATAGATATGATTGTCTCCGAATTACATATAACAGCAAGACAAATTTCTCGAGGCAAAGGGTAAAATAAGCCCAGGTAAGCATCAGGATATCGTTAACCGTCTAAACAAGGTGAATTCAAGTATAAAACCAACAAGCTGAAGCCAGGACGGGTTTTCGAACCTCAACCTTCAAAAGAATCGGTCAGGGTAAAAGGTACGGATATAAAACTCAAGGCAGCTCTCTCACAACAAGGTCTTTTGTCCCCGAAAACGTGAGAACAGAATTCTAGAAACCATTGAAAAGGAATCGACCCACAAAGGACCAAGAAGACCGGTAGTAATATATAGCTTTTTAGGTTTTCTGCTTTTTCTTCGAAGTCTCAAAAAAGGAAAATTGATATATCTGTACAAGGGAGAATGAAGAATAAGAAACAAAAAAAGGTCGTTATATAGAAACAAAGGAAATACGTGGATATCACCAAAGGGGAATCCGAGGGGTAAGAATAGTATATCCATCACATGGTTTAAAAAGGAACCAGTGTATAAGAGAACACAAAAAAAAGGGAATTCATCAATAGTAGTAATAATAGTAATAACTCCACAAAAAGGCCCGGGGGTTTAGTGTCTTTTTTCTAGTAGTGTAATTTGGTTTATGGGGTTTATGAATGTGGTTTTTTTTATGTCATGACGGTCTTTTTTTTTGTCTTTTTTGATTTATTGGTTTTCGAAATCGACTATGCGTTTCGGGGGCTGCGAAGAGGAGACAAGTGATCCTTCTCGTTTCCTCTTCGCTAGACTAAAGGGTTGGTCTTAGATTCGGGAACGACTCCATTGCTTTCCTTCTTGACTTCTACCCTGAAGGTTCGTTAGTTTCTTTGATTTGGTTTATGTCGTAGGAAGGCGGGAAGCTACTCACATGATAGGGGCTCCGTCGTCCTCTTCCTCTGCTAGCAGCTTTTCACATTCGAGGGCTGCCATACATCCCGAACCTGTAGCATTATTGTTAGCTATTTTCGTAATAATTTATTATCAAAGGAATATAGACTTACCGGCACTGGTAATTGCTTGACGGTATTTCTTGTCCTGGACGTCTCCAGCTGCGAAGACACCCTTCACACTGGTCTCTGTTGTTCCCGGGACGGTTATGACATATCCATCTTCATCGACGTCCAGCTGCGACTTAACCAAAGACGTAGCAGGCACATGTCCAATAGCATAAAACAGGCCGTTCGCCTCCAATTCCCTCGTCTTGCCGTCCCTGTTATCCTTGATAACTAAGGTTTTCAGTAGCTTATCACCCTTAGCTTCAACCGCCTCGGTGTGGAACAAAACCTCGACTTTGGGATGCTTCAACAGCCTGTTTGCCATAATATTCGACGCCCGAAGTCTCTCTTTCCTGACGAGGACGTAGACTTTGGAACCGTATTTTGTCAAATACAGCGCCTCTTCGGCCGCCGAATCACCACCACCGATCACGACCAACGGTTTGTTCCTGAAGATGGGAACGGCGCCGTCGCAGACAGCGCAAGCGCTGATACCGCTCTGCCAGTAGGTCTGCTCACCGGGTAAATCTAACCGTTTGGCACTCGCCCCGGTGGCTAGAATTATGGCATCTGCGGTCCGTGGTTCCTCGTCTTCGGCCCATTCGAGCCAGTACTTGAACGGTCTGGACGATAAATCTAGTTTTGCGACGGTTTCGGTGATGATTTCGGTACCGAAGTGGAGGGACTGCTTTCGCATGTTATCCATGAGGTCGGGACCCGTGATGCCTGTTGGGAAACCTGGGAAGTTTTCGACGTCGGTGGTGGTGGTCAGTTGGCCGCCGGCGGCCATGCCGTTTGCTAGCATGCCTTCGTATAGAACGGGTTTTAGCTCGGCGCGGGCGAGGTAGATTGCTGCCGTGTGAGCGGCGGGGCCGGAGCCGATGATGACGACTTTGTTGTGGGATTTGGCGGACATGGTGGATGTATCGTGAGCAGAGGTAGAGAAGGCAGAACGGGAGGAGGGGAGGGGGTTGAAGGAGGGGTTTTGGATTTGATTCTTGTTCTTCTCCTGCTGCTGCTGCTGCTTTGTTGAGAAGAGGAGTGTTGCGACACCGGCAGATGCGCCAACGATGGGCCGGAATCGGGCAGCCGCGAGGGACGAACGAAGGAAAAACCTCGGTGACAACGTGGTGAATATTTTATGTGGCAGTCTTCCTTATTTTATTTTTTTTGTATTTTTTATGAAGTCGAGGAGGAGGGAAGGTTATAGTGGTGGTGATGGTGGTGGTGAAGTGGTTGGGGGGTTGAGAAGAGAAGGTGGGTGGAGGTTGTGGCAGTTAATATATTCAATCCAAGCAGAGCAGAGATTTAGCCTAGCTACGACTGCACTAATTATAACCAAGCAGCCTGTCAGTGACCTCAACCACCCTGATGCTATGAACCAGCCGAGGTATTGCAATGGCAGCCCTGCAGGTATATATATCAGCAGCTAAGTAGGTAAGTGGATAGGGGGGTCGGGTAAGATCGAGGAAGAGGGAGAGAAAGAGGTGAAGCAGTACTAACTGGCGATATATAACTATAGTTATAGCTAGCTATAGCTCGGTATTTATATTCCAACCACCTCTAAAGCGGAGCTGACAATTCTTGACAAACGCCTGAAGAGACCCGGGGCCTAGATCCACGAAGCCTTCGAAAGAACGGGAAATTCTTAAGTAATACTGCAACTGATAGCGGCGGCTGATCCGATTTCAGGGCGACCTCTGCTTTGGAATTGGGAAGCTAGCTAGTCTGCTTAGTAGTTATCAGATGCGAGCCGGCAGGAGGGTTCCAAGGCTCTGGATTGGACGCGGCTTGCACTCGCACTGGCTTGCACCTGCACTTGCAGAGCACCGAACTGCACTGCACCGTAGTTACTGCACTTATGTAGGCTTGGGGATGGGAGGATGGGGGCCTATGATGCAATGGGGTTGGATCTGATGCAGGAGACCGTGAGCTAGACCATGCAGGGTTATTATCGTGCCCTATTCGGTCTATCTTTTCGATGCCCTTATACGACGGTGGCTAGATCTGATATACGGTACGTATAGTTCTATATTATCATATATCCAAAAAAGAAAGTATCCAGGAAAGAGAAGGAGGAGGAAGAAGTTGGAATTGTCAGTATATTATATCAATGCTCCCTCCCCTTCTATATGTGATTCGTGATGTGATACGATATAAAATAGATTACTTCATCACAACCACTGCACCCAATTGAAAAAAAAATACGAAGTTTCTATGGGGGATATGTAGTGTGCTATTCCCTCCCTTCGGTCTGCATGAACTTCGAAAATCTGTTGCTTTGTCATGACTCGAGCGTCCAGACCAACCAACCAACGGTCCAGAAACAGTCCGCCCTCGCCGCCTGACAAATCCAACAGCACAGGCCATTACTCGAGTCAACCCGACCCAGAAAAACTGTTACCTGTTCCATCTTACCTTTTCCCACTAGCAGCTCATTACTTAAGACTTAGTTACACCGCATTGGATCTTTTTTTTTTCGGTTTGCGTCCCCCATACTAGGTTTGCGTATGCATTATAATGCAAATTTGCTGTGTAATAAGTCTGTGCTAATACTCAACAGTTCCCAAGTACCCAAGTTCCATATTATGCGTGTGCCCCAAACCTTGCTCGATAATTATGCAAAGGGGATCCGGGAAGGGGGTGAATTTTATCTCGTCGACAAGGGTGAATCTGTGAAGAGATGAACTGACCAAAAAAAAAAAAAAACTTCGGAACTTGCCGTTTTCGTCGACCCCGAGGATTCGGTCCGAAGCGGCACACTGGCTCTTAACTACATACACCGCACCCACGAAAAGGAATTGCATTCCAATGCATTCCAATGCAATCCCTGAGGCTCTGCAGCTCCGTCATGTTCTGTGCCGTGCCCGAAGTGAAATTGCAACAAGTTTACCAAGTGCATTAGAGTTGACAGTTGACAGTTGCGGCTGTGCCTATTCATAGCTTTTAGCTTACCTGTATCAAAACAATGTTGCACAATGTTGGAAATGCGAATACCGAAGCTCGTATCGGCATGCACTAGTATTGATATTACTGTGCACTGTGCATATATACCCTGGAGTATAAGCTGTGCGTTAAATTGGCAATGACGACGACTGAAATATTATTATATACGCAATTGTGGCGTAGCTAATAGCCGCGCTTGCGGTCGACAACATTGATCAACTTCTTCCCCTCCGCCCGTAGCTTCAAATTAATCGCCACGATATCGAGACATCTTTCGAAGTAACTGACGCCGGCGCCAGAGATGTGTGGGGATATATACTTTTTTTTAAAACAAAGTTAGAATCAATAACCTTAATCCACGAATTATTAATATAGATGAAGAAGAGTAACTTACCACATTGGGCGCGTCCCATAGTGTATGCTCCTTTGGAAGAGGCCTGTTGAAATATCCAGTCAGTATGTAGATATCATGCGTATTAAACGAGGAAATGCATACTCCGGATCGACGACATCCAACGCCGCCCCTCTCAACCCCCCCTTCTCAACCCCCTCCCTCAACGACTTCTCCAACTCCTCAGTGACCACAATGGGCCCTCTACTAATATTCACCAAAAACGGACTGGTCCCCGTCTCTTTTACAATCTCAAACTCCTCTTTCCCCATCAATCCCCTCGTATCATCCGTCAACGGCACCGAAAACACAAGCACATCGAACCCCTCCCTCAAAAACTCATGAAAACTCGCTCTATCGGTCCCGCTCCACCACTTCACCGGGAACTCACCCTCCTTATCACCTGTTCGGGGGACAATATACCCATTATCCCGTCTACTCTCTTTGGTAGGTTTGGGATGGGCGGTGTAGGCGTGTACTTCCATTCCTAAGGCGTGGGCTACCCGACCGACTTGTCGGCCGATAGAGCCGTAGGAGAAGATTCCGATCTTTTGGGTTACGAGGTCGCGGATGGGGTTTGTGGTGAAGCTGCCCCAGTTGTTTGCCCATTTGTGTTCTTTTTGCCAGTTGTCGAAGGTGCGGAAGCGGTGGGTGTGTGCGAGGAGATGGCCGATGACCCTGTTATATTTCCAAATTAGTACCAGTTTCGTACTGGTTGGAGGTGAGGCTTTACCATTCGGATATCTGGGGGCCGTGGACGCCGTTGCTGGTGGTAATTGTGATATCTGTGTCCTTGTAGATTGGGGCGCTTGCGATATGATTGATACCCGCGCTGAGAATAGTGCATATCTCGAGCTTGGGGGCAACATCGGGTGGCGGAAGGTACTGCATCGTCACAAAGATAGTGACATTCTTGAAGTACTCTAAAAGTTTCAAATATACGGTTTAATATAATATCTTCGCCATACGTAAGTTTGAGGGTTGAAGTGATATACCATCTGGAACATGGCTACCGCCTTTCATATAAACCTCAATCGGCTCAAGATTGATACGAAAGTAGTTGACCGTAATACCCGGGTGCTCCTTCTTAATACGAGCAATCCACTCCGTAGGTTCATTCCAAGTCGAGGCGATGAGAACATTGTCCGTCGACGTGAGGTCCCTTCCCAGGATTTCCTTGGTGACCATGTTGGATAATGTGCGTTGTCGCGGTGTCGCAACCTCGGCCTTCTGCAATTCAGCTTTTAAAGATTGTGAAAAGATCCTATCAATGCGCGAGACGAAAAGTAAACCGCTTCAGTTGATCTCTAAACCATCAATTGCAAAACTCTAAACTACAGAATCCGGGGTCCTGGGGTCCCATTATATACACCCCTCTAACTCCGCCAACGAGTCCAAATCCCGGTCCAAAGGACCACCCCGGTCACAGTCTCCAACAGTTTATACACCTTAAAGTGAAGGATCCATATCAGATTATGCAATCGGCGACAAATCGTTGTCTATCGATGTGGCTACCTTGAAAAAAACATGTCTTAGCGTTTCTTAAGCTTGTTTGTTGGTAGATTGGGAATCCCGGGTTCGGAGATGCGGTACGAGATCATGCACGTTGGGTGGGTCTTTCGACGTCGGTGTGCCTTACGCCTGCATTTAAAACGATGGATGTGGTGGTAGAGATTGGACCTTATCGATCACGCCTTATGCTGGCGTTTTTACTATAACGGTTTAACGGCACCCGCGAGGTTGGATTATAAATTCACGTTTCGATATCTTAGGCCCTCTCGCGGTACAGTAACAAAATCAATTGACTACTAACTACTTAGGTAACCCTTCAAAATCCAACAGCTGCTTCGACGTACTTCGGTATATACATACATACCGAAGATACTAAGATATCAATAAATGCCCGGACACAACCTCCACTTAACCCTCCTCTCCACCCCCTCCCACTGCGCTCCATACTTCCCCCTCATATACTCTTCAATCCCCGGCACCGCATTATACACAAAATTCAAAACATAAATCCCCGCATAAGCACATCCATAAACCACCCCTCCAGCAGCAGTAGCATACCCAAACGCAAACAAAATATTACAAGCATAATTCACATTCCTAACCACACCCCACAATCCACCCGTATAGATTTTCCCTTTATTCCTGGGGTTGGATTTGTAAACATACCTCTGAACTTCTGAGATTAATTCTGTTGAAACACCGGCGATAGTTAGGATTGCGCCGGGGAGGAGGAGAGAAGGGGAGTAGAAGGGGTTTATGTCGTGGAGGGTGTAGATATATGAGGTTAAACACTCGAATGCTAGATCGGAGATACCGCCGAAGAAGGCGAACGGAACGGTCATGCGTTCGCGCATGAGGAGGAGTGACCAGGTTATGTGTTTGAAAGCGATGTATGATGGTAGAGTTAAGAGGAGGGTTTGTGGTACTGTTAAGGGCTTGAGAGGGAAGAAGGCTGTGGAGCGGGTGAGGATCAGGTATTGGATTGGGATTGTGAGGGTGCGCAGGCCAACGAAGAGTAGAGGGCCCGAGAGAGAAGTGGTATAGTTTCCGCGCTGGACGGAGAGGGAGGGTTGTGGTGGTTTTGGGGTGGACATCGTAGAATTTGTTGATATATTGGCCAAAGTATATTCGAAATTTCGAACGTACTTATGTTAATATTTGTGAGCGTATAGAATGATATCCCAGATCCAAGTATGAGAAAGATTGACTGAGTCGACGATTCTATCTTCGAAGATCTTCGTGGATCCATTGAAATTCTATACACTTGATATATAAGTACACATCTATATATGGAAATCAACGGATAATTTTCCACCCCCTCATTGCGCTAATATATTAGTACGCTAATACTACGTAACATGCGGACGTAGGTCAGATGGAGCGGTAGGCGACCCGATGTCTGACATCAGCTTGCATGTATTGTTGAGCAATAACTGCCGGCGCAAAGTCATTCTTGAGAGCGCTAGCATGTTGGAATATGAGATATCAACACGGACGCATCTGCATTTCGATGTTGAGAATATCTCCCAATTAAGTAAATTATACTTGGCACCTATAATTCAAGCACTCGGTCGTGACCGCCAATATCAGATGCATTGATATGGATGTGTAAATGTGCACCCCAAAAATCAACTTTTATACTGCACAGGTTAATTATTCTAATCGTGATGCCATGTATATTAACGATCAGATCAACATTATACGTTAATCTTGAAGATCTAACTACAGATACACATGTATAATTCTCCGCCGGAGTTGCTGATATTCACACCAGATCTTCAGAGCCGGCACGCACAAATTTTGCATAAAGGGTATCCCCAAACTGTGTATTATGAGATAACTAAGAGCCAGCTCAGGATCAATTTGGTAAAGTCCACCTCCATAGCCAATTGAACGGATCCAGCCATATCCAACCCCCTTTTTCTTTTTTTGGAATCTCGAGATTTCTAGAAGCATATATATCGGGCTATATGGCGTAGGTGTGCATTTCAGATAAATTGGTGCCTTGCCGGAAGGGGTAGTGCGGAATACTTTTCGACATTCAATTGATCAAACGTCTAACGTTAACGCAGGTACGTACTGGGAAAAGGAGAAAGAAGAATTAACCCCTCTCTAGGTAATGCTTTTAGATCCACAAGGACAATATACTAGGTGCTAATATTGAAGTATTCGAGACTATACAGTGTATTTGGTTCGGTATTGCTACAGCGGCAGAGGTATCGTAATAGTATCGATTTAAAATCTCCCTCTTTACCAGCACAGCGCCTCTTATTCGCCCAATCGCACAATTGATTGTTTCATTGACTAATCTAAGCGTATAGTACTGGTTGGTTACTTCTGGTCTTGTAAACAACACGGGTTCCAGTTACTTCCCAAAAACGTTTTCCGGAAGAAAAAAAAAAAGACACGCAATTAATTCTCCAAAACTCGACAGCACGATTACGAGTGAACCATACCGTTTATACCTCCCAAGAATTGCCGCATACGCATCTAGACCCCGCCTCGCAAGAATGCCTTGCAGGTTTACTTTACCCCCAGTAGATATCGACCTTAAGGAGGACGAATATATCGATGCGCCTAGAAGCGTATGGGATATGCTCATGAGAAAGAGGAAATGGGTGTTCCAAAAAATGCCAATTTTCGATTCCTTTGACGAGGAATACACCAGACATTATTATTTTGCCAGATATCGGAATTGGGAGAGAAATTTGTTCGATGATTGGGTTTATCGCAAGTGCTAGCTCGAAGCTAGCACATAGCTGCATGCACATCGTCCCGCGCCCAGCTTGCTAGGTTGCGCCCGTATGTAGAGGTAAGTTGTGTTATTTGTGATAAGGAGTCAGACTTATTCACTTTAGGTACTTCGGATTTCTTATTTTAGATCGAGAATACCGAAGACCCTCCATCAGATACGACATCGTACAAATTCAAAACTAATCTTAATTCCAATCTCTTCTAGGAAACATACACTCCGATACAGAACCAAAAAGAGAGAGAAAAAAGCCGGTTAAAATTGTGAAATTTGGGTAGCTTTCCGAGGAAGGGGTTTACAAGAAAAGCGGTTATGGAGGAGAGGCATGCAACATATCCAATAATCAAGTCAACATAATAAGTAGGTAGTTGTTTGTTGCAATTGTTTCAGCGCCACTGCGACAGAACCTGTAACTAACCCTTGAGCTTCATCGCGCTTTGGAAATCTATCCCCAGCATGTAATGATAGAACCATGATACGACTAGGAGTCAAAGGGCGATTCCTTTAAGCTGATACCATACCAGAAGGAATATTGTCTCCTGCGCAGCCATTTATTTATTTTTCATTTTCTTTTCAAAATTTCTCAAAAACCAAAGCCAGCTAGCGGCGACCACTCGAGCTTCCCGCGCGAGATACCAACATGCGGGGCAGCATTGCAATATTGTGACATTTCGAGATGCCTTGTGACCCCCAAAAACTCTACTATCAAGTTCACGACATACCAGACGAAGCCACCGAAGCCGATAGAGTCCGTCGTAACATCCAAATTGCTCTCAAGTGGGACCATATGATTAGGCTTTCTCGTATTCGACGTCAGGTTCGGCGGCTCCCACCAACGAATCCCGGGATCTTGAAGCGGATACGCCAACTCAACTCAGTTCTTGTTGATGGGCCCAAAAGGCAACATCTTTGATATATACACCACCTCCTAGGCCCCGAGGTTATCTCGTCGATTTGGTCACAGCCTTTTGAGCACCTGGAAATTTTGTGAAGGCGGAAGAAAAACATTAAGGCTTCGAATCAAATTAGTCTCGAATTCTACCTTTCTCAAGAGATACACACGGCTGAGAGCTGGATTAGCTTAAGCTGGTCTCGTTCCCAGGTTTAATTGAGCGGGAGGATGGCCTGCAACTCAGGCACCGGCTTATATTGGCTTAAACGCCGCCTTCCTGAAAGTACCCTTCTGTTCTATGCTCCCGGGAGGATCCCTAGGATTATAAGCTTCGGATGGAGAAAGACTATCAAGGCTTTGAGGAAACTGCAAGTTGTATGGGCGTCGAAAACAGCTCGAGGTCATGTTTCTGAGGATTCTACAAGCCCCACGCTTACTGAGAGAATTTGATCTTCGCAAACGCGATAATTACTGTTGGTACTTCCATTGTGATAAACTCATAAGGTGTTCTACCTAAGTGTATCTAGCCAAGGTTTCTTTTTGAATCTAATAAACCACTTTGTTTGTACACGTTTCGAGGACTGGCTATCTTGATCGACTATTTCTCACAGTCACTACTCTAGAAACAAATAATTTTCACAAAGCAAATGTTTTTTATTATATTTTAAGTTATTTTGCTATTCTAATTTTTTTCTACTGTACATCCTCCAATCCCTAACTTTTCCCATCCAATCGCACCAATTTAAACTCGTAACAAAAATCAAAAAATCCAAAGCCCTTGTATAACTTTTCCTTTCCTTTCTTTATAGAGTCGGTATGAGTACCGTGTACAATTTGATAGCTAACCCTCTCCGGCAAGCCCGAGTATTCATTACCTCCTCTTCGCAACACCCCTTTATTTCATCGCCTTGAATATAGCATTTTTTTGCAGAATTTAGGCGGAAGTTGGCTCGCACTGGAAGGCGTACTCAGTGGTAGTTCCAACGGTGGTGGTAGCAGTTCTGATGACAACCTATTTTCGACAGTATTAGCATTTAATCGTACTCAGATTATGGTTGAGAAAATACGTACTGGACCATGGCCCCAAGGCAAGTACTGAGTCTCCAAGACACAACCGGCGCAGTCGACACGGTTGTAAGCGGTGACGGTGGTCTGGTAGACAGTCTGGGTGGGGGAGAGGTCGAAGTGTGGGGCGATGCGGAGGACGGTGGTGCAAGGAGCCGACTCAGCGGCGTTGGCAACTGGGACGGCCAAAGCGGTACTAAGGATATTGGAAAAGCGCATGTTAGTTTGACTTGCTGGCGCGCGCGCTGTAGTACTTGGGAACGGGGGTTATTGAAGTTGAAGATCCTTCGACATTGTGATTGATTTTGTCGTGGTGATAGGGTAGTAGTAGAAGTGAGGCAGTTGAAGACCATATGAGACAAAAGATGGCCTGAAAAGGGAAATAAAGAAAACTTACGCGGCAAGAGAGAGGAGGGCGACGACTGGGAAGAACATTTTTGCTGTTTTGGGTAATAAAACTGGATAGAGTTTTACTGGAATTCAGTGTGTAATTGTTAGTATTGTTGACTCCAAAAACTGCGGGCTTGAGATAGTGGAAGGAAGGGCTTATATAGATATATATCTTGACGTACAAGTTTTGAGGGAGTGAGAAATGGTAGTCTGATAGACAGAATGAGAATGTTATGATTTATATAAAGATAACTTGAGATCAAGATGATCGATTAAGGTGCGTTGATATTTGCAAAATGCAACAGAGTGTATAGAATAGATTGAATGAGGATATGAAGCTGTGATGCTGAATGAAAAAGTATGCCGAGAGAGGCCAAGATGAGGTCTTTATATAGAAAAACAAGGAGGCATTACTGTCATGAAATGGATATGCTATCTTACTATCGATCACGATATCATGCTTCACTCAACACAGGCTTGCGCGGTGTCGACACCCTCTCACTAGCTTGATCCCATTCTCACGGCTACATCCGGGAAATTCGGACCTTTCTCCCTGTCAGCAGTAACATCAATATGACCCAATGAGCTAGGATATCTTTCAACTTCCCTTAAAGTGTATCCTAGCTGATTTTCGGGAGTTCCTGGGAAAAGTTCACGTCACATTCCTGGTTCGTCTACCTAGACCAGGGGTAAGCGATTACTTCGCCAGTCTGGGACCCCATGAAGCGTAGAGTTCTAGAATACCAAGAAAAATTTTTCACCGATTGGCCGGGTTTCTTGGTATATTCTAGTCAATAAATCTCGGACGAGCCCAAGAGGCGAGCTCGATGGATCGAAGAGAAGTTTTAAAGCCGCACCAGGGTCTGGCTTGTGCAGAGATTTTGTTTCTAAATTTGAGCAGTTGATATTTTTTTCCACCTTTGACGCTGTATAAGCAACTGCCTTCAATAGACATATCCCAAGGTTGCAACTAGCGAAAATCTGACCTTGTCAGACCACAGACATAACGACAGTTGAGACCTCCTCGAACAAAAAACCCTCCCATGAAACATCTGTATCCTGGATCATATTAAATCGATAGGATAATATTTCAAGACATCGGTTGTGGTGTTGGCGTTGGATGTCAGCCGGCTGGGCATTTGCTTATCCGCATCATAAGCTTTTTGGCGAAACCCTTGCCCCCTGCATAAACCTGGGGGAGGCGTCATGCAACGGCACTTTGCACTTGTTAACAATTGTTCTCTGCAATGTCAGATTCCTGTTCCCGCTTCATCTTGCCGTCTTTTGCGGTCGCCGACGTACGGTCAAGCTTTTTGGGGCAGCCGACGGCTTCTCGCCAGAAATATGTTGACCAGGGAAAACCTTTTTTGAAATTTTCTGGGCAGGCACGGTTGAAGTGTTTCTGATAATAAGTGAATAATCTCGTGCTTCCTTAATTGGTGTATTGTATTGTGAGCAAAACGCCGCACGCCGCATCATGCAACAGAGTGGGGCGGGATGAGGTCGCAGTCTTTGAGCTTTGTGCCGTCAGTTCCGCTCGAATCGACCCATGAAGCAAAATTTATCACACCACACCCAACATCCCTCGAACGGGTATCATCGCCATTCCAAGCGCCTCTTCAACAAGGTGAAGCGAATATGCGTACAAGGGTAAGGTGTGGCAAAGGAAGATTTTTAGATCTCGCCACCCACGTCGTTGAAGCATGAAACTAGCCAACCGGAAATTTTTCGATTGATTCAGTTCCTCGCGATGAGGTCTCAGATGCATTGACGCCTTTTTGATCATGATCCTTTTCGAGTATCTTTTATCGATCTAGCCTTTTGAATGGTGTGACGCTGTTGACATGTCATGATGCTTCAATCGACGACTCGGGTCCTGCCAATTGAAGATACCGATCTGATCCGGCCGAGGTAGTGGGGTCACCAATCCTTCATCGATCACGTATAGGTTTATACACATCAGTGCTTTGTATAGCATACTTAGAGTATTTGATTTTCCAGCTCAGATCTACGGCTGATTCAATTGATCAAGCTTCATGCAATCATTAAGATACTTCAACTTAAAAAAGCTAGCGGGGAACGAGTAGCTAGTATTTTCTAGATTCAAACAGGGATAAAAAGTCGGAAGCTAGAGCCCTGAAGAGTTGTATATCCCATAAATTTAGATCCCGTAGAAAATTTCAAAATATTTCAAGGATCTAGAAAGAGTAGCTGGGCTTCAAGAGGTGGCCGACTCGAGCCGACAGCTACCTGCCACTAGCCTGGCTCGCCACCCAGAAATACCACAGGCAACGCGGAGCTTCGTGCTCGGGTGTGGAAGCGATTAACGGCTAGTCTGGGCGCTCTAAATCTATATCTAAGATGCCTCTTTAGTGAATAGATGTATATACGTATTTCCGTCGGTATCTCATCGGTCCGTAGTATAATCTCTTGTTGCTTTTTTACAGCTCAACATGTTAACATCCCGGCCTCGGGTCTATGAAAACCTTGATATCAACTTCAGTGAGCGCCGCATCATCGTATTGCTTCTTCCAAAACCCGTACGAAGTCAATTGCCATGCCGTCTATGACATCGATGTGTATTTTAATAGAAATTTTCGAGGCACCGGAGATTAAATATATGAAATCATACGTTAAATTACGTGATTTTCATAATTCCTTGTGGTGGAGCTCACGGATCTATGTCCTGTAAAATGAGATGTCATCTTTCATAAATTAATATTGCCGCTCTGACCGTTGAGGCGTGAGATTACTTAACTTTATAACGTTTCTTTCTGCTGTGATTACCTACGAATTTTTAATCCCACTATTCTCGAAGTACTTTCATAGGTCCTTACAATTGTGGCATAAGCTGAGGCATTGATGACCATATAAACTACCTGTAGTATGTTACACAAGTTTATTTCTACGTTACAATGTGTGCCTGCAGGGTATGTCGGGTGGTGGTCAGCCCTAGTCTCGTTCCCAGAGTCAGCGCTGCTTGTAATTATATGGAGTGCTGTTGTCATCGTATACACACGGTAGTACAAACTTAAACCCGATGAGAATAGTTTCCAGGGCCTGGTGCCTCTTAACGAGTGAAAGTTTCCATACACAACGATAAATTCACATGGCCAAACCACTCGTCTGCAGCTGGGCCCATGAGGGTCGCTCACCAAACGACCACCACACTAGTTGCCGAATAGGTTATGGCATTGCCCAATCCTTCCTAGCTACGGCTAAACAGCGAGCTCACAGGGAAAATAATAACATTATCCATTTTCCCAACGTTCGAATTCCAGGTCTGTGACACAAATTCATAAATTTCTGCAAATTTTGTTCTACGGCATTCTCAGAAAAATTAGAGGCTAATGATCGGCCATAGAGGGCGGTGCTGTGGGGGTGACAAAACATGCTTGTATAAGTGTATCAAAACACCTTTTTCGAATAGATGAGGACTTACCATAGCATTTGATGCAAATATAAGATAAAATAGGGTCCGTGAACAATATTCGAATTCGAAAATCAAAAGCCTTTGTTTTATACTCACAAGCACCTAGGGGTCGCCAACTTCGTGCATTGGAAAGCTAGCTCCATGCGTGATATACAAACAGCCATCCCAAGGTAAATATATATGCTACGCCGGATCCAGGCCTAGCAACCATCTTATAATTCGGATGCCACGTCTATTAGATGTGCCATCCATTTCCTCATACGAAAAAACCGATGCCACATCTAGGATTTGGCATCCGAACTTAAATGCATAGTAGCTAGCGTTGCAAAGTTGAAATCTTATATTTCACACAATTCAGCGATAAAACATAAAAAATATAAATATTCGTTAGTTTTTATTAATTATTAATCCCTTGTGCTAGATCTATAGGCCTATAACTCGAGTTCGATTGGCTTGCCCGAGAATCGAATCCCAAGATATACGCCACCAGCGCCTTGAGTACGAGTCTCCAGATGTAAAAAAATATATATAAAACCGCCATCCAGAATCGAATCACGATTCATCCACGGCAAAATTGAGTGGAAAAGTTAGCGGGATTTCTAACAAGGATCACATCATTTCTTGCGTTAATGAGCAGTATAGTCCCGGTATCTCGAATTCGAAAACGTGGAGTTGTAATATGATTCAAGTCTCTGGCTGACAAAATCCAACGCGAGATATGGGATAATGAACTACCCAACGCAGGATACATCGACATATCATGCGACCTTGACAATGACAACAACAAAAACGTCCCAAAAGTACCGCAGACATATATGTCTATACACCCGCCACATGTAGAGCTGGCTTCCATCGACTAAAAAAGTCATTCGCTAGTTGCGAGCACTATCGCTAGATCAGACACCCCAAAAATAAAAATCTGGACATTGAACGAGAGGATCCGGGATATGTTGTAGCCTCGATGGCAGGCGGCCAACTTGATGAAGAGTTGTAGGCAGGGGTACGTCCAAATTCAAACTTGTGAGTGAGAGCCAGAGCTAATTCGAGCTCAGGTCGCACAAACCGTATATTCATACAAAACCTTGGCATATAACAGAAGGCTTCACATCGCCGTGGCAGACTCCACATTCCGATATCTGATTGGTTTAGACCGCTTTCCGTTGGTAGACCCCTGTTCTTTCTGCATTGTCCGCGTGCATTGATAGGCCGCAGGTGTGGCTGCGGTACGCAAATGTGCCCGGCCAAGCTGGCGGCGGCTGTTAGAGGTCGCCGATGGGGGGTTTGTAGAAACGAAAATATAAACCCGTCCGTCGCCCCTTCACGACAATCTGGGAATCTCCATTTTCCACTCTAAACACAAGCAATGTATTGAGCATTCTCATGGAGCGACGGCGCAGAAATCCTACACAAATATTTCACTATACTTTGCATAAGCTCTAAAGCTTTGAAATATTGCATTGCGTGTTCTATTTTTATTATAGTGCTCACGTCCAAAAAACAAAATAAAGACATCTAAAGCGTCCCTTCGTCGGCCGCCAAACATCATGCCGCAGTCCGTACTCGATGGACGGATAATTAAGAGAGGCCAAACCTCTCGGACGCATGCACATGCCTCGAACCAGTTGGTAGCCAAATACAAGGCTGAGAGAAATGGAAGGGCCAAGGCCAACGATATACTCGACAAATATCGCGAAGTAGTCAAGTACTATTATCTCACACGTCGATATACCGATGCACAGCTTTATGAAGCGATGGAACTTATTTTCAACGTTGGCGCAAGGTGAGTAACACAATTCAGTTCGACCCTATATAGCAAAGGGTAACCAATGCTAATCTGGATACTCCGATAGCCCTAAGCAATATACAGGCTACGTCAACAAGTGCGGCTTCGGAAAGAGACTTAAAAAGGAAGAGTGGAAGTCTATCGCGGGATATTGCTACGCCTACCGCGCACTCGGTCAGGAGCTTTCGATCAAGATTGGCGGATGCTATAAGATTGAACCTGGAACCGTGAAGAAGGAGCTTTCGCGGCAGATCTCTCCTACAGAAGAGATGCAGATTTTACGTCAAGGAGGTCAGTGGATAATAATAATACCAAAATCCTAAGAGCCCTCGTGCTTACTAACTTTGACCCAATTGTCAAATAGTCCCTATTCCAGAAATTTCGGGTTGGCCATTGACAGTGGGACGATGTGAACTTTATGATTCACTGACCGACGCGACCTTCGAAAGAATACCTGACCGGATCATGTGCCGTCTTCCTATCTGGAAAACCCGGAACGCGCTGCTCGAGATTTGCATGCGCAAACCCCAAGGGCGGAATATTACGGGACAAGAGATTGCCAAAAGCGACTATTTCGGGTTTCTCAAAGTTCTGTTATATCGCCTTTCCAACGATTTGATTGACTACGACATGTTAGATGAGCTTCTAGATAAAGTCATCCTCATGGGATTTCGACCATTACTAAAAGAGCTATTATCTTTGAGGACACTCTCGGTGAGGACGGCCGCAGAAAATATCCTACCGCTCCTCGTTCTCCGGTGCGACGAAGATCTCATAGATTGCATTTTCTCGATCCATGGCAATCTTCCGGTCGATTATTACGATGTTATCTCTTGGCTCCGACATTTAAATCTAGAGTTAGACCCAATCCCAGACGTTTATGAAGAAGAAGGCGGGTGGTTTAGAATCACACCGCAAATGGTCGAAAGATATGATGGGACAGGGAAGGTCAGCCAGTTTCTTGCCAACTATCTCGAATCACGACAGATTCTTCCTTCTACACTCTGGGATGCGGCCATCCTTGTTGCCTGTGCGGTAATGTGGGGGTTTATGTCAATCACTACGGTGAAAAAGATGCTACCCAGTCGCATTGATTTGGGAGAGGTCGAGGAGTGGTACGAAGGAGTATTCAGATTGTGCGTTTTAAACTCCGAAAGCAGCATCCCATTGCGTGACCTTTTAGATTACGGTTTCCGGAGAGATTTACACCTAACTACTCTATTGGCGGTCCTATTCGACGATTCCGATAAATTCTTCGATCTAGTTTCTTTTACCGAAATCGGGGTTCATTCGGCCATGTGCCGGCAATTAAAGCTGCTAAAGGGGGATGGCGACAGAGAGTTGTGGGAAATTCTTGGGGTAGAGGGGTTCTCCCGACTTGTATTGGCAACTGTTGAAGAATTGGGGGAAACCGAACAAGAACAATGGTTCTTTGGCTACTCACTCTGCGTTGCCGCTGAGTACATAGACCTACAATGCTTTGAGTTTGTTCTGGAATGCCTCAGAACAAAGTTCCCCAGGGAAGAACTGGTAGCGTTTTTGGCGGAGGTCTGGGGAATGTTGGTCGAGACAGCTGGGCGGGGTCTTCTTTTGGAATGGCTACTTCCACGTCACGATGCTACTGGATTCAAGCTGTGGACAATCCTAGGTGCTTCCCATCCGGAGTACTGGGGGGAACTGGCACGGCATACGGAGGAAGAGCTGTTTCAGTTGTGCCGCATGCTCGTTGACTTTGGAATAGATGTAAATGGCAGCTTTGAGTTCGAGGGTGTTTCCATATCAACGAGCCTCAATTATGCCATAATTTCCGGAAAGGTTGAATTGGTCAAAGCCTTACTGAGGCTTAGAGCTGATCCAAACCTCGAAGATCAAGAAGGCAGGACACCGTCGATGATGTTATTGTGTTGGTTAACCCGAAAATGGGACCATAAAAAGAGTCTACCTAAAAAAGAGAAGTTCAGGAAGATCTTCAACGAGATTCTGAGGGCAGGCGCCGTAATAACTCCAGCCAACCTCACGTCGCAGAAGGCCATAGATACCGTCCATTCTTTCGGGGATTGCGACTGGCCAATGCCATATTTACAACCAGAGCTTATCACAGCATTTTGCACAGGGGATGTCGATCAGCTCTATCAGTTATGGTCCGACATGTGCAGCCACCCCAAGAAACCCAAAAGGAGTTGTGATATCTGTGATGGAGCAATCGCTTCATTTGATTCCCTGTTTGGAAAGCATGGGTGGGCTCACCTCGCTGGACTGCTGAGGCAACACGAACAACATGAACAACACGAACAACCAGAAAACCGTGGCAAAAACTGCCCTTTAAGAATTTATTATGACAGCATTTATCAGGACTTAACACCATGTCTATATACGGAAGGGGGAAAGGTGCCAGGGACGCTTGACTGCCTCCTTGCCCTTGGAGATGAGGCAGAGCCATTGGAAAAGTTTATTCTCAGCCATCCCGCCCAGGCGAAGGCAGAAATCTCCGGGCGCCCCCAAAATAAGTGTCTATCGCCGCTACAACTAGCAGCTAAGAAAGAAAGAACAAAGTGTCTCCTCATCCTACTCCAGAATGGAAGCGATCCTCGTGAAGAAATCTACAAAGGAAAATATACTGGATTATCAGCGCTGCATCACGCGGTCGAGGGTGGTCATCTTGACATGGCGAGACATCTTCTCGAATACGGTGCCGACATCTATATGCTATCCAAACCAGATGGTTGGGATAGTTACGGAAGCCATGATCGCAGAACCGCTGTTGAGTTTGCGGTGGAGCTCCGGCGCCTAGACTTCATACAACTTTTCCTTCTACACGACATCGAATGTCGCGGCATGGCATTGGCAGCGGCAGAAGAGTACGGCCATAAAAGTATAGCAAACTGGATCAAGGAGGAATGGATGGGAAAGCTCTCAGACTCCACAAGCCAGCCTAGCCATCATTCTATCTGCGAGGTTGAAGAATAGTCCCCCAGGGTGTCGTCGGTTTTGTTATCACAGTTTGAGAGATATACTTTTCATTTAATATCTTTTCATGTTCCTTTGGCAGTTAGTTGCAATCCTACCTAATCATCCCTATACCCGAGGCTCAAAATTCTACCCCTATATGTAAATGAACCCAAATCACTTATATAATGTTTTATTGATACTCTGGTATCTCCCAATATGCAATGGCAACTAGTTGACGCATGGTGTCCTTTCATACAATTATCTAACCTTCCCCTAGTCTCGGGACCTTACCTTCACATATATTGGCGCGAACAAAAATGACGTGTTGTTTTTGTTGGAGATTTCAATTAGTCACCATGAATTCATATGCATACCTAGGTACCTTGTCGACTGTCAGCATTCGTGAAAATTCGAGAAGAGATTGTATTTAAAGATGCAATATATATTGGTCAATTGATTGTTTACTGATAACTAGGAAATTGGCCCTGCAGTTGTTCTCAGGAATTACAAGACTTATGTAAATTTCGCTGTCTCGCGACAGACGCACATTGCATTGCAGACGCAGACCAGACTTCTCTGCCTTGCGGCGTTGCTATTTCGGAAGCGACTTCCACAAATGGAAGTGACACAACTATCAACACCCGCTTCTTTAAAGTGGCGACCTCGAACGGCCTACCCTTTCACAATTGAATTGGAAATCACTCATAAATACTTGCATACCCGCGGCGGATATCATATTTAGCTCTCTTACTAAATACTATTCTCCAACCTGCAATTTGAAGTATGACACTCTAAACTTTTTGGTTTGTTGACGGGGCTGTATACTCTAACTTCGAAACACGACTCCGAATTCATGAATCCAACTCGATAAGTGGGTTCCTATCTGTTCATACAACATGCAAATTTTCCCAGGGGGAAAGCAGGTAATTCTTTACTTTCATGATAAAAAAACAGCCCTTCGCCATATTCCAGCCCCATTACCGGAGCCCCGCAATCCTACACCTCCGTCGCCAAAATCTACTCTCCAAAAAAATCCAACTGACGATCTGTGTAACACAAATACAGGCGCAACGATTCGTCCTCCAGCATCACAGAATACTACTACTCGGCTCACGCGGCGTCGGAAAATGGAGCTTTATCATCAAATATATGGGGTACAGATCTTGTTTTCTGGATTTCGATGATGTCTACCAGCGAGGTTAGTCTTTTTTTCTTTCTTTTTCCCGCAAAATCTGGGCTCTCGTAGTTCAAATAAGATCGATATCTTTAAACCTTTCTCTAAATATAAATGGGGTAAACCCCATAACCACCAATCAATACCAACATATAAAAAAAAAAAAATACAAATATAAAATAACATGCTGATGATTTAATAACAAGACCAGGACCACCGGAAACAATGCGTCATCGACGATCAAGTCACCTTGGTAGAAATCCTGCCCATCTACGACGAAACCGGTGATTATCCCGCCCTGAAACGCCAGTATATCGAAGAATCGGACGGGTTTATCTTCATGTACTCGATAGGCTCTCAGAAGTCTTATCAGGAGCTATCGGGGTTTTACCAGCAGGTACGGGAGGTTAAGGGACCCGGGTATATTCCGATGGTAGTGGTGGGGAATAAATGTGATTTGATCACGGATAGGGAGGTTTCGAGTCAAGGTTTGGATAGATCTATATTCTGTTATTACTTTTTTATTATGTTTGCCGTTGCTAATATTTTGGGGGTTGGAAATGTATAGAGGGGCGTGAATTGGCAGATTCTTTCGGCGCCGTTTTCTATGAGGCGTCGGCTAGGAATGATATTTATATCGATTGGTCGGTTCACGAATTAATACGGAGGATAAGGGATCCGCTTAGATCAATGGAGCCCGATGGTATAGGCGCTCAGGGGAATCTGGGTTTAGAACAACGTCGGCGGAGGTATTCCCTTCGCGCTGCATGGGAGTGGATTGGGGATTTCGTAAAGCGAGTTGTACGTCAGTAGATTTGGGAAAATCTGCGAGAGGAGAGGTTGGAATATTGATTTTTTAATATAATGAAATGAGAATGGATGTTGGCTAATTTGATATCAATAGCCTACGTACTATCATTGTAGATTTATCTCCGAAGTTGAGTTAACTTAAGGGTAACGCAGGACTAAATTATATACACATGAATTGTAATACTGTAGAGAACACAGAGTTTATAATTTGCACAAAACTACACCAAAGTCGCTGCATTGATTACCAAATTTCGAGCCATTCCAAACCCGTCTCACTATTTTTTTAATTCCTTGTACTCTACGTCCAAATATCCAAAAATCAAGATAAAAATTCAAACTTTCGACCATCACGTCAACATCAGACATCCAGGCCAAGAATTGCGTTGTCCGACGTCCCGCATCGGTGTAACCAACCTCCAACCTGACGTCGCACTAACACAAATGCAAAATCCTCAAAGCTTTAAAGCCGTCTATAACCTACCCTCACGGCTAAACTAAACCAACTTACCCCAGATATTCAAACCCAAGCGGCATTAAAAGCCCCCCAGTCACATCCAACAAAAGTACCCAGCCAAGAGTTTAAAAAGCGGCAAGACGATATGCCTATCACAAGATCACTTTCCGAACATAGATAACGGAGTCGCCCGCTCGCCCGCATGGGGACGTGGGGTGCATGGACTTATCACCGGGACTTGGGGTAGGTATATATACTTCCTACCCATACCCGGTCATGCTTATTCAACTTTTTAATATAATCCCTCTCTTTTTTCTAAAAAATCTTCAATTCGAACAGCCTCATACACCCTCAAAGATATCGATCTTTCGAAAAGAGAGAAATGATATCCAAAATGCCACTCTGCGTTGCCCCAACCCTCCTGCAACAACAAGACGCCCTCGCCTCCCTCCGCCATACCCAAACAAGCAGCAGCTTAGAGTTCGACTACTTCTTCCAGAACGTGGAACATAATGCCGCATCACAATCACAATCGCAATCGCCGTCGACAGCAGCGTTGATATCACAACTTTCGAGCTACTCGTATTTTTCGCCGACGCAGATGCCTTCGTGTATTGTGGTTAGTATTTCCGGCGGCCAGGCGGCCGGGAAGAAGATGGTGCAGGCTGCTGTTGCGGGGAGGTTGAGGGAGCTTAGCGGGGGGCGGTTGCGGATAACTTGTCTCAGCATGGGGGATTTTGTGAAGCGGTTGGGGGAGAGCGAGAGGGAGGAGGCGAGGAGTGGGGGGAGGGATATGGATTGTATTGGTATGCTTCTTATTCTATATATATCAGGCTGGGGGGAATATAGATTTTTATATAAAAATCTTAAAGATCATTGTTTCAGAAAACTAACAGTTTTATAATGTAGAGGCCTACGACCTCGACCACCTAGCCCTCACGATCCAAAACATAAAATCAAACCAGCCAAACATCACCCTCCCCAAATTCAACATCCTAACCTTCCAACATGACGACCAAGAAGTCCCACTACTCCCCACCAACGACCTCGGCGAGACCGGTCCCACCGATGTCCTGATAGTAGAAGGCTGCTACATGCTCTGCGAAAAGAGACTGGTGGAAATGGCGGATATAAAAGTTTTCGTGGACGTAAACGCTGACGCTAGGTTGGGAAGACGAGGTATATTCACAAAACCATTCATCGATATTCCGCGTAGTAGCAGTGCTGGGTATTAATATTGTATCATTTGGGGAAAACTAGTGGTGCGGGATACAGAAGAACGCGGCATCCCACTGGACAGAGTCTTCGACCAATACCTCAGATTCGGAAAACGTGCCTTCGAAGGTATCCTTCCCCACCTCTCCCTCCTAACCACCACCACTAACCCCCAAAAACAGGAAGAATAGAACCCGCCAAATCCCGCGCCGACGTGATCCTCCCCAGGGGCGTAGAAGGTGCCGCCATAGACCTAATAGCACTAGGAATATGGGACGACATCTCCGCCAAATCCGACAGCGTGAATAACTTCAGCGGCGGATTATCCGCAGAACACGAGCGAAAAGCACTATTAGTCGGCAAAACCGTAGGTGAGAAGCAGACTATATCTATCGGCGAAGTAGACCTCGAGCGATTTTACGACCCGATATGATTTTGAGTTATATATGCAAAAAGAAAAAGTGTAGGTTTAGGGGGCTTTGTTTTGAGTATTGGTGTTATACGAGTAGGTATATACTATATCATGGGACGATTTTGGATGATAATTGATTGATTATTGGCATTTTCCTATTTTTGATTACTAGTCTAGATTGATATAATCTGCTAGACTAGTTCTGATATACAAAGGATAACCACAGCCATTGTTTTCTACCTATCCAATCGGGGAGAACGTCTCAAGTATCTACACCGAAAGAAGATTGTTAGACATTTTTCAGCCCTCAGTTCGAAGTATTGAAAACATGAACGGAAAAAAAAAGTGAATGAAAAGGAAAAAGCGCAGTCGCAGTCGCATTTAGTCGCAGTCGTTATTTGAAGGATCTCGACCATAGTTTGTGTCGAGTCCCCGGAGTAAAAAAAAATGATATGAAAAAACAAGGACAAAATCGGAAAAATTCGTGTCAGTTCGGTAGCTTCTCTGTGTGATGGTCTTTTCGCATCTTCTTGATCCTATTTCTCAGTACGGCTTCCCGCAATTCATTTTCGGTAGGTTGTTTTTTGGAGGGAGGAGGAGGAGACATGACCTGTGCCCAATGTTATACCCGTTAGATTATGCTCTCTCAGGCTTCCGTCAAACGACACATAAAACGTTAAGGAAATATAATTTAGGGACATTCCTGTCAATGACGTGCCTTCTCAGCATCTTGCATATCCACATCCTCATCGTTCTTCTTCGACGATTTCAAACGCCCGCTCTTTCCCGGTGGTGGTGACCCAGATGATGAAGGCGAGCGCCTGCGAGGGCGCTTCGATCTCGAATTCTCAGGCGACCTGCGGCGATTGAGGTCATCGCGGTCGTTTCTCGATTTTAAACGGCCGTGGTCGTTGTTCGATGTTGTTTTGCCCTTGACTACGTCTGAATCAGCTCTAGAGCTCGACCGCGAACGTGCATCAGAAGAGGGAGATCTGGAGCGGCGTCTCCGGTCCCTGCCGGTGCGCTGTCTATCCCTTTCCCTTTCCCTTTCTCTATCCCTATCGTCGTAATCTCGATCGTAGGAGTTTCGTCTATCCCCTCCTCCACCTCCACCGCTCTTACGTTTCCTCCTTCTGTCGTCTTCTTCGTCCGTGTCATCGCGATATCGTCGGCGGTCGTCACGTCTTCGTCTGTCGGATGCTTCACTAGATGCTGTTTCCGAGGACGCTGAGGAACTACTACGCTGTCTGCGGCGGTCGTCGCGGCGGGGAGGTTCCCCGCGTCTGGGCCGTCTATCATACCTATCCGGGGATCTGGATTTCACCCTAGACCCACCCTTGCCTCGGTACCTATCATCCGATCGTCTTGGTGGGGAATCGTACGATTCGGATCTAGATCTAGATCTAGACCTCGACTTTGTCCTCGATCTGTCCCTTCTCGAAGCGTAAGGCGATGCGCTCCTCGAAGGTTCATCACCGCCCCTGCGCCTCCAGCTATTCCGTCTGCTATCCCGATCATCGTCAAAATCTCGCCTTCGATCATCCCGTCCCCCGCCGCTGCCGCGCGAGGGTGGTATGTAAGTATCTAACATACGTTTCGGACGGGAGGAATAATCGTCTCTACCTCCCCGGTAAGAATCGCGATCGGCGGGGGAATCGCGGCCGGCGCCGGCGCCACGGGTGCGGGCGGGCGGTGAACCAGATCTACTACGGTCTCTACGGTATCCGCCACGATCACCACCCGCATTATGACCCCCTCCGCGACGACCACCCCGTCCGCCTGGACCACCACCGCCCCGTCCGCGGGCTTCACCGCGGGCTTCGCCGCGTTCTTGACGTTCCCGTTGGCGGATTTCGTCGAGGGATTTTTCTTTTTCTTCGTCCTTTTGGCGGGTGTCGCGGGCTTGTTTTGCGGCTCGCTCTGTTTCTTCCTGCATTCACCGTATCATTAATATTGAAACTCACGATAACGGGATAATACGGGGGAATGAGCGTACCTTTTCCTTCCTCAGCTCCTCCTTCTTAGCTTCGATCAAGCGCTTCGGCACGCCCTGCGGCTGACTCTGGGCGTCCAACATCAACCCCCACAACTCTTTGCAGAAAGACGGTGTATCCTGCTCCAAGAAACCGGTAAGACTCCACTGCAACTTCTTTGGATCGGGCTGTACCATCCATCCATTAGTATTCCAACAATGTGAAGTAGCAATTTACGGACGGAGGGGCGTACGAAAGTCTCGCTCTCCAGCATGCCGAAGATTAACTCGATAAGTACATCATCGTCGGACTTCAGAAGCTCGGATATTCTCGTTGATATCCACCTAATTCCCAATTATATCAGAACATAATCCTTCTGACAATGGCCTTGAAAGAGGGGACAGAGGGAGCGTACTGCTTTATAATCTCGATGTTGACCTTACGTACATCCACTTTCTTTGAGAATTCTGGAGGCCTGGTGGTTATTATCAACATCTGTTAGATCCTGTATTTTTATATACGCATATTATATTGAATAGAAGGACGGGGAAATGATATTTACCATTTCTGGCTCTTGATGTACTTTGCCTCGGCGCTGGACATTGTTACCGACTGCTATCACAAAGCGAGACAGATATCTTCGTAACTCTTTTTTTTATGAATTTTTGTAATTTCTGTGCGGCCGTGGACGGGGAAGGAAGACCGCGCCGGAGACAGGTCACGCGTGTACCAACTACAGAAGAAAAAAACGAACGGCGAAACCAAAACCGATGACAATCGACTGGTTCAATTGGACGGACGGAGAGCCAGCTTATCGATTCGAAACCCAGCTGCTCGGAGTTGGAGGTTTATGTTATTGCGAGGGAATGGAAGTTGTGATGGCGGACATGTTCGGTGTTTGATTGATGTGAGGTTGGAGAAGGGAAGGAAGTTGGAGCTTTCGATGCGGCCGGGGATGGAAACCCTTCCAACGTCATACCGTCCAACATCGCCATCACCAATTTGCAGCCTCGACTTCGGCTTCAACTTCACATCCTCTGATACCACAAGGGCCACTACTACTAGCTTAATAGGACAGCTATGCCGGTGTAATAACTATACAGAATGAGCAGAGAACACGCCCTCTGGTTCGCATTCGGCATCGGCTGCGTGCTGGTTTATAAACTCACGGTCTACCAGCTGGAATCGTTCAAACGGCAGTGCGAGATCATACCGGAGGAATCACGGGAGACGGTGGATAAAGCCACCGAGAACGCGCTCAAGCTCGAGACGCTGTCGACTCTTTCCCGCGGGGTGAATTACAACCTCTCCAGGGCGTATGTCCCCTCATTCCATGTCTATATACTGTATATCAATACTAACGGATCGATATAAAAGAGCAATCCGCATAATCGCCGAACGCGCCCTCACAAGCACAATCTTCCCCACCCTCCTCCGCCAATCCCTCTCCTTCACCCCTTCAACCCGTCACGCCGCCCTAAAAACCCTCCGCTTCCTGATCCTCGGAAAGTCTAAGTCGGAAAACTACTACGAAAACGACAACGACCACATCCTCTCCAAGGAATCCGAACAAATCCTCTACTCCCAGCTCGTCTTCCACACCCTCGTCCACTCCTGTCTCATAGCTTTACCCCACAGGTCCAAGGAAACGGAGCCATTCTCGCAAAGGGACGAGGAAACGGAAGCATACGCCCTCGAATGTCTACGCGCATTAATCCGCCAGCCCCACCAGGCCGGTAACTCAACCACCACGCTGACGAGGGCACTAAACGCCGGGATAGTAAAATATATGAAATACCTCCCGTCGCCAGGTTATGCAAATATCATAGCCGCGTTTTCGGACGTGGAGTATCAGCCGCCGAATTACTTTCTCTACGATATCCACAATTGGATGTTAAACCACGATGATTCGGACGATTATTTAGAGGCCTTGAAACGGGCGGAGTTGTATGTCGAGCGGCCGAAGGTGATAATGGGGATGAGGGGCGGTGTGGGCGGGACGTTCGAACGGCAGGTGCAGGAGTTTCATAGGACGTTGCGGGAGCGGTATCCTACCGCTGTCTCTGTCGAGGAGGCTTTGGAGTTTGCGGCGGCGGAGGGGATGACGTTTGAGAATGGCGAGGCGGTGACGGGGAGGAGTCCTTGGTCTTGAATGTTATCCCTAGCAATGGCGTTTTTGTGATATTGGTTTTTTTATATTCTGAAGTTCAGTTAGCGGCATTATAGCATTTGCATCTGATGGCTTTTCCCATGTATACAAGATAAAGTAAGGTAATACTACTAAAAATTACAATCTTAAAAGCAATATAACTTTTCTCCGTTCTGCAAGGAAAGAAACAAGGCAAAACGCTCATGCATGCATGCTACCAACGTCTAGCTATATGCAATGTGTAAAGTAATACTACAAAGGAGATAACAAGTTAAACAGTGGGAGGGCTCGCTGAATCGACTACGTTCAGTCCGCTCGATGGAATAATGCACAAAAAAAAAAAACAGATGTAAAGAATGCAAAGTACCGTATCTATAAACTTCTATTGTAGACAGGGTTTTATGTTTTTCTACCTTCCAAACCTCATCTCGCACTTCGCATAGTTGTACAGCGCGCGGAGGAAGACCTGGTACCCGACGGCATCATTATCCGGAAGATGGCTATAAAAGAAGTCAGTCGCACAGTCCACACCAGTCACACAGAACCACAAACGAGAGGGAAAGAAGGGAGATAGGGAGGAACTTACAAAATCTCCGTCAACCGAATCTGCCACGGCGGATACCCCAACAGCTTAACACTAGGACTGAACAAAATCAACAAATCCGGCTCGGGGATCGTAAGACTCTCCAATTCCGCCTCGATGAACTCGACCGTAACCTCATCCTTGGTCATTTTACCCCTTATCGCCATCTCGCAGAGCGTCTTTGTAAGATCGACGATGGATTCACGGCCATCTTCGGAGGAGATAAAGATTACTTCCAAATCTGGTGATTCGCCGTCTGGGAGACCTTCTGTGTCGCCGTTGGTGTAGGATGGGAGATGCGGAGCGAGGACTCGGAGTGTTGGACGCTTTTTGCCAAAGTACGAGTGGAGACGTTGGGTGGTGATACGGTGGGAGGTTGAAATGTATTTCTTCAGAGTACCTGTTGGATAGATCGTTTCCGTTAGTGTGTGCGTAGAGTTACGTAAAGGGGAGGATATAACATACCGGTCTGCTCGTACACGGACAACGTTGGGATTCCAGCGCTAGCACACCAGCAAGAGATCTCAGCCACATGATCGATCAACTGTTCCACGCCCCCTTCCTTCTCAAATTCGAGAATAACGCTGACGTGCTGCGGTAACCGATCCAGCTGCTTGACATCCTTCTGTATCAGCTCCGGTGTCTTATGGTGGTAATAAAGAACCGAGAACCACCGGTTCAAAATGAAGTTGTAGACGAATCGTGCGCGGAAGTAGAGGGAGGTTATGGAGTATAGGACCCAGAGGATCAGTTTGTAGAACCCGATTTTGACGAATGTGCGGACGGGCCGGGAACGGGAACGGGTTCGCGGGGTGGACGGGTCGTCCGCATCGTCGGTGGGGAGGAATTTCTTGACGTAGGCGGCCCGGGCTTTCGGGTCTTCGAATTCCTTTTTGCGAGAGGTCGCGATGGGAGGGGCGACCACACGGGTAGACATGCCGCCGTTGTTCTATTCAGTCGGGAAGCGTCCGTCGTCTGTTGGATGTGTCGGATTTCTATGACGTAGGGGAGATTGGAATTCGGATTGTCAGGAGTTCAGTTCCAATTTTCGGGATGTGGTGGATATGAAAGAAATTATGATTTCAAGGTTCCTTCTTTCTTATCGAGCAAGAAAATAGTTTTTTTCGAAAGGGGAAAAATTCTAGAAAATAAAAATAAAAATAAAATATACGGGAATATATAACAACATGTAGAAAAATTATAAAAATTATGTATAAAAAGAGGAGACAGAAAAACAGGTCTATCGACAGGACAGGGAAGTATGGAAATGGCTGACGAAACGAGAGGCTTGGGTGCTACCGTTGAGGCCACATGGTGGAGAGATACTCAGCCTAGAAGGAAAAAAACCGGTTCCAGCAAGTGCCGACGGGGGTAAAAGTAAGTAAACTATGTCAGTGGTACGCGGCGCACGTACTTTGACTTCCGCAGGACACAGTATAGCGGTACATACACCCGCGGGCCACGGGGAAGCAGGAGAGGCAGGAGGGGAGGGGGGGCGAATCGAATTGTTGAATGTGCCAAGTTGCAGTATCTCGTCAATTAACTTGCATGTGCCCTGTTCGGTTGGCCATCCGAGCGAGCTAGGTAAGTCAGCAAGCACTTAGCTCGAGCTCGCAGCTGGTTGGCTTGTTTAAGCTCAAGAAATGGTACCGAGCGGATGTTTATGAGTAGAAATGAATTGCATTCGAAGGGGGTATCATGTATATTTTTATTAAATCTGTTTTCATCATCATCATCAATCAATGAGATTCGATAGAAATGGATAAGTAGTTAAAGGCGAGCGAGTGAGATCACTGGTGCGGTTTGATGTACGACGTCAGATGGCGGTCAAAGCCTTCGGAGCGAATGGGCATCTCGATCTGATAGAAGGGGTTCTTCATGACATAGTCGGCGTAGAGTTCGTACACCCTCCGTACGACGACATCGAGGTTCTGCTGACGGGGCTCGGCAAAGATCAAGAATTTGGTGCCGGTGAGGGTCTGGAAGCATCGCATGACAAAGTTCTCGGACTCCAGGACTTCGAGGCCGGAGGAGGAGGTCTCGTTCGTGGGGGAGATCTGAGACGTGATCGCGTGGACCCTTTATATCCCCATACATATATCATATTAACCTCCCATTCTGTTCCCATACATCCATCTATATGTAGACGTATATGTATTCATCGAGGGCAGAGGGTATACTATAGTACGTACCCGTGAAAGGTGCCGGCGAGGATGAGGTAGTCGTTGGAGGAGAGCTTCTGCAGGCCCGGATTGAAGTCTCGCTGGTAGATGAGGCCTCCCGCCTTGTTCAGGATGAGGACAGCATAGACGACCCTGCCCCCCACCATATCAACATCAGCCAATCTCACTCATCGACGGTGAAGCCCACGACTATACTCACATGGTGGTGATTATGATGCCGATAAGAAGCCCGAGAGAACTGGTGTCTGCTGTTCTGGGTGATATGACGATGATGATGATGATGCTTGATTGAAGTGAATGGACGGGCAGTTGGCGGTGGCGGAGCATATATTATATAACAGCTTAGCCAGAACAGAACCACTCTTTTGCTACATATGTTCCCCACATCCGCCCTTTCGGGCAATGTTTCTTTGAAGCTGGGCAATTGGCCACTCTCACGGCATTTCCCTCTATTTTGGCGATGTTTCCTGGTGTTTTCTTTTGTCCTCTGCCATCCTCGATCCCCTTGTATATACCTTCTTAGCTACAGCATCTACTATAGCTATAGTACCTGTACAGCCTATACGATCACACTATAAACTCCTCGACAGGTATCTCCAACCCCCTATCAAAACGACTACTATAAAATGCAATACTAATACTCCCTTAGCATCCATCCATCCATCTATCCTCAGGACACATATATGCAGTCGACAGCCCAGGCCTGGTTTTATATACTTGGTTTAGTGGTCGCGAGCGTGCGAACGTGTTGCCGCTCAGAAACCCGCCGCGCCGCCCAAAAAATGGTCCCAAAAAAAAAGGCCGCGCCAGTTTGGCCTCCCATCGTTCCATCCACCATCTCTCTCCTTCCTCACCTACATCTCCAATCCACTCACAACCACCAGCGCGCCTTCGCGATCGCATAATCCGACTGCCCGTTCGAACGATTAGTTTCGCTCGCCATCCAACTTCAAAGCATCTCTCGAAGGAAAAGAAAGGGAAAGGGGAGGATCGGAACTGGGAACTGGGTTAGCTAAGGCTCAGACTGGACTAAAGGAAAGAAGTGGTAGCTTTGCTTGCACGAGACGACAAAACACAAGACAAGAACATCCGAGCTCAAGACAACCAAGAATCAAAAGATCCAAAGAGGGCTCCTCCCTCTCCTCAATCGAGGCCGGTTCCAAACAAATCTCCCATCGATCTCAAACGAATCCTCTCCAACCGTCAAACAGTCGACCCTGGGGAACCCTTCTCTCCCGTCCGATCCTTACACACCTTTTCCCTCGCAACATCATAAACAACAAATCAGCAAAGATGAACGGCCAACCGAGTAATCGCCCGTCGCGCAGCATTATGCCTGCTGTTATCGCGCGTACGAAGGAACAGATTCACGGTGACGAGGAGGCCGGCACCGAACTCAAGCTCGGCGAGTTCCAGAACGTGACTTCGTTGACGCATTCCGAAGCACGGCTCTTGATCCAGGCCGTCTTGAGCCATCGAGCTAAGGGTCCCAATGCTGATATCGGAGAGACTGAGTATGTCTTCCCTTCTATCCTCCCCTTCACACTCTCTCTTCCTATAGCGAAGAAGCTATGGAAGCTTTGATCATCAGATGGTTAGCCGGATTTGAATGCTAATATGCATCGCAGGGTCCTCATTAAAACTAAAGACTACCTCGAACAATTTGCCCGCTTCAAGAAGAAGGAAAATGTCTCTGCGGTCGAGAGACTATTACAGATGGAAGGCGGGCTCGCTTCCTTCGAAAAGTCACAGCTAGGTAGGTTCCTATCATCCGTCCATACCTTCTCAATACTAACGCGCCGTAGGAACACTCTGTTGCGAAACCTCTGAGGAGGCTAAGACTCTTATTCCAAGGTATTTCCTACTTCTTGCATCAAACGATATTCCTATGCTAACTATTTGACACAGCATATCAGATAAGAAGTCAGATGAGGATCTCCAGGATCTCCTTGACGAGGTACTACCCCCCTCCCTACTTCTACTATAGCTTTTACTAACAAGTTTTTAATATAGATCACCAAGTTCCGTACATTTGTCGAATGATTGATTTACGTATGCAAAACCAAAAATTACAAATGTAATAACCCTCCTAATAATCATTCATACGCACTCATCTGCATGCAGCGATGGTGTACATAATTTTTTTTTTTTTTTTTTTTTTCGCAATAAATTCTCTTTCGAGGAAAGGGGTGACGGGATTGCATTCCTTCTCTGTCGTGGAGATTTAGTAAGTTGCCAAAAGAAAAACGAATGGAGCAATTTTACTTATGATTTATTGACGATTCCTTCCGTGGTGTAATGAGTGAGTGTGAATACCCCCCTTCTGTTCTTTCTATTATTTTGCTCTACGTATGGGGAGTTTGAAGATTCCCAGGTTCATCACATATATTTTTAGCTTGAGGGGGCTTTGTCTCTCCTCTATTTGATATACTATAGATTCTAGCATGTTGCCCCATATATATTATATAACAGAATAAGATATTGTTACAATAGACCCTGAATAATAATACACAGCATGCTTGATGCTACTATTACAAAAAAGATTACTATAATACACGCTCAAATTACTTGATAGCCAACATGGCAATCCCCTTCCTGGCTTCACTAACCGCCCTCCGCAGCGCCTGATCTTCGACATCAGTCCATTTGACGGTACATTCATCCCACTTCTTGACCTTAAACTCCTTCCTGTACACCGCCTGCATCGCGTTCAAACGGCCCATTTCCACCGGATCCCCCGTGCCGCTGTAGACGACTAGTACGGAACACTTCGGCAGTCCCTCGTAGATTTTTTGAATGCGTTCTACCGTTTCTTCCACCACCTTGCCTAATTCTACACCCGCTAATGGGACTGGTTTTTCGGGGATTACGATTGGAGGTGAAGTGGGCGTTATAAGCGTGGTATTCATCTCCGTTATGAATTTCTGGTAGGAGTTATTCCAGCCGCGGGTGGTGTTTAAGGATTTAAATTGCGCGAAGGTGAAGTCCACGGGTGATACCCCCGTAGCATCGCCGTTAACGGCTTTCAGGACACCATCGACGACATCGTCGTCCGTGGTGGCGCGTTTGGTGAATTGCGCGAGGTTTACGAATTTCTTCTGTACGTCGCCGAATTCCACCACCGCTCCCGTTTTCGGTGGCTTCGAGGATGATAGTTTTGTGAAAATGCTTTCGAAGTTGGCGGATGTGGAGCCGAAGTCTTTTCCTTTTTCTAGCTTTAGTTTTACGAGGTCGAGGCAGGCGCGGGAGTCCTCTATTGAATCGTGGCCGGTTGATGGTTGGTTTTGGATTTCTTTTTTGAGGAATTTTTGGGTGAGCCATTTTAGGCTTGGTTTCATTGGTTTACCCCTCGGGTGGTCGTAGATTACGGAGGTGTCTATTATCCACGGGTGTTTGAATTTTAAGGCGTTAAGGTCGGAGTTGAGGCTTTGGCCTATTAGGATTGTGTTTGCGTTTATTAGTTCTTTTAGTTTGTTTTGGATGTCTGGGAGGGTGGTGGTGATGTTTTCCAGGAGGGCTTCGGTGATGCCGGAGAAGGGGGTTAGGTAGTCGAGGATTGGTTCTGAGGGTTTGACGAGTGAGTCGAAGACTAGTTTTCCGTCGAAGGAGATGAGGGAGATGCGGGCTAGCGAGGGGCCTGAGGCGGTTTTGACCATTTCGCAGTCCATGGAGTAGATGGTGTACCCTTCCAGCGTGCTGCCGGATTCGTTGATGCGGGGTGGGCAGGGGGTTAGTGGGGTTTCTACCCATTGGTCGGCTTTTTTGGGTTCTGCTGCTGCTGCTTCTCCCCCCTCGGTTGGAGGGGTTGGTTGGGGTGGTGGATGGTCGGCTGGGAGTTGGGAGGAGTGGAGGGGGTATTCGTTCTCGATAAGGTCTTCGGTTGATAATAGGAGATCTGAGATTTTCAGACGGGGGGTATGTTTTCTTCTGTTATACGCCTTTTTGGGGTCGGATTCGACGGGGATGTTGAGCATGTTGTACACCGGTGAGAATATTTTGTTATTATCCCCCCCAGCGCGGACGGGGAGGACGTGCGAAAATATCTTGGACAGCGGGGCGAGGGGTTTCGGGAGGGGCCTCGAGGATAGTGACACGGGGAAGAATTCTCCGAGAGTAGTATGTTCCATCTTCAGCGCTTCTGATTCTCCCGGGTCGGAGAGGGGGGTTCGACCGTCGAAGAGGTCCATTGATAGACCCGGAACGTAGAGGTATACCACCCTCCTTACAGCGGATTTATGTTTTATAAGACACCACTGCGGCGCCGCATCGAATGATAGTAAATGCAGAATCAGGTTTTGTAGATCTGAGATACGGGTCCAGGTATTGATCCTCTGCGAGGATATGGTGAGTTCCGGGTATGAATCCCCACGATTCGAGACCTCCCCTTTCTTCCTTCTTATCGGAATATGCTGCCATCCTTCGTCTTCCGAGTCCTTCGGAGTATCTTCGTTGGAACTGCGATGTCGTTTCGAAGGGTTCGATGAGTCTTCCTTCGACGGTTCTTCGGTGTCGGAGATATCGTTTGCCGTTCGCTTTCGTGAGGATTTCTCTTCGGAGGGGGTGTGAGATTGGAGTGTGAAGGTTGGGATGTCGTCGAGCGATGGGAGGACGGGGAGGGGCGAGTGGGCCTTCTGCTCTTCTTTTTCGTGGGAAGGCTCGTGCTTCTTCTTGCCACGGGCGGTCTTTCTTCTGGTCTTCCTGGCCATGGTTACTCGTTGGTTATAATGGTAAAGCTACGCTATCGATGGGTCATGAGACGATGCCGTGAGGGTAATATATACGTGTGGTAGTCGTGATACCTGTCGTGATGGTTGTTGATGGCGATGGTGGTAGACGAAAGTGGTAGATGAAAGAAGGATGAAGTGAAGTTGATGTTGGATCTTGAAAAGAAGGTCGCACAAAGCAAAGCTTGGACGCCAAGACCCGGCCCAATTTGTGGCTATCTTCCACGCGGCCTTGGACCACCAAAACAAGAACCCTCAATTGCTTCACTAAATATACTCATTTTGTACTTGAAAAGTAGATATTCATGGTCGCCGGTATAAGTTCTACGGCATCGGAAAGTTATGGAGGGTTTCATAATATACTGCGGCGTCGACGGTGATATCTTCGGCACAGGCAGGTGTCACGTTACGGCGCGCTGGCGTGTGCTGTTGACTGTTTAAGCCTTTCGTTCAACACCACGAATATAATACTTTCATTCCTACAACATTCGACGTCAACGGTATCACGACCTCATATAAATCAATTACCCACTCATGATTTACGACATCAAACGACTATAATCCTTCTTCCCGGTGGAGATAAAGCTACATCATGCCTCGAAAGCCAGCTGTCGTACCTGCAGCTGCTACTGTACCTCCTGCCGCATCATCGTCAAAAGCAAAGGATTCACAACGTCCATTCCACGTAATCTGCCGTGCATGCGAGAACTACGAGTTCACCATATCGGTTCTGGGAAACTCGGCTACGTACCAGGGTACCTTCACCGTAGATGGTCAAGAGGTAGTGGTCGTGGGGTACGATTCCGAAAAGAGCGATGGGATAGTTTGCGATTGGAGCACGAAAGTTAGGACGAAGTTGAAGACTGATGATGGGTATAAATGGTTCGTTTCTCCTAACCACGGGGGTTTTTGTATCGATTGATGGAGAGGGAGGCTTATATTGTTTCTGTCCGACAGGAAGTTTCGTCCGGTCAGCTGTGCTAAGTGCGCTACGGACGTGGGACGGATATACACCTACCTTCCGTCTTACCCCGACGTTGAGTATGCTGCCTAACATAGTATCATTCTATATCAAGGGCTGTGATGCTAATTTATGGTAAAGGGGTCCGAAAAAGGTGGCTCTTTTCAAAAACCGGGTCTCTTTCAACTACGACATCGACTCTTCATCCGATGCTGATGTAGCAGCGACTTTGTCGTCTTCACCTTATAAACCAAACTCCCAGCCTGGCGCCAGGTTCTTAGAATCATTGCAATACCCACCACGCCAGAACCCATCCGGCCACCTCAAAGGCAAACATAAGGGTAACGAAGGGGACGACAAAGAAGACGAGGAGGAATATGAAGATGGGGAGGAAGAGGATGGGGAAGATGATGATGACGAGGACGAGGACGAAGAGGGAGAAGAACCCACCCCCACTCGCAAAGAACTAGCAAAAGACATCCTCTCTATCAAAAAATTCTGCCTAAACCTCGATGAAACTCAAGACGCCATCTCCCAATCCCTCGAACTCTCCCAAAATCCCAACAAAACTCTACAAAAAGAACTCAGCAACCTGAAAAAGTCATTCAAATCCTTCGAGTCTCGCCTTGTAGCCGTTGAATCATCTGTTCAAAACCGTCTGGTAGCGTTGGAATCAGCTCTACAAATAATGCTCGAGAGTCAATCCGAATCCCAGCCGCAGTACTCGCAGCCTACCCCATTGGATAACACCCAGAGCAGCATTGATGTGTCCCAAAGACGGAGTAACATTAGTGTTGAAATCCCCGTAAAGCGACGACACAGATCTTTGTCGCCCAAACAATCCAAACCTAAATACAAACCATTCCTTGAACCATCACAATCGTCGCAGAATATATCACCTCCATTATCCGAAGAACCAGCTGACGAATCCAGGAAGAACGCGAAGGCAGTAGCAAAGGGTAAGCAAACGACCGCGCGCGGGACGAAATCTCAACCTCGTCAGGCGGAATCTACGAATGCACCAGATGCACAAGAAACGGGAGAAGCAGACGAAACGGAAGGAGAATCTAGGCAGTCAAAAGATGAGGGAAAGAAAGTAACGGATACGATCCTCATCATAAGCGACAGTGAAAGTGATTACGACGACGGTACGGAGCCAACCGCAGAACATGCATCCAAGCGAGCGAAGTTAAACAATAAAGGCAAAAAGAAGCAAGAGCAACAGACCCATTCATACGCCAAGAAGAAGAGGGGAAGGCCGTCAATTGGATCGCTTGCCAAGCAGGAGCTGAGAGCCCATCGACCGGATGAAGATGAAGATTATAATGATGATGGTGGTGATGACGGACAGGGGTTTACGGCGCTCGCGAGAATTACAAGGTCGAAAAAGTCTCTGTAGCGACTTTTTTTTTCATTTCCTGCATTAAATCTGCATTTCGAAGGCTACACTGCACTGGGAACGAGACTAATCTGCATTATCGATATCACATGAAAAACGCCTGTGATATCACTCCGACGGAAAGAAGATGGTGATTTTAAATCCAATTGTTGAGGACATTGCGTGTCCTATGGGGCTGTCTGATCCGCCTTTGGTATCTGCTTAGATATTGTACATACTTTAGACATACTTACATATGCATTACGGCGCATGCTGCATGAGAGGGCCAAGTTGTGAGACCCTGTGGATTTTTTTGACAGGGGTTATTGCATATTTCGGTCTGGGGAAAAAACAGAAGGTGCGGCTGATGAGGCAGTGGCGTTATATCCTATCATCATCCTTGCATCCCGACTTACAAACTCCAGACAGAAAGACTTTCTTAAGGCGGTACCTTTGTATCGCAAGCAAAAGAAAAGAAGAAAAATGTTACACAGAAAAGCCTTCAGGCCCCATTCTATTCTCACAGATTATGTGCATGTATGTATGTATGTACACACAAAGGCAGGTGGCACCCGTGCGTGGCGTCCGTGGTGTTCCCGTGCGTGTCGCATGGACAGACTTTAGTATTACTGTTACATCCCATCCCATCCCATTCTTTATAGGCTTGTTCGTGTGGGGTTTGAAGCCTTTCCGAAGTTGCCGAAGCCGGTTTATACCAGAGCAGGCAGGCCACCAGCCACATAACATGCCTACATGCATCCTATTACTGATGGGATAGTGCCAAATACCCATTATGGGTCCGGAAGATATTATAAATAGCTCACACATATGAACCACAAAAGATAGGACAGACGCTAGCGTGCCCTTGAAGTTCCGAACTGGCTTGAAAGCTTGACTGTTCCCAACTTGACTCCCTCGCATAGTATACTATATACGATGACCAGGAAAGACAAAGAGAGGGGGGACGCGCAAGCACTTTCTCCGAGGCTGAGGCAAGGGACATGTCGACAAGGCGGATTTTGTCTCCCAAGACGCTATTGAAGCATTGGCATTCGAATATTCCTGTGTATTCTTTCGTGCTTACTACTCACATCGACTCCAGACACACAAAGATATGGGTAAATGGGTGCAGGGAAGTGTGTGTAGTGTCGAGCTTGCCGGGATCCGAGCGAGCCAGGCTAAACCCTAGTTTGCAGAGGTAGCCACTTATGTCTGGGCCAAGAGGAGGATATCTGATGAGGCCTGGGCCTTGGCCGATGCATGGCATCATAGCTCTCCCTCGAGGAGGTTGGTTACGTTATCTTCCCCTCCACGGCCGTCCTTTCCCACCATCGTGACCCGGCGGGTATTATATCCCACCTGCATATTCATATCCTGCAAGACAGCCAGTTAGCCAGTAGCTATAGTAGAGATCGGATTGGATTGGTGGAGATATGTACGCTCGCGGCACGTTTGACTGCAATTGATCAGACATATAAAACCGGCCTGGTGACCTCGTCCTGATTGCCCTAATCACATTCCTCCCGTCCCGTTATAATTATACATCCTCCTCCCCATCATCCTCTCCTTCCTCTTAACTATCTCCATCTCCATCTCCACCGTCCGCAGCTCGTACAGCTGTTGTAAGCGTCGTCGGCGTCATCATCGGGCTCGAGGTTGTAGTTCTTGTTCTCGCGTAGGGATTAATTATAATTAGCATCTAGCTTCAGACCGGTCAACCTTCTCCGTCTGCTCTTTCTCCCTCTCTCTCCCTCTCTCACTTAAGCTTCCTATCTATCTCCCTCCACCAACCTCCTCTCTTCTCTTCTCTCTCCAACAACCACCATCACCACCATCACCATCACCAATTTCTCAACCCATTCTATGGCTGACGGTTCGTCTGACGGCTCGGTCACACCGCCATACGGCACCCCTCCAGAAACAAAGATGATGGGAGCAACCAGCAAACGCTACAACAAGGGCGGCGGCGATAACACCGGAAACATCCTCACCGGAAAGCAAGAGCATTGTAAACTACCTATTCTCTTCCCCCTGTCTACGGCTTATCCACATACAATTCCCATCAAACGGGAGGATCCTACTGTGTTTTCCCTTGTTTTTCTCGATTTTGTTGAATTCCCAAGCTAACAGTTCCCCTCCTTCACCTTTCCCCCCCACCAAAGATCTCAAACGCGAACTCATCTCCCGCCAAACCAAATCCGAAATCGCAGAATTAAATTCCCCAACCGCCCTCCGTCGTTTCGGGGCTCCGTTCAAATCAGATCTCGGCGAGGTATCACCCACCGATTCAGATCTACCCATCCTCCGGTTCATATTCGTCCACCATGTGCGCAAGTTTCCGTTTCTCGATCAGGCGAAGGAGAAGGAGTTTTGGCAGGATAAGCTGCAGGTGGTACGTCATATCACAGCCCACTTTCTCTATTACCGATCCGGTCCGACATTTCCGCAGGAAAATAAAATACTACAAAAACAAGTTATTTTTTATAAAAAGAGTGACAAATCGGACAGACCGAAGCTAATAGTCTAGCATATTCGATAAAAAAATTTAGTTCCTAGAATCCTTCGCCACAAAGCAGATATCGTCCTCCGAAGACCGTCTGGAAGAAACAAAACGCAGAAAGCTAGCTTTAAAATGCGAGAAACTAGTAGAGCTCATGATGAACTCGGGTATTCCCACGGCATCCGGTTACGAAGAGCGCGTGGGATTCGAGGAGATCGAAGTTGTGGATCGTGACGCCAGGGACGAGTCCCTCATGGTTAATGTGCCTGAGGGACATGTACTCAACGGGTGGGACGTCAATGTTGTTAGTGTGCGACAGACGTCGGTGAAGAGGACTGTGCGATATCACACGCATGCTGTAAGTTCCTCTCAAAAATCATTTGACAGTTTGAATTCAAAGCTATATTAGACGTCTGAAAGCTAATTGAGAGGCAGGAATTCTTAATACGCAGCAAGCATGAGAAGCACGGCGAGGTGCTTGTAGGGAGACGGTATGGTTCTTTCAAGCAGCTTACAAGAGACGTAAGTCTACATCTTCCGACCAATCGCCACACTGCGAATACTAATACGAGTTTTAAAAACCAGTTGAAGAAAGAATTCCCTGGAAAGGTATTCCCACCGCTGCCCATCAAAACCAAGGCATCATCTGGGGGCTCCACCGGCCTTCTCACTCCAAGTGGCGCAATCAAAGACGACGACTCTAGCTCAATCTCGTCCGTTTCAACCACCGCCTCGGTCGAAGTATCTTCCCGCCGACTATCCGCCCCGTTCTCCCACTCTCGCTCCGCCTCCGCAAATAGAAATTCGAGATCGGTATCGAGAAACCGCAGCAGCCTTAATTCCGAACGAGGGGACTCGCCGCCTCAGGAGAATTCGGCGCCGCTATGGAGGGAAGACCAGCGGGTGTCGCTGCGCGCGTACATTCGAAATTTGTTGAAGAACCAACAGATTGCTAACTCTGCCGCGATGAAGACTTTTCTAACAGAGTCGCCGGTAAAGCTAAATAAAGAAGAAGAAGCTGACGAGCAGCGGAGAAGACTGGCCGATCAGGCGAGAGTCGATGAACAGATGAAGTTCTTCGAAATCGCCAGGTCCAGAGCTCGAGAGCTTGATGTTTATATGGAAGGGTTTAGGAGGGAAATTGTCGAAGCTAGTGAGTTGACGCCCAAGATCCTCGAAGCTATGAATAATTTATATTAACGTACGGTAGACGGCTTGACGAACTTGTTCTCAGAGATCAAGGAGAAGAACCACATCTCCGAGATGTCACCTAACTATCAAAAGTTTGCAGAATGGGCCAGGATAGAAGTCGCAGCGACAATTTACCACCTTTTCCTTGCAGAGGATAATTCACCAGAGCTATTCGCACAGATGAAGAGGATACATTCCCTGATACCGTACGCCGTCCTCAAGAATATTATTCGCATTGCCAACCCCGCAGCAGTTATGTCCGGGGTACTCGACTTGTTCCTCGCTCAACCGTTCAAATCGCGTTCCCTGATGCAACGAGTTTTCGGCATGGCAATTTCGGACGGTGTGAATCAGGTACAAAAGGCCATCGACGCTTTGTGGCCCAAAGTCGGCGATGCCGTATTGTGCGACAAAATCAAACAATTCGCCGAAGCCAGCGACGATGTGCGAGATATCATCCGCGAAGACGCTGCGGCTGACGATGTCGATATTTTGGTCGCCATTCTCCGATCTGAGCTGCTGGAACCTGAACTTACGCCTGAACAAATCGGCACCGTATTTAATGCCTATGTCGCCTGGACGAACGCCGTTAACAACGTCGACGACGAGATGCGACAGGGCGCTGTGCTGTTTTCGCATTTGAAGCACCTGTTGAAGCTTTACACCAGAAGGAGGGATAAGATGATGATGCAGGCTTTGATTGAAGAGCCGGTGACGCTGCAGCTGTTTAGAGATTTATTCCATATCTTCTATGAGCCGTTGGTGAGGGTTTATAAGTCGGCGAATGTGTATAACAGTATTACGGACTTTGCGCACTTCTTGGATGATATTATTGTGGTTGTGGAGAAGGCGCAGAAGCAAGGTAGTCTCCCTCCTTCTTTTCCCCAAATGGTATTGGGGGTATGAGAGATAAGGTATTTGATTGCTGACGAAATTCTGTGGTTTTGATACTGCAGATCTAGCATCCGACCCCAACAAGACAGTGCAAGCGTTCATCGACCTGTGCGCCCGCCATGAAGACAATTTCTTCAAATTCATCCACGAGGTGCACCTCCACGATAACGGCCTCTTCTCGTCGCTGATGGGATGGATTGAGGATATTCTTGCGTTCCTGCGTAACGGACCGAAACGCGGGGCGTTGGATATGAATAAACTATTCGAGGATGCGGTGGAGCAGAAGATTATCGACGCGGCGAAGGCGAAGGCGGAGATTGATAGTTTGATTAAATGGCAGTATGATAGGAAGAAGTGGCACGAAGGGAAGACGAGGCAGAAGATGGCGAGTGGGAGGGATAATTGGTCGGAGACGAAGCCGGGTGGTTTTAGTGTGTCAGATTTCGGGTTGGAGCCGGTATGTCCTCCTTTTTTTATATACATTGTCAACAGATATAAATGATGGTTACTAATGGTGGATTACAGGAGGATCTGGCGGACCTGGCAATCGACGACGCGGAGATGGACGAAGATCTAGCGTTTGAAGAAGAAGGCGACGATGCGGATTTGATTGCTGTTGAGCAGAAGAGACGGAATCGGCAGGCGGAGATATTGAGACGGACTGCGGGACAGCCGGTGAAGCCACCGATCGAGGAGCTGCACAAGATGGGGGACGTATTCCTCGTGGCATTGAAGAATGTGCTATCTGAAGATTAGTGGTTTCTTTTTTATAGAATATTGCTGGTCGGTTTGGTTTGGTAGACTACTTTTTTGATAATTATGAAAACTTCACGATCAATTGAATTGAATTGAATTGAACAGAAGGGAGGATAAAATTATATTCCTGGTTTCCACTATGGAGTACACGTCTATGTCTTTTTATATAACCCATTTCTATCATACAAATCCCTCCATTATCCCGCCATATATATAAACACAGATGTTGAGATATATCAATGCTGCAGACTAACCCCCTTCCCGGGTTCCCAATGCTTCAACCCCTCAGCGACATTAACCCAATACTTCAACCTCACGACCTCACCCCTAACCTCATCCAACCTATCCTCCTTAAAAAACCCCTCCAACCGCTCAATACACTCCCTAATCCTCTCCTCATTCTTCTCGCGTAACTCAACCAACTCCTCCTCCCTTGTCGCAGTTTCAAGAATCTCATTCGCGTCAAGGACGTCCATTAATAACTCATGATCGGAGAGTTTATGCGTCTCATCTTCCGCGGGGTCTTGATATCCGCGCAGGGTCAGGAGGTATTCGGCGCGAAGGAGAGGGGAGCAGAGGGTTGTGTAGGCTTTATTTAGTTGCGCTGATGCTGTTTCTGCTATTTTTCGTTGTTGCGGGGGGAAGAGGTCCGGATGGGTTGATTGTTGGAGTTTTAGGAATTCGGAGCGGAGGGTGCGGAGGTTTATTGTGAATGGGCCGTTTGGTGGGGGGCCTGCGGGGAGTGTTTGGGGGAAGAGGGTGTAGTATGATTTTGGGGGGGAGGAGGAGGAGTGGCGGATTGATGAGGTTTGAAGTGGTGGTTGTATTCTGGGGTGTGAATATGAGGGGAAGAGGCCTCGGACTCGACCGGCGAGGAGGCGGGGTGGTGGTCGCATGACGTTGGTGGCTTTTTGGGGGGGGGGTTTTGAGGTTTTTATAGTTGCGACTGGTGACGCATGAGATGGGGATTTTGCTGGGGGTTTCGGCTGCCGGGTGGGTTTTATAGTCGGCGATAACAGCGACAGCGCCTTTATATCAGTTACAACGGACGAATGTTTATAGAATGGACTTGATGGTAAACGGTGAATGGAAAATATATACATCCAAATATTAAAGAGGGAAGAAGGAGAAGGGGAAAGAATTTCAAATGGTAAAAAAAATATATTTTTATACAGCCGCTTACGCATGCAAAAGTAAAGAAAAGGATAGGATCGGATCGGAATAAGAAAACCATCCCCCCCAAACGCCGGTTTCATACCAATACAATCACTTCAGAAAAATATACTTAACTCCGAGTCCTCTAATGCTGTCTCTTTTTTGTATATCATCTTTTTTTTTTTTTTTTTTTTTTTTTTTTTTTGGAAATTGGAGGAAAGGGTGGGTGTTTATAGCTCGTCTAGAGCGTGCCTGTAGGGGAATACCCGGGTGTGATATCTATCCCTTCCCAGGAACTTGTCCATCACCACTGCGCTGCCCCATCTGTATATCCGCCATCTATCCACACTATTAGCATCTCCTCCATCTAGGTCGGGATTGTATGGAAATGTTGGAGGGGTGGGGGGAACTTACACCTTCAATGGCAAATCATACCAACTCTTCGCAATAAACCTCAATGCAAACCAAACCATCTCCAGCTCCCGCATGAACAGCTCCTTCACCGATTCATTCCCCGTCAACTCCGGCTGCTGCGGCCAGCGTAAAATCTCACCATCCTCCTCCTGTTCTTCGGCCTCCTTTCTCTTCTGCTCCTCTGCTTGTTTCTCCAGCTGTACGAAGGCATCCTGAGCTCGCATTTCCTCGATCACTCGTTCCCGCTCGATCATGGCGCCGAATCTGGTGAATGCATAGAGGGAGTTGGAGAGTCTTCCCAGCGTATTGATGAGTGCTACGAGTTCCGTTCGTCTCAAAACAGGGTTTTTGCCGTTTTCCTCGTTCTCGTCGTATTCGAATAATATCTTCATGGCGGTTCCGTACCCCGAGGTTTGGATTTTACCCCAAAGCCTGCATTTATCGCAGCCAACGCAGTCCATCAACCGACTGACGTTCCTGAACCTGGTTCTAAAATCCTCCTTCAGAACGATCGAGTTCTCGTCTTTGAACATGACGGATTCGTCGAATACGCTGGGGTGGGAGGCGATGCTGTCCGTTAGCGCTGAGAGTTTCTTGCGGGTGAATTCGTTAGTGCGTTTGTCGCCGGCGCAGAAGGTGTAGTGGTTTATGTTTTTGCGGAGTTTGGCGACGGCGCGGAGGAGGATGGCGTAGTTGAAGTACATGTTTTGGATGCGGTCGGGGAAGTTGTGCAGGCGGTCTTTGTAGCATTGCAGGTTTGGACCCTGTATTTATTTTTTTTTCCGTCATTAGTTGTCTATATTTCCTGCTGTAGAATGGTTAAGGGAGTACGAACCCATTGTCCGGTCGTTTGGTTGAAGAAGTCATGGCACAGGTGCATGGAAATACTGGCATGCATCCCGCTGAGAACCCTGTAGAACACCCTCTTCTCCAAACACTGCTCCTCCGGCGGCGGGGAGATCAAATTCTTCTGAACGACCTCATGCTTCCTCCTATCCATCACGTTCTTCAAATCCGCCGCCGCATTGGGATCAGCGGGGGCGCCCTTCCCAAATGCGCCACCGAATGGCTGGGAATTACTACTACTCGACTGCGACTGCGATTGAGCCTGCGTATTGAAGCAGTTCTCTTGGTATACCGCCTTCCAAACGTTATTCGCAGAGGTTCCAGCGTACCCGGTGAATCGTTCCGGATTATCGAGTAAACTGACATAAACGCTGCCGCTGCCGTTACTTTCGTCATCGGGAACGCAGTAGTCCCTTTTATCCCCCTCCAATGGTTCAAAAACACAGCTTTCGGCGGTATCCTCGCCCAGACCACCCTTAAACGGCGACGGCTCCTCCCGTTTAACTTCGGCAGACGGCTGGGATGCTTTCGGACCTTCTAGTTTTCCTAGTTCGGAAGACCGCCATGATTCGGGGATATCCTTCTCGTCGGCAAGTTCCACGGCACAAGCGCGGTTGGCGCAGAATCCGGCGTCGTCGGACCAGAAGGGGCATTCGCGGCCGTAGAGATCGAGACGGTAGTAGGTGAAGAAATCGACGTGCTGGGTTAGGAATTGGATTGCGGGGCGGACTTCGGTGTTTATATCTTCCAGGGTTGCGTAGGAGACGCAGGCGTCTGAGACGAGGGAGTTTGGCTCGTTCTGTTTGTTATTAAGATGTTAGTATTTTGAGGTTTTCAGGTGGATTGGAGGGCGACATACAGAGCAGTAGCTTAGATCTTTGTCGACGGCGGCATAAGCCGTTGCGAGGCCGAGGAAGAACCAACGGGCCGTATGCCGATGACTTCGGCGGGTGAACATCTTTAGCTCACAAAAAAAAAAGCGATTGTATGATTTGTTTCTATGAAGTATATGTCTGGCGCATGTAGAGATAGCCTAGTGGAGACCTTGTTTTCAAAAGAGAAGCTTTTTTGTATTTTAATATAAAAGTCGTGGTGGAGGCGGATGTAAAGATGACAGGCTGTTCGTTCGAAGGGGGTTGATGGATGGATGATTCGATCAAGAGGCCATTCCGGGCGCTGCGGGATTCGTATATTAACCTTGACCTGCCCTGGCCTGACCGTCTGTCTCCGTCTAGCAGTTCTTAGCGTCCTGGTGGAGGTGGGAGGGGATATCAGATCGAGCAGTAAGATCCCGGGGATCCAGCGAGTGGCGTGAGAATAGCGCTTAAGTTTCTTGGGATGTGTGTGTAGTAGTGTTTCTTTTTTTCGAAACCTTTTTTATATGTAGAATTTAAGTCAAGGACAGCTGCCTCGAAAAATAAAATAAAATAAAACAAAACACTTGTTTTATAGGCAAGAAGCAGGATTATATACTACTTAGGCAGTATGTACTATATGTGTGTAGAAGGGGGGTGCGGAGCAGTCGGAAACAAGGGGTCCGGCGAAGGGCGCATTATATTATAAATCCATTGAAACGGTGTACTTTTCTCGAAGCAGAAGCTCACACTGGCTCCCGATATTGCGCCCCCCAATCACATATTCACATTCGCTGCATTGGGACCTGCTCACTATACTAGTATAGTTTATTGTCATAAACTGCCTCAGGGAATTAGTAAAAGTGGGAATAAGGCCAGATTTCACTTTTTGGGGGGCTTTCAGATGTCATCGGCCGGGGTTTAAAGTAATATCCAAACGGGACGGCATGCAGGAACAAACGGACATCTTATGTACAAGCTGATAGTCATGTCATTAGTCTTCCTCGATAGTCTGACAGGTACAAGTACTTATATACTTTTATATGGGGGACAAGGGTCTCGAACAGGCCGTTCGTCGGAAACAAATCGATTCCCTTCCGCCTTGTGTTACATCTTTCCCACCACAAACCACTGATATCCTGCCGCATCTTCCCAAGAAGTGTGTAATATATAAATAGCATCGTGAGACACACATATGTACATACACAGCCACAACAGTGAGGCCCGAAGAAAGAAGAATTGTCACAAACTGTGGCAAGTTTGCTGTGGCTAGTGAAAGACCGATGTTGTGGCAAGAAATGTGTTGTGGCTGAGGTCGTTTCCCCAGCAGACCCCGTTGTTCTACAACCCAGTCCGACCCTCGGTTTCTCTTTGTTGATTTTCCCGCCCGAATAGGAAATTTGACAACATCCCGCGAAACAACGACAACGGACGGCGGTTTCTTGTCCCTGTTGCGCCATGTCACTTGCATTCCGACGACATCACCGGCTTCACTGAATTCTCCCTCCCCCCGGTTTCGAGGTTCGATATCCCGATGACCACCAACCTCATCGCCATATAAACACACCTCGCAATCGGCCTACCAAAACATCCAATATTAATATTAATATCTAAAAAACAAAAGAAAAGAGCAGAGAGAAACTCTAGAAAGATGCCGGCACTCCACAAGCCCAAGAAATACGGAACAGCCCGTCGCTCGGGCACCCTCACAAAGGCCTTCCGAGGTTCCGCCAGAGCATGGGATTCCCAACGGAAACCCGGCCAGGGCCTGCTGATGCAGCAACCCGCCTCCAATGCCGCTACGAATAACGGCTCCGATGGCGATGACTCGGACGACAGTTTTGAACTGGAATCACCGCCGGAATCGCCGTTGGTTGAGAGGGTCGTTGCCGTGCAGAGTACACATATACGGCCTGTTAGTCCGGTGAAGAATGCGCCGTTACGCCCGTCGTCTCCTCCTTCGGTGCAAGATGTACCGTCCCGCCAGCCGCTGGTTCAAAAGTCAGACAACCGTCTCAATCGACTCCCATCCACTCCGAAGAACAGAAAGTCGTATGCTAGACGGGAGAGTACCAGGGTAGCTAAGGCCGAGGAGGCGGTCTGCCAGTCAATTGGATCCGAGGATACCGAGATTGTTACGGTTGAAGCACGAGAGCAGGAGGTGGTTCTTATCGACCGGGAGGAGGATGATATACCACTCCCCGAACCGACTTCCGTCAGACCCAGACTCACAGAGACGTTTGCTGTCGAGATTATATCTTCAAAACGCAGCATAACTCCACTATCATCAACCCCGGCCGAATTGGAAGAGGAAGAAGTTGAAGCTATGGGAACCGAATCCGAAGAAGAAATAGAGGACGAAGAGGAAGAGGAAGAGGAAGACGACGAAGACGACGTCCAAGAAATCGAAGAATACGACGAGACCGTCTTCCTCAGTCCCGAAAAGCGCGGAGAACTCCACAACGAGGCCAGACGTCGCGGCCGCGCTCAAGGCCCCGCACTCGCTCTGAACGACCCGCTCGTCGACAACTTTGGCGAGCTAAACCTCCATTCCCGTAAGTACCCTTCTATCAAGATATTTATCTAGTTTGTATCTAACTTCGTCACCTAGCATCTTTCACACCAGTCCGTTCAGGAGAACAGGACACAATCCAGACCCCCACAAAACCACCAAAGAAGCCACAGGGACTCGTTACCCCGCCGCTGGACGAGATCCCCGCTCTCCACCCGAACAGCAAAGTCTTCACACTCCTCCCCGTCTGCGACCAACCGCGCATAGTCTCATACACAGAGTACCTCCAAACCATCTCCACGGACTTCTCACACATCAAAAAGATCGGAGAATCAAGTTTCGCAGAAGTATACATCCACAGAAAAGACGACGGACGAGCAGTAGTACTAAAACTCGTCCCATTGGCAATGGAGACTAACGCCGTAAGCACCCTTCCCCTTTTGTTTAAAAAAAATCATACTAATATAAAATACAGACCGAAGTCCTCCAAGAGCTAAAAACAACAAAAGCCCTCTCCCCGATCCCGGGATTCATCAAATACCTCGGCTGCCAAGTCGTCTGCTCCCGCGTCCCACCGGAGCTCGAATCCGCCTGGCGGCTCTGGGAATCCAAAAATAACGAAAGATACAACCCCACCGACCGCGTTTTCGGCAACACGACCTACCACGCCATCATAGCCCTCGAAGACGGCGGATGTAGTCTCGACGAAGCCCGTTGGAGCAGTTGGGACGTACCCCTCGAGATCTTCAGACAAACGATCAAAGCCTTCGCGCAAGCGGAGCGAGAACGGGAGTTCGAACATAGAGATTTACATACCGGTAACATACTCGTCAGGGATGTGAAGAAGGAGAGGGAGAACGGGAGTAAAGAGGATACGGGTGTAGGAAGGGAGTTAGAGATCACTTATGCGGGATTTGAGGATGTGGTTGTTACTATGATCGATTATACGCTTTCACGGGCGAAGATTCCAGAGGAGTTCGGAGGGGGGGTTGCGTTTATGGAGATGGAGGAGGGGATGTTTGATGTTACGGGGTTGTATCAGTTTGATATTTACCGAATGTGAGTTACCTTACCCTCTTACTGTCGTTTAGGGATGAAGTTTTAACTGGAATGGCTAACGTTGTGTGAAAAACAGAGTGAGAGATGAAGTCCTGGAATTGGCAGCAGCGGCCAACGGTGCCGCCAAACCCAGCGGCAGCAGACGTTCGGAAAGGATTAATAAACCAGATTGGACGCTGTACTGCCCTCGGTCGAACGTGATCTGGCTGCACTTTTTAATCAAGCGATTGATACGATCCGACGACGGGAGGAGGAATGATGGGAAACTGAGGGTTTGGAAACCGTCGAAGGCGAAGAAGAATCAGTTTGACCTAGCCTGTTGGGGGGAGGTTATGAAGATCCATGAGCGTTTAGATAAAGAGGTTGATGAGGGGTGGGGGTTTTCTGGAGCGGAGGATATTGAGAGGTGGTGTGAAGAGGAGGGAGTCTTTGAGGTTCTTGAGAAGGAGAGGGAGAGGAGGCGTGGTGAGACTATAGAGAAGGAAACGACAGTGGTGGAGAAGAAGGAGAAGGAGACGGGTGTGAGGAGATCGCGGAGATTGAGGAAGTAAAGACGGTGCATTTTCTTCATTGGTGTTTGGTTTTTTTAAAAAAAGAATTTGCTTTTGGAGTATATTTATGTTTATAGCTATTTTGAATTTTGCGGTTTGGCGTATCGATATTTACGGATGGATCGGTGGGATATTTCAGACTGGATATTCGTTTGCTTTTTTAGCCAGCTAAGGTGCTTTGCTTGATTATAACGAATTTGCGGTCATTGGGCTGGAGTCTTTGCTTTTATGGTATTACTTTATACGGATGCATATATATACATAAATTGGAATGAGAATATGAACTACGATTGATACTAGCACCTGGCATCGAGGCTGGATTGATTACATCAATATTAAAATGATCAATAGCTATAGTTTTGACGTTCGAGTGATAGGCTACGGGAATAATTCAGCAGTACGGATTCACATGCACATCCTGAGGAATCAATCCCCATCCCATGGGAAATATACAACCACATGGCTGGCGGACAGGCGATCCCATGGGGCCCATGCATAGACGGCCCATGCATTTGGGAGTGGGATCGATTTTGGCATGTGGGAGTTTAATTCTGCCACGAGGCGGTCCGCATGGCATTCGCGAGGGTTGGGGATATATACATGGTACTGGTCTCGCGCATGGTACCTCGTTTTTTTTCTTTCTAATCTACGTCCAGGTAGCTACGGGTAGATAGATACCCGGCACTCGACATGTTATTTACATTCGCGCTAGTAGATGTCTTCTCCTGGATTCCAAAGCTTCTATAGACTAGTCCTTCCCCTTTCCGTCGGATATCATACGTCAATTTTAATACCGTGGCTATATCAGACGCATACGTGAACATTAAATACAAAATTCTCACCCACCTCACTAGATCAGACTAGTCTGAACCAAACTAGCCCGTACCACGTTTTTTCAGATGTCGAGTTTAAGGTTGTATACAGGAGGAATATCTTACGTATACCCACCACGTTGTAATTTGACTTCTCCCCCCTTCCGAAGATCTCCCGCGCCCGCCATGGATCTACAATCACTTGTGACCTGAGCTTGGGGTGGGGAAGCTATAGCTACCCCTGCTTTTGATTAGATGTGGTTTTTTATTTTATTTTATCGGTATTTTTGTAGGTGAGGGTGTGGATGAGGGATGGCCCTGAGACAGCATACGTAGTACGCACTAAAACATACTTCCTTCTATTCGGAAAGGATCCTGTTGCCTTGGCCTTTTTTGGCTTGCAAACTTGAGCTTGTGAAAGGAGGAAAAACTGGTTTGGGGTTAGGTTTATTAGAGGCTGACGGTGTAGATGATACGTATCGATACCCTTGGTACACCTGTAGATACTGATCCCGTCTTAAAACCCCAAATATTTTTATTTCAGCCCGTGTAGGATTTGTTATTTACAATCGTCATAATTTGGTTATTTCCAGAGCTAGCGAAGAAATAAGCAAGCCGAATATACATGTGCAGCAGCACTTGGTTTGTGAGATAATACATGTGGGAATTAATTCGAATTCCGAGAAATTTCATCCGTAAAATCGGACCTATATAGCCCAACATAGTAAAGCCCCCGTCTTGACGTCTGGGCCCATGGGTACGGGATTAAGCTATAGTCCAGCAATATGCGCATGTTTCTTCTATATCGGTATTTACCTTGTCTCGTACCCAGACCACAGGGGTGGTATTTACCGTTCTATATCGACTTCCCGGTGAAAAATCATCGGGTGTCCAGATATCGGCATGCGGAACGGTGAACGGAATATTGATAACCTCGAGGTTCACTTCTTTACACAAAAAAAGGTCTTATAATAAAGACATTACTATAACTCCCAAACCACCGTCTTGAGACAATTAAATTAATGCCGTCGCCTGTCCGCGCGCGGTATCGATTAGTACCGCCGTAACAAGAGCACTAAACGGGAACGAAATTAAATATATTCCCCGATCAAGACGGCCGGGAAGGAAAGTTAAAGGGACGAGCCAGACGTTTCGTCCGGTGCACGTGCGTGTGCTTTAACTTACGTGCCCGGACGGAGATTACAGTGGTTCATTCCAGTTAATTGTGGTTATTGTGATGGGGGATGTGTTAGATTATATTTTGAGTAATTGATGTTTTATATGCCATGGATTTTGGGAAGGCTTTGGTGTTAATATTGTGGTCTGATTCTGAGCCTTTGAAATGATTGGTTTTTGGGGAAGGAATCTTGGAGAGTTTGGGTTAGTCCGTGCAGCTAGTGTTACTACTAAATGGATATATCAGTTAGTATCCTCTTGTCGTAACGGTATAGTAAAACTTGAATCCAGCGGTGTACACGTGTAGGCATAAGTATAGCACAGGTACCGCGCATTGACTAAACCGACGTCTACAGTTTCGTAACGTCCCATGCAGACCGGATTAAGAAATCCCCCCCATGCGAATAATGCATATCCTCCCGACGTTAAACCTCTTTCAATCACATTAAAACTAAATACACCGCCACTGGTTTCTAGATTTAGCCGTAGTTCGCTACATTCTAACTTTCTTTTTAGGAACGTTTGCGATTTGCATATATAGTACTATAGAGGGGGGATGTAGTATACAGCATTGCGCATGCGCAACCACTTTATGGGATTTACCCCGGATTTTTGGGGGCGTTTTTTTCTTCGAATAAAACCGGTTTTTATGTGATTTTGTTACTTTGTTTTTTTTTTTGTGTCTTCAATGCGGGTTTGCAATCGAATAGTTGACTGAATATAGAGATTGTGCATTGCGAGTTTTCAACCTTTTTGATATTCAATGTTTCCGTGGGCTTTTTACTCAACCATAAGGCTGCATATCCTCACCCATTCAATCCCCGTTGACAGTCAATGCATCCTCAACAATCGAATGAACTTCAAAACACCGTCTGATCACATCCCAAATTCCCATCCAAAGAACACGGGGTGTGCGAACGGATCTCTCGGCACCCCTCATCCCCTTCCACCAATCCCAAAAAAAAGAAATTCAATGTACCCACAAATAAACGGAGGGTTACGTACTCCCGAACACCCGCACCCCCTCTCGAAACCTCCCAAATCCCACTTGCGAAATTCGCGAAAATTTGTTAAAATACAGTTGGAACGCCCGGCCCGCTTGGCGTTATCTTGGCGGGGCCGCTGTGCATAACAAATCCAACCCGTTGGAATTAAAAAGTGACGTTTTTTTCCTCCTTGAGAAAAAGCGATGTCTGGGCGCTAGCAAAGTCAGGAGTTTGCCAAAAAAAAAAAAAAACCTATCGGGTTGGATCCTGTGCTTCATAGACAGGTAAGGGGATCAAGATTACACCTGTTAATAAAAAAGCTTACAGTACTTCAAAAACTTTTAAAAATGTTCTGTATGAGTTAAGTAAGTAGGTTAAATAATTGATGAATCTGGGTATTTACAAGAAAGTGAGTAAAAAAGAGTTTTTGTTCCGAGAAAGAAAGAGAAAAGTTTAAGCCGTAGACGACCCGGGAAAAAACAGCCTTAGCAAAAAAAAAGTAGGCTGAACCCATCTACCCCATCGTTTGTTTTAAAAATTATAAGGAAAAAATAGAAGAAAAAAAAGCACGTTGTCGAAGAATAAACCTTCGTGGGTATAAAAGTAGAAGGTCGAAGAAGGACGCAAGAAGAGGAAAGATGAAGAGGAAGAAAGAGGCAAATTGCTAGACAAAGGAAAAAGAGACAAGAAAAGGGAAATAGAAAATCTCAACCACATTAAGCTTATAAGGTCATGAAACACATCGAAAACACACGCAAGCAGGGCCAAGAAAATATCCTCATCTGAGACGATGAGCTGAAAAGTGAAAAAAATTTAAAGAATAAAAGGTAAAACGAGGCGGTTTTTTTTCTTTGCACGCCAGCGGGGAGCGGAATTTTGGAGGATGGTGGTGTGGAGTGCATGTTGAATTCTTGATGACGACGCGAGACGCTCCAATGCGAAATGCGGACGCAGATGGATATCGGAATGCGAAAGATGTATGGATGGGATGGTAAACGGACGTGTTGATTCCAGGAATGCTCCAAACTCGCTCGGGGAAAAAAAGAAGCGGGCTCCGGTAGACGAAGATGTGAAGAAAGAGAAGCAAGTTTTCGAAAATAATGCCAAAAAAGAGTACCCATTTGCTTGCTTTAACGACAAAACCCCTCCTCTATAATGCGACTTTAGTAGTAATAGTAGTAATAATTGTAGCAACGAAATTTTTTGTTTCTCGAAAAGCCAAAAAGAACAGGGAGTAATTGTTTCATTTCCGTTCCGCTATAAACCAGATAGGATTCCGAAGGATGTGTCGGACAAAAACAGATTCACAAAATGGAAATCGCTCAATGGAGACGAGGGAAAAAAAGATGTCTCACGACTTTGTCACAACGACGTGCTGTAACGAGGGCGGTCCCTCTTTCTGCTGCAGGCTGTTCCTTTGCTTGGCTTCCAGTTCCACCTTTGCGTACCAGGCTCCACCGATCAAGGTAAGGATGATTCCAAGGGAGTTGAGCCAGGTGACTCTGAGGTCGTAGAAAACGAACGAGATGACAATGGTGAGAATCTGCTTGACGTTGGCGGCAACTGTCATAGTCAATGCACCGGTCTTCTTGTTGGCGGTAAAGCTGATGACGTTCAAGGCGAACGCAATGGCACCGTTCAATAGCAAGATCATAGCCTTCTGGTTGTCGTAAGATGTGAAAAACCATACTCGCGCCCTGGCCATTTCTCCGGTATAGTAGGAGTAGAGGAGTGTCTGGAGGAATGCAAGTGGCGACATGCGAGCCAGGAGCTCAAAGGCGGTAAGTCGGAGTCTTCCAGTTTGCACCTTGTTGGTAACGACCGTTTTCAGAGCAGCGAGGAAAGCGCCTAGGAGAGTCAAGAAGAATCCGAGAGGTGTGAAGTAGTAGTCACCAGCTGTAGCGAAACCGACACCGGCGACGACGGGGATCAAGGAGATGTAGGTCATGTATCCGTAAGTCTTTCGGAAGCAGACGACGAAGATGATGACGGTGAAGAAAGGGGTCATCGCACGGACGACCTGGTGGAATGGAACGGTGACCAAGTTCCTAGAGTGGCGCAATTAGCTAAATACATCCAAATTCAAAGTTATTTGTAGAATTTGACGAGGAGAAAACTTACAGCGACACATTGGAAATAGCAATGTTGATGGTGTATAGGCCGGAGAACAGCAACATGATGATGTTCTCATACTCCGATAATCTTGTGAATGTAAAAGCTCCTCGGGCATAAAAGAACATACATCCTATAGAACCGCACAAGGCATGGATTCCTGTAAGGAGATAAGGGAACGGGAATATTGCCGGACGATCAGGCTATCCAAGCGCTCAAGTTAGCATCCATTTGATCTTCAAAGGTAAAGGATTGGGCTGAATCCTGACGTACCTTCGAGCCCATCACCGATTTGTTATAGAGAGTAAGGGCCAAATTGAGCCCGAAATAAACAGCCAGCCAAGCATATTTGGTCCCTAACGAGTCCTCTCGCTGTTGCTGCTGTAGTAGAGGTGCCGGTTTCTGCTCTGGGATATCAGAGTAGAGAGGGAGGAGAGGCTTCTCCTGTTCAGTGTTCATCGACATGTTGCTCGAATCGGAGGACGAGCGAGAGTGCCGCAGATAGCGATCCAGTTTGAAGGATACCACGGGTTAATTGGAAAGGGTACGTGGCAAGGGGGGTGGAGGAAGGTGGTAGAGTCGGATTTGAGGTGATACGCGGCAGATGGGAGAAAAACGTGTAAAGTGGTCCCAATCACGAGGCAAAGGAAGAAGTTAGGTTGAACGGAGGATTGATTGGCGGTTAGTTGGGTATTGGTGTTGTTGGCTTGGCCTGGACCGCTCGTTGGAGGAGAGAGCTCGGTGTTTGAATTGGGAAATGCCTGGTTGCGAGAACAAGATGCCCCTGGATGATGTTATGTTGATGCTGGTGTTGATGCGGTATTGTATAAACCAGAAATAACCGTAACAAGCAACGATGATGCTGATGATCGATTCGGATGATCCAAAGTCGTTGGAAACGAATGACGGAGAAGGAGAAGAAGAGGTGAGAGTGTGCCTGACCACCAGTATAGGACCGTTATAGTGTCGATGGTTGGTTGGAAGAGGGAGGTAGAGGTAGAGAGAGAAGGAGAGAAGAGAAGAGAGTAGGGAGTAAGAAGGAAGAGGTAGGGAGATGAGAGGTAGAGAGAGTGTGGTAGAGAGTGTGGTAGGTCGAGAGAGGTCGAGTTGAGTTGTGTTGAGCTGAGGTCAAGGAGGGAGGCAGGGCAACAAGGCAGCAGACTGGGTTTCGTAGGCAATCGGGGGGCACAACCAAACGAGTGTGGTGAACAGCTAACCAGAGCCTCAGATTGGATCTGTCGACGATGATATATAAGTATCTGTATGCGACAGAAAATAAAAAATAAAAATAAAAAATAAAATAAGATAAAGCAGATAAAACAGATAAAGAATAACGAAGGGAAAGAAGAGTCAGAGCAAGAGGAGGAGGAAGAAGAAGAAGGAAAAGGAGGAAGGCAAGAGGTTGATATGTATATTGGTCTGGCTAATTGGCTGGTTGATGGATTGTTTGGTGGAGTAAGATTGGTGGAATGCAGCTGGGAAGGGGGTCAGCCGGGCCCTGATTGGTACAAGATTGGTACAAGCACCCAGCCAATTTAACAGGGACCAAGCAGACCACCGCCAAACGGGATATTCCCCCCAATACAATGCTCTATCAGATTAACTTACTCGACTCAATGAGATAGACCACAGGTATGCTATATCACTCGGTTCCTAACCAACAATAGCGACGGCGATTGCGATCAATATGGTGATGATGATGCTGGCGATGGCGATTATAACTTCGACCGTTTGACAGTGACGATGAAATTGATATGATGGTGAAATGAACAGGGACGACGGAATGAACTAGGTATATATTGCGAAGAAAAGAAACTAGCTTGCTTCTATCAAACGTCAGTCAATAGATATTCTCCACACACATATATGCACCATCATCCCAAGTTAATTATCGGACACACGAGGTATGCAACGTAAGCAGAGCATCCTTCGAAGAGAAAGAGAAAAATCTTCAAACGCCGCTGTCCGCGAACAAGGCAAGCAGGAACCCACTTGTTTGGCACCGACAGGAAAGGAAAAGCAGGCGTGCAGAAAAAAGTCAGACGCCAACAATCAATCAATCAATCAACTATCACCCCTGCGAGTAATACCCGTTCCAAGGCCGGCGGCCACACGATGGCTAAAAAGAGCGCCTCCGTGTGGAATATGGAAAAGGGCAATTAATGCTATCGGGGTAGGGAGGGAAAGCCAGTCTCGCCAAGCCTTACAAGTGCGTAAGTACGGGCAAGGTGTATGGATGGATGTGGAACGAACGACTCTCGATTGACGGGCGGGTAAATTTTGTTCCAACTGCAGGAAAAGGGATGAAATGCAATGGATTCCCTCATCAATATACAATATATACGCCATTATATTGTATAAACAGCTATAATAACAACAGCCTTATTTCTTTCTTTTTCGAAATCGAAACTGCCAGTTAGGGGCCGAATTCGATTTCTTCGAAAAGCCTCCTTCGGCCTTAAAGGAAAAAAAAGAGGTCTTGAAATTGTTCCTGCTTTCCCGCTCCTGCCCGGACGGTACCACCAAGATCCAAAAGGCGCACACCTGCTGTCTTTAATTGATATGATTTTGTTCGACTGGGGCCCCACGAGGGAAAGCAAAGAACCTAAAACCTCAGACCTAAACTAACAAACGAACGAACAAAACTTTTCCTTCTTTGCAGCGTCTGATATTAATTGCCAATTAACCCCCCATCCTCGAACTCACCTTAAAGTGCTCAAAAGGGTATGCGTATATATGTATCGGGGCTATTCGTCCGTGCAGTTCGTTGGGAATATATAAAGATCCACACCTTCTTCTTCCAAAAAGGTCGAAAGTAGAAAAAAGAGTCGACAAAGGATCTAAAAGGATCTAAATAAGGCCTCTCGTGAAGTGGAGGATTTTGTCGGCAGGGCGGCGGCAATAAAGAAGTCTCTATCTTGTATCTGATGTCGGGGGCTGCAGCCTGGTAATAAATAGAAAAGTCAAAAACTAAGAAAAAGGGAAACGGATAAATCGGCTACCAACCAACGGTACTTAAGCACAACTTCGGTACCTCCCAGTCTGCCGGGGTGGCTTTTTATATATATAAACACCCAAAATCCTCAGCTAAAAGTTAACGCGCGCAGCAGTAGAGCAAAATGCGTCAGCCCTCCAGTATTCTGAATCGAAAAAGGGCTGGCCTCAACCTATGTAAGAAAAAGAACACTAAACCAGCCTGGTCTCGTAACCAGCCCATGTGGGTCAACAATAAATGTGATGTGACGAAGCGAACGAAAATGACAGGAGAATCCGGTCAAGTTCAACCTCTCCACCCCCAAAAAAACAAAATAAAAATATCTGTTCAATTTACATTCTTACTTCTTTGTCGCCAAGGAGAATAGGCCCTTTCCACTCGCCGTCTGGGTTTGGGGGTGTTTTTTCGGCTTCGCTCTGCGCCTATCTCCAGGTGTCTCTCCGGGCTCTTGCTTCTTTCATTCAGGAGAATATTTGGGTTTTGCGGGTGCTAACTAGCTAACTAACTCCCATGCACGGGGGGCCGACAATCCAGCTGAAGGTAGCTGCTGCGATAACGATATTCAGGGTTTTCGAAACTCGGGGGTCAGGTGTATATTGACAATCAATCAAGATTGGCCTCCCTAACAAGCAAGTATACCAAAATGTGGATACGCAAGAAACAGCAGCGGGAGAGGCTGCCTCAAACAAACCCGTGCGTGCAATGTATTGGCTTCCCAAAACAAGAACCTCGATCTGACGATCCGGCACCAACCACAAATAATAATATTAACCCGGGATCGTAATATATTGTGTGAAATCGACCTGTGCGAACAATAGTATTATTCTCATGATGTAAGCACGAAATATAGAATGATCATGAAAAATAACATAGCCCTGCAACCAGATACAGAGCGAATATATCCGGCTCTCCGTTCTCTTGTATACGATCGAAATCATGTATCGATCGTATCATCTGCAATTCCGTTTAAAATTACAAAAATGGGAAAACGCTAAAGGTAAAAAAGATCGCGTAGGTGATATGTCATGACATATCAAAGGTCATATCAGGGCAGACTAATATGCAGCCTTGCCGCATCCAAAAGTTCGCCAGAAGAAGAAGAAACCATACCATAGATAATCTACCACCGCGATAAGAACAATCCTTAAATCGTTCATGATTATGGATCTGAAAGGTGTGGCATTGTGTGGGTGGATTTTCACCTGTCAAGTGCGTGCAGTGGGGGCTGGGGCATCATATTGACATGGGGTAACCTGTTGAATACCTGAACAAGATTTATACTTAGCTTTCGAGGCTCGAGGGCCGGTAGACGGTACGGTATGTGCCATAAAATCTACACCCGGAATCTTTTTTTCAACCAACGTGCCATGCCAGGGCTGCGCATGCCGCCCGTCCATGGCAGATGATACACCCGTCTAATGTGGCGAAATGTTCCCAGCCCTGATCAAAAGCCAGTACAAGTTGCAAGTGCGAACTACAAGCGCAGTCACTGAGTGGATTCTAAAAATACCAACGAACGAAGGAGTAAAAAAAAAAAAATACAACCCGTCTGATCGGGATTTCAGATGACAAAACCCAAAGACAAAGCGAAAACCACCATTCAACAAAGACGGGCGAGAAGAAGCTCCCTGGCATTATGTCCATTGGTCCATGCCATGCAAACCGTTGATATTCAGGCAAGCGCAAGGGTAGTATCTTCAAATTCAACCTCCATAAAATAAAAATAAAAAATCATTGGAGGTTGATGTAGCATATGCGCCCCAAAGCGCTTGAACCATCCGAACCAAGAAGCGTCGAGCAACGGAATGTAACATACACCATAACCCCATCACTTCGCTTCTGGTTGTGGGGAAAGGTTTAGTACGTACGCCAAGGTCGGGAATGCAAGTTCATCATATCATGCCTCCTCTTCTTAATTGTCTCTCCTCTTAAACTTGCATGCAGTCTGCAAGAATTGAGAAAGAACAGATTCTTGGTTTCTCTTTCCTTTTTCTCTCGCTCTGTTCCGACATCCGGTCCTTTCTATTACCCACGCATTATCTGCATAGACGTAGATATAGATGTATGCACGTATGTAACTATATCCGTCAGTATCAAAATGCATCACGAGGTTGCTATCTGCAAAGATCGACGGTGTATACCAAGGCTTATAGTTTGAATCCGAACCCCAAAGAAATGCCAGATAAATTGCAACTTCACCAGATCAAAAATTTAATCGATCCCTCACCAAAACATGCGATGAGTGCTAAAGCGAAGTGCCAGAGTGGAGTCCACTAGCAGACATAGTAACTAACTAACCCGTAAATTCCTTTACTCCCCTCGTATTATTTCTTTGATTACTTTAGCGGGCCCCACGAGGGAAAGAATTCGATTCGATGCCTTCAAGTTTAGTTACTAGGTAGCTTAGCTCTACCGGTTTCATTGACTATTTCCTTGGCTTTGGATGATTCCGAGCTCCGAAGTATGTTGACGGATGTATGCAAGAGGTAGTACCATGTGTAAATCCAACATGCTAGCAGTTCCCCCTAGTCCAACCTACCTAACGACGTTCGGCTCCTTACCCGGCTCCCTTGTCAGGCAGCGATGATATCATGGCGCCCGGCTTGGAGCTCATCAGCACATCTTTCCATTTTCCACCTCTTCCCAATCTCAATTTCAAATCTCGAAATTTCGAAACTCATAGTTAGAGCCCGTGCCACCCAATGATAATCTCTCAGTTTATCATCTTCGTATCATATCATGAAACATAAAATTATGATTAGGGGTTCCTCAGACCGAAAGAAATAAAGGTCTAACACACGGCGCGCAAGACGCACAAGGATATAATCCCGTTCGATAAGCAGCCTCCCGAGTAAAATAACGTGATACGAGGTTCCGACCGGAACTACTGTCCCATTTCCCTCTCTTTTCCTGCAGGAACCCACCTGTTTCTCGCTCGGCTTTTTCGCTCTCATTTCTGGCTGCACCGGTTGACATTACGGTAAGCATAAGCAGAACTAATTCGAATTTCAGCGTTCCCGGGGAAATCCCGGCAAGGGTACACGCAAACCCTCTGCAACTGCCCGTTTCGGCGTTGCTTCCCTTTTTCGAGTAGGAAAAAATTGTGAGAAGACGGGTTGCCGAATATAATCGATGGAATGTGTATCTTAATCTAAAATGACGTCTTTTACATTTCGACATAACTCTCAAAAGACGGTGCACGATATACTAACTACCACCTGAGTCAATGAAACCCAACCCCGGGAAGGTGTGCACAATCCCGCGGCCTGTGAATTCCTTATCTTCAAGGATTTTACTCAAATCAGAAGACCTTTAAGTTTTCTAAAACGTGGTAGAAGTGGGCGGAAGAAGCAGGTACCCATCATCGCTTACTGGGGGGTGTGAACCGCAATTGGTGCGCTTATATAATTATACTACGAAGGGAAGGAAGAGAAAAATGTAAGCGAGATACTCTGGTTTTATATTCCGTTGGTATTGCGAACCTTTTAAGGTATTCGGGTATATTGTGAATGACATGCATGTGTTAAATGCTACGTCCGTTCTGTAGATCGGGATCCTGGGGTTTGTGGCCTGCCCTATGGGGAGTAGATATGGCACGTGTACCCTGGATACGTCCTGCCGCGGCGAAGCAACTAGCTAGTAATTGCAGTATTTGGAAAAATGGAGGCCTGATGTTTAAACGTTTACAGTGAAGATATTCAGGTTTCGAGGCCGGCCGGATTTAAGCTTCACTTATTGATATGCATGTAGGGGCCCGGGGGGGGATTGTGTCACCCATTTCGCTGATCCGTGGAAGATATACTTTAGCTAGTAGGTACCTATGGACACCTGTTACCCCACAGAGCGCCAAAACATTTGCTTTGAAACATGGCAGCTTCCAGAAGAATAAATTGATACGCAGCCAGTGCGAGAATATACATCGATATATCTGGGTAATTGGTATTATCCTCTTAAGATTCAGGATCGACGAAGATAAGCTTTTGCTTAACTGTTAGCTTCCTGACTAGCCATACTGCACTGGCATCCGGCGAGGCACACATAGTGGGTTTGACGTCAGCGATCTAGAGTTATATATTGCTTTGCCTGATTCTCTTTCTGTAGCGTGCAGGTAACTACCTATGATGTATACACGCATCTCATTTTCCACTACCCTAGGTACCTATGTATCGAGAGAGAGCTATATACGCTAGAGATCTGAGGGCGTGCAGTTCGCTGAGGTACCGAGTACATATTTTACAGTAGGTACGGGGATACTCGTAGGGTACATAGGTCCAACATTAGTCTTGCATACGACGACACTGCACTGCCTATGGTTTCAGAATTTTAAGCTAAGATGCTAACTTGCTTAGCTAGGAAACGTAACTCAGATAATTGAGGGTGCCTTGTTATTAGCTGTAGATCTCGGTGTCTAGGCTATTTTCATCAATTAGGTGGCTATGCAGCTATGCTATCGCGCACGGCTCTCGTTCTCGGTACGATAATGTGTATTGCAGAGGAATTTAATATTAAACTCTGGTAGGCACCCGTGTGTAGGAAACAGACTGTTGAAGCTGTTACCAGCGATTTCTGATAGGGGCACATATATTATTGATTACCACGATACTTTCAATTGTGCTGCCATAAAGTAAAACTAATAACGACCCCGCCTTGCGTCAAACGCATATTGCGTATCTTAGCAGCTACACCTGGGAACGAGACCAAGCTACACCAGAATATCGAATTTGGTTTACGAGATAGTGTCCTGTATATATAGCTGTAGTATATAATTCTATTATCATCATAAAAAGAAAACAATCTTGAGAACTAACGTAAATACATGAAATCTGCCTTATAAATCTTTTAAGTCTCAAGGAGATATAGTTGTAATAGGCATACATTCCCCTGCCACGCATGTACGCCCACACTTCATCAAATCACCACCAGAACCACCCCATGATATCGAGGTGTTCGAGATTTGCCCCCGCGTCCCAAAACCTATAGTCTTTGCATTCGAATTTGGGGACTGGGTCGAGGAGTAGCTGTAGTGCTTGAGCCTCTGTTATTGCTCGCCCAGCAGCTATAGATCTTCTACTCAAAGTTTCTCATCCGCTCTCGGTCGGATTTTGTAGCCACAGGCGTGTAACTAAATACATCCCTTGCAATCGCACCAGTGGCCTATAGCCTAAGTAATGAGTAATAATAAATGTTAGCATGTAACAACACTTAAAGACCTCTAGGAGAAACGGGCGAGGGCAAACCTACTTGAACGAGAAACCCGACAGATATGTTCGATGCTACCAATGTGATATAGCAGGTATCGGCCCACTGAGGCTAGAGCCTCATTTGTCCTTCGGTAGGAAGTATTAGCTTAAAGCTTAGATGCAAAGGTCGGGATGCTTACGAGGCTATGCCGAGAAGAAGATTATGGCAAGGGCGAATAATGAAGGCAATAACGTTGGAAACATTGCATTGTGTCAACGATATCCGGGAAGGTGACCATTCAATGGCCTTGACTTCTGGGTCATGGCCAGCGCTAACAGGGCTCGAGCGCTCACCCTTAACTTAGGTTTCCGATGCTATAGTAGGGTATGTATAAGCTTGTCTTGAACACAGACTAGCTAGCTTTCCGAATTTATATGCCATGTTAGCTGGTGTAAATGTATTAAAGAGCGGCAAGGCGTCAAAGGGTTAGCACTGGGAACCCGTGCTGTGTCTGGTTTACGAGACCAGTTAGCACTTACTTTTGGCAGACTTCGTGGAAACTGGCAACGCCGACCCTCATGTTATCTTTGCCAATGATATCCCTGGAAAGCTGGGATTAGAGCCGGCTAAGAAAGTTGACCGGAAACACTTGAGCTCAGGGTAGAGCTTCTGGTCCACCCTGTTGGATTTTGAAGTGAAAGTTTCTCTTGTAACTTGGAGCTGATGGAAAATGAGAGTTTTGAACGGCCCCCCTATCTAAGAAAGATGGAGGAAAATATTTAGGGAAGGAACTGGAGCTTAGCTTGAGGGGTATTTATACCCCTTTTGGGGGCTCCCCCAAATCAATACGTAAATTTAAATCAATACGGAGGGTTTTTAGGAATCACTTGTCTTGTAAACCCGAGCGTGCGGAAGACAGTCACTCGTTCTCTATTTGTTTCGTATTTAAATTATTTGTCCATGTACATACTTTTCTGTTTGGCCTTGAGACTGCTTTACTGCGCCGTTATTCGATAGCCGTCGAGATTGTCGGACCAGAGACCGCAGAGAGGCCTGGGAAGCTTAAGAGCTTATATATATAAACACAGGTAATTGTCCAAGTTGATCCGCCAGCATACTAACTGGTGAGTTGCGTAAGTATAAAATAAAAACCCTAGGATCCAGTCCATTAGACACTAGAATTATGCTGGTATCGAACGGATTCGTATTTACCTAGGTAGGTATAATAATATTACTTACGGTGCTCATATGTATCCAACGAACTTGCACTTGCCGAATCCACGAAACTAACATTTGAATGATCTCTTACATGCATAAGTTCACAAATACAAAACATACCGGGGCATTTTAAGTACTGTCTCCTATAGCAGGGAGGTGGATATAGAAGGGTCTGGCCACGAGGGAACTGGAAACAGACTGGCGGGAATATATTTGAATATTGTGTTGAGGCTGTTGTCGACGTCGCCGGGTTACCCAAAAAGGTGGCCTGGCACAAGCAGAACAGACGCACCAGCAAGGACCCACGCAAGGACCTGGCCAAGCACTCGTGCGCCGGGCTAACCAACTTCTGTGCTACTCTTCTCTGGCATATGTATCCCCTGATCCGTCGACGCTCCAAGAGCCACCGTTGCTTCTGCTTCCGCCAAAAATAGCATAACGCCTCAATCCGCAGAAAAACCTCGAGCTCCTGGCCTTCAATTAATTTCCTTCCTTCAGCCCCGGTTGCCGAATATTTCCCCTTACCTTCCCCGGTCCGATCCGCGTCCTTTCTCGTTCCCTTACAGCTCTGCTCCGACATGCCCGAGTTCACATTCAACGATCGATGATACCTGGTTCAATTCTGTGCTTCGCGACTTGAGAGGATTCCACCATCCTCTTTTTCTTTTCTTTTCTTTTCCCTTTTTAGGCCTCGGGAAAGTGTATTCCCGAAGGGAGATTGATAGCCTCCTGAAATGACGGACGTGGTTGCTACCCATGCTGGCAATGGTACGGAATCTCTTCTTCGTGGCTGTTTTTTTGGAGGATTGATGGTTAGTTAGTTTGAGCTTGGAGCTGATGTCTGTGCGTATGCGAACTATAGTCATAAGGGCGATTGCTGAAGGTACTTTCATGCCATGTGGAATTTCAATATCGGGATAATGCTGTAGGCAGCTTCGGTTAATTAGATGTCGGAATACAGGGGCGGCACACGACCCGACGATACACCTCGAACGTCAATCGAAATGTGGGACGAAGACTAAGGGTTCATATGATACACCACTGCACGTCCTGGCGCTGATAATAGTGCTTACTCTGAGCACGTTGGGTATGGACCATTGAGCTCTTCGATGGGTGGTTGTTGGTCTAGGTTCGATGGCTGATTGGGGCGATATTAGCTTGTGGTTTTCCGATTCTCGTCCGACGGGTGCCGCAGTTGAGGGTGCCGCATCATTTTTTGTAGGTGGATGGTTTTCCTGGAGGTGGTGGTAGTCTGAGAGGGGTGCTAATTGGATTTTTCTCGATGAAGATTCTTAGCAAGGCATTTTGGAACCGGAGTGCTGCTGGCGACAGCTTTTGTACATGTGAGGAGACCTTGGGCTATCTCTAGGTACCAATGCTAATTGAACGACTACAAAAGCTCCTCCCGACGGCCTTTATCTCCCTGACCGACCCATGTCTTCCCAAATTCTGGACCGAAACATACCCAGCCATGGCCGGCGCCATCGCTCTCGCCGCCGTATTCTTCGTCGTTACGATTGAAATGATATTTAGCGGCTTCGGTGCGCCGACGCACAGTCACGGGGACTTCGAACAGATGGTTGCCGATGCGCCTTCGTCGCCCGCATTACGACCAGACCTACACCCGGACGAAGATCCCGAGTATCAGACGAATGGAGAGGCAGCTAGTAGTCTGCTTGGTAAATCGACGCACAAGAGGACTAGGAGCGGGAGTATCAGTATGCAGCTGAACCGGATATCTTCAGAGTATGGGTTACACTGCCAGATTATCTTGAAAGTTAAAGGAATGAGGAGGATGCTGATGTTTTGTGGGGTTTATTATCAGGCAAGACGATGATGGGATTGCGCTCTCGACGATTCTTTCCGACTCAGAAGACGAAGGTAGTTCGTCGAACGGTGTGGCGAAACGAAGGAACCCGAAACACGATGGTCATATTCCGGGTATCGAACATATGTCGCCGGCGGAAATCGCACAGCAGAAGAAGAATCTGCTGCAGGTGGTGCTGCTGGAGGCGGGGATTCTGTTCCATAGTGTATTCATTGGGATGGCGCTGAGTGTGGCTACTGGGTCGAACTTTATTGTTCTACTCATTGCCATTTCCTTCCACCGTAAGGTCGCCCGTTTCTTTAAGATGATGGCATGGGTATAGACTGACGACGACGGTGTGTATAGAAACGTTCGAAGGATTGGCGTTGGGTGCCAGGATATCTACTATTACTATATTTCCGGAGGGATCGATGAAACCGTGGTTAATGGCATTAGCATAGTAAGTAAAGTGCTCGAAGATATACCGGAAGGTATTTTATATTAACAGAGTGTATTCAGTGGCACTACGACTCCAATCGGGCAAGCTATTGGTCTCGCGACGCATACCCTTTACGACCCAGCCAGCGAGGTTGGGCTGTTAATGGTTGGGATAATGAACGCTATCAGTTCTGGGTTACTTTTATTTGCGTAAGAAGCTGCACCCCCAACCCGCTTCCATTTTCACTAGACTACACTCGAAGCTAACCCTGGATTCACTGTGATCGTAGTGGACTCGTTGAACTTCTCGCCGAAGACTTCCTGACTGATGAGAGTTGGAAGGTACTAAAGGGCAAGAAGAGGATACATGCTTCATTATGTGTATTTGCAGGAGCATTCGGTATGGCATTCATCGGAGCATTTGCTTGATCTTTTTGGAACTCCTTCTTTTCTTTTACCATGCAATTGATTGCTTTCAGACGCCTTTTTATAGAGCGGGGGGATTATCGCAGTGTATAGTTGAAAAGTTACTAGTGTTTTAGATTATGAGAAAGATAAAAAAGGAACAAGCAGGCTGTTTTGAGTATGAGATGATGGGGTTATGAAGATGCACTGGCATATTGAAGCGCTTGTGTCTATGGGTTTTTGTATTTAGTTCTGTACTATAGTCTAGATCTGTACACATTTTTTGGGATTGAGGTTATAGAAGGCTTTAATATCAGTTTCCAGTGATATCTCCTACAGCTACTGCTCTCCCTATACCATAGCCAGACCGTCGATATATAAAGTGGTGTACCAGCCACCGCCACAACGCGAGGCCCAGCTTCGATGTGTGGCGTTAAACATGAACACCAAAAATTCGGGCCAACAGAGTTCGCGCGACTCATCCCAGCTTGATTCACCATCCTCACCTCAACCTCACCATCGCCATCTCGAACTCTCGAGCAGCAATCGGCCGTCATAGAGTACGATCATTCTTCCCGAAGACACGGCCCTCTCATATCTCCTCGATTGCTGCTCTTACTCGCTCTTTATTTAATTCACAATGGATGACCTTTATGACGAGTAAGTAGCTTCTGGAGCTTGGTGTATCAAGCTTGTTACCACCCTAAAATTCCCTTTAAACCCACCGATTGTGTATTTTATTATTTATGGGATAAGAGACTTGAACTAATTTACTATCTCACAGATTCGGAAACTACATCGGCGACGCCGGTTCCTCAGACGATGGATCAGCACAAGAAGACACCGGCGCGGACGCCTACGTCGACTTCGACGCCGCCTCAGACGACGACCAACCAGCCCCCCACTCCCCCTCAAACGACATGCAACTAATGGAAGTCGACTCGGGCCCTTCGAACGCCGTAATCCTCCACGAAGACAAACAATACTACCCCACCGCGGAACAAGTCTACGGCGCGGACGTGGAGGCAATGGTAGAAGAAGAAGACGCCCAACCGCTAACCGAACCCATCATCGCGCCTATAAAAGTCAAAAAATTCATCGTGGAAGAAGCACAGTTACCGACCACCCACTTCTCACGCGAGTTTATGATGGATATGATGAGTTTCCCCGACCAGGTTAGGAATGTTGCCGTCGCGGGGCATTTACACCATGGGAAGACGGCGTTTATGGATATGTTGGTTTTGGAGACCCATGTTATCGATCAGAAGAAGGCGATTGGGAGGCGTGAGGAGGTGCAGTTGAGGTATACGGACGTCCATACGCTCGAACGCGAACGTGCGGTATCGATTAAATCTGCGCCCATGTCGTTGGTATTGCAGAGTTCGGCGGGGAAGTCGCATTTGGTGAATATTATCGATACACCGGGACATGTTAACTTTGTGGATGAAGTCGCGGCGTCGTTGAGGTTGGCTGATGGCGTGGTACTTGTGGTTGATGTGGTGGAGGGGTTGATAATTAATACCGAGCAGATTGTGCGGTATGCGGTGAACGAGGGGTTGCCGTTGGTTTTGGTGGTGAATAAGATGGATAGGTTGATGTTGGAGTTGAAGATCCCGCCGACGGATGCGTATTTCAAGGTGAAGCATACGGTGGAGCAGGTTAATACTATCATCGCGGAGGCGGCGCCGGGGAGGGATGATTTGAGGTTATCGCCTGAAAAGGGAAATGTGTGTTTCGCTTCGACGAAGATGGGGTGGTGTTTTTCGCTCAGGTCTTTTGCGAAGATGTATGCTGATACATACTCCGGTGTCGATATCGATGGGTTCGCGAGAAGGTTGTGGGGTGATATTTATTTCGGAGCGGAGAGCAGGAAGTTCACGAGGCAAAAGGCGGCGGAAAAGGGAGCCAAGAGGACGTTTGTGCATTTTGTGCTGGAGCCGTTGTATAAGCTCTACGCTCATACGATAGGTGAGAGCTCGGCGAGTTTGAAGGCGACGCTGGCTGGGTTGGGGATTACGTTGAAACCGGCGCAGTATAAAATGGATGCGGAGGATTTGCTGAAGGCTGTCTGCGAACAGTTCTTTGGGACGGCGACGGGATTTGTGGATATGATTGTCCAACATGTCCCCTCACCCGTTGAAGGTGCCAAAGCGAAGGTCGAGTCGGCGTATACAGGACCGCTGGACAGTGAGGTTGCCAATGCGATGCTTACTTGCGACCAGAACGGACCGTTGGTGGTTCACATTACAAAATTGTACAATACGACCGATGCGACGGGATTCAATGCCTTCGGAAGGGTTATGTCCGGCACCGTCAAGCCCGGAGATCAGGTCCGAGTTTTGGGAGAAGGCTACACGATAGATGATGAGGAGGATATGACGGTAGCGACGATATCGGATGTCTGGGTGGCCGAAACGAGGTATCAAGTCCCCACGTCTGGCATTCCGGCCGGATGCTGGTGTTTACTCGGTGGGATTGATAATTCTATTGTCAAGACTGCGACTTTGGTACCGCCGAAGATGGAGGACGATGCATATATCTTCAGACCGATCAAGCATTTCACAGAATCCGTGTTCAAAGTGGCGGTGGAACCTGTGAACCCATCGGAACTTCCGAAGATGTTGGATGGCCTTCGAAGGATCAACAAGTCCTACCCGCTCGTTGTCACAAAAGTTGAGGAGTCGGGCGAACACATCATCCTAGGGACGGGAGAGTTATATATGGACTGCGTTCTTCACGACCTACGGAGACTCTACTCGGAAATGGAACTTAAAGTCTCGGATCCCGTAACTAGGTTCTGCGAGACGGTGGTGGAGATGTCGGCATTGAAGTGCTATGCTATGACGCCGAATAAGAAGAACAAGATTACCATGGTTGCCGAACCGCTGGAGGAGGACGTGGCCAAGGACATCGAAACAGGAAAAGTCAGCATCAAGTGGCCGATTCGGAAGGTTGGAAAGTTCTTCGAGGAGCACCACGGGTGGGATGTACTCGCCAGCAGAAGTATTTGGGCATTCGGACCGGAGGAGATGAGTCCGAATATCTTACAGGACGACACCCTGCCGTCGGAAGTGGATAAAAAGTTATTGAACACAGTGAGGGATTCGATAAAGCAAGGTTTCTCGTGGGGTACTCGCGAGGGACCTTTATGTGAAGAACGTATGTTTCCCCCTCTAAACTCCGAGATTCTGGTGAGCAACTAACTAACGGATGGGTAAATAGCTATTCGGAATACAAAGTTCAAGCTTATGGATGCTTCCCTAGCTTCGGAAGCTATCTACCGCGGTGGCGGACAAATTATTCCTACTGCGAGAAGAGCATGTTACTCTTCTTTCTTGATGGCGTCGCCGCGGTTGATGGAGCCTATGTATTCTTGTCATATGACTGGGCCCATTGACGCTGTCAATCCGCTCTACACCGTTTTGGCGAAGAGGAGAGGACATGTGCTTACCGATGGGCCGATTGCTGGAACTCGTAAGTTTTTATCTTTATTATCTATTTTTATTTTGGGAAGTGGCTAATATTGATTGGTACAGCTCTTTACCTTGTTAAGGGATTGATTCCTGTTATCGATTCGTTTGGTTTTGAGACAGATCTAAGAGTAAGTTCTCCGTGTGCTTTAAAATCATTGACGTTGAAGTTCTGGTGGCTGACTTTTTTGTTTTTCCTTTATAGATCCACACGCAAGGTCAAGCCTTCGTCTCCCTCGTTTTCGACAAGTGGAGCGTCGTTCCAGGTGACCCGTTGGACAGGGAGATCAAGCTACGTCCATTGGAACCGGCGAATGCACAGGCTCTGGCGAGAGATTTTACGTTGAAGACGAGACGGAGAAAGGGTCTGAGTGAGGATGTGACGATTTCCAAGTTTTTGGAGCCGGAGCTGCAGAAGAGCTTGCAGGAATCCGGGTTGCTTAATTAGTCTTTTGCATTTCTCTCTCTCTCTGATATGGGAAGGTTGGGTTCAGGACAGTGGCGGGTTTTGATAGACTGTACGATATGATGTTTTATATTCACGATCACCGATGGGAATTGAAGGCCATATAGTTCTAACGGTGGTTACATGAATCACCACTCGGGTTTCGATATGTAGAGGTTAACCTTTCCGCAACTGCTGTAGATTGAAAGATCTTGGTCTTTCTGGAATATGTTCATACTATACATTATACATTCTAACCCGCTAAATGGCAAATTACCCAGACTTATCCCCCCATATCAACCAATATACACAGGAAAGGGTTTATTTACAAGTAGCTAACATATTACTCAATACTCCCATCAGGGTCTCATTCTCACACGCCGCTGCTACACGTTCTTTATCATTTAGTTGTTTGTTGACCTGATCAGTACTCTGATGCGTGCCTTCTCTGATCCTGACGTCGATTCTGAATCGGGGAGGGAGGGCTTGTTCCAGCCGTACCCGTACGCCGAGACCGATGACGGTAGCTAGGGAGCAGTGGTTTATTGTGGGGGTGATTTCGACGAGGACGTGGGACATTGGATGTAGGTTTTGGGGTGTGGGAGGGGTGTGGGTTACGTGGATGTGGGGGAGGTTTATGACGGCGAGTTCGCCGAGGGAGAGGGGGTGTTCTGGGTCTGAGATTGTGGAGATCAAGTCTTTTTTTATAAGTTGTTAGCTTTATATATGATGTATCTGGGGCGATGGGATGGGATGGGGTACCATAAATCTCCTGCTCATCGATATCGTCTGCGGTCTCATCGTCGTCATCTTGGTCCGATGCTGAACCGGAGGAGTAAGCCGAGTCCTCGGCGGATGAGAATGGATCGTATGAGAGGGATTTTGAGGGGGGTAGACGGGATATTTTGTCGGCGATGTGGGCTGATGTGGATTGCTTTTTGCGAGATTCGGAGTGGCGGGTGGGGAGGTCGGAGGGGTTTAGGATTGTGGGGTTTGCGTTTATTATGTCTGACATCTTTCCCTCCTGCTGTTCTCGATTGATTTGGAGGGTTTAGTGAAGAATTGGTGGGGATGTTGGTAGGGGTGTGGAAGTGGCGATGAGGTTGAAGGTTGAAGGTTTGAAGGTTTGAAGTTTTGGAGGGTTTATATCGAAGCTGGGAATAGCTAAATTGTGGCGTGACAGCAACGCAGAAGAGCCGGGATGGAAGCTCTTATCGATAAGGAAAGTGTCTACCGGGGTCGTTCCCTCTACCATGGTTCTGAACTTCAGGCACAATCGATCCATATTACATCTCACACACACACGCTCGCTTCACTTTACTTCAATTTTCAAAAGGGAATTATATTACTGGTTCAGTTTTACGCAGGAACATGAACCCAACGGCCGACCTCGGCTTCGTGGGAACGGTTGCTGCGAGATGCAGGAAAGCGGGTCAATGCAATGGTTCCAATGGCTTGCTTGCTTAGCTGGGTAGCTGCTAGCTTGGAGCTCCGGTCGATTATCAACCCCAACGGATCTGGCTCGATCGACTGCACTGGCTGGGCAGGTCGGACGAATGTATCGACGAATGGCTTCTTAAACCCGTTATTGACCAAAGATTCTTCCGGATCATTGTTTAATTATGATTCGAATGTTCGGGAATAAGAACCACCGCCCATCCAATCTAATGGTCAAGAACGATCGATGCCAAACATTGCAATTTTAGAAAGAACCTCCTCTTGTGACGTCTGAGGACAAGATATCCAAACCGCGGAAACAGCTGGAACATGAAGAAAAATCTGCTCTGCTGGGGGGGACGAGGTTTAAAATATCCACTCGGCGGGTGGAAGTTCCAGAGTTATGTACGAACCCGCGATACTGCATATTCCCGCCGCCGCCGGATTGCGATGTCGAAAGTCGACATTTTGTTCCATCTTGTGTGTCCGAAGCGCGAGCAAAGGGGTTGGTTATAATTACAATAACTCTACTCCGAATCCATTTTTATATTCTATATATAAAAAACAATAAATGGTGGTGCAGAAATGCACGAATGCGATGTATCGTCGTACAGTTAATCTTTCCCCCCTCCCTTGAATTTCATATCCCGGTTATCGGCTTTTCGCAAATAATTTTCTTTCTCTTTCTCTCTCTCTCTCTCTCTCTCTCTCTCTCTCTCTCTCTCTCTCTCTCTCTCTCTCTCTCTCTCTCTCTTTTTCTAAAACCAGTCGTTTTGCCGCATGCCCGTGGCACGTTTTTGACAGGTTTGGTGCATGTACATGTTCCTGCAGAGTTTGTGAGATGGTAAAATTATAAATGGCTCTGTGAGATGGTAAAATTATAAATGGCTCTTTTTTTGGCATTTGTAGACTTGACTTGAGTACCCTGCGTACATATCGCGACCTTGCTGCTTGTGTGCCTTTATTAGCTATTTCGGGGGGATTATCTGCAAGATTAGTAAAGTAGATAGATAACAGGCTAGTCCGTCGTTGGTAAACATTTTATCGATGTAACAGTTCGATGGTACCTACAAATGCCGTCGACACAGCCGGGAACATTCGAACGGGCAAGGGAGGGGCAAAATGTCTTGTGCGGGTTTGGCGGACACGTGTGGATTGCGACGCGGGAAGCATGGCATGGGGGCGAGGGGGGGCATGGAACATCGAAGGATTCTTCTTCAGAAGAGGGGTCTATGCCTCGACGGAAACTTCCGTCTCTACAAAAAAACAAAAATTAAAAAAAATGTTGGATGAATTCGATTCTTGTTTCAAGTGTTAACTAACAGGGACAGCCGCTAGTTCACTCGGTTTTTTGTGAACAAAAACTTTAAGATCTAACAAACTGTGGAGAATGAGATGTTATAGTTTAGCTAAGGAGGGCCCCCTGGGCACCTGGGATATCATCATTCTCGCGTGGTGAATGCGATTCGTAACCACGATCGGTTGGGCCGTGCTAGTTGACCACCTTAGCGGCGAGACGGTTAAGGTTTTATCATGGATTGGGCTCAGACTTTCATATCAGATTGTGAATGTTTCCGTTGGATGCCTTGAATTGCGGCGACCAGAAAAAAAAAAGGGACCGAACGAACCGATATATCTTTCGACTATGACGAATTCAAAATCTGCAGGGTTCTTGTTCAATCGCATCAGGAAACGATATCAGGAGAGCGAGGAGTAGACGGCAGGCAGGGCACGTATCATTAGCAAAAAGACCGTACCTTCCTAAGAAAGCTTCAGGGGCGACTCGAGGGGAATCTGATATTCATATTCTTTATAATTATCTTGTGGGGTACAAAACGGAACTGCTACGAAGCACAAATGTTGGTTTTTTGACAGGCCGGTGATACAGCGCCCGCAGGACGGCATGCGGCTTTCCGTTTGCCCTGATGTGATATATCTCTGCCAATATATCGAGGGGGTCAACGATCGAGATTGCAATTGAACATGTAGTGTAGGTCCCAATAATGCAATGTCGTTTTGAACAACGTCCCACCGCGGCCGACGAATGAATATTCGAAACGAAAGAGCGAGCGAGCGAACAAAAAGGATGGCGCTTCGATGGCATAATGCGTGACCAAGTTCTGTAACTTAACCTAACCAACTTGTATTCTTCGGCTGCAGCCAAGCGACCGAAAACAGCTGGCGGCGGAAAGGAGTCGACTCAAAACTTGCAACGATCGAAGGGTCAATGTAATCACAATCGATCAGATTTAGTGGAGTCCCCTCTTTCTTGAATTTTTCCGTTGATTAAAAAAACTCCCGCGCTAGATAATTTTTCCCTAATTGCGATAATTTTGGTGGCTTGGATTATAGAGTTGAAGCTATTTGTTAGTAGTATTTTGTAGAGGAGTTACAATTCACATGGTATTATAGGCGGCAGAAAGTAGATGCTACTAATTCGCCAATCTTGATAAATTGATCATGGCCAGAGCAGCTGGGGCTCAAAAAAAAAAAAAAGGAAAGAAAGAGGGAGAAAGATGGGGACGATGCAATCTCAATGGATATGGATAAATCCTGTCATATTGCGGCTGCAAGCCTCGTCGACCACCACGCAAGCACAGACAACCTGCAGTGGCATGAGAGAGATTGGATGTCATTAGTTGGAGGTTAGAGGTGGAGGGGTGGAGGGAATCACATGTGCCGTTTTTATTTCTCCACTGGAAATAGGTGCTTTAAGCAAGCCACAACCCTCGATTACCTGCGTAGTATATGGTATACATATGGTATACGTACATACATATGCGCATGTGCATGGGGGTGAATCGAGGATCGCAGTCGCTGATTTCGGGAGGTCTATCCCATCGAATCCATGCAAAACCCGGGGAGGAGGAGGCATCCGTTTGGCTGTTCTGAGAACGGGTATCTGGACGCCTGCTCCCGATGGAATCTGACAGCTGTGATTGCACTGATTGTGTGTCACATGTGCACCGTGCCTAGTATACCTTTAGCCACAAAAACAATCGAAAGATCGAGGGACAGATTATGCCGTCGACCTTTTGATGTTCGATATCATCAGTGCGGCAGAGGAAGTTGACCAAGTTGTGCCCTTGCATGTTTTAGTCAGTTTTACTTTCCAACAGAGAGTTAAGTTGGGATAAGGTTGTTAAACGTGTTAGGTTGGTATGTTGGCCCGTTGGTCTCCTTCCAGAAGCCGTCGGAAACGATCTAGAAGGCAGCACGAACGAGCCTTTTGACTGCGCAGTTGGCCAGCTCGACCGAGTCCCAAAGTTAACTAGTTGTGAAAGGTTAAGCCGTTTAAAGTTTGTGATTGGAGGTTGATATGATGCATTCCATCGATGCAATGCAATGAGGCATCTGGTTAGTAACTACTCAATACTCTGCTCGTGCTAGTTAGTAGCTAGTATCATAACGGGATAGCAGCAGACCTGCCACCGCCGTCGGGTTTAATCAGATAACATTTCATTCCTGCATTGGTGTATCCCAGGGAGAACATGTTTTAACCAGATCTACGGAAGAATAGCAGTAGTAACTTTCACAGGGAGGCTCGAGCCAGCACATACGTACGTTGGGCCCTGGAGAAAGGGAAAAAAGGAAGACCCCACATTGCATTGGCATTCTTCAACTCCGGACTCCTGGAAATGGCACCTTGCAAGAACCAGCAGCTTCACTAGGCGAAATTTAATGATGGTTGTGGTCTGCTGGATATAACCCAACTAGTATAACCTAGTCTACGTATGCAAGAGAAAGCCCCCCCTCCCAGACTACCCTGGTCAGTTTTTCCTTTCTCCCTTTCGTTCGGGTCCGGATCGCATTAATCCCAGGCGAGCAGGTCTCATCTATCAGCTCCTGTTGAATAAACCCCGAAAGCGACCGGCAGCTAGAGCTTCGAGGTGCACTGCACCGCACTACACCGGTGTACTAGCTACACAGTTCAAACTGCAGTTGATTGCAAATCGGATTAAACTACCGCTTACCGCTGCTATCAAGATATATCGGCATATGCAAAGATCGATATCTCTCGATCAATACTGCGGCTGGTGCTACTGAAATGCGTAGTCGAGTCACGTCAAATTACAAAATACGCCGGGCCGTTATTTTATTTTTATATTACATATTATATAAAAACCAGCCGCTAGCTTAACTCCTTTCCTGCCAGCCGACGTCAACCGTGCAGCAGCAGCAGCAGCGGCAGCAATAGCAGAGCAGAGGTGTGAATGTCATTGTCTAACTTATACTCACATACCTTGACACACCTCCCTTGGTCCCCGTACCTGACCTGTACCTGTACCCACTTTTTGTCGACACCGTCCAGGCATTCGCCTTACCTGCGTCGTCCTTGCATGCTAGTCAGGTCGGCTGCCTGGTAAGCAAGACAAGCGACTACTGGCTAGCGGCATTTTCCATAGATTGATGCCAATCTTACATGACCTCCAGCTTGCAAGCAAGACCACCGCCGCCGGTTGTGAGAAATTTATCTATTCCCTCGGCTTGGTAGTAATCCTTTTTTTTGCCTGCGAAAGGAAAAGAAAAATACTTACCTGGGAAAAGTTATATCTCTCCCTTCGCCGACAATTGCAATTTCACAAAAAATTCATCTCGAGAGATATTACACACTTACCTTACTAGTGCTTGGCCCTCGATCGAATCACTTTTTTTTTTTTTTTTTTTTTTCGGCTATGCGCAGCGACTAGCACTGGACTCACTCGACCCTGTAACCTGCTCAAACTTCAAACGGTTCAATTGTTCAAACTTCGAACCACCGCCCTGATATCCTTTTTTCTTTCTTGCGCTCTTTGACCGACTACCAAATCCTGCACCTGTCACTGATTGTGTGACGAAACGAACGCTGATACATACATCTTGAGAGCGGGAAGTCCAGGCGAACATTCCAGGTTCCGAACAGCCCACCACCGGCCTACTAACGTACAGAAGCAAATCGCCTGCTGGCAGGAAGCACCCATCGAATCAGTTCAGGTACCCGCTTTCCTCCCCCCATGAGCCGTCAGTTTTGCTTTGTTGTGTGTGTAGCTTTCTTTTCTTGATATCACGCCAAAACGGGCCCTGTTACGGGAAAAACAAGAAGACATGCGAGAAGAAGAAGAAAAGGTTTCGTTCGATGATGGTTCCCATTACCCAATATCGCAAAATTAGGCTCGCCACCTATTAATAATTCTTTTTCCCCTTTCATCTACTATTATAGTTTCTTGATCTTGATTAGCCGTGCTGTATCAACTGTTTGACGGGGAAACACCATCGTCAGACCTGTCCGTCCTGTCTTGTCCTGTCCTGTTCTGTCCTGCGCCCCTCGCTAGCCTGTGCACTTCGAGGTCCGCAATCTAGCCGCTGTGGTCACGCAGGTTCTCTCCCCCGGGAAAGCATTTGGACCAAAAAGGCATGTCTTCAAACCGCCTCCAACGGTAGACCTTGGTGTTCAGGTCACTTGCATTGTTTTTTTTTTTTGTGAAAAAAGCGCCACTTGATTCTCAGATGTTAATATCCCTGGCTCGGGTTATTCGTCCAAACTACCGTCATAGACTAACTAGCTAACCAACTTAAAAGACTGGGTATTATAGCCGTGTCTCGTTTCTGCATGTTGCCCCACGATTCCGACTATCAGAACCCGTTATCAATTTTCGTCCTACTACCGATCCCCAGGATCCATCTCTAACTCCAGCCCTATCCATCCCATCAGATCGAACTGCCCGAGAGGTGTCTCGCCTTTTTAAAAAGACCAGCGGCCGACCTCCGACCATCTCATCTAGCTCCACAACGAATTCACCGAAAGTGTCTCTTCAACTAAGGGAAAACTATATTTCGCCGTTTCTCTCGCTAGGAATCTAATGTCGTGAAACGTAACAGCCCCTCATCTGGCAGAATCGCACATACCCTCGATTCCCTTTTATTTTTGAAGGAGAAAACCTTACCTACCACGACAGCAAGAGGACCATCCCCCCCCCCCCCCCAAGATTTGTGACGGCTGGATCCCTTTTTTCTTGCCCCAGAAAATTATACAACCACACCTTCAGAGGAAGTACCAGCCGCCGGTACCGGGTTACGATAAAATTATATTCTTGCATGAACGAAGAATTTGGAGCATTACGAATATCCTTGGCCGGTTGCTCTTCTTCTTCGCTTTCTTTTCATTTCAATATATTAATTGGTACTCAACTCTTGTGGGGACCCAATTAATCTATTTAACATTCGACCATTCCTTGTCGGCAAACATCTCTCGAAAAAATATATAAGAAAACTACACAAGAAAAGAAAAACTTCAATCGAAAGGAACATAAAAAAGAATTTTGCCAATATTAGGTCTATCGACTGGGATTCCGGACAAGGCCGCAGGTTTTTTTTACCACTTTCTTCGCTTGGTATACTATACTCTTTTTTCCCGTACCTGGTATTCTGGAGAGGGGAGGGGTTTTCGAAAAGAAACCTAGCCGCTTGACGCAAAGCTCCGTGCTCAAGGATCTGACCTGCTTTTAACGACCTCGTGGGTACCCATTTCGAGAACGCAGGTTTTTTGGTCTCTTAAAACCCAGAGGAAGGAAAAAGGAAATTCTACTACGTTGTGCTGCTACCATATAATTTCCCTCTCGACGGAAGCTTATTTGGGGAAGCACAAAGGGTTTCATATCTTCCAATATCCGGAACCCCGTATATATCTTTGGGGTCTGATTCGATACCCAAAAAAAAAGTTCCTCCTTGATTTTATAAACTTTTTTTATTTTTATTATTTTTATTACTTTTATTTTTTATTATCAGATTCTATCTATCGATCTGGAAATATACCGCCGGTAGACGACGAGCTGTTGCTACTTTCTTTCGTCCAATCATGCAGAACATCACCTTTGCCCCTTCGGAGAACTTCCCCAGTTCAAGTCAGAAGAGTAGGTCACTGTCCGAGGTATCGTATACAAACAGGTTCTTTTGTTAATAACTCCCTTCCGGTAGACTATGTATTCGTAGACGAGCACAACCGCCACAAGCGGTTAAAAGGTACATACTCCATAACCAATCGTGATGGAAGGAAACCCTTTACTGACGCACTTCAAAATAGTGATGCGGGCATGCGAAGGCTGCCGTCGTCGCAAGATAAAATGTGACGCAGCAACGACGAACACATGGCCCTGCTCTGCCTGCAAAAGGCTAAAGCTCACATGTGTGCCGCCGACCATGCAATTCGATAAGGGGTTCCAAACACAAACCATTGACTTTGGAGACGACATCGAGGGCCACTCTAGCGGTGGGGAGGAAGACTACCTCCCGCCTCAACAGCAGGTGCCCACCCAAGGGTACCTTAGGAGATCCACCAGTACGGGGAGTTTACCCCATTACGTCGGAAGGGACCATTTCGGCGTAAGACCCGCGGCGCAGCTGCAGGTTGCGCCGCATACGTCGTTCATGCCTGGGTTATATAGTAATCCTGCGCCGACGCTGCCGGTGGATACTTCTGTGGATTTTAATCCAGGGAGTTTGTATACCACCCCTCCGCCGACGATTCAGCAGATACCGGGGACGGGGGCTTCGCACGCAAGTTGGAGGTCTGAGAGCCCTGTTGCGACGTTTAATACTGCGGGAGTTCAGGAGGTTCTCGGACAGTTAAAGATCGAGGATACGGGTGTTGGTATGTATTTTGTCTTGTCTTTGAGGAGTGTAGTTTTGAGGACTTGCTAATCTTTTTTATGAAGCTTCATATATTCACTCGCAGAGTCGGGAAATAGCAGCTCGTCCGGCGGTTGATGAGACACTGGAAGATTATGAAGTAAACCCGATCTTCAACCCTGGGATCCACGACTACGCTGTCCGTATACCGCCAGAAGAGATGCCGACTGACGAAGAGGCTTTGGCGCTCTTTGACATCTTCTTCTCTGATGTGCATCCTTACCTCCCAGTTGTGAACAAGAATGCATTTTACAGACAGTGGCACGGATCCCGGCATTCGATATCGCCGTTGTTGCTGGAGGCGGTATTAGCTTGTGCTGGAAGGATATCTAATAATCCAAAAGTTGGGTTGAAGTGGTTGAATATGGCTTCGAGTGAGTCTCTTCCAGACGTGAATTACACGTGATTGCGTGCTAATATGATATTAGAACATCTGGATTGTTTCTTCGACGTACCGCGGATAAGCACGATCCAAGCTTTACTGCTTTTGCTAAAGGCGAGAGAGAGCGCGCCCCAGAGAGGGTATTTTTTCAGGTCGTACATCTCGATTGTGACGATGATGGCGATGGCTCGAGATCTGGGGCTCGACAAGCACGCGGATTTGCATAAGAACGGAACGGACTGTCTCGATGGTCCTATCGAGTGTCTTACTAAGACTAAAGTCTGGCAGGCGTGTTTTATGCTGGAGTTTATGGTTTGCGCGCCGCAAGGTTTGTGATTTGGAATTCCCCCGGTTGTTTTTTTATTTCTAATTGGGATGGTATATAGGTCGCCATGTGATGGCTAGTGACCCGTCTACGATTGACATTCCGGCCTCGTCTTCGGTCTTAGACATGAGCGAGAAGGAACTTACAGTCCACATGAACTTCTCATACTTTGTCGAACTCCTAAAGCTCATCCGCCGCATTAACGACGTTTTCGCCAGGTTGAAAGCTACCGGCGCGAACTGGGCGGGTGACCCGGAATTCCTCTCCTGCGGCCCCAGCTTCGACAACTGGCTGTATACTTTACCAGCACACCTACAAATCGATGTCCCTACCGATCCCAACATGCCGATGGAGCCCGTGCTCACGCACTACGCAGGTAATTTGTTGATATACGGGTATCTGGCGAGGATCATGTTTCATCGTCCCGCTCTGGCGTTCGCGAGAAACTTCACAGCTACGGGACAATGGAGGATGCATTTGAGGGCCTGTTATGATTCTTCGAGGAAGGCTTGTAGGTTGACGGAGGCTGTGATGGATCAGTATGGCATCCGGGGGCTGCAGTGTATGCTCCGTGGGATCAATTTTACGATTTATGCCATGTTGACTTGTACTATGGTTAATTTGGTCAGTACCCCCTCCCCTCTTTCTCTTTATGAAATTTGAGTGCTAATTTTCATGGGGTTTTTAGGTCGCCGCGACGTGTCCGGACCCGGAATTCAACTCCGATGCGAGAGAGTACTTCAGCCGTGCCATGCGCATTCTAGAAGTTTGCATCGACATTTCAGCGAGCATGGAAACGCGCGCACAAATCGAAGCTCTCCGTGCGGCCTTTTCGCAAGATGTAACGCAGCCGTTCGTGCTGAACTCCAACTTTCCATTCTACTCTTCTCCAAGCACGCACCAGATGTCGCCCGCTGCGTCGGCGGGATCGTACTCGCCGGTTGAGATCACTAGGTCGCCGTTGTCGAGTAGTCTTAGCGCACCGATTAATCCTTCCAGGGTTACGATTTCGCCACCAAGTTCTGAGAGGGGCGAGTCGCCGAATCCGACATTGATGATGATGCAGCAGAGTACGCCGCCGGTTGTGCAGCCGGTGCCGAGGAAGATGCATCATGGTCCTCCGCAGGAAGGGTGGAATCCACAGAGAATTTTTGAGTACGTTCCCCTCCCTTCCCCTTAAGTTAAATGGAATGTGATTTGCTGATTCTGAAATAGACACTGGAACACCGGATTCCCGGGATTGGCATCAGCCCCGCTCCCGCCATCGACGTTACCGACGGTGCCGGAGAACGGATTAGTGGAAGGCTTGATGCCGCCGACGACGACGGCGTATTTCCAGCCGTCGATACCGGTTGTTACGCCGGATGTGTGGCAGAATACTGTTGCGCATGTGTTCGCCGGAACGAAACGGTCGTGGCAGTATGCCAATCAGTAATTCTTTACTTACGATTGTTGAATTGATTTTTTTTTGGGGGGGGGGTACTTGTTTGTATAAGTACCGACTGGCTTTGGGTAATTTTTGTGCGTGCGTGTGTGTGTAGTTAGTAGCAGGCATGTTATACTCGATCTATTGAGTACTTGATATTGATAGTCTAGTCTATGCGGCGGAAGAGAAGAGAGTGGAGGGGGTTAATACTTTTTGAAAATGAAGAGGGGGGTTATGATACCTAATGGCCAAAAAATACTTGTTTTTTTTTGTTGTTTCTTCCTTCCTTGCTGTCTATTTGATTCTGGATTTGCAGGCAAGTTGATATTAGATGTTTTTAATGTGTATTACTAGCTGGAATTGTTTGGAAATGATAGATGGCTTTGATTGATATTCTCGATATGACTTCGTATATCATATATTCCCAAAGCTGGCGGGTTTCTCTATACCCCTGCGTCCGAATTCACTCCAGCCCCCGCCCCCTTAATATATATCTTATAATCCTATAAAAATGAATAAAAGAGAGAATAGAAAAGAAACGAAATATTTGTGAGGAAATGGGACTGATATTGGCAATTGTTGGAGGGCTACTCGCTCGGCTGAGCCGACGGGTGGGCCCTCCTCTCGAGCTCTCTACAACCAGCTCTAGATCTAGCTATAACGTTGGATAGCTTGGGTAGCTACTGTTCGCGCTCCAGCCTCATCTGCTCATTGATACCAACTGACCATGATATATTGATATTATATCGTCGAGTACCATGCATACTCATGACTACGCGTATATGCGTATACATTGATTACACGCGGTATATTATATGCGCCTATACGTATGTGATGTATGCGTCAACAGGAATGCCCGTCTGCAGTCGTCTTGAGACCGACCGGCAGCAGCTTATTGAGAGTGTGGCGCAATGGAAGCTCTCCTCTGTAACCGGTAGCACAAAAACTTCGGCAACCGAACGTCCGTAGCACAAAAAGGAAGATCCCAACAACTTCAATTGCAACTCAAATTGCCCTTTTAATCAAATTATAACACCTCACCCCAATTTTCTTGGTATTTGTTCGCGATAGCTTCACGCCGAAGCTCGGAGTCCGGTGTCCTCTGCTATTATATTACCAGCTATTGGATCGGTAAGTATAAAGAGGGTGGCCCTGCATGCATTAAGTCGAAACCCAACGACACGCACAAATTCCCCACTCCCAACTCAACCCTCTCCAACTCTCTTCTGCTAATACATTACAACCTCAATAGCTCAAAACCCCACCAGAAGAGTGTTAATTACCCCCGTATCAATCATTAAATAAGCCGTCAAAATGTCGGATAGACCAGCTGTATACATCGTTGCCACATCTAGAACACCAATTGGTGGTTTCCAGGGGTTAGTGACCTCTCTTTTGCTTGAGCTTGAGCTTGAGCTTGAGCTTCGCCGTACAGGAACACGCTAATTCTGTGAATATAGCTCTGTCTCCTCGCTCAGTGCTGTCCAGTTGGGATCCCACGCTATCAAGAGTATGTCAATTACCTTCCCATTCACGTTATTACTACAAATCAAGCTAACCAGCTACCAGCCGCCCTCGCCAAGGTCCCTGGTGTCAAGCCAGAAGATGTTGAGGAGGTTTTCTTCGGAAACGTCTTGTCCGCTGGGTATGTCCTCAGTAACCGCTACGTCTACTATATACAAAGTATTCTAACGATCACGGTGATGGAAAAGCCTCGGCCAGAACCCCGCTAGACAATGCGCCCTCGGAGCTGGACTCCCTGACAATGTCGTCGCCACCACCATCAACAAGGTCTGCGCGTCTGGCATGAAGGCCATTATCCTCGGTGCTCAGACCATCTTGACTGGTAACGCTGATGTACGCCCTTATATCCCATATCTTCTAATTTTCAAGGAAGTGGAAGAAGGCTAATTGGAGAAAATAGATCGTTATCGCCGGCGGCACAGAAAGCATGTCCAACGTCCCCTTCTACTCCCAAAACCTACGAACCGGCGCCCGTTTCGGGAACCAGACCTTAATCGACGGAATCCTCAAGGATGGTCTCACCGACGCCTACGATAACCTCCACATGGGATTGGCCGCTGAGGAGTGTGCCGACGACTACGATATCGACCGGGTAGCTCAGGACGAGTATGCCATCAGGAGTTACCAGAAGGCACAAGAGGCCCAGAAGAACGGATTTTTTGATAAGGAGATTGCTCCTATTACCGTCCCTGGGCCTAGAGGGAAGCCGGCCGTTACCGTTTCCGCCGATGATGAGGCGAAGAACGTACGTCCCCTTGACTCTATTTTCTCTCAGTACTCCCAGAGTTTGCTAATCGATGAAAATAGTTGATCGTTGAAAAACTCCGCTCCATGAAACCAGCCTTCAAACCCAACGGCGGCACCGTCACCGCCCCGAACGCCTCCCCCCTCTCCGACGGCGCAGCAGCCGTAGTCCTAATCTCCGAATCCAAACTAAAAGAACTAAACCTCCAACCCGTCGCCAAAATCCTCGGCTGGGGCGACGCAGCCCACAAACCCAGCAAATTCACCACCGCCCCGGCCCTCGCGATCCCCAAAGCCCTCGCTCACGCCAAATTAACAAAATCAGACATCGAATTCTTCGAAATCAACGAAGCCTTCTCCGTCGTCGCGCTCGCGAATCTAAAACTTCTTGATATCGATCCTGAGAAGGTTAATGTTCACGGCGGTGCCGTGGCGTTGGGACATCCCCTCGGTGCTTCCGGTGCGAGAATCGTGGCGACGTTGATTGGAGTTTTGGAGACCAGGGATGCCAAGTTGGGTTGTGCTGGTATCTGTAATGGTGGTGGCGGGGCTACGGCTATCGTTATCGAGAGGCTTTAGGATATCCCCGATTTGTATAGACGGCCTTCTCCCCCTCCTCCACCGCGGGAACAACGAGAGGAGAGGTCGAGGGATCGTAGGCATATTGGGAGGCGTTGGAAGGGGAAGGCAGTGGATCGGACGACTATCGCTGGGACCAGCGATGGAGAAGCTGAGGCCTCTGCTGCTGCCGCCGCTAGGTCTAATAACCCCCTTATACGATAATGATAGTTCATTTGCATTTTTAGCATCACTAGAAAAAAAAAGGAGCTTGACAATAGAATAAGAGCTCTTGAAGTTCCAAAGCATTCGGCTGCTCTTTGGAACTCTTTGGAAACTGTACCATCCAGTCGCTAAATAATACCTAGCTAGAAGGAATAAATGCATATTTCCATATCAAACATCGATATCACGTAATGCTTCTATACTCAAATAAGCTATATAAAATTATCGTACATCTACAACCTCCAACAAAAGGAAAAGAACTCCTGCAAAGATGCATATAATACACCACTTGCAACTCTCTATCGTTACAGAACCCACGCCAGAGGGAAAAAGAGGGTTTACTTCCTCTTATTCTTCTTCGAAGACTTGTTAGAACTCATCTCCTTCTCATAGATCTCTGCTGCAGACTCCCCGGCCTTCCGCTTGACCTGCTTCGAAGACTTGACGCTGATGGTCGTACTCCTCCCCGTCTCCGTGCCGCCGGCGACTTGTCGTTCTGCGTCGTCCCATTCTCCCGAAGCGGAGGGGATTTCGTATCTATATTCCCTCAGGTCAGCACTGTCCGATACTCAATTAGTTAAATAGCTAAATGGGAAACATACTTCTGCAAATCCAAAGCATTAATCAACTCCCTCTGCTTCTCCCTCAACGCAACTCTAACCGCATCAGCACCTTCCTCCAAATCCTCTTCAAGCGTCTGCTCCAACGGCTTCAACTTCTTATTCACCCCCTCTTCATCACCACCGATCACTTCCTCCGCACCAACCTTTCTCCTTCCGACGTGTTCACTCGGTAACGTCTCTTCGATAGCATGCTCCACTATCCCACCCAACGCTGTAGAAACCTTCCTCATGATTTTAACAAACATAGCTAGAACCTGTTGGTTCGGCAGGTTCAACTCCTTCTCCACATCATCCGTCGTCTTCTTCTGCAAACCTATGGCTAGTAATATCGCGCTTTGCACGCCGGAGAGTTTGGCGGTTTGCGGGAGTTTGGAGGTGAAGTATAGTGATGCTATCAGCGGTACCAAATCCGTGATGACGTGGTGGTCCAACATGTTATTCGCGTATGACTCCAGACGTTTTAAATCGAACGGGGAGAATAATTCGTCTAGTTGTTCTTTTCTTAGAGGAACTGTAGGAGTTTCTGCTAATGCTGCACCGGCGGTGGCGGATTCCATGATTGAGAGGGATTGGACGGATGGGAATGATCTGAATTGGTAGGCGAGGAGGTTTATGAACCTCCTGTGGAAATCCTTCGAGAATGCGCCGAGCCATTCTTTGTCCTTCTCCGCTAGGGTCTTGAGCATGACGCAGGTGTGTTCTCCCGTCAGTTCGTTGGCGGTTTGGCGGAGGTACACCGGTGCGAAGTTTGCGCGCTTCCAGAAGCGGTGGAGTTGGTTGGTTAGACCGTATGAGACGCCCAGGTAGTCTAGTTCTTCCGGTCGCTTTTCGTTAAGACGGAGGAGGAGAGGGGGCATGGCGTTCATCTCCCTGACCGAGACTTTATCGGTTGTCAACGATGTATTCTCCAGTTCCTCATCTGTGACTCTGACCATTTTCTCGTCGATGTAGGCGTCGTTCTCGTCGAGACTGGCGAATTTTCCTTCGTAGAAGTCCTGCAGGAGTTGGAGTGCCCGTGAGCCGTAACCCATTTTTGTGTATTCGGGATTCACGGCGATGCGGACTACCCGTGCGCCTGATAGAGTTGCGAAGTCCTCGTCTTGGAATTGTTGGGTTACCAGCCAGGGGATCAGATCACCGTCCGCACGCTGTCCGCGGCCGAGTTGGTTCATTACCGACTGTTTCGATATCTGACCTTCCAGGGCGACTTGGATTACGCATAGTGGTTCTGGGATTTCCTTAGAGGCAGGATCGATGGGGGGTAGGAGGACAAACAGTTGGTGCGCTGGTGCATCACTCATCAGTTGTAGATCGTTCGGCGAGTTTTTGTAGTGACTTGCTACGTAAAGCGCCATCATGTTCTGAAGGAAAGCTTCGCAGACTTTGTTGTATGAGAACAATGTGTCCCTGTTTACGTTGTAAAGCTGGCATTCATCCGGGTGAGGGCAGCCCTTAATGTTCGATTTCCGCGGGAGGGTGGCGTTGAGGCAGAGGAGTTTGTTGAGCCATTCTTCCACCGAATCGCCGGGAGCGTAACGGATGGGTTCGTTCAAGACTATTTCTTGCAATTGGCGGCCGCCGGGGATGCCATTGTCTTTGGCGGAGTCGGTTTTGGCGGAGCTGCGGGATTGTTCGCGCAGTTGCTGGATGAGCTTTAGAGAGAGAGAGCGGCCTGTGCCTTCGTAGCCGTTTATGGTGGAGGCCATGAAGACGAGGTATGGGCCTAAGAGGTTTCGAACGAGCGGGAGGGGGATGGCGGCGGCTTCATCGATTACTACCAGTTCCGCTTGACCTAGCACATGTGCGTCCGCGGGTTGGATGTATTGAATCGTCTGCCTGTGCTGGCGGAAGATGTTGACCCTGACGATGGCTTTATTGAAGTCCGGGTTCGTGGATTGAACGATGTTGTAGTCCATGTGGTCTGTGTATCCTAGAGCGTCGAAACCCTTGAATATGAACTGGAAGAGGGTTTTCAAGTTCTCCGGGCTCGGGGAGGTGATGAAGATGTTGGAGTAGCCGTATGCTACTGCTGCTGCAATGGCGACACCGAGGGCTGCAGATTTACCTCTTCCTCTACCCGCTGTCAGTGTGACCGTGCTCCTGAGGGTCTTTTCTGTTATAGCCTTTATAAAAGTCAATAGGGCCTGGGCTTGATCGGCGGTTTTGGCTAAGTTGACGAGGGAGGCAGTAGGTTGAACATCCGCGACCAATTCCTTAACCGCATCCAGGTCCTTCTTTGATTTCGAATCTTTATCGTCCGATGATACCGGGGGTAGCTGCTTGACGTGCCTGGCGCCGGATACTGGAAGTACGTTCATTTCGTCGTCGATAACCAAACAGCTCTGACAATCCCCGAGAGATAATATAAACCGTTCGTTGAACCTCGCAACTACATCTCCGTGTGCCTCGGTTCTATACCTCGAATGCACATCCATGGTCATGGTATACAACTGTTTCAAACTGGTCATAGTCTTCAACAGCATTATCACCAACCCACCCCCCTCAACAGTCTCCACCGTCCTCGCCAGCAAATTCGGCGTAATCGCCTCGAAATCCTGCAGAATGCACATTCCATACGTATTTCCCAAAATCTTCTCCGTCTCTTTATAGTAAACATATCTGATATCCTGCGAGGAGACGAAGAGCTCGAACGGGTCTTCGGAGTTTGCTTCTCGGATGCCGCGTTTTATTTCCTTTTTGATCTTTGCTTCTCGCTTTTTCCGGTGACTGGTGAAGCCGATTAGCTTGTGCTTGTAGGCCCAGAGGACGGATCGGTTCTGTTTGATGTCGACATGGGAGAGGATGTAGTGTAGATGGACGATGACGTCCTTGGCGCGGTCGCCGACGACGATGAAGAAGGATCTTTTCTTCTCCTATATGGCAGCCAGCCTATTAGTAACTATCCCAGATACGACGGTAGGTATGTGTATGGGGTTGTAGAGGTACCTGAACTCCATTTCGTATCAGCGCTGTGATGCGCTTGTCTCTGTTGATAGAATTCTTCGGTGAGCATGACTATGACTGATATTTCTTTTGGAGAAGGGGGCGTACAATTCTTTCTTAACCATGGTTAAGAGAATAATACGATCGCGAATCTACTCGGAGGTCCTCAATTGGTCGTGCGATACATATATTGGTCGTGTCGAGGTAGTCGCGAGGTTGAAGAAGTTGAAGAAGTTTGTCGACGAGAGTAAACGTAAAAGCTGGCGCTCTCCAGAATTTTTTTTTCTTAGGCGAGCAGTAGCAGGGTGAACATTGCTTTTTTGGTGGCCGGGGTTGGCCTGGGCTGGGCTGGGCGGCGGACCGGGATTCTTTCCAACACCCCGCCGCTACCCACAGCTCTGCCTAAGCTAAGATGCATAGCTGCTGCCGCCGATAATATGTTGCATACTAGCGAAGTATCCGAAGCTAATGGCCTTTAAAACTATCACGAGGATAAGCCCAACGAGGGATATCGATATGCTTTGTTTATAGGGAGAGAGCGCCATGATATCTGAGGTTTCGATAACACCTTACACCATAGACTAGACAACAAGGTCACAAGATTTGGTATATCAAGTATACACCATATATATCAAATACATCATGAACGAGGACGCCGACCTCGCCAAAAGATTCGAGAGCATCTTCTCCAAGAAACCCATCGCGAACAGCGGATGGGACAAGTCCGCCGTTCTCGGCGATACCGCTGGTGCCAACCACCGAGACGCCGATATCAGTTGGCAGGCCACGGATGAGGCTTCACTCGAAGTACGTAATACCGTATTTTCCCCTAAAAAATTTAAATATGAAAGACCGCCGAATAACATATATCGCAGGACCTCCTCGAAGAGCTAGGGGCAGAAGATACCTCTTGGATCGAGGAAGCAAAATCCCTATCCATAGAAGGGAAGAAAGCCGGAAAACTCGATACCGAAGACTCAAGTGCCGTTCAAAAACTCCTAGCAGAAGCAAAAGAGAGATTAAAGGCTCAAGACCAAGAAGATGAATCCCATGAGAAAGGTTTGCAGACATTTGAAGCGCCGGCTGGCAAAGCCAGCGACCACGAGGAAGTGGAAGATAAAGCAAATTCGGACGACGAGGCGGATGAGATATTACGCCAAATCCAAGATTCATTAAGCTTGGGAGATACACTCGAAGAAAAAGAAGAAAAATCAAAGAGTAAAAGTCAAATATTACCACAAGACGACGACGATGACGACGCAGACGATGAACTGGCAAAACGATTCGCTGCGCTGGATAAACTAAACCTACCACCGCCTCCGAAGGATATTCCCTCGGCTTCGAATTCATTAAACCTCCCCGGTGTTCCAACTTCCCAGCCCGGTGTCAAGGGTAAGAAGACAATGACGCAGAAGGTAGATGACTTGATGGACGATATCGAGAATTGGTGCTGTAAGTTCCTCTACAACCAATCCCCCTATAGAATCTCTAGAATGGGGACAGCTAACTCAGGATTTATGAAAAGGTATATGTAACGAAGATGCTGTGGTAAAGTGTCTGGGCTGCGACGGTGACCTCTATTGCACAGAGTGCTTTAATGAAGGTAAATTTATAAAGCGAACTTGAATTCTAGCCCAATAGTCATATTAATCACGACTAACCGCGGTAAATTTTAACTAGGACACCGTGGAAACGACGCACCATACGATATGAAGAGACATAAAGCTTTGGCATATAATAAGAAGGGACCCATGGCCGCATGATCATGATATCATATGCACACCTGATACCTGCGTTTCTAAGTAAACATCCGCATAAGTAGAAGAAAGATAATTAAGAACGAATTTAAGAGGAAGCCCAAAATGTCAATTAAATTATGCCCGCACTAGGCAAACAAGTCATTCCGATAGATATAGCTGCACACAGGTAGTTAAAGTTGATACCATAGATTTACTACGCGTATGTATACGGCCCTATCCCAAGCTGTTCATTATATCTATACACCAGCAACTAAACTCCTCCTGCAAGAAACAACCACACGTTGTACTTCAGATTCCTGCATATTTAATAACTCGCTACTATGTAGAATAGCCAACAAGCATTGCCAAACAACCATCTGTGGTGGGTGCTACGGGGCTCGATAATGGGTCTGGTAATTAATTCCTTGAAATAATAATATTATGTGTATCGATATATAGATATATCATGCCTACTTAATATATATATAAGTATCCATATAAAGGGGACGCATACACGAGGTGCTATAGCTATGTAGCTATAGCTGTATAATTCATGAATTAGCACCCTAGATAAATAAAAATGGCTGGGAAGGATCCTAGGAAGGCTGGGGGGCATAACCGGTGTACCCCAGACGGCTCGCCAAACTTAATCGAGTACTGGGGCTACGCCAATGCCCACAAATTCACCGATATACCTTTCAAGCGATGTAGAAGTAGCTAGGTAAGTAGCTAGGTAAGTAGCTAGGTAAGTAGCTAGCTGCCATAAATACGAGATAAAGGTAAGAAAGCTAAAAGCTAACGAGCTTCAAGCCCCACCGCGAAGTTACACCAGAAAATGTACACATGTATACGTACATACATCTCCCAGCCCCGCGGAGGCGAGGAAACCCGTTGTTCCCCGAAGGGATATGAGTTTTCGAAAAGAAACCTGGTTGTTTGAAGGGTATGGAACGGATGTCTGGAGTGTACGTACCACAATGCGCTTGTTGGCGGACATCTCATACGTTACAACCGTTGCTGCTTCAACGGTCAATGGTATGACATGAACACTTTTTCGATATCCAAACCCGCAATGGGCGTATGTTAAAAGCGTTAAATATGGATTGACAAGATGCCCTAAAACCCATTCTGATCGGGGTTAAAAAAAAAAAAAAAAAAAAACTCATCATAAACTTCTAAAGGATCTTTTAACTCGAAAGGGGAATGGTCTTCTCGATGGAGTTTTCCGTCAGCGTTCCGTTGTATTTTGGTAGGTATACTGTGTTTGGGTGTCGTCTAAAAGGTTCTCCTAAGACTCTTCATATCGAGCCTCGACCTGTTGAGAAAGAGACAAAAAAAAACCATGTGTCTCTCCTCACCAATTTGAACCGACGTTGCACCCGCTCAAAAAAGTATATCGAACGAACCCCTGCCCAGGAACTAGGAATCGATAGTTGCCGTATCCGCTAGGATCGAACGGATGTTGCATGTTGGGAAAAAGAGTGGAAAAAGCAAATGAATCACATTTTTAAGACTTTTGAGGTTGATGATCCTCTCAAGAAGGTCAACAAGAACATTCTGGGCGGGCGTATCCCAAGAATCTTGATGTTAATCATAGCCTCATCCCAAGATCTTGGATATCTCAGATCTCTCTTCTCTTGAGAGGTAAATAAACATTCGTCACATAATTTTATAATTATCACGGAAAAAGGAGGTAATATCTTCGAAGCTTCAAGAACCTCTTTTTATCACAGTTTCTCTTCGCAACTGCACCGTAAAGTTATCCGGGATCGGGAAAACAATGAGACCCGCGCGGTAAATAATTAATTCAGGAGGTTGATGAGGGTATCGAAACCTTCCCTAAGGATACATCGGTTTAGGGCAGGAATAGCCGTTTAAGCTGCGCTACAAGACGGCGGTATAAAATGCTTACTTTGGTACGTTTCTTCACTCGCCTGTGGGAAACGTGGCGGTACCTTAAATGTCACACGTGAGATATTCTGTAGATCCCCTTGGTGATAGGAAAAAGAAAGGAAGAGGGAACAAAATACAACAAGGTATAGTCGAGGTAAGTACCTAGGTAGGTACTTAATCAATTGATCAAAACCTCGGATGGCTACCAGTATTCCCGAGTTTCATAGTCCTCCTCTAAGGTGGATGAATATGTCCACCGGCCACGTTTAAGAAAAGCGATCCCTCTGCATTTCAACCTGTCACGCAGTGTTTTAACTTCCAATTCCTTAAATTTGACGTCAAATTTTCCGAGCGGTCCACCGAAAGTATTCCCAGATAAATAGATCTCGGACAAATGTGGAAAGTTTTCAAGCGAATCTGTCAGTGCGACCAAATTTGCAGCTGCCTCTTCCTGCGTATCAAATATGCGTAGGGTGCGAATTGATTGTGGGAGCATCTCAGTGAGAACGCCCGTGTGATATTTATCGCTATCCGCTTTTGGGAATAATATTGATGAGCCGTCGACCTTAAACGTTTCAAGGCATGAGAACATCTTGAGTGAGACAATTTCTTCGCCTTCTATGCAAAGACCAAAATACATGCCTTCTTGATGCTCTTCACGGCTTCCAATCTCAATGTCGAGCTCACGAAGCGAGTCCTTGTGCTGTGAGAGAATGTTGACTATTTCTCTAGGACTAGCACAAATAGGATCAAGGCCGGAATACATTGTGCTATAGTGGTATTGGAATACCTCTAGTCTCTCGCAGGAGGAAACAATTGTTGTCAAAGCCTGTTCAGATAGATGTCCAGATTTGAATCGCAAATCAGTAACGTTTTTGATGTTGATCGGGCCGACGGGAAGAAACCTCGGTTGATCGTAGCAAGGGTCGCCCCAAATTTTACGGATATTCGGAGCTAGAGCTATGACGCCCTCAAAGTAGCTGAAGGAAACCTCGCGAAAGTCATCATGGCCGAAAGAAAAGTCGTGGAGATGGGGCAGGGAGATCGGTGGTGGCGATCGCCCCGCCAGTTCCTCAAGCAGGGTAAAGGACCCTTCACCAGCGTCGCACATTATTTGTCTCGCTACCACATCAAGGTACCGAAGGTTTGGTGTCAATGCAATTATCAGTTGTGCCATGGTTTCAAACGGATATTCGCCTAGCTGGGATCGCTGGTAGGCACTGTCTCCGCTCTGGTCTTCTTCTTCCTCAGCATCTTCATCTTCATCGCTAATGACGTATCCACTTTCATCCTCACTTTCCCTATCGTTCTCGGGCCCAGGTTGATCCTCGCCCCTACTGCCCACATATTCTTCATCTTCGCTCTGCTCCTCGCTTGAGGGATATCTAGTAGGAAGTGGTGCCACTACATCTAAACCGAAGCGTTCTGCCGCTTTTGAAACCAAAGCGATATCACTTTCCGTAAGAGTGTACCAAGCATCGCCAGCTAATGACATCCAACGGACGTGCGTACACAAGTCTGGCCGTTCGCAGAGGGTTCTTAGAAAGAGGAAAATGCGACGTATGTATCCTTGCGAGGGGAAACTGTGATAGAGAACCGGGGTGCCAATCCTGTTGAGGTCTCTGGATGTTCGGCATAAAAAATCTAGGGATTTGACATCTCTTTTCGAAGAGACGTGCTGGCAGATCTGCTCAATGAGCTCTTCGGGCAGGGAGAGTAGTGAAGGACCGGAACCCCTGAGTTCGGGTTCGCAGCTCTCCTGATTCTGAAGATTTTGCATTGTGCATGAGCCTGGATGCGTGATATTTGATGTGTATGTGCAGACTATGGACACACGTATGTGGCCTTGTCGACAAATTAGATGGGGTTTCGGGTCTGACCTGATGATGAGATAAGCCGAGTCTCGTCAGATCCTGTCGACTCCTGCAATGCTGACTTTGCGGGTTGAGACTACACGACAAGGCTTTAAGACTTGGCTAGTATGCATGTGGACGTGGCACAACCTCTGCAAACGGTACCTGCATCGACCTGCAGCAGTGTGGTCTACCATGGTCTAGATAGTCGGATCACACGGTGCCGATAGTCGTCGTTCGATTCTAGTCAGTCCTAAAAATGCAATTGTTGAATTGCAAAGGGATTGAATCGATATAGCATTCTGTCGAGGGTCAGTTACAGATTCAAAGGCGGTGAGAGTGGACGCGTTGTATGTTGCGTAATAGGGACGCTAGCTGGACTGAGCCACTTCAGGCACGGATTCGAGATATTCTGGACTTGACTCTGTTCGGAATTTGACGATGCCACCACGCTGCCGCCCGTGCATGATAATCAAGCCTTTTGAGGTCCGAAGCATTATCCCCTTGATGCAGCGGCGGGTTCCAGCGATGGCGGTTGCCAATTGCTGGATTGCTGGAGGGACAGGAAAAGAAGAGGGGGGAGTTTTGTGCGCCATGCCCTTTACTGCACGCAGATTTCCGTTGCTCAAAACATAGCTTCACCGTAGTCTATCCACCGCTGAGAGAAACGGGAACAAGAAGAAGAGAAGAGAAGGTCTCCCTTCCTTCTTCCCTTCACTGCCCTCCAAGCTACTTTAAAAGTAGTACCTCCATCATCATCGTCATCGTCATCATCACCACCACCATCTCCACCATCATCACCGTTATCACCATCATCCCTGCAAAAGGCTCACGAGAGATTGTTCTGACTGCCCCTTCCTTTCATCACGACTGGTCGTTAGTCCCTTTTCTCGTCCGATCCTGGTGATATCCACACTCCTTTCCTCTAGTCGATCGATCGCAGGTTCGAGAAGGAAGTTAGCTGCCTTCCATTGGGACTTCTTCTTCTTATCATATTCGCAAAAGCGGATCAGGCAGGAAAAAAGGTACCCATTCTTGGACGCGGGGACTTAACATCCATCCTTTCCCAGACCCTTGCAACCGGTAAGTTCAGAGGAATGAAGATTTGATGCAAGATGCAACCCGATTGCCACTTTCTTGGGAACCGTTGATGGCATTTCATATTGAAATTGTCACTTTTTCCTGGCTTCTGGAATGCCAAACTAACACCATCGTTGGTCGTTGATAGTGCTATATTTGGTACGAATTGTGAATCGTTCTTTTTCTCTTCGACTAGTAGTAAGTAACCTTCCCGGGATAACTATCCCTGAAATAAAAAAACAAAAGGCCTCGTCAACCCTTCCAAAACATACACGCACACCATGTCGCTTGCCGCTGTCAAAGCATTGCATTGTGTGGAAGAAGAAAAAGTCTCGATCGATATTTTCGGAGAAAAAGTCATGCGATTAGTCTGCCATGCAATCGTCATTTAATGACGGACTCGACTAGCGCTTCTCGGTTTTGATTATGGAATCGAAATCTACTGGCCTCCTTATCACTGTTGATCAACAAGCGAAATGACATCCTAGGCGGCCTGGCCTAGGGCTAGCCTGTCTGGAGATCTCGGTCCGGTCAGTGATGAGAGGTTGCATTGCATTGAAAATGCAATGACAGTTGCCCAGAGCTCATATCACACGTTGAGCTACATAGCTTGCGGACTCTGGTCCAATCGAGACTTCTATCTATACCAGAATCTTGACGATTGCATCTGTATTCGACGGTCGGAATTATCGCTTGAGAAGTGGCATGGACCACCAGGCAAAGGGAGGCATTTGCACTCGTTGGAATTCTTTTAGACTTTTGCAAAGAAGTCCCTCCTGGCGGGACCAAGAAGCTTAATCTTAAAAAATGCCTGCGCGGGATTGGCTACACCGCGTAATGCGCACATTGCCCAAAATGAAGCGGTTCCTGGCCAATCACCAATCTGCTGCCTCGTTGAGCGCTCAACCCCTGCCCCATATGTGCCTCTTTCTGTGGCCTGCCGGCTCGTTTGGGTGGACAAGAAAAACCAAACAGGGGACCCTTTGCTGTTTTACTTTTTTCTCTCTATGGAGCAACTTCCAGCGATGGCCTGTTTCTGGTTGACTGGGGTGGCTCACCCCTTTTCGAATTTTCCACACATGCATGTTTTCCTGCCGACCACTGCACCAACTTGCGCCTTCATTACTAGCCAAATCCCCTCCGTTCTGCCCTTTCCCTTTTCTTCCCTTCACATATCTTGCGACATGTATTGTGTTCTTTAACACACTTTACGAATTTCCTCAACTTTTTTCATAGTCATTCTTTTCGTGCGGACCTCATCGTCCGACCACGCTCCTTACTAGTTTTGCGATTGATTGATTTGAACATTGAACAACTTTCAGTTTTAAGCGATATTCAAACCGACTAACTTGGGATAATCTTGCCGACTTCAAGACACGATGCCGTTCGGGAAAACGGTTCTTTTGGGTGCCATCTTGGCCATGGGCCGGATGAGCGAAGCGAAGGAAGTCATTAATAATGTCTGGTACTGTAACGAGGTCACAACGATGCAGTACACCAATGTTGGGTGCTCTGGTACCTTCAAGACCCCGAGTATCATGTCGGATAACAGTGGTTCGTGCTCCGTTGATTATGCGGAGCAAGCCTACAGTGGTCCATTGGCTCCTCTCAACGAGCAGGTTAGTTTTACATCCCGTGACATTTTCTCCTTGGAAATATTTTAACATTGGTATTTTCTTAAAGATCACATTCCATCTTCGAGGCCCCCTTAAGTTGTACAACTTCGCGGCCTACTATATTGACAACACCCCAGATGAGGATGAAGACACCACAGGGGATTATTCGAAACGCGAGGAGGCACCAAAGAAGCATCGTCGACATGTTCACCACCATAAGAGGAGCCTGAATGTCAAGACCGAAGTTGTTGAAGAGGTCGTCACCCTCACAAAATACGTCGACGCCCCAGCCCCGGCCCCGACTACTACCTCTACCTCTACCTCCAAGGTCGTTGCCCCGTCAGCCGTTGTCGCTAACGCCTACAAAGCTCACGGAACGAGCAAAAAGCCAAAGAAGCCAGCGGATGGTGATGTCTGGAAGAGGACTGGATTCTACGACTCCGGCAAGCAGGTCTCCGAGGGCATCACTTTCTTGAACAACAAGGGTGGTCAAGGCTCCGGAAAGTGGACAAGCTGCTTCGGTAACTCTCTTTCGCACATGTCTGCTGATGGAAAGGATGGTTCTGCCACCCCCCAGATCCTTGCCGATAACACTCTCTTCGGTGTCAACGAGGAATTCTCGATCTGGACCAACCAAACCTGTGATGGAACTTGCGGATATGCTTATGGGGACGATGTCTGCTACCGTAAGTTGTCGATCCAACACTTCAATATGTTGTTTCCGCGTACTAATTTTATCTTCCCATAGGTGGTTTCGACGGCGACAACAAGGTCTTCGTTTTCAAGTTTACCATGCCAGCTGCTCATACCGATGACAGCAACATCTATGGAAACTCCAACATGCCTGCTATCTGGTCTTTGAACTCTTTGATTGGACGTACCCAACAATACCCTGCCGATAAGAACTGGTCTTGCTGGGATTCCGGCTGCGGTGAATTCGATATCTGGGAAGTTCTCTACCCACAGGCCCCAGCTTGCGAGTACATGACTTCGACTCTCCACAGCGCTCAAGGCAACCCTGGAACCGGAAAGGGAGGCGGTGGTACTTGCGACTACTTCAAGCGTCCTACCGATACCACATTCACCGGGATGGTCTCTTATCTCAGCGACGGTACTATTACTATTCAGAAGCTTGACGATTCATTTGACTTCCCTGAATACATCACCACCGATACCATCAAGAAGGGATTCTCCTCCAGCATGCCCTCCTTCAAGGTTGCTTCGTAAGGTTACTTTAAGCCTTTGAAAAAGTTTCTTTCCCCTCTCTTAGTTTTTTCAATAATTTTTCACGAATGACCTCTCGGGAAACCCCTCCGTAGTTTTTCCCTCTACTATCTCTTTTCACACTTCCCTTCAGGGATATAATTCCTCCTTTTTTTATTATTCATGTTCTTGCGGAGAAAGGACATATTCTCTTCACGATATTGTTTATTTTCCATAGAACCATAATTTTCACTTTACGGGAATGAGGGGTAGAGGAAGTTAATGACAGGGAGAGGGGGGGAAGAAGGGAACTTGTGTATGTATCAAAGAAGCAGGTGTAGACTAGTCAAGAAGCAGCGCTATTCTCTTCAATAGTTCCTGGGAACCCTACCTGACCGGATATCGTTTCCGTTATCCCACCGATATCGTGCCACTAACAATGTACCGTCCCAACCTGTTGTTACCAATTTTTATATCATGCCAACTAACGAGGAGTTATTTCCCCTGTTCGGATCGTTGTTACTTTTCTTGTTCACAAAAAAAACTGGCCCGATGGAGCCAACCGTTTTTTGTCTTTTCCTGTCCTTCTTTAGTGTATAATGTAATTCTGCTTTTATCGGTCGACCTTTTTACACTTTTCTTGTTACGGATACCATGTATTTTTAGGGGATGGAAGGTGCAAATATTACTTTTTTCCTTAGAATCAATCCCTCTCGTATATGAAATTGTAGTAAGTGTACGACATGGAACTTTGTAGATCCAACATTTTATTTTAGCCCACGTTCGATCAGCGCTGTGCTGTTCGCATGTCGAGTTCGAGGAACGTGGCCGATCACAGCTTTTTAATTTTATAAAAAACAAAAGAAACGAAAGAAAAAAAAAAATACGCGCGTATTCCACGTTTATGTTGGTTCCACAATCGCCCTAATTACGGAATATGACAGCGCGCGGGCTGGGATAAACTCGCATTTTTTGTAGTATCGTGACGGGTGCATCGAGACGACGGGACGTAGGTTAAGTTCGATTTATAAGGAGGCTAACTTGGGAAATGCAACTGCAAACAACACACAAGTTGTGCTCTTTTCGCAAGACAATTCGCATTAATATTCGATTCCTCCCGGGATCCCCTTAAACAAAGTATACGCTTGTAGCTAGTATATGGTTGATCAAACAAATACCCCCCTTGACATTTAGTAGCTATAATAAAGTTCGAGACGTAGTTGTATACGTAAGTACTTGTAACCAGCACGGGATTTTGAGAATTTGACTAGTTGTATTTACATATATCCACTATGTATCCCCTGTGTTTGTTTAAATCTCAGACATGCATACTTTGTTCGATCTTGAAAAACTAGCCTAGACTAGCTCGTGTATGTGAGTCTAAGTGCTGGCGATACTTTGTTTCAGGATGCTAGTGTGGAATAAGATATTAAAAAATATGTATTAGCATGGTCTTGTACTCAGCGCTAATACGCCGTAGCCTGGCAAAGGCATAAAATTATAAAGGGCGAGTCGATAATTATATAATCGTTTAGAAACGAAAAATATTGGTACAGGGGAGGTTTACGAGGGCATAAATAAAATAAGCAAATTATATGTTTTAAAAAAAGCTTCAATCTGGTCTCTTGCCCAGATTTCACAAATATTGGCCGCTCCGACCCAATATTTCCTAATTTGAAATCGACCAACGTCATAGATGCCCATTCTATTGTGAGTTCACAGCGCGACAGCTACTGGTACTATGCATCTAAAAATATTTTGAGGCGGCGCGACTTGAACTGGCTCAGCGGCGGTTACAAAACGCCCGATGCGGCACGGATGCAGAAGAAGGTATAGATAGGAATCTATCCAAATTGCAGACGCGGCAAAGCTTTAGAGCTGCCACGGCAAGAATTAAAGGTACGGAAGGCACAAAATTTGCCATGCAAATGTAATCGGTTAAATATTCAATGCAATCTTGAGTTTCGACTCAAATTTAGAAAAATCGATTGTTAGTTGTGACGCCTGGACATAAAGGTGGTGCTGCGCAGGAGATAACCTGGATACAAGATCAAGTTAATCCCGTACCACGTCTGTTTTCCTGTATATCCCAGTTAGCAAAAATATGAAGGTGATTCTGTGGCCACCGTATTATTCGCCTTACATAATAAATTTCATAGATTTGAAAAAAATCAGGCATATGGAATTATAGGGCTGTTGTGAAATGGTAGAATAGAACAATAGTTAAGGAAAATATATTAATTACAGCATCGATCGCGACGGTGAATTGTAATACCAAACACAGCCAAATATCAAAAAACACACCCAGTCTCGGAGCCAGACACGGCATCGCAGACATAAACACCTAGATATATGAGTCTCATGCTATCTAGAAAGCACACTAGTCCCATAAGCAGAGAAACAGCTTCTGCTACAGTGCTAGGAAATTCAGAGGCACAAGCCTCGAGCTAAAGCATCGCTAATTCGAAACAATAAATGTATGACATACGGTATCCAAGATATCCCTTTGTGACGGTCGGGAACGAGACCGGTACCCAGCTAAAATAATCAGCCGACTTGTATAGTCCGCTGCAATTTTCTAATTGTGGTCAAGGTTTCGACTTCCTTGATCTTAACTTCCTCAAGTGCTGTATCCGCAACGTTGGACAATGTAATCAGACTTGCGCCGTTAGAAAATGCGTTTCCTGGACTTTCGATATCCGCAGGTTCCTTACGAAGGCGGAAAAGGAAGTATTCCATGAGTTGGAGAATAAATATCGCTCGCAAGTTTGGCGAAGCCTGTAAAGCTATGCTAAATGGCCCAGCGTTGAAATTCGGCACTTGAGCAGATGCACCGGAGGAAGCTTTCCAGCGTTCGAGCCTTTGTAATAGGTTCTGGTATATGTTCAATAACCTTAATCGAGACGAGATGAGGAGGAAAATCGAGGCTGGGTCGTGAAGCATTGGAAATATATCTGGCCTTTGTTTGCGGCTGCTAGAGGTCTCAGAGGTAGTAAAGTTCTTGGGCTGGTTGGAATCGGAGCTTCTGACATTGTAATTATTTGCAACTGGGCTCGCGCGCGGTAAGGTGCCATTATGGCAAAGGTTGGGACGATTTTGGCTATAAATATCGAGCAAATGTTGAGACAGTAAGAAAACCTCGTCTATTATGAGAAGTTTGCCATCTGTGGGTTCTCCGTCAATTTGCAATTCACTGCCGTGAATATAAAGTCTCGTATGCAACTCTGTTATGGTTTTAACCCAGTCATTGGACAATTTTGATAGGGCTTCGGTATTTTTGAGACCACCCCGCGATCCATTTTCATATTGGCGTGCGTTTTCACCCTTTTTAAGAGACCCTGATGTTCCGACCTGGTCGGAGGGGTTAGAGGACTCTTCTTGGAGGAACCGTAGTTCTGGAGATATTGTGGGAAAGCTTGGTGACAATGACCATAACGGCGAAGTGCTTGGATTTTCTTCGTCGAAATCATTCGCGAAATATGCCGGTGACCCCACAGGGCTTAGGGGAGACAGGTATGGAGGTCTTGGGCTACCCTGCGGCTGGTCAACGTCTATCGCTAAGATATTACCCAAGTTTGGGCATCCTAGAGCTGCAAAAATTCGATCGTCATCCTGGTAACTGATAAAAACGTTTCTTCCTGAGGGTGGCACGTTGTGAGATTGCGACCCGGGCCTTGTGGGGTCCACGTCTCCGATACTGTTCTGTGCATGATTGTCACTCAGGACAGTTTCCTCGATATATTCAGAAGAATTATGTTTCTCCTATGTACATATAAGGATATTAGCTTTTCGGATAAAAACTTTGCATTAGATATATCAAGAAACGGTTCTACTATCCGCGATTAATGATTTTGGACTTACAGAAGCAGTATTTGTGGGCTGCATCTCGAATATCGACATCTGAGATCGTGGACCCAGAGCATCCCCTTGGGACGGCCTTCGTCTGTTGGTCCGCGAAATGGAGGGCTGTATCGATATCGTCTTCGAATTCTTTGCTGAAGGAGTGATGTAACACTCGGTCTGAGCCCTTGAACAGCGGACACAAGGGCCAGCCTCGCTCATACGTTTGCAAGATAACTTTTGTGCGCGGCACCGGTCACATGCACGTCTGTTCTTCTTCGTTGAAAACATCTTTGTTTGAATTTTGTGTTTCCTGTAGCCTGTAGATCTATAGAGCCAATTCAGTGTGAGAGGACCTTGCGAGCCCTAGCTTTATTATGGTTCGGAAGCATGGACTGCGTCCTAAATAGTACGGCATAAAATGTAGGTAGGTTTTTTCGGAAAATATTATACTAGGTCCCTTAAAGCTACCTTGCAGCTTCGAGCTCTATATATATGGACGGACACGCCTCGCAATCGATGGGCTGTGTGCATGCCAGAGAATATATTCATATCTATATCTACGTATAACTATGATTACAATCGGCTTATAAATAGATCGTTTTGGCATCGTACGATTGAAATATCGGGCGGGGTTGTATATCAAGAACTTATGATACCGTATCAACGTACTTAACGCGGCAACCCGCCAGGGTATGGGATCACGGCGTTCGATGCTTACATATTTGAGCGATATACGGAATTAATATCGCATTGTATCTATCGCCCGGATTAGAACGGTCTTCAAAGAAGCCGCTTTCCGAATACATATAACCAATCTTCCCCAAAATGACAGAAGGGCATTTGCATATTTGTACCTATATCTGCACGCATGTCGAGCATAAACAATACTTCCTGTAATGTTCAGCGCCCCGGTTTCCGCTTCAGTCAATAGATAGAGCTATAGAGATCGGTTCGGGATTCCTAAATCCTAGTCTCCAGTAGCTCATTAATTTAAAGTTTACACGAACCTCCGTGTTGGAGGGTTCCTAGGCTGTCCTAGGACCTAGGAGTGGGGCTCGGTTGGGGAACTTGATAGCCGGCTAGCTCGGTCACTCTTTGTGCGGTCTGGGTACGAGACCAGGCTAGCTCGAGAAGCAAAAAAAAAATAAGAACAAAAAACTAAATGGATACAGTATGCCGTACCGTGAATATGTCGAATATGCCTTCGATCTCTTTTAAGCTTTGAATGCTGCCTGGCCATGCTCCTCTACATAGATATTAGGTTTGATATGACATCTCGGGATAGTCGAGTGATGTTATAACGTTACCGTGTACCGGGAATGATCAATTGCCTATATAGCTATTGTAATATTATATCCGGAAATTCGGATATGTATACTCGAATATACTCTAATATCAAAAGCAATCTGGCCTGAGGATAGCCATCTATGCATATGCGACGTAGAAAGTATTTAGACCCTCGCATCGGCTCATCCATTAATTAACTACTAGGGCACTCACTTCACGAGTTCACTCAATGAAGATCGCAACTGATTAAAGTGGCACTAATGAGCGCCTGAGATCAGATAGGCTAATTGGTCGACGATTTCTCCGGCTTGCTTGAGGCGCTCGAGGCTAGCAATGCAGCGCTATACAGGATCGGGTGGATTTATCGGAGAAGTTAAAGCTCGGTTGCCCAAGGGCCGTTTACAATTGCATAATAGTGCTAGCTATTATAACATTACCGGTGGCTTTAGGTTAGAAGTACTTGTATTGCGTTTACATACGTACATGTTTGGTACTTGTATAATATCGTCACGGTATCCATAATTATAATGTCCGCCCTATTAATACTCAGTTAGTTAGCCAGAAATGGACCCGAAATATGTGCGAACAAAGGTTCGAGTGCCCTTCGATGCATTTTTTCTGTTTTTTACACAATCCAACATCTACTAGCAGAAATGAGTGGATCACTTTAGTTCCGCTCATGATCGAAGTATCTAGCTGTAAACGTTATCTACGTTACAGATTGTCCATCTGATACAATGCATATGCAGACTGAACCAGCCACTATAGTACTAAGACTGCCCCTCCCGGCTCCACATCTAATGTAATCCTGAACGCGTTAACGGAGTACGTTTTTCGCACAAGCTGCAGAAACGGGATTGTGGGCCTTCCCGCTGGTTGATATCAATGAGGAAACGCTCCACTCTAGCTCTGTTTTATTTCGCGAGGCAACTTCCATCAATTAACTATGCATCACGATTCGACGAGCAGACTCGGTTAGTAGATATAGATAGAAGGCTGTATATATCATATGCACCTATGGTATGTGCTTACGATGAGCCCGGGTTAAATTTCTTGATCTAAAAGGACTGAAATCCCTGGAGATGTGTCCACAGGCGCTAGCAGCATATGCGCATCAGCAGTCTAACTCGCTACGTTACGGGAACCAATTCTAATCGTACGATCGTGGGGTTCTCGAGGCTCTCATCAATGCAATGGGGATGATTTTAAATATCCGCCCCCAGACGCCTTACCTTCAGCCGGCTAAGCACTAACTAGATACATTTTAACTAAGGATTGCTGAACTTCGGATTATCATATGATCATGGAGAGTATCTGTTGCATATTTTGTGGAGGTCGAGTCGACTCTATAGCTCTATGTCCATCCGAATATTCGAATTCTACGTGGTCTAAACTAGAACAACATGCAACATGCAACATGCAACACGGCCCAGGGTTGGCGACCGTGCGGGCTATGTGGGTCAATTATCTTTTCCCTCCTTCCCACCACCCAACCTCTTCTAGAATATGAAATATGAAGAGTCCGTCCGGGTACGGCTCTAAAGCTTTGGTTCGAATATTTCGTCATGTTAGTATGCTCCTTCTAGTTAATGCGGGCGTAAAGGAGCATGCTAGCATTGGCTGCAAGCGCTTGCAAGCTTGTTATACCTAAATCGACGTTAAGGCCGGCAGATATGTATTGATATCGATCCACAATCAATGCAATTTGTAATTTATATTTAGTGGAACCAGTTCGTTCTCGTAGGAGCCCCTGCGATGAGGGAGCTAGTTTCAACAATCTCAACGGTCGACCCACCTTCCTTTCTCGCCGCGCCCATCTAGTTCACAACTAAGTTGGGCGCTTTGTGCATGTGTCGACTCGAGTACACCATCGCATTGATCAGTCGATACGCCGCTACTAGATGCGCAGCCGGTACCCATGCCCCAGTTCCCTAATATTATTAATATTTGCGATATATGTATCGAATAATCAACTAAAACAGGACCTGCCTTTGACCTAGCTAGCTAGTTCCCACCGGTTATGGAGATGGTACAAAGTCTAATGCAACCCAAAGCTCTTCAATCCTAGGAGTATCGCGGCGATTCGGACGGCCAAGCGGTGATGTGTTTCTTTCCAACTATTTTAGCACACGTATTATAATTTTCATTGATAATCCAGTATCCGCGGCACAATATTACGAGTATAAGCAAAACTGTACGCCATCTCGAACAAAGCGTGATATCGACATATCTCTTTGCGACGCCTACGTACGTACGAGACATGTCGACGCCAATGCTGCCCCACTTAGGCGTAAGCCCCAAGATGATCCCCGAGTAGATAATTTATCTAATCAGAACTAGGCCGCTCGTATTTTTTTGTCCGTGCGTTTTAGTGCCACCTACTTGGTATCCTTGGGTGGGGTAGTATAATATAGTAGCCCGGTGCTCCCAAAGCAAGCTACCCTAGGTTTTATATAGCTCTATATATATAGGCACATAATTCGTTCGCGGCTATGTTTGATGTGGGTCGATACGTTTCTAACATACCTATCTTCGTGACCAAAACCATATGCTGGCCCGCTAAATGCAAGATCAGCGAGATTGACTGCTACCAGCAACCGTATCCTAAAGACGGGATAGGATCCCGACTACGAGGGATATTTGCCGAATGTGTTTTCTGTGTTATCTGTAGTTATGTAGCACAGTGTTACGTACATATTTCGTTTTATTTGGTCTAGGGCCGGGTATTGCCTGAGGGGTTCTCGGTTACGTTGCTGGTATGCTTTGTGTATTCGGGCAGTTGTGGAGATGTCCTATCGACGATCAGGGCGGTGGCCAGATTGGGCTAGCTTGACCACAGGCGTCCCACTACGCCGACTTTAAACTTTGTGCTTGTATTTATTTAGCTCAATGGGTTATCGGTATCCATTGTAGCTGTGCTGCTGATATCGATATTAAATGGTATGCCTTGATGAACAAATCTGCATATTGTAACCTTTAATTAAGCTTTTAGGAGTTGAGGAAATTTACATATTGGGGAGGGACCCTCTAGTCATTGACAAACTCTCAAAGCATCAAATTCTAAGAGGTAAATTCATTTGCATGTCTTGAATTTCTAAATTTCATATGTAAATTATAACTTCTGACGCAACCATAAATTTAGATATCTAGATATTTCTATGTAATGCTGATCGTTTCCTCCTCTCAGGATCTTTATTTGGGCATCCGGCGCGATCTTTCCAACTCCGTGTTTATCGAGAAGGGCTTCCCTATTTCCCTTAGTTTGTATTTCTCGATTTTGCCACTGGTCGTCAAAGGCATTTGAGACACCCAGAACACAAATTTCGGGCTGCAGTTTCTACTGAGTCGTGTTCGTACCCAATTGCGAATGTCTTCTGATGTCAAAACCTTCTCCTGGGCGCGGGATGGCGTGTTAGATGGAACATGCCCTGCAGCTTTCTCGCGGAGATCAAATGTTAGGTCGTCCTGCCCCTGAGGGATGGTGATATTGTCCTGAGCTACGACGAATGCGGAGACAACTTCGCCGTAATAGTCGTCCGGCAGGCCGACAACGGCCACACTGCTCACTAAGTCGCGCTGTAGAAGGAGGAGATTCTCGATTTCCGCGGGGTAGATATTTTCACCCCCTCTGATGATAATGTCTTTGATACGACCAGTTATTTCTATTGTCCCGTCAGACCGCATGGTAGCTTCATCGCCAGTTCGCAACCATGTCTTTTGTTTCCGAGGTGCACCGGGCTCGGATTCAATTATCAAAGCATCTGCCGTTTTTTGGTCGTCCTCCCAGTACCCTTTCATCAGCGAATAGCCGCTGATAAGTAATTCACCCCGTTCCCCTTTGAGCACCGTTTGAGGACTATCGCGGGAAACAATCTTAATTTCTGTGTGAGGCAACACTGAGCCGACAGTATAATGGTGTGTTTCTTCTTTATCATCCAATCGGGTCATGCAAGCTACCGGCGATGATTCTGTCATCCCGTAGACATTAAGCAATTTTGATAGGTGCAACTCCTTCTGTAATCTTTCCCGGAGGGCCGGAGCAATTATGCTGCCCCCAATTAACCCAGTTCGTAGACTTGAAAACGCATTTTGCTCTTCGGATCTACAGGACAATTAGATGGTTCTACTATAAATATCAGTTTGGAATATCAAACCTTTTAGGAAGTTCATCTAATTCGGCTAGGAACATAGTCGGAACGCCATATAATGCAGTAGCCTTGTATTTTACGACAGCATCGAGCACTGCCTTGGAGTTAAAGCTTTCAGATGGTATTAGAAGGGTACATCCTTTCTTTTGTTAGCCTAACACACCACCTTTGATATAAGGCCCGAGACTGCCCACTCACCGTGTACCATAGCTGCTAAAAGCCCCAGCACAATACCGAAGCAATGAAACAAGGGGGGTGCGCAGCAGATAACATCGATCTCCGTAAGTTCCATACTACGACCTACGAGGAGAGCGTTGTTCAGAATGTTAATATGAGTAAGGCATGCCGCTTTAGGAGCTGACGTTGTTCCTGATGTAAATTGGATGTTGATAATATCGGTTGGCTTTAAGGTCGGGCTATGCTCAAAAATCTGCCCGCGGCCGCGGTTCTGGTAACTGTCGAGGAGGTCGTCGTACCAGAGCGCGCCGGGAAAGTCCTCACGATCACATTTTGTCGTAGAGTTGTTGATCATTAGGACATGCCTCAAAGAGGGCATACCTTTTAGTCGTCCCTTCTCAGAGATAACTGTACTGAAATGATCTTTTGCTAGTCTTGGTGCTTTGTATGGTAATGAAAGCTCGACGCTAAGTACTACACAAGCCACCGAAATATGATTCAAAGCTGCAATCATTTGCATTTCTGTGTAAGCGGGATTTAGGGGAGCCAATATGAGGCCGAGTTTTGCACAAGCGTATATCACCTATAGCAATAAAAGTACTGTTAAAATCTATGCACGGTGCACTTGCGAGTCTCGAGATCTATATGTTCCCCGGGTATTCAAATTTTCAGAAATCCTTACCACAACATATTCAGCCAGGTTTCCGAGACAAGCAGCTATTCTTTCGCATGGTTGCAGCCCTAAGTTGCTAAGTGATAGTGCCAATGCATCGCTTTGTTCATCAAGTTGCCTGTAGGTTAGCGTTGCTTTGTCTGTCTGAACGGCTATCGTGTCTGGAAATCTTGCGGCTATCACAGCAAGGTGTTTTCCAATCGTATTTTCGATTAGTGATACCTTTCAAATGCGTATTAACGTAGTTAGCCGGCTATAGTCTCAAGTGTGGAAATATATCCGTTATACTATACCTTGCTAGATCCGCGGACATGCGCCAATTCCATTTTGAAAACCTGGAATTTCTGAAGCAGTTGGCCAGTTGGTATGGGTCTAGACCTCGAGCTCGTGTACCGTTCTGGGATATCGATTTAGGTATATAGTCGCTATAATGAAGATTTCATACTTAAGTTGCTATCCAGTGATACGAGTTTTTATAGCCAATTGCTTCGGATTGCTTCGGATTAAATTAACTTCGGATCAATATTCGGTATAGTTATATCACCGACACCCTGCAAAAATCCCGTCGCGGTATCGATCGTGATTGTGATCTCGAGATTGTGAATGAATTCATAAGATCTGTAGGACGATGCATGGGAGGGGATCTCAAGATGTGTTGGTTTTTTGGGTCTGGTTCGAGACTATGGTTTTTTGATTATAAATAGGTCTCGAAGATTCTTTAAAAATATAAATATAGAATTACCGTACGGGTCACGGGGAGATCTCGAGACTTAACTTACAAACCGGTTCACAGTCTTATCTAGATTTCAATAAAATCAAGACTTTTAAGTTTGCTTGCAGACTCTTCAAGTCGCCTTCAAGCCGAGTCCCAAGTCTGCGAAACCCCATAGCGATAGTTGCAGCGAGAGCACAACAGCAAAACTAGGAGGAGCAACTGTTAGTCGGGATCGGGGTTCATTAGGCAATTGGCGCTGCACTGCAGGCGCAGGCGCCCACTGCGAATGGGTCGATATTTACCGACACTAAATTGTAGTTATTTTATTCCAACACTGCGACCGACACCCGAAGTGACATTCCACGGGTAGATTTCGGAAATCGTCGGAGTGTCTATCACGCACCGAATCCCGAGTCCGAATTCGGATTTCTGAAAGAATAAAATGGCCCCATGACAGGAGTGATTGGGCGGCGGGCGAGGTACCTTTGTTCGTCACAAAATTTCGATATATCGATATGGCAGGCCCATTTGTGAAACTACCCCAAAAGTTCCTGCAGTCCATTGTGGCCACCAAGGTCGGCTACCGTCGCCTAGGTGGCTTAATGATTTCGAATCCTATTATGGGATGCATGGGTATTGGTCATCCGGAGTGGTGGAATTGGGTGTTAGATCGAGAAAAAGTTCGTCTTCATCATCGATATTTCTAATTCTTTGTCCTTCCCTTGCAATGAAGTGTGAACTGATGAATGAATTACACATATACAGGCATTTCCATTATTGAAAGCAGCACTCGACTGTGGTATCAACACTGTAACTGCCTTAACTCGATTTTTGCTTCATAAACATGATGTGGATTTGCACTAACTTTTGGTGTGGGCTAGTTTGACACCGCGAATGTATACTCTAATGGAGAATCAGAAAGGATTATTGGTGAAGCTATACGAAAATATGATATCCCACGTCGGAAGGTGATCATTATGACGAAAGTCGGCAGAGTCATGGCCGATGCTGGGGCACATGAAGGCATTCCCTTTATGAACCAGGAAGCATCGCAGAGCAAAGATCATGTTAATCATTTTGGTGGGATGCAATTTTCAGCAGCAAGCAACCTCCAAAATCCTTTGCTAATCGATTATTTTAAGGACTCTCGCGAAAAAACATTTTCGAATCGGTGGATCAGTCGCTAGAACGCCTAGGAACCGATTACATAGACGTATTACAAATTCATAGATTCGATCCGTTAACACCACCGGAGGAGACTATGCGAGCACTTCACGATCTTGTTTGCATGGGGAAGGTACGCTATCTCGGGGCAAGCTCGATGTGGACATTCCAGCTAGCCACTCTACAATTCACCGCACAAATAAACGGGTTGACAAGATTCGTATCTATGCAAAACCACTACAATCTACTTTATCGTGAAGAAGAGAGAGAAATGAATAAATTTTGCCAACAGAATGGGATCGGGTTGTTACCAGTAAGTTTCGCACAGAATGGATGCTAGTTCAGCATATGTATGGGGTATCCTTTTCTGATAGGAAGCAGTGGGCACCATTGGCGTCCGGCCTTTTAGCATGCCAGTTTAAAGATTATGGAAAATCTCCAAGAACTGCAGACAACGCAAATAATCCGAGATTTTCATATGGACACAACGATGCAGACAAAGAAATTATCAGCAGAGTAGCAGTGATCGCAGCAGAGCGCAATTGGTCGATGACCGATGTGTCCTTAGCGTGGTTGAATAAACGTTGCGTCGCGCCTGTAATCGGTATTTCGAGCATTAAACGGATGGAGGAAGCTCTCAGCGCTCAAGGAAAGGAGCTGACCGATGCCGAGGAAGCATACCTCGAAGAACCATACATCTCGAAAGAGGTTGCAGGCCACTTTTAACACCAACGCGTTAACGCGCGCAAATATTTCGAACTTTCCAACGGCTTATATTTTGGTTCATGGGATAGTACTGATTTTTTGGGGGGCACAAGGGCTCGAGGGGCACCATTAATCCACAACGTAACATATAGCCATAGATTGAATCGCAGCTAGCACAAATTTCACACAGAATTAGAAGGATGTATATAGATGTTCATGTATACGTATCACTTGGCTAAAATTTACCTTTCCATACATATTTCTAGTTGTAAGTACTATAGTATGCCTTGCGATTCGATTGACCGATATCGCGAGATCGAGAGTCAGCTGTCAGGAGGAGAACTGCTGAAGGCTGTTGTGGTATTGTGACGAGTTATGTGTTGGCTAGGGAATGCTTGGGCTGCAACACGGACAGAGGTTCCTCGACGACCGGCTCAGGCTCAATGCAGCGCAACGTTATGGCGTTGTGCATTGACCTCGTACGTACTTGTCAGAATATACCCAACCTAGAGCGCTAGGTACTTAGTAGGCTGTCGGAGATATGGACAAGGTGATAGAATAACGCGGAATGGAAAGGAGGAAAGTTTTCCCGTCACTAAAAGCGCAAATTTGGCCTTTTCCTTGCCGAAATGGATTTGGCTTGGGTATTCGGCTTCGGAATAGCCGTTGGGGGATAGTTGCTAGTAGCTAGTTAGTGAGAAAGCGCCGGCACCGAATTCGCGAATGTCGTCAATTTTCTGGCACGCCGATATCTGGGACCCAGAAGGCCCAACCTCGTCTTTCGAATGACTAAATTCAAAGTCCGCTATCCAAAATGTAGGAATACAGTCTAGGAATTCAATCCAGTTTCGTCGGCACTACACACTGAATTCAATTAACGTTCTTCACACAGAACCTCTTTTTTCTACTTTGGTCGCATATGCCTACGATCTGCCTCACGTATCGTGGGTGCGACCGCATTTTCCTTTCTCTCTCATAAATCCTACTATTTTATCTTGTAAACCAAATGCTGCCGCGGATGCAATTATTCGAAAACCACCAAAATACTATATCAAAATCTCCGGGATTAACTTTCGTCGTCATGACCTCAAAGTTGCTCTGCGCGGAGCTACTTTCGAAAGTTCGCGCTTACCAATACGATATTTATCACAATGGCATGTTCAGAAATAAGTTGCTGAGAGTGAGCACTGATGCGTCAAGATTGGAGGAGCAGGCCAAAAAACACCTTGGGGTACACTCTGGAAACTATTGTTAGGATTGCAATCGTACTATACCCCGGCTATCAAAGTGTTTCGTTTCGCTGACTGCTTCAAGTATTTGGGGGTGCTGGAGAACTAGCTACGCAAGATGCAAATCGAGCCGCCTTTAAGCGATGGCAGGTATACAACGATACTCGATCGCGATGTTTATCCATTCATCTGAGCTCATGAGAACTGACCTAGCTCTATAGCTTATCCCTCGGCCAATGGTTGACACATCGAAGAGATCTTTAGGGGTAACACTTTTTGGTCAGAAGTACGCCTCGCCTTTAATCCAAGCTCCGGTATGAGATCGTTCCCCCCCAACTGGCCATCCATCCCTAATTTAAAGATAGATCGGAGTTCAATCCATATTTCACCAGGACGGCGAGAAAGGTCTGGCTGAGGCTTGTTCTGAGCTTGGTGTTCCGTTCGTTCTTTCCACTGCTGCTTCTAGTACTATTGAGGAGGTCGCCTCCGCTAGCGGAGACGGCCCTCGCTGGTTTCAATTATACTGGCCTAACGATGACGAAATTACTTTGTCCATACTACGCCGCGCCCAAGAATCTAAATACAGCGTGCTCGTCGTGACACTGGATACTTGGTCTGCAGGATGGCGGCCTCTAGATCTTGATCTAGGGTACCTTCCTTTACTGAATGGCGTTGGGGATCAGATAGGTTTCTCAGATCCTGTTTTCCGTTCAAAGTTCAGAAAAATGCACAACATAGAGGTAGAGGATAATATTCAACTTGCAAGCCGTGAGTGGCTACGGATCGTTCTTTCTGGATCTCCACAGTCATGGTAAGTGATCAACGAATCCAAATTGGATTTTAAAAAATCGAAATCTCACAACATGCCTAAATTATATAGGGAGAGGATATCCTTCCTGAAGAAACACTGGCCTGGCCCTGTAGTTGTGAAAGGGATACAGCATCCGGACGATGCAAAACTAGCGGTGAAGGCGGGGTGCGACGGTGTTATTGTATCAAATCATGGAGGCAGACAGTTGGATGGAGCTGTTGGGTCATTGCAAATGCTCCCCGCTATAGTGGATGCGGTAGGGAAGGAAACAAGTGTACTATTTGACTCGGGTACAAGAACAGGAGCCGATATTCTCAAAGCGTTCTGTCTAGGAGCCAAAGCTGTCTTGATAGGGCGCCCAACAATATACGGGTATGCAGTAGCCGGGAAGCAGGGTGCGCAAGAGGTTTTGATGGGCCTATTAGCGGATCTTGACCGCAGCATGAGCATGAGTGGCATTATAGATCTACAAGACTGCGATAGATCCTCTCTTGTAGCTAATGAATGAAGGGCGCTTGATGTTGATTTAGCTACAAAATAGAAGAATTTCGACTATTGGAATTGAACCGCGCATTGTTCTCTTTCATATCCAATGTCGCACTCTCCGTCGATTGATACAATACTATAATTGTAGTTAACGAGCAGTGTTAATTTGGAACCCGAAATACACTATAGTACAGTGGCATTTAGGAATTTCTTGGGTGAATCGACTGGCCTCGAGACTATTCCGGGACCAAGCTCGACTGAACTTCGTGTTGTCTGGTTACTACGAGACCAAGCTCGACCTAGTCTCGGTGATCATTCTTGTGTTGGAGCTCGACCACGCAATACGAGAAACTGTGTTGTTGTGTGTTGTATCTTTTTACCGATGCGAACTAGCCAATCAAATGTGGAGACCATCCGTTATCTGACCCTCTTTTGGTAGTCTCGACTGTATGCTGCAACGCGTAGTACGTAGTGCGCAGACGTCTGTAGACCACCTTGAGCGCCCGAGTATTTCAGCCTGCGAACGAAGTTCACGAGATTAGGCCCCATTCGGGCTCAATAGATACTTCGTACGTCGAACGCCGACCAGTCGCACTAAATTAGCTCGCTCGGGATCGGGGAACGGGGCCGGGTCGAAGGCGAACGGAGCGTTATGGTACCAGTTGCGAGGGCACTCTACTAGCTACTATGTAGATTTCTGCATTAGGCACCCCGAGTGCGAGCGTAGATATAGATATGCCCTTTATCCCGTCGTCAACAGGCTGCAGGGTGTCATACGGGGTATGTCCACGCGGTTTCGATAGTATATGCTCTTGCTAGTCCAGTGACTATCTCTCCTTATAGTCGGAGACAATCTTAATTAAAAGTGGTAACCTTGGGTTCGGAGCGGCCTGGATGAAATGCCCCGAATCCGAATGGCGCCGCGAATCCGACATATCCACACTCGTCGGCCGAACTCGGAAATCTCCAACTGGGCGTTGTATTTTTTGCGTTGTTCACCCAAGTCCGTAATATTGGTAGTTATGGTACCAATGGCCACGAAATAGTGTGCCCATTACGATATATGAGGTCAAAGTCCTGACCTGTAAGAAAAATTAAGATATTTTGGTATTAACTCTTGAGTCCGGCTCAACTTGATTACTGCAACAAAATTGATTCGCACAATGGCTATTGGCATGGCTAGAAAGGCGGATACCACGGCCTCAGAGCCTCTCGCCATTATTGGCTTCGCATTCAAGTTCCCCTCCGGTGTTGAGGATTCAGAAGCTCTTTGGAAAGTTATGGTCAATGGGGAAGACTGTCTAGCAGATATTCCTGACAATAGGTTTAATCTGGAAGCTTTCCGTGATATAGGTTCCGGATCTGATGATACTGCAGTGAGCAAATTCAATACATTGAAAGCCCGCTCAAAATTGCTGACCGGGAAACTAGAGTTCCAAGCCACAAGGGTATTTTATCAATAACAATCTTACTGCTTTCGATGCTCCATTCTTCTCAATAACGGCTGAGGAGGCCGGAGCAATGGATCCCCAGCAGCGACTCCTGCTCGAGACCACATATCATGCGATTGAAAATGGTATTTTGAACTCCATCTAATCTCTATACACGAAGACCGAAGCAGTCCTTGAACTGGGAAACTTGCTGATAAACCATCTAGCTGGAATGAAGGTGAATGAAATTAGCGGCACTAGGACCTCAGTTCACGTTGGTTGTCTTTCACAAGATTATGGTCTCATCAACTCGAAAGACCCCGAGGCCGCTCCGAAATACGCTGTCACAGGTACGGAGCTGAGTATGGTACCAAATCGACTGAGTTGGTTCTTTAACTTGAAAGGGCCAAGTCTCGCTGTGGACACCGCTTGCTCGAGCAGTTTAGTCGCTTTGGACCTGGCATGCCAGCTCTTGAGGTCCGGGGAGACTGATATAGTGAGTCTATTTCTCTCCAGAAGCCATCCGGCTTAAATTTGATGCCATAATCTTCTAGATCTATTCTCCCTAACGTATACACTTTCTGACTGGGTTGATGATTTCAGGGTATCGTTGCGGGGACAAATCTTATGCATATGCCAGATTTCTATCTTTATTTGGATAACATGGGGTTTCTCTCTCCAAGTAACAGATGTCGTAGTTTTGATTCCCGTGCGGACGGATACGCTCGTGCAGAAGGATCTGCTGTCTTGCTCATCAAGCGGGTCTCAGACGCAATTCGGGATAACAATGTAATCCGGGCGGTAATTCGTGCTTCAGGTAGTAACTCAGACGGCTACACTCCCGGAATTACTCAACCAAATGGAGATTCCCAACTTGCTCTAATTAAAGACACGTATGAAAGAGCTGGGATATCTATGGGACCCACTCGCTACTGTGAGGCTCATGGAACCGGCACCGCTCTTGGTGATCCGATTGAATCACATGCGATTGGGGAGGCCTTTCGCACCGCACGAAGTTCCGACGACATGCTTTATTTGTAAGTATATTTTATTTATTCGAGATCTGCCAGCGAGTAGCTAACTCTAGTCTAGAGGGTCAGGGAAAGCAAATATGGGACATATGGAAGCGGGAAGCGGAATGTTGGGTATAATTAGAACAGTACTCGTTCTCGAGCACGGAATAATACCGCCTATAGCAGATCTCATTCAACTTAACCCGGCTATCGATGATACATATTACAGACTTAAGGTGCAGTTTCTTTCCCACATCTTCAATTGACCTGGGTTCTAATCCGACGCAGTTTCCAACCAAAGCAACGGCTTGGCCTATCAAAGGGTTGCGCAGGGCATCGCTAAATTCGTTCGGGTTCGGCGGCACCAATGCACATGTAGTGATCGATGACGCATACGGGTTTCTCGCTGAACGAGGACTTAAGGCGAGCCACAATACCATTATAGAACCATATGCACCTCAGCCTGCAGTTTCGGCCGGTTTGGTACCTCCAGCCTCAGAATCTGGACCCTACCTTTTATCGTTATCAGCAGCCGACAGAGATGGCACCAAACGGATTGGGGACTCATATAGCAAATATTTTGCAGACAAAGCCCATGGTAACAGTAGCATTCCTGACGTTTGCCAGCGCTTAGCATATACTTTGGAAAATTGTCGCAGCCCCCTTCCTTGGAAAGCATATGCAATTGTGGAATCGCCAGAATCACTTAAGGCTATCGAGCCGTCTATCCCCCGACGCCCCTTTCAAAACCCACGTGTCGCATTTGTGTTCACAGGGCAAGGAGCCCAGTATCCACGAATGGGCATTGAACTACTTCGATACCCTGCATTCGCCCAAAGCATCAAACTATCAGCAAAATATTTAACGAGCTTTGGCTGTCCCTGGGATTTAGAAGAAGAACTGGCTAAAGAAGCTTCGGATTCTAAAGCAAATGACCCGGCTATAAGCCAGCCCTTGAGCAGTGCTCTCCAAATCGCCCTAGTGGACCTTTTGGAGCAGTGCAATGTGAAGCCTGCAATTGTTATAGGGCACTCTTCTGGCGAAGTTGCAGCAGCTTATTGCAAGGGAGCAATTTCTCAAAGGAGTGCTATGAAAATTGCATACTTTAGAGGCATGGGCGGAGAGGCCGCCTCTAAGGATCCTAACTCGAATGGAACAATGATGGCCGTGGGGCTCGGAGAGGTAGAAATCTCGCCGATTTTGCAAGATTTGGCAACCGCGAAGGGTTATAACGACATTCACATCGGATGTATCAACAGCCCTAAAAGTGTCACTATCGCAGGTGACGCAGAGCAAATTGGTGCGCTGAAAGCTATCCTAGACGAGAAGGGTATCTTCGCACGCCAATTAAAGATATCTTGTGCATACCACTCTCCACACATGATACCAATTGCAAGGGAATATCTCCCTCTAGTCGAGTCTCTAGAAGCACGATACGGAAACGAGAAGAGCGACTCTATACCAATGATATCGTATCTTACTGGAGAGAAGGTCTCTAGCGAACGTCTTAGAGAACTGGATTACTGGATGACAAATATGTACTCTGCCGTCCACTTTACCAAAAGCGTCGATAAGGTCGATCAACTTGCATCTATAGCAAAAAGACCAAAACGACTTGACCTTAGCCACCGAAACGGTGTTTTGATTACAAATATTTTGGAGGTTGGGCCACACAGTGCTCTGAGAGGTCCTCTTCGCGAAATAATGAAGCCCTTTCAGTTTGCACAAGACGTTCACTACGAGTCAACGTTGATTAGAGGGAAACCGGCACCGGATTCATTCCTTAGAGCACTAGGCGGTCTCCAATGCTCCGGGTTTCATCTAGACCTTTCAAATCTGAACGGTGGCTATAGTAACACAAAACCAAGCAATGGTGATGATGGCTGCGTCCGTAAGACAGCTCAGCTAATTGATCTTCCGCCCTATCCCTTCGCTCACTCACGAGCATACTGGAGAGAGAACCAACGGAGCAAGAACCACAGGTTCCGCCGTACACCCAACGAACTTCTCGGAACGCCTATCCCAGACTTTAATCCACTTCATGCAATTTGGAGAAATATTTTGACACCATCTAAGTCTGAATGGATCGAAGACTACAAAGTTTGTCCCCGAGCCCTAAACTTATATAAAAGGCTGAATAAATACTAAAATTAGCGCTAGGTTGGGGACGTTGCCGTGTATCCCGCTGCAGGAATGCTAGCTATGGCGATCGAAGCAATGAATCAATATACTCGCGAAACCTTGAATGTGGCTCCATTAGCATTTAGTTTCAAAGATGTCGAATTCATAGCCGCCATGCCTATACCCGAACCCCCTGCGGAGCTTGAGACACAGATTCACTTGAGAGTCCTTGGGGAAACGGGGACGCAACAAAACCCTGAGGGATCACGAAAACCATCAAAACCTACGGCTTGGTTTGAATTCACTATATCTTCTTGCGAAACTGGTGATTGGAAAACGAACTGTAGAGGAACTGTTCGAGCAGAGTTCGATACCAACAACTACGAGAATCCCTCTCGTGAGCCGAACCATCACTCGACGGCTGAACTCCCCACTAATCGATTCTATGATGCGATTGAGAAGGCTGGATACCTGTTGGGGCCGTCCTTTAAGAGGGTCAGCCAGATTCTGTGGGCTACTCCAAAGGAAGTCCGAGCTATAATAAATGTCTATCCACAAGGATCTGGACTTGATTTGCAACGGAAGCGTGTCTCACGCGCTGTAGACCGAACGCATACAGTTCACCCGGCGACCTTAGATGCTATACTACAAGTTACGCTGGCAAACTTCGTTAGCGAAACATCGAGCCTTGCTTCAACTTTGATACCGAAGAAGCTAAAGAGTCTATGGCTTTCAAGCACTGGGCTAAGTAGTCCCATTTCTTCTCTATCTGTGACCACACAGCTAGATTTCTCTGGAGGCAATGGCAGTAGACATTCTATATCCGTCACTGATTCGCAAAACAATTTAAAACTCGAAATCGGGGGCTACGAGACGACAAAAGCACCCATCGACGAAGATACGTCAGTCATATCTCCAGCCCAACTTCATACCTGCTGGAACTTCAATTGGAAAGCTTTGGCACCTATTGGTAGTAAAGCAAAACCTGGACCCGAACTCGCTGCACAAAAAAGCCAACTCCTGCGCAATGGGGTGAAATCTCGCACAATTAAGATTCACGTTCACGATCCCTCATCTGCAGTTACAGATTTGGCTACTGCTTTGCAATCGGTATTGGAATCAGTTAAAGAAACATGTCAGGTCATCAACTCCGCGCAGGGCGCGGACTCCATGGCCAGCAGCCAATCCGATTTCAAGATTATTCTGTGGGATGTCGACAGAGAGTCGATCCTAGCCGGCCCAAGCAAAGACGATCTTCTACTCCTCAAAAAATTATTAAGGAGCGGTCGTCATATATTATGGATTCAAACCTTGGGTCCACTTTCAACCCAATTCAGCCCAGACCATCTGATCGATGGACTATCCAGAGTCATTCGTCAAGAAGAGAGCATGGTCAGTTTTGCCACGCTCTCAGTCACTAAGACAGACACTATTTCGCGAGTTGAGGCTATTTCACGGGCCTATCAAGCACTGGTTTCAGAGAACGACAGCTCGAATATGCCGCAGACCTTTAGAGAGACATCCACGGGAAATATTGAATTTTGCCAACTGCGAGAAAACGCAGCCGTGACGAAAAAGGTGCAATCAATGCAACTAGGCCACATTCCCACAATGACTTCGTGGGATGTAAATACGCCATTGAAAATGGTCATTGGATCGACTGTACCCACCCTCTCTAAAACAATTGATCAAGAGCCCAGAGCAGAGACAGTTCCTCCTGTTTCACTGTCTGAATATGAGATCACCCCATCCAGCACTTTCGAGAATATACACTTTATCGAAGATTCCGACTCAGGGGACAATATTACTCTGCAAGATAATGAAGTCGAGATAGAGGTTAAAGCCGTTGGCCTCAACTACAACGATTATTTAGTTGCCTCCGGCACACTTACCGATGGAAATGTCGGCAGCGAAGTTGCTGGAGTTGTAACTCGTATAGGTCGCGACACCGATGGCCATGGGCTTCTTCCCGGTCACCGCGTTTGTGGATTTTCTATCGAAGGGTATCGAACGTTCTTCCGCAACCAAGCTCAAAATTTCTCCGTCATCCCAGACTCGATGACGTTCGCTGAAGCCGCATCTATTCCCTTGAACTTCGCTACCGCATGGCACTCCCTACGGTACCTAGCGCAGTTGAAAGCTGGCGAGACAGTGTTGATTCACTCAGGCGCGGGAGGTACAGGCCAAGCGGCTATCCAAATCGCGAAGTATCTTGGTGCTGCAAATATTTTTACGACCGTCGGTACAGACGATAAACGTGAGCTACTCACAAAATGCTATGGCATTCCATCTAACCATATATTCAATAGCCAAGACACGAGTCTCAATTTCTCCAAAGAAGTGGTGCGGCTCACCGATGGCCATGGTGTCGATGTTGTGTTCAGCTCATTATCTGGAGATATTATGCTTAATTCGTGGGAATGCATAGCGCCCTTCGGCCGGTTTGTGGAAATTGGAAAAAAGAATCTTCAAGTGGGAGTTACTGGTTCCCTTCCATTAGTACAGCTAGAGAGGAATTGCTCTTTCAATGCAGTTGATATGAACTACATGTTCCTCAAGCGACCAGGTCGAGTTACGGAACTGGTCAATGAAGTTATCGGGCTATTTAAACAGGGCAGCCTTCGAACGGCGAACCAAATCCATAAGTTCGACATTTCAAATATAACAGAGGCCCTCCGGCTCATGCAGAGCGGAAAATCAAACGGGAAAATAGTGGTCGAAATAGAGCCGACGAGCCAGGTCAAGGTATGTGTATGAACATGCAGCCTGTAGAACCTTGAAGCAGATTGGCATCAAAGAAACTAATACAGTCAATTATACACAGGCAGCTTTGACACAAAAGCAGATAGTATCGTTAACTCCGGATGCTTCCTACGTCATCGCTGGCACATTCGATGATCGCGATCTCGGCCATGAGACCGCTCTTTGGATGGCAGCTAGGGGAGCAAAAAACCTCATTTTGCTATCCCAATCAAGCCAGCGTAAAACTTCGGCGTCATCTTTGGCAACCAGTCTAGAAGCCATGGGCGTGCATTGCATTGTACCATCTTGTGAAATTTCCAACCGCAAGTCTCTCTTTGAAGCGATCGAATCTCTTGTTGGAATTGCCCCCCCAATTAAGGGTTGTATCCACGCTAGCGACAATACAGTCTTAAATGTAAGTCCCAAATTAATTAATACCCACGGAACGCCGAGGTGACTTCCTGTGTTACTGGCAGTACCAGATGAGGGGCGATTGATATATAGCTAACGAACATATATAGGAAGCACCATTTTCTGAAATAACCCACGAGGAGTGGGACGCTTCGATCATTTCTAAAACTTCGGGAAGTTGGAATCTTCACTCATTACTACCCAAAGAGCTGGACTTTTTTCTACTTCTTTCCTCTGTTGAAGGCATTTTGGGAAACAAAGGTCAAGGCGTCAATGCGGCAATAGGCACTTATACGGGTGCTTTAGCACACCATCGTGCAATTCACGGCTTCAAAGCAGTGTCTGTACAGCTTGGGCCGTTAGCCTCAAACCTGAGCCCACCTGGCGCTGATACTTATCTCCCTGTCCAACGTTCTGACCTTTACGCGCTGCTAGATCACTACTGTGACGCTAGTTTGCCATTTCTGTCACCGGATGAAGTACAAGTTATCTTAGGTCTGAGGCTTCTTCATACTGATCCGCAACTAGATTCTGGAGCAAACTGGGGAAGAAACCCAATGTTCCAAGAACTACGCCGTCTTACTGAGGCTGATAGCTCTACCCCATCTAAGGGTAAGGGATTGACTGGAAAAGATGATGCATCTCGATTTGCTGCTGCAAAATCAGACGAAGAAGCGATTGGTATTGTAGCAGCGGCTTTAACCCGAAGACTGGCCGCAACCATAGCAGGGATGGACCCAGAGGATATAGACCAAAATAAGGCGGTTCAGACATACGGTGTCGATTCACTCCAAACAACGGAATTACGGAATTGGTTTTTGAAGCAATTCCGATCAGATGTGCCGGTATTCGAGATTTTGGGTGCGCCGAGTCTCTCCTCTCTCGCTCAGAATGTAGTGAGGCGGAGTGAAGTTAGATCAAAGAAATAAGATACAGTGGGATACTGTCTTATTATATTCCAGGATCGTGTTAAATGAGTTCTAGTTCTTTGCACAATGTATCGCTTGTTAAGGCCCGCTTAGGTCTTTGTATTCAACTACCAAGCATATAGATCACATATATATACCTATATATGCTCAGGTGCAACCCGATCTGAGTTTCGGGTCAACAGTAGGGAGAAAAAGGAGAGTCGAAACATATATATATGTAGAGAGATCTAGAGATTAACTACTGTTCGAACGTTCGTACGGACAAATTTCGTCCCTGGACCCCTCCTGAAAACTCTATATCCCGACAACCCCAGAATATCAATAACCCCCTCCACCATAAACTTATCTACATCCTTCCACTTCTGTTCCAATTCAACATACGGCACAAAGAATGGTGTTTCCCTGGATGATGAATCACGTTGCTCCGCCACCTGCCAGCCGCTCTTAATTCTTTCAGCAACCCACCGATCATGCTCAACTTCTCCGAGATATTCCAATTGATCCGGCGTAAATTTCTCGATAGATTGGAGCCCATTTGTCATTTCATCATCCGCTTTAGCCATGAAATACCCAACTAGGCCGAGTTTCCGGGGAATATCTTCCGCTTGTGCTCTCGTGGAGGCTTTCAAGTGTTCCGGGAGAAATTCCCATGTATTTTGAAGAGATGCGTCTTTCGACGTTGTAGGTTCATTGTTCTGATCAATAGAGGCTCTGATGTGCTTATATCTCTTGTATAGCTCTTGTGCCACGAATTCGCGAATTGCGGGGTCAAGCGGCGAGGGGGTGCATATGGAGGTATCAACTGAGGCGCCCCCAGTGAGGGCAAGTTGCACTGGTGGCATTTCTTATACCAAAATTTCTAGTATCGTGATATATCGATAATTATAACTCCGAAGTTGCAAGCTGTAGTTTGTATAATTTGTGATTTATGCAGGCTCTCAAACCCTGGATACTGGGGATTTTGGTAATGCGGCGCAAACATAATGTATGATTGGATTCGATGCGAATGTATGATCTAATATTGTACGACGTATTTGCATGTATACATGTCACTTTCAATTCTGACTCGGGATATCGTCCATGGATTCAGCCGACCTACCAGATCGATGCCCTGGATTTATATATATATAAATCTTCCAATTCATCATCATAAGCATACATGTGCCTGAACAACCATCAAATTCTAAAACTGGGTTTTCTTTCTATGTCACAAAATAATAATTGTTGCAGCAGGGTCGATTGATTAGTTAGTAAATAGTAATCCAAGGAATAGTGGAACCAGATACCAGATATCGATATCTTTTAGCTAGCCATACCAGTCCATCTACTGTCCAATTCTTTAAAAGTCTTCCAACTTGATCACATCGTATGCAGGCTCCTCGTACGGATGCGCACTTGAAATTACAGAGAACAGAGTTAATAAAAAATCACATTCGAAGATCGCAAGCCGCAGTCCATCACATAAACAATACGAACCTTTTCAGAGCCTCCACGACCTTTCTCGTAAGCTCCTCACCAATCACGAGCGTCTCAACCCTCGCCTCTTCCACCTTTTCCACCTTTCCTACTTGTCCGATATGCGGATTCGCCGCATCACCGGGTCTGAATTGTCCCGTTCCGAGGGAAACCCAAGCGCATTCGGTATAATTCCCAGAACCGGGGTACCGTCCCGCCCCCGCAGCAAAAATTGCCGCTTTGGTCTTCTCGAGGTCTTCCGGGGGGACGAAGTAGACGAGTTTGTATTTCTGTGTTGAAACTTGTGAGGACATCGTGCAAGCTGTGGTTGAAAAAGCGAATTGTCGATTTGTTCGATAGAGGGATCGAGTTGAGGGTCTGAAGAAGTAAGTAGAGGGCCGTTTACCTAAAAATAGGTGTTTGGGGAAGGCGAGGCGCATGAGTTTGGTGTCATGAATTTGAGCAGCGAGAAACGTTGAACGGAACGAGTTCGTGGGATTTTGTTAGTTTCGAATGCAAGGCGACGGCATGCAACGTCGAGCGGGGTTTAGTTAGATCCAGTGGCGATTGGCTAAGGAGCAGCCCCTCGAGAGTAACTAGCAAGGGTCCTCTGCAGGCTGTTTGTGCCACACGAGATTATAGGGAGTTCTAGCTCGGTGGGTTCCCCAGCTAGGGATTCATCCATGTCGACGTCTACGGAATTGTGGGGAGAAGAACTATCAACTTAGGCAAGGTTCTGTGGTTAGAAGACTGGGGACCAGCAGCAGCACGATAGACTATACAATTCAAAAAGGATAAAATCAATTGGACTTATTCAAGGTAATGATATACAGTAAAACGTAAAATCCATTCCCGCACACCCGCAAACACCGAACCCATGTCCACGATAGTAAAAGAACTAACAATGCATTCCCCCTAAGCTAAAGAATAAAAATGTCCCCTTTTTTTTGGTCGAAGCGAATCCCAATGCCGCACAATCAATATGCATACCCAAAAGCGAATCTTTCCCAGACCGCTGAAATCAATATGATGTAACTCTTAATGATGCAATGGACGAATGGAAAAGAGAAAGAAAGAAAAAAAACAAAGCACTGTTAATTTAATCAATGGGAATTGCTGGTATAATTATTACCATGCCTGGTACTTCCACGAACATCCTCCCATGCACCTGCAAACCTATTCCCGGTAGCCCCCAACAAACTCTCCTCTTCCTCTTCATCTTCATCGGCCAATTGATCCTCAAAGTTCATCTTCGGGGTTCTCACAAGTGATGTCAAAGCAGTGATGACGAATAATCCAATGAACGCAAACTGTGCCCAGAAAGTAAAGATGCCGAAGAAAGGATAGTTCAAGGTAATTCTGTTGATAAAGGTTGATACCACGGTAGGCGTGCAGACTTCGGCAGCGGGTCCTGTAGCACCTGCGGAGCATGGGATGAGATGGTCGGGATGGTTTGTGCAGTCACGAACTACACCGGGCTCATTCATTGGCCAAGTGCAGTACTTCTGACCACCGAAGTGGGAGTATTGTGGCGCCACAAACATGGTTAAACCGTAGTTTATTGCGAGCACAGAGAGCGTGAGCAGAGTTGTGCCCATAAGCAAAGCCTGTGGTTTCGTATGGCCGCTGCGGATCTTGAAGATCACAATCCAGAGGAAGCGAATACCGATAAAGGCGAGACCGACGACGGTAGAGATGAAGAAAAAGAGAACAAGAAGAAGAGCGATCACATAATCAATGGGGAATACTTTCGAGGCTTTAACGAAAATCCAGTTGATAGGGTTAAAGATGTTGACATCGGTGAGGATGTAGCCGCATCTTGCACCACATTTGGAGAATTTGATTTTGTCGATGCTAGAATAAACGTCAGCAATGGTGCCTTTGAAATGGAGATGCGGGGGAAATACCCTGTGATCAACATGGATGCAACGAGCAAAGCCGAGATTCCGAGTAGAAGAAGCCCGAGAAGCAGTTTAAACGGCCTCAAGGCAGCCCGGACCTTGAGCCACAACTTGTTCCTTCCTTCATCCGCAAGCCTCTGCTTTCGAGTCAAACTCCTCTCTTCTCGCTGCAAAGCTTCAAGTTCCCTCCGATCCTTGGCGTTTAGACCATTTGACCCAGCATTCTTGGCCTCGATAATTCGCTGCCTCTCCCGGTTAATTGCCAAAGCATCACGAGCCTCCTCAGCTGATGTGATAGAAATTGCCGGGATCGACTTGATGAGAGAGACTGGGAAGAGAGCAAGGCCTGGAGCGGTGTAGATGACGTATAGTATCGTGCCGAGACATAGTAATACGCCCACGATGAATGTCAACGCCCGTTCGCCCCGGTTTTCGAGAAGTAGTTTACGGAAGAAATCGAGATCGTAGTGTTCTTTGCCGGTTCTTCCTGCAGCAACAGGAATGAAGAAGCCGACAAGGAATAGAACAAGTAAAAGGAGAATGAAAGCCGTGGTGTACTTGAAAGCACCTCGAATCCGTGAACCTGCTGTAGAATCGATATCCCATTCTTCGTACCTGTCCAGAACATATTAGTACGCTGTTGCCACTCTGAAGTTCCCGGCCATGAATCTTTTCCCTCTTACCAAAAGTATGCAAACGGTATGACCAAAAGACACATCAAAGCATCCAACGAATAAAGGAGATAATAAACCACTTTAAGACTCAAAAGTATACTGTTGACCGTGTCCGGATCCGCCCATTTCTTCTTGGTGCCGGTAGTACTATCGGTAGTCGACGAAACGAGAGCAATGTCTAGCGGTAAAAGACAGACGGTCGCGAGTAATGACGTAAGAGCGAGAACGGTGACTACGGATACGAATAGACTGCGGTCCCTGGGAGCACTGTATATGGCGACGAAAGAAATGGCGACGACGATCAAGATGGCGAGAGCGATGAGGCCAGTAACCCAAATTAGCGATGTCTGTAACAACGCCATGGCGAAAGTTTAGAGCCTAGTAGCCCTTGATATCCAACGGGAAGTCTATCGGTGTATGTACTTCGTATATCGTCGCCAGGAGGATATATCTCTAGTCGAAGGGGGTTTTGGTGGGTGTTTGAATCCGGAGAGTCGGAGGTGGTGGTTGGGAGTTTCAGATCAGGTCCATGGCTGCAGGCAGGACGGATGCTTTAAACGAACAGGACGGGACGCGCAGACGTCACAGCCAGCCGGCCGAACGATGACGACGGACCCATGCAATGCCTTTGCCTTTGCATCGTGCAACCCCGCCAAACCACGCCAAAGATCCGAGCTTGTCAGGCCAGCCAGCCGTGGTACGAATCACCCGGTTGTATAAATACCGAATTCGACGTCCATCTCGCCGGTTGGAAGAGCTAGTTGGGAGGTCGTTGGCGCTGGTACCGGTACCGGTACGTATATCAATTATCCTGGTATGAGTGGAAGTGCAATTCCCGCTGGGATGTTGAATGCGATGTCGTCCTTGTTTTAGAGAATTCGAGGATATGTAAAAGGTCGAATTCGAAAGCAGAACAGGTGAAGACAAATGCATGTTTGCTGTCCACCGGCTGGTTCCAATTGGCGCCGTTGAGCTGCTGGGCTGCTGGGAGTTATTCAGAGTTCGCTTGGCGGCCTCTTCTGCTTCTTCCTCTTCTTCCTCTTCCTCTAACATCCAACGTTGACCCGACCACACGCGCCAAACAAAACCCGATTACTGGTGTCGATGGCATGAAAGTGTATACAATACTGCCTACGAGGTATTCAAAAAGCTAGCTGGGATCCCGTGTTTCGAATAGCTTTCGCGACAGCATACGAATATGGGTAGCATGCAGGTTTACACCGAAATCACAGACCCAACCGCGGTCAACAATGCCCTCTCATTGAACTTCATTTCGCCGACAGAACGAAATCTGGTCGTCGCCAAAACATCGCTACTTCAAATATTCCGGCTAGTGGAGTACGAGGATGCAGAGGGCGAGTTTGCGCTTGATGAAGGGAAGGACGAGGGTGGCAGCGACCGACGCGTATACGAGGGTCGCGACCATGAAGACTCGTTCACAGTTGAGAGTGGGATGCACCTCCAGCGAGAAACAATTGAAAAGACGACAAAGCTGGACCTGGTAGCGCAGTACCATCTATATGGAAGTGTCACCTCTATGGCCAAGATTCGAATTCCAGCAAGCAAAAGCGGTGGAGATTGCCTCCTGGTTTCGTTCGACTCTGCGAAGATTTCACTGTTGGAATGGGATCCGGCTGCACACTCGATATCAACTATCAGTCTGCATTACTACGAGGGAGACGAATTCAAGTCCCCTCTGACGCCGGAATCCCCAATCAATTATTTGATATCTGATCCTAAAAGCAGATGTGCCGCGTTTAAATTCAATCACGACTTGGTCGCTATACTTCCATTTAGGCAGACTGAAGATGAAGACCTTGAAATTCCGGACAACGACTCCTTCACTTACGACTTGGAGGATGACGATGATGCCGAAAAATCAAAGAAAGACGTCGAAATGAAGGACAGCGCCGGCGAGGGGAAGCCTTCCGACACTCCATACCACCCATCGTTCGTCTTGTCGGCGTCACAGCTAGACGAGGCAGTAGAGCGTATCATCGACATCGTATTCTTGCACGAATACCGAGAACCAACTTTTGGAATCGTTTACCAGCCGCAGCAGGGTTCCGTGGGAATGCTCGAACGGAGAAAGGATCCGACCCATTTTATTGTCGTCACGCTAGACTTAGATCAACGGGCTTCGACATCTATCATGTCTGCGAAGAATCTACCATTTGATATCTGGAAGGCTATAGCGTTACCTACCCCCATTGGTGGAACGCTCCTTTTAGGAGAGCATGAGATTGTTCACGTTGATCAGGCCGGAAAGATGTCCGCCGTCGCAGTCAATAGCTACGGCCAACAATACTCCGCTTTCAATATGACGGACCAATCTGACCTTGAATTGAACCTCGAGTCTTGTCTGGCGATCTCTCTCCCAAACGAGAATGGCGACGTTCTCATTGTCACCATAGCGGGTGACTTTGTGGTCCTGTCGTTCAAGGCTGAAGGACGAAGCATCAGCAGCTTGTCCGTTCGGAGAATACAAAGCAAAGACGGGTATCCATTTATGTCCGCACCCTGCGAGACACTGGTGGATGTTGGTAATCGTCGCTTTTTCCTTGGCTCGCTCGATTCTGACGCGATCCTCTGGGGTTATAAACGAAAAGGCGAGAAAGTCTCGCTATCCCAAAAATCAGAGGTTAAATTAGACAGGGACGATGCCGAGGATAATGCTGATGACGATGAAGACGAGGACGATCTCTATGGGGAGTCTACCATTACCCCAATCACGCCCCGAAAGGCATCTTCAGGAAACTTGGGTCGCGGACCCACCGGCGAATATGTATTCCGAAGGCATGATAGGTTACAAAACATTGGACCCTGTCGCCAGATGGCTTTCGGGCGACCGGCGATGTTTCCTGAGAAGCTCAAACTCCACCAAGGTGTCCTTCCAGAGCTCGAACTAATGACAACCACAGGGAGAGGTGCTGAAGGCGCCGTCACAGTTTTTAACACGTCAATATGCCCTAGGGTTTCTGCTACATTTGATTTCAAGGACTCCCAGCGACTATGGGCTGTTCACTCTAAACAAATTAAAAGAGGACAATCCATGATCCCTTCTTCGGTCAGCAAGGGATATGAAGAACAAATCGGCGCAACAGAAGATTACAGCACATACTTGTTTGCTTCGAATACTTCCGAAACTCTAGTTTACAAGGTAGGAACGAAATTTGAACCCCTCGAGGGCACCGACATCGAAATGGAGGTATGCCCGACGTTGGAGTTCGGGACATTCCAGGATGGACTACGAATTGCACAAGTCTGCGAGACCAATGTGAAGGTCTATGATAGTGGTCTGTACCCTAGATTAGCCAATCAATTCCATTTTTCAATACCTTCTCTTCTCTTCTCTTCACCCATATAGACTCATGTAAAATGTGGATCTGGGATTCTGATTTGGCTTCTTGGTGTGAATAGAACTGCAACTCATCCAGATCATTGCGACAAATGACGAGGATCCCGACGGAGGGCCCCTTATTGTGTCTGCCAGCATTGCGGATCCCTACATGCTTTTGATCTGTGGTGATTCCTCGATATTTGCATGCCAGTGCCACGAGCGGACTCTCGAATTAGATCGGATCGAACTGCCCGCCAGTATAAAGGTAATCGCGTCTATCACTTTGAAAGGTCTACCTAGTTGCTTACAGACGATAGGGTACAAAATACACCAACGGCTGCCTATATACGTCCTCAAGTGATGTTTTTGGCCCAGGTACAAAGTCGCAGGTCCTCTGTTTCCTCCTCACTGAGGAAGGAACGTTGCAGGTTCGTGTCATGCCCAGGGTTTTCGAAAGAATTGTAATTTGACCTATATCTGTTAGATCTTTACGTTGCCCAATTTTGAGCTAAAAGCCACTTTGGAACATTTCGACATGAGTCTACAACTCGTTAGCCCAGATGAGACAGCCCTAAGGTTTCATACTGCAAGAGACGAAATCGAAGAGATCATTGTGGCGGATCTCGGCGATAATATCAGCAAAGCGCCGTATCTTATTGTGAGTGCATATTCGCTCCAGGCTCAGCCATAGCCGCCTTCTGATGGAATCTACAGGTCAAAACCAACCGAGACGACATTATAATCTATGAGCCCTTCATCAGTAATGGAATATGCTTTAAAAAGATATATAATACGGTGCTCCCAACTGTTAGCTTGACTGAGCAAAAGTCGCCAAGCCGGCCACTGGTCAAAATTGATGACCTAGGGGGGTACAGCGTTGCCTTCATGGCGGGTGACACTCCGACTTTTATCACCAAATCTTCGAAGAGTTTACCAAAACTATATAAACTACAAGGAGGGATGGTTAGAAGCCTGAGTCCTTTCAATACGAAGGAGACCGAAAGAGGGTTTCTCTATATTGACTCGAAGGTAAGTTGCCCCTGCCGATAGTCTCGAATCCTCAAGATGCATGCTTATGATATACAAAAAGGGCACCGCTCGCGTTTGCCACTTTCCTCAGCTCTCGCTAGAGCATACGTGGTTATCCCACAGAATTCCTCTCGAAAGGACTCCGACCTCATTGACCTACTACGACGCTAAGAACGTCTACGTGGTTTCGGTCCTTAGCACGTCGAAGTCCGAAGTCGATGATGATGATTACCAAATGGAAGAGGGACTCGTTGATGAAACTTTATTACCGGATATTGAGACAGGGCACTTGGTAATGATTTCGCCTTTGACTTGGACGACAACTGATAGGTAAGAAAAGGATGTATTCTCTGTTTGGACCCCAAAATATAGCTGACGCTGCAAATCTCAAGATATGAATTCCCACAATACGAAGTGCCATTCGTTGTTAAGGCTGTGGAACTCGAAGTTTCGGAAGTTACCAAGGAAAGGAAAACTCTGATAGCAGTCGGGACTGGCCTCTTGAGGGGCGAAAATACGCCAGCTCGTGGAGCAGTCTATGTGTTCGATGTCATCGATGTCGTTCCAGAGATTGGAAAGCCAGAAACGGGGAGGAAGTTCAAGTTGATTTCAAGAGAAGAGGTTAAAGGCGTTGTCAGCACCCTAGCGGGAATGGACGGTTACCTTCTCATCACACATGGTCAGAAGTGTATGATCAGAGGGTTGAAAGAGGATGGTTCGTTATTGCCCGTCGCATTCATGGATATGAACACGCATACGACCGTGGCAAAGACCTTGGAGAAGATGGTTATGTTCGGGGATATACTGAAGGGGGTGTCATTCGTTGGATTTTCGGAGGAGCCTTACAAGATGATACTGTTCGGGAAGGACCCGAGACAGTTATCTATCACGGCAGGCGACTTCTTGCCGGTGGGCAATGCGTGTTACTTCGTTGTCGCAGATGCGCAGTCGAACATCCATGTCCTACAGTACGATCCAGAGAGTATGCAGCACCTTCCCTCCTTCCATTTAGAAAATCAACCCACTAACAATACCGATAGATCCTAAATCCATCCACGGAACCAGATTGCTTCCCAAGGGCGAAATCTACTGCGGACATGAGATCAAGTCGATTTGCGTTTTGCCCAAGAAGAAGAGTCTCTTTACAGAGCCCGACGAGGATAATATGGATGAAGATGAGGACGAGGAATTCCTCTGTCTATTCGGCACGATGACAGGAGTATTCGGTACCGTCTCTTCAATCACAGAATCGATGTATCGCCGCCTTAATGTTATTCAAGGACAAATTACAAATACTGGCGAACATGTAGCTGGCTTGAACCCTAGAGCATACCGGGCGGCAAAGTTCAGGAATACTAGTTCGGAGCCTATGAGGGCGATCTTGGACGGCAAGCTCTTGGTCAGATGGTTGATGTTAGGAGCTGGTAGGAGGAAGGAACTAGCCGGGAGGGCTGGAACGTCGGAGGAAATGTTGAGGGAGGACTTGTGGTTTTTGCAGGATGCTACGGGTTTCTTCTAAGGAGCGCCATCGTATATTTTGGACACAGCCTGTATACTAGCAAAGCGATATAGTATTACTACAAGATTAGAAAAAGGACTACCAATTTAATATCGTCGTCTCAATATTCTCGATCCAGAAATACCACAATCCAGTGTGTTGCAAAGCGGCCAGCTTGGAGGGGCTGTCTTGGCGAGAAGCTGTTGGACAGAAGCTCAAGCTACGTTGTGCTACTTCACCCGCCGCTCCACGTCCTCCCCCTCCTCTTTCGGCGTCATCTTCTTAAACAATCACCAAAACCACAATGGCCGACCCCTTCGATTCAGCTTTGTAAGACATCTCGGCATCCCCATTGCCATCGTCTATAGCTCCAGCTTCGAAATCCCACTAATCTTCTACCCCGCCATGAAATAGGGACCTCCTCCGCCGCCTAAACCCCAAACACATCACCCAGAACCTAAATGCCTTAATCGGCCTGGTTCCGGACCTTACCGAAGATCTTCTATCGTCCGTCGACCAGCCGTTGCAGATTTCAAAATGCAAGAAGACTGGAAGAGAATACCTTCTTTGCGACTACAACCGCGACGGTGACAGTTATAGATCGCCGTGGAGCAACGAGTTCGACCCACCGCTAAGTGACGGAACCGTGCCCAGCGAGAAGGTCAGGAAGATAGAAATCGCGGCGAACCAGGCTTTCGATGTTTACAGAGAATTGTACGGGAATCTTTTTAAGTTTTGCAAATGTTTGACTCAAAGCCGGTTGAGCTGACAGTGCGTTAGGTACTACGAAGGTGGCGTTTCGAGCGTCTACTTCTGGAATCTGGACGACGGTTTCGCGGGTGTGGTGCTCTTGAAGAAATCTTCGGCTGCTACCTCGAGGAATACGGGAACCTGGGACTCTATACACGTCTTCGAAGCCCTTGACAGGCCCAGGCAGGCACATTATAAGCTTACCAGCACAGTGATCCTCAATATGGAGAATACCTCGGATGCTATTGGGACGATGGACCTCAGTGGTAATATGACACGCCAGATCGAGGCAGATCTTCCCGTAGAGGACGATAATTCGCATATTGTGAATATCGGCAGGCTTGTGGAGGATATGGAGCTTAAGATGAGGAACCTACTACGTGAGTTTATTCCAATCCATTCCCATATTTTTGACAGCTATCATTAACCTGTGTTTCTTATGACTTTGCAGAGGAGGTTTACTTCGGAAAAGGTGATTATTATCCCCTGTAGTCCCCGTCGAACGCTGAACAAACACTAACGAGGTTTCGTGAAACAATAGCCAAGGACGTTGTCAACGATCTGAGAAGCGTCAACAATCTTACAGAGGTGAACAAGGAGAGGGCCGCGCATTCGGATGTCATGGCTGCTATGATCAGACGGTAGAGTATTTTGGGCTGTGACTTTTGCTTGAATGTTTGCTGTAGCTTAGGCGTACCGAGCAATTGCAATTCATATCTTGTTTTATATTGTTTGCTACTGATATATCATGATCGATTGTGTCTTCTACAGTGCTTTGCATAGCATATCCACCCTCAAACAGTTTTCCCAGTACTAGTACAAGTGCACGTACGATGCTTGCCAAGTAGCAGAATATAGCCGCCGGAAATCAGCAAGCGATTTCCCCAGATTGTTGGTCCTCAATAGCTGATAGTAGCGTATCGTATCATTTCCGAAGCGCAGGGCATAGTAATATAATATGCAGTGTGGTCTGGCGACGGTGTTCGTGTTGGAACGATTTAGCCGAACACGCGACCAGTCGCACTCAATCTTTCTTTCTTTCTTCTTGAGCGAGTTTTTGGCCTCGAAATTTCACAATCCCAGAACCCCCATCTCATCACCTCTCTTCTCCCTCCTCTTCCACCAACCAGAAATATCTCCGCTCACGGCTTCAGTCCGGATACTCCATCGTCTATTAATCGCGATACTGCTCAAGATCTTCTAAATTAACTCCATTGGTCCGACCTTCTCTCCGAACGTTCGCACGAGACCCTGATTCAGTCGACTCATCGATCCTGCCGACACTTCTGGCGCGACCAACGTCATCTAGCATCCACCAGAAAAAAGCTCTGTCGATACCCGTCTCTTGCCCGTAGTTCACCTCACTTCGATCCCGAAACTTCCTTCACGGCTTCCCTTCGATCGTATTCCCCCTGCTAGCCGTTACTGCCACCGAGGCCAAATAAAAATGCCGGGGATGGACACCAAGGATATCAAGATCCACGGTGCAAGCCTGGACAAGGCTGTCCGTGAGAAACTCCCAGCTAACCACATCACCGAAATCCTGGGAAGACTGAAGAGCGATGTCGTCGCGACAGAGCAAATTCTAAGGGTAGGTTAAAAAATACAAAAAATCTTTTATGGCTTTGGAAATCCTGGAAATCCTTGAAATCCTTGTTAGTCGTTGGAGATGAGGGTAGCCGCATAAGTGCCTCCGGGAGAGGACAGTAGCTCGTGCATGGAAGGTCTCAGGTGCCCGATGGTTGCTGGAGAAAAGGATGGTTTTTTTTTTCTGTTGGAAGAGCTTGTGCTGACAGGATGGGATGGCTGGCTTTGTAGGAGACTAAAATCGGAATGATTGTCAACAAGCTTCGTGGACATGCCGATAAAACCGTCTCGGAGCTCGCAAAGGATATTGTCAACAAATGGAAGAAGGATGTCAGCATGAAGCCTAAATCAGGCTCGTCGAGCGATGCCAAAGGTGGTGTCGCGATGAAGAAGGAGGCCAGCACAAATGGTGGTAATTCTGGGAAGGACACCCCGAACAAACCCACACCTACACCGTCGGTAGCCAGGAAGGTCGGAGGTTCGTCGGTGGATCCGATGAAGAGAAGCCATAAAACCGACGGGGTTGAGTGCAACATTTTCGGGGGCGATGAGGTCCGCACGAAATCGCTAGCTATGATTTATGACGGACTCGTTATCGGAGCTTCAGCCAGTACGCCCACCATCTTTCCTTCCCAATACATACCCTACCCGCTTAATTAACAAATTTCGTCCGTTATAGCACCCGATGAAGTCTTCAGACTCGCCAAGGACACCGAGTACCATCTCTACCGCAACCACGGAAGCAAGACCGATACTGCATATCGAAACAAACTCCGATCTCTCTTCTTCAACTTGAAAGACCTTAAGAACCCAGGTTTGAGGAGCAATGTTATTTCAGGAAGAATTGAGCCCCAGCGACTCGCCACGATGTCATCAGAGGAGATGGCATCTGCCGAAAGAAAGCGTGAGGACGAGAAGATTGAGCAGGAGAATATGAAAGAAGCCATGGTTGCGAAGGCTCCCACAAGTGTTACAGATCAATTGCGCTGCGGCAAATGCGGCAAGAGAAATGTTTCTTACAGTCAGGCACAGACCCGGTCTGCCGACGAACCGATGACAACAGTGAGCATTCCCTTGAGATTATTACCCACCATTGAAAATGCATATGCTAATATTCTATGTCGTTTCAAGTTCTGCGAATGTTTGCAATGCGGTCATCGTTGGAAGGTCAGTTCAGAATCCATATCCAAACCACAACAGCCAAGCAACCTCCTAACACTTTGCCCCGATAGTTCTCATAAACGCTTGCATACTACCGGACTTGCGTTTACTCTCGAACCCTCGCCATTTGGGGCCTATCGTATTCTATCGAGGAGCATATTGTCTTTGTTTTCCGACATAGCCTTCGCCATAAGCTTATTGATATCGGAAATCTCGACGATTGAAGCCCACATTATTCCTTTTCTTCTTTTAAGGGGCCATATCTGTCATTTCTTATTACTACCTCGATAACTTAATGTTTCTAGCGATTTTTCCTCGTTTCTTTTCTTTTCGTTTTTCTTTATTCTTTATCCCTCTCCCTGTTGGGCATGTTCAAAATTTTTATGGGGTTTTCACCGGCTTCCTATGTCTTTTATATTGATACTTCAGACTGGAACTCGTTCGGGTCGTTTTTCCTTTACTTTTTACTTTTCAATACCTGTCGACGTCTAGTGTGATTCGTAGGACTTATAGCCAAGCCCCGATCAGACGCAATATAGAAATGCTACTCCTGTGTAAAACAATCAACGGGGCATCAATTGCAAAAGAAGCTTCTAAATCAACGATGATATCAAGGTGCTACTAGCAATAACGATCATCTTGATCATTCTTGATCAGGCAGATTCCCGATCTGGAATTTGATGTCAAAATACCACGTGGGACTTGTGTTGCCACGGCGGGGTATTGAATCGGATTGGAGTTCCGTGGCTAGGACCATTACATTCACGGTGCTTGTGTGCTGTTATTGCTTTATGGTATATAAATAAACCGGTGTGTATGATGGGGCGATAAGCCGGATCGAGGGATTGAGGCACGAGGGGGGGTTCCAGCCGCAAAAGGCCAAGGAATTTATCATGCAGGATGTATTGCTGGTATCCAACAGCAAACACTGGAAGAAAAAGAAAAATTTTGAAAGAGAACTTATTGGATGTTACGGGGGTATTCCAAGTATATCTTGGTACCCAACATTCTTGGGTTGAAGCTTAGCCTGGCTTTTTTCTGCACGCGGGATGGGTGGATTTGAGGCTACAGATCTGCAGCGACTTAAATGCGATGCTGGTGTTAACTGTGATTTATCACGTAAACCATATACTACTGTGATGCGGGAGTAATAATTCTTGGGAATATTAATATTTTGAATGCATTCATGATGGAATAGACGGTGTAACAAATTTAAACACAAAGCAGCCGCCAAAAGCCTCCCAAGCGGTATTAATCGAGATCCGTCGATGTTGGCCGTTTCCTATGTACTCCAGCGTTCTTTGGGATGTATACTATCACAAATTTCCACTAAAGAAGAGGCCGAAGAGAGCCGAACCCACGATCAAATACGACAGTTTCGAGGGGATTTTTGGGCTGGACCCTGAAGTGGTGGTAGCTTGTCCGCCCGTAGCTGATGCGGTCACGGTGCCTGGCGGGGCGGTAGTGGTTGGAGGTTGAGCGGTCGAGCGCGTGAGTACCATTCCGGTGCTCTCGGTCATTGTATCTTCACTTCCCGGGCTGGATGTAGCAGCAGGCCCATCCGTTGACGTTTGCGCCGTCGTCGAGGGTTGCGGTCCATCCGGGACGTCAAAATTCCCACACCGAATACTGTCAAGAGAGTACTGCGTACCATCGGCATTCCCACCGATCAAGAACGCCTGACCGGTCTGACCGTTCGGACAACATGTGGCAATATTCCCAGAGACGAGTTCGTATTCGAAGAACGAGAAGCTGCCGGAAGGGCAGGTGCTCCCCGTGGCATTGAACGCATCCGAGGTGCCGAATCGAGCGAACGGGGTATCTGTGATTCCGGCGATGCCATTGCAGGATTGGTAGCTGTTATCGCCTTGGGTTGCGACCCAGCAGCAGTGGTCGGATAGACCTAGCCATGTGCCGCAGACGCCTGTGAAGGAAGCGTTCGCTGGTGCGAGGTAGCACCATCTGTTTGCGCCGCCGCATTGTTCCCAGCCGACGTTGACGCCTGCGGTATCTTCTGGGGCTATGTAGAGGCCTGGGGAAACGAAGATGTTGACGAGGGGTTCTGTCATTTTGATTGCAATTGGTGTTTTATCGTACTAGGCTTGATTGAACGGTGGAGGTGGAAGTAGTGGTATCAATTGGAAGGGGCAATTCGATAATAGATATATCGATACTGTGAGGAGACGGGTGCAGATGCGCTCAGTTTATATAATTATCATAAAGAGGCATCTCAGCCTTTATTTCATTAGTCAAATATTGCCAGCTGCATACGAGCGCGCATGCTTTGTTGAAAACATCCTGATTGTGATAAAGAAGATCGAATGCACAGCCGCATTGTCTATGAATGTTGGTGTCACAATATCCAGGAGTCACAAAGGAACCAACTTGATCATGAACCCCCCTCTCCCCGGCTCCAGACCGAAAGAATTGGATTAGTTCATTTAGTTAATTCCAGTTGGCAATTTTAGTCGACCTGTCTCGATCTACCAATATCTCCGCACAGCTGCATGTAGATAAGTAGGTATATATAGCTCAAAGGGATGCAAGGAACTCTCCGCGTCCGAATTGATCGAATATGAATCCAACTTGTGCTGCACACCAATCATCCACGGAAAAGGAAGAGTCGCGAGATGCGTGGTCATGCAAGTTCGCCTAGGCCCTGCATTCGAGCCGTTACTAAGTTTGTATTATCTAATCGCTGGCGTCCTTTTTCTCTAGTCACACGGCCTCTTTTTTGTCTTCGATGTTTGTGGTATTTTTGTGTAACGGCGGTCATGCAGGTTATTTGAGATTCTTGCAGCTAAAAAACGCCACGAGGATGCTTTGGGACAGTCAGAGCCACGGCCACGCTCTGATTCACGGCTGCGGGTTCCGAGGGATATATTCTGTCTGGGGTCCTTGGAGGTCTTGAGAAATGCTTGAATCATCGATTGTTGTATTATCTGATAGTTTTGCGGTGTGATACTATACTATCACACTACTTACATACTTAGGTATATAGTATATACACTTATATAATTATGCAAGCACAATCAAAATGAATAACTGCCTCGAAATCATATTAGAGGGTGCCAGTCATACTACATGAACTTATCCCGGCTGAATATTGATCGATGTCCGGTGTTGAGGCTCTTGTTGGCGCCGTTATCGATAAAACCCGCCTGATTTGTGGGGCCCAGGCAAAACCCAGCTAGCCAAACCGAACCACCTTCAAAATCCCACCGCCCGATTCGACGACGACACCACGCGAGCCCGAGCAGCCACCCTGCTCCCCGAGCCAATAATGGACTCGTCACAGGCGCTTCTCTCCCATCTCTTCCGGCAGCTCTTCCACCACCCGGCCTGCCAGCGGAGACCCGTGTCGGCCATCCGTGGTCGTCAATACCATTCCATCCCACGACGTCCGTCGGCGCGTCCTCTCAATGCGTACCACCCCCCTCGTCGGCGTTTGCATACAACTCCTGCATTGCACCGTTATGAGGAGAAGGAAGGGTTAGGATGGCTGCCGAGGAATAGGCTACCCGGTACCGACATGTCCGAGGAGTTTAAACGGTACCCATTGGTGACTGCCGCGAAGCTGGCGAGTCGGGATGAGAGGCCGAGGATGTGCAAGATGCTAGTACGGGACTATATTGATGGTGCTCCTAACCCCTCGTCCCTCAATTAGTCTGTCACATATACCAGTAAAAAGGGTAGGAAGGCTAATGCGTTTGTGTCATCAGATGCACTCTACAACCCCCACTACGGCTACTTCTCCAAAGAAGCCGTCATCTTCAACACCGAAAAACCCTTCAAATTCCCCCAAATCCGCGACGAAAACGCCTTCCACAGGGATTTCGCCCAGCAGTACAAGGAATTCGAAGATAAACTCGATACCGAATCTCCCAACAACCTCCGACAGCTATGGCACACCCCGACGGAACTATTCCGTCCTTACTACGGTGAAGCTATCGCTAGATATCTCTACGAAAACTACGTTATAGATCTATACCCGGAATACGACCTTATAGTGTACGAAATGGGTGCTGGAAACGGGACGCTGATGGTTAATATCCTCGATTGGTTGCGCGATAACGTTCCGGATGTGTACATCCGCACGCAATTCAAGATCATCGAGATCAGTAAACGGATGGTGCAGCAGCAGCTCAAATCCGTCGAGAGGTCGGGACACCTGGAGCACGTGGAGGTCATCCACAGCAGCATGTTCGATTTCAACACATACGTGGCGAATCCGTGTTACTTTCTGGCTCTGGAGGTTTTCGACAATTTCGCCCATGATATGGTGCGGTACGATTTACAGACGCAGCAACCGCTGCAGGGGTACCTAATGATCGATCAAGACGGGGAGTTTCACGAATTCTACACGCCGGATCTGGAACCCCGGACGAAACGCTACCTGGACCTCCGTCGCAAAATCGATAATCCGGAACACGACAGGATGTTCAGCAATGTCATCGCCAAATCGTTCACGGATACGATCCGGAATAGCAGCGCGTGGAATCGGCTGAAGTGGGGGTTGAAGAATCGGATTTGGTTTCAGGAGAATCTGACAGCGCCGGAGTTTATCCCGACGAGGGCGATGGAGTTTTTGGAGCTGTTGAATTCGAGGTTCCCGCATCATCGGTTGTTGATGAGTGATTTTGATTACTTGCCTGATACCGTGGAGGGTATGAACGCGCCGGTGGTCCAGACGAGGTATAAAAGGGAAACTATCGCAGTATCGCAGCTATTCGTAAGTTTTCCTTCCCTTGGAAACGCATTAGTCCTCTAGAATACCACCCGCTGACTGATTTATAACAGGTACACCAAGGATACTTCGACATCCTATTCCCAACAGACTTCGTAGAAATAGCAAAAATGTACGAGCTACTCTCCGGAAAATTCGCAAGAGTCGAGACGCACGAGAAGTTCATGAGGAGCTGGGCGGAACTCAGCGATACAACGACGAAATCGAAAGAAAATCCGTTGTTGACGTGGTATAAAAATGCGTCGGTGATGTATACGCATTAAATACCTTCTCTTTTTCACGAAAAAATACCTTCTTTTTTTTGATGGTTTGTATATGTATATTAGGGGCTGGGACTATGGAAGCTTGGACCATAGGAATGATCAGTTTGGGGAGGCATTCCAGGGAGGAGTGTATATATTGGAGGATCCTAAATATTGTAGATAACCCTCAAAAGTAATTCAGGATTTGAAGTTATTCTCGGAGCCGTTTGGCGCCATCAAGTGACAACACTGACTTTATATATAAGACTAAATTGATAAACCCGCCCACTATCTTCTGAGAGATGTCTTATTGTATAAAAATCGCAACCAGAAGAGAATATACTCTCTTAATACTACTGTGCTATCCTATGTTTGGCCTCTGTGGGGTTCCCCTGCCGGTGATGATATCCAGCTCGTCCGTCTCACTGCTTTCGACAATGAACCGCGCACAATTTCATCATCGAGATCTTTGATATCCACCTCCACAACACACAAATATTCAACTTCCAACAAAAACCCCATTTCGATGTAAAATGCGATGTAGCCCCCCCATCGATATCTATCAACCAATCCACATACAAAACAATGTCCGACCACCTCCCCCGAAACCTAACCCTCGCAGCCATCAGCTTCGCAGCAGGAATAGCAATAACCCTCTCCATCCAACGCCTCCTCTCCACCGGTGAATCAAAACACAACGACCCCCGCCGTGCATCTTTCGTTCCCATCTCTTTACAAAACCTTCTTTCCGCTGATACCGTTGAGGAAATACCTTCTTTCCTTCACGGGGACGGGGGGGATGTTAAGAATGGGTTGGAGGGGTGTATTGGTAATACACCCCTCGTTAGGATTAGGAGTTTATCGGAGTACCTGGGCTGCGAGGTTCTCGCGAAGGCGGAGGTTAGTCCACAATATATCCTATGAATTATCAAGTTTACAAAAAGAATAACTAATTTTAAAAAATATATAGTTTCTAAACCCAGGCGGCTCGCCAAAAGATCGAGTAGCATTAAGTATAATCCTAAAGGTATGCCATAAAAAATATAAACTCCTCCCGTTTCGTTATTATATTGCTATATTCCCCTTTTTATAATTCCGTATAAAGATTTATCCTACACCCTATTCACCCATTAATCAGTCCCCCTAAACCCTCACCCTGATCTTACACCCCCAAATAATATTCATCTGGAACAACCAAAATATAAAAACGAAGAGCAGAAGAAAGAAGAAAAAGATAGCCACCCACCCCATATCTAAAAACCAAAAACTCGAATAACTCTGTAAAAAAATGGGGGATATATTGACCAAGAAACCAAAAAACCAAATTCCATAATAGGCAGAAGAAGAAGGTCGCCTCCGCCCCTTCTCAGGTGATAAAGTCTTCGAAGGAACTGTCGGCAGCACCGGCGTCTCCCTCGCTCATATCTGCCGCGCAAGAGGATACCTAGCCCATATGTATGTATTACGCCACCCTCCACACTCCTAGACAAAAAGAAAAAAAGAAGATAAAACCCAGCAAATCACGCCGTTACGAATAGTCAAAAAGCAAACAGAGCAAAAACACTAACAAAAAAACCAAATTTCTCAAAAAAAAAAAAAGATGCATGCCCTCAGACCAATCTCTTGAAAAATCCAACCTCCTTCTAAAACTTGGCGCCGTCGTCGAACGCGTCAGCCCGGCATCGATCGTAGACCGGAAACAATTCGTCAATCTTGCAAAATCTCGCGCGACGGAACTGACGAACGACCCTTCCACACCGGCCAGAGGGTTCTTCGCAGATCAATTTGAAAACGAAGCAAACTGGAAAGCACATTTTGAAACAACAGGACCGGAAATATACCGACAATGTGGGAAGAAACTCGATGCATTTGTTGCTGGTGCGGGGACCGGTGGGACGATTTCCGGAGTGGTTAAATATCTAAAGCAATACCTGCCGAATTTAATGGCCATCTTGGCTGATCCGCAAGGGTCGGGATTGCTGAATAAGGTGAAATATGGTGTTATGTTCAATGAAGTTACTGAAAGAGAAGGAACGAGAAGAAGAGCACAGGTTGATACGATCGTCGAAGGGGTTGGCATCAACAGGGTGACCGCAAATTTTGAAGCTGGCAGGACGCTGATCGATGACGCTATTCGAGTTTCTGATGAAGAAGGTAGGATATAGAGCCCCTATAAAAATGAACCGAGGCTAATATAAACCAGCTTGCTTGATGGCCCGGTATCTCGTTGAACAAGATGGCCTCTTTGTTGGCAGCTCTAGCGCCGTCAACTGCGTAGCCGTCGTGAAGCTCGTCAAGGAACGTGGATGGGAAAACTCCAACAAAAGAATCGTAACAATCCTGTGTGACAGCGGAAGCAGGCATTTATCTAAGTTCTGGGCTAAGATTGGCGATATTGGAGGAAGGTGGGATACATCTATAGAAGATATACTTGCTGCCGGAGAAAAGAAATAGAAGAGGTCGATGTCGAGATTAGCGGAACGATACGTTCTAATGTATGATAACCGGAGACCAGTGTATTCTATTCTATACGAATCGAACCGCAAGTTCATTCATCAATACATTCTAAATATAGTTAGCAGCCACCCATCAAATATCAAATTGAGATTACCAACTTACTAAAACAGAGAGGCTTTTCACATCGGTAGCCAGATTCGCCACAATTTTGTGAAGGGCCGCTGGTAGAGTTGTCTTTGGATCTGAGCCTCCTTGGAGATGGGGCTGGTAGATCTGGCGCGATGAGCGGTACAGGTGCCTTCCTAGGACGACCTCTACTTCTCTTTTGCGTCTCCGCGCTTGATACTTGGGAGTCTTGACCTTCGACGAATTGGACTTCTTCTTCCTCTTCCTCTTCTTCGCTATCGGACAACCCATACCGATGTCTCGCTTTTCGTGTTGGTGTCGCCGTTGTCGCTCCGTCCTGGAGATCAGCACCAGAAAGCCCAAATACAGCATCAGATACATCCGCAGCAGCGACTTCTTTTTTGGCGCTGTCCCTCTCTTTTGCGGCCTTTTTCTTGATATACTCTAAAAATTTACCAGATCGCGGCGTGTGGAGTCTCCTCTCAACTTCATCTTCATACCTGACCCGTTTTGACGTCGGGGTTTTCGGCTCCTTGGTCTTAGGTGTCGCCTGGGAGTTAGCCTTGTACCCTTTCCTTTTCTTCACGGGCGACGAGAATGAGGTCGCCACGTCCCCATTAGAACTGCTGCTTCGATCCACCCCGTTGCCTGCATGTTTCTCAAGCAGGATCCTCCTTCGCTCGAATTCTTCGAACGCAGGTTCGCCGTCGGGATGAGAATCCTGCCAGAGGGGGTCGTAGAAGGGATCATCTGGTAGCGCCGACCAGAAGTTCCTGGGCTTAGCAGACTTTGGTCGCGAGACACGAGATGGTTCGTCGAAGATAGATGACCGCAATTTTGACGGTACTGTTTGAGGTTCTTTCCGCTTCGAAGATGGTGGAGTCCTTACCCTTTTCGGAGTCCCGATCTCAGATAGACGTCTTCGGCTCTGCTTTTTGTTTGACATGTACTTTCTCAAGGAGCTCGAGGATTTGATTCCATGTAGGCGATTCTTGGGCGTGACAGGCACCAAAGTTTTGGGTACAATGATTGTTGATAAATCATCGATATCGCCATAGTGGAATTTCGGATCGGGTTCTTGGTTCTCCATTGTAGGCGGCTGGCTCTTCTCTGGTTGATCGCGTCCGAGAAGGGGGTTGAGATCTAGGACAAGTTCTGTTGGTAATTCTTCTTGTGGTGGGGGTTGGTTGTCGGTAGGTTGTATGGGTGTGGGTTCAGATTCAGGTTGGAGTTCAGGTTCAGGCGCAGTCGTAGCTTTGGCTTCAGATTCCAAGTCTATGTCGATTGTGAAGTCCCAGTCCCTCTCAACTAGAGCAGGGACGCTACTGACAACAAGTTCTACGCCTTGTGCAGCATTGTCAGTATTTCCATCGACGACCTTCTCGTCTATTCGAAGCTGTGGTTCTTCAATGACACATTCTGGAGCATCCTCAGTATACTGCGCAACCTGAGCAGAAATCTCAGGAGCAGCTAGAGGCTCTGAATCCCTTCCTAACTCCAATCCATGACCCCCCTTCCCACTTCCTAGCTCCTCTGGCGCCGACTCCGACTCTGGTTCTGCCCTGTCTTCCTGATCAAGCGACTCAAAAATCGGTTCCTTGGAGGCAGCTAGCTTCTCCACGGCCTCGCCCAGTTGTTCGGAGAGGGGTTTCCCACAATCTGATATCGGTGTCAATTGCGAGACAATCGCAGGATCCTCCGTATCCCCTGGTTCTCCGGTATTGTGCAGTGTCTGGACTAACGCCAATAGCTTTTGTCGGCCCAGTTTCGTCACATACTCCAACATAACGTCGTCCGGCAGCAGTTCGTCCTGCGAGACTGCAGTTGTGGCGTTCATCCCTGTCTCTTTCGCAGCAGGCTGTATTGTCGATTCTTCACCCTCGTCTGCATCCTCCTCTGCTAGTTCTGACGATGCAGGTGACGGTATGCTATCCTGCCCAACGTGTTCCTTCTGTAAGGATCCTTGGGCCTCCTGCATCTTCTGATCCTTTTCTCGTCTCCTCTTTTCCTTCCCGGTTAAACCAGTCGCCAACTCCAATTCGTCAAACAAATCGTCGATAGCATCCCGATCCAGGTCCTCGTCAACATCAATCTCCTCAGCTTCGTCGTCCCGTAGCATCGGTCCACCCATTTCATCCCTTGCCAACATTGGCCGTCTCGCCAATAATTCCATCTCCAAGCTCGATGTCGCAGATCCAGCATCATCGTCATCAGCGCCACCCCATGTATCCTCCAAATCCTCCTCAAGACCTCTCAAGTGCCCATTATCCACCACGAGCTCTCCCGTTCTCAGATCGATCTCATCGGCTTTGCCACCAAAATCACGCCCATAGCGATGGCAGATATCCTCCCAGCTGGTTTTCAAGCGTTGAGCGGATTGGCGTAATGAATTTTCGTGCTCGACCTGGAGATTTCGGAGTTTCGGAGTAGCGGCGGGTAATGTGAGAGTGGGGTTTTTGGGACCATGCAGGCGTGGTCGTTTCGCGACGTGAGCCATTCCTAACACCTTCCTTTTATTTTTATTTTTATTAAAAAAAAAAACCACTTCGATGAAAAAAAAAGTTCCCCTTGAGATTGTTTTTTGTTTTTGTTGTTTATAATCCAAACACGCACTCTATTCTCCCTTGTTGGAGAGCTTTTGTTTTGGGTCGGATTACGATGGTGAGGTTTGTTGGGAGTCAATAGCAAGTAAATAAAATACCCAAAAGGAAAAAAAGGTAACGAGGCCAGAAGGGAAGGGAAGTGCTGCTAGGGAAGGATCGAAGGAGGTGGTGACGACAATGCGCTGCACTGCTGACGACTGAATTACGAGACGGATTAGAAATCACGAAGCTTCTAGGGGAAGGGGAGGAAGGAGAAGAGGGGAAGGGGAGGAGGTATGGAGATTGGCTGATAGGTTGATTGATTGATTGATTGATGGATGAAAGAAGGATGGTTGGAAGGAGGAAGGAAGGAAGAAGGAACACCAGGGCAACAGGGAAGGGAATAGCTCGTCCAGTCGACGACGACTTAGTAACTGGGGGCCTTATCCCGGGCACAGTCACCATTGGTTCGTTCCCATGCAACAGCAGGTTGGGGGGCAACCAACAACGGCACAACACAACCTCATTGTCACCTTACAACAGACCGACATACGTACTGCACACACAATATTGCCTACTAATTACTAGTGCGCGCGTGCGAGAGTCAGACATTTATAAGCTAGCTGACTGGATCTGGAACAGGAATGCACAGATCCTACTGCTGGATGCCGAGTCGGATCTTCTGCTTTTGATTGAATTTGGTTGTGCACGTTTGAACTCCGTCGCCAGATAAAATTCTCTAATTGATATAGATCCCAGCTTTTACTGCAACTGCGGGCTTTGCCGCCAACATGCACGACACTTATAACAAACTTTTTTGACCTTCCCACTTCGCTCATTCATTTGTTCACCGGAACTCCAGACAAAAGGATATGCACATGCAAATCTCAACAACTAATTAATTCCCGGAACTCCTTCCCTCGCCTCCTCTCCGCGGCTCGGTAATATCAGTCTCACCTCACCCTCTTCTGGTCCCTTCCACGTCCTTCGCCGGCGTCGGTTTCCAACCGGTCAGAGCTGGTAAACCTCCCTCCGGGATAGTCTACTCAACGGTTAGCGTTTGTTTAGATGGTTCCTTTTTGATGATCGGGATTTAATAAAGAAAGCAAACCCTACCATTGACACACTGTTTTTATGCCTGTGTCCCGGATTAGGTCTTCCTCCCGCCATGCTTACGCTCCTCTATGTATATAACAACCACACGGTTAGAAACCCACGCAATATACTTTTACCATTTCAGCGAAATTTAGTAAGTCTACTTACCCGTCTCTGATGCTGCTGCAACTCCGGTCCGGAGGGTATGTTATCACCAAAGGTGCCATTGCCCAAACTATCGTCCATCGTCTCGTCGATGTTGGGATTCTTGCTTTTAGAGACCGGTCTATTGGGATCCCTGAGAATAAGATTGGGGAGGAGGCAGTCTTTGGGGCTCTAGTTAGGTATTGGGTTAGTACACGGTTATCGGAATATTCTGGAAATATTGAGTTATTGTGTGTGCACCATGACCATTTTTTCGTCCCTTTCCTTCTGGGCGGCGTCTCGCTTCGAGTAGGAGCTGTCTCGACTGGACATTTTGGTGTTTATTAATTCTAAACTTGTGATGGGGGTTTATACAGGAGTGTGGTTTATAAATTTATAGATTCAGTACGATACAGTGAAGACTTGTGATTGGGAAACATCGATATCTATGGGATTTCCTTGCTATTTTATATCCCAGACCCTGCTGATATTAACTGTCAAGATACCCACACACATAGCACTGGATAAACTTTGTGGGGGCACCTGTTAATCTAATCTATCCGCCCGTCGCTACATACGCACATCCATCGTACACGGGGTATACATGACGCAGGCGGTGACAATGCAGGTGTCACAACGCAAGACACGTTCAACATGCAACAGGACCCACCCAGCGAACCCTGCGCCGGAACCCAGGCCGGAACTGGGAACCCGCTTGGCCTCGTTACCGTTACACGGACAACCCACCTGCCAGCTGCCCGGCCTGGCAGCATCACATCGCTTCCGGATTCAAACCCACCTAAGCTCAATTATCGTCATCCAGCGCATGATACCACAACCAGCAACTTTGACAGTATATTACCACCAACTCCATCCAACTCACAGAGCAAACTTTGCCCTCCGCAATGCCGGTTACCACCCGCCGTAAACACTCTTTCCAAATGCAAACCTCGCCGGTAACAGACCCATCGGTCACTCGCTTGGAAACCAGCATACCCCCAGCAACGTCAACATCACCAGAATCGAATAAACAACAGCAAGAGCAAACACCCGCCCGTGAAACCCTCCACAGGAGCCAAATCACACCGGTGGAAGCAACCGCCATCCTCAACCAACAGGCATTCGACATCTCACCCATCCCTGACGTCGAAGTTTCGGGAATACGTAAACTCCAGATTGCTAGTTTATCAGCGAACGAAGCGAACGAGGATGCATACGCATACGACTTCCTTCCCGATGCGGTGACAAAGTACTCCGATACGGCGAAAGTGCGGGTGCAAGGTGAAGAGAAGAACTGGTCCTTCTTCGCCGTCTACGATGGGCATTAGTGAGAATGCCCTCCATCTACTCCTACCAAACAAAAATATCTAACCCGAACAGCGGCCCTTCGACTTCAACATACCTGAAATCCACACTAATCCCATCCCTCTACACCTCCCTCCTAACCCTCTACAAATCCCACCTCCCAGCCCCCCCACCAACCTCCCAAATCACAACCACAATCCAATCAACCTTCAAATCCTTGGATTCAACCCTCGTCGCCACGATAACCCCACAATCAACACAAGGCTCCTGCGCCCTCCTAACCTTCCACGACGCCCGCCACAACCTCCTCTTCACAGCCTGCACCGGTGATTCCCGTTGCACCCTCGGAAAACGTCTCGGTCCCCCCAAATCAACAAGATGGCTATCAAAACCCCTCTCCACCGACCAAAACTTCTCCTCCAACCCCTCCGAATCCGCAAGGGTCCGAGCGGAACACCCCGGTGAAAAAGACGTAATCCTCCAAAACCGTCTGATAGGTGATCTAGCCGTAAGCCGAGCCTTCGGTAACAGAAGGTTTAAAATACCAGATGAAGGGAAGAGTACCAGGAATAAACGGCAGTACGGCGTGCTGAGAACTCCACCGTACATCACAGCCGAACCGGTGGTGACGGTATACGAAGATGTCAAAGATGGGGATTTTGTAATACTCGCCACGGACGGACTGTGGGATTTTTTAAGCAGCGAGGATGCAGTGGCCCTCGTCGGTCGGTGGACGGACGAGCATATTCATAATAGTAATCATAATAGTAACAGTAATAAGCGAAGAACGAGGCTGACGGGCAGTCAGGAGGAAATATACGTATTCGAGAACGATGACAATGTGGGCGTTCACCTGATAAGGAATGCATTGGGCGGGGTTAGACGGGAGAAGCTGCTGTTCACGTTGGGGTTGGAGCCTGGGGTGAATAAAGCTAAGAAGCATAGGGATGATATCACCGTTCTTGCGGCGTTTTTTGGGGCGTAGATTGGGGTATTGGGAAAGGTAATTACTTTTTTGGTACATACATAGACTTTATACAGGTAGATTTTGGAAGATAGAGAAAAGGGGGAATTACTCTTCGATGGGGTCGATTGGGCCGGCGGGGTCTAGGCCGAGTTTTGTCATCTCGACGGCGAGTTGGAAGAGGTAGTCGTAGCTGTGATATATAATAAGTATACATTCACTACACTGTAAATATTGGAGCTTACCACTCTGCTTGTGTCTTTGCCTTCCAGACGGTATCTCCCCAAACATATCTATATAATTTCACTTCAGTCATTCATAAAATCTACGAGAATCTTAGGATCAAACTTACACTCCATGTCTCCGTACCAATACAGCAGACGTATCCTATCCCACAATCAACACCCCACAACCTTTAAAAAGGAGAGAAAGAAAAAGAGAGGGGATAATATAATTACCGGATAATCCTTAATAGCCTGCGCCAGCGAATCCCTCAAATCCTCCTCATGCGCCGTATTCTCAATAATCGGAATCTCAAGCGTGTCATGATACCCATAATACTTCCCGGTACTCGGCCTCGGAATACCCTTAATCATCTCCGTATTCGCAATCTTAAACGACTTCTTTCCTTTATTTATCAGCGTCACTAGGACGGCCCATTGGGAATGGGTGTGGATGCAGGCTCCGGCTCCCTTGTCGTAGGCGGCGAGGAAGAGCGGGGTGCAGGCTGAGGGTTTTAGGTTTGTGGGACGACGGAGGTAGGAGAGGGTGGGGTAGTCTAGGATGAACATGTTGTGGGGTTCTAGACGTTCTTTTTGGACGCCGGAGGGGGCGATGTAGATGTGTTCTCTTCACATATATTGTGTTAGTTGGGCTATGTGTGAAGGTGGATTGGAGGCGTACTCCTTGCGGATGCTGATGCCGCCACCGGTGCCGGTGACCCAGCCGAGGGTGTAGAAGTTACGGCATAGTTCGCCTGGAAGGTTTTATATCAGTTAGGTATTCTATTCTATCTTATTCTATCCTATTTTCAAAAAAATTTTTGTTATGGTTGTTGTTGTTCTTGTGGTATCTTGGATCGGATGGAATGGAATGGAGGGGTACCGTACAGATGAGGTTGGCGGGGTGGTGGGGGTCCTCGGATGTGACCAAAGCGGTCTGTTCTTCTTCAGTCAGAGACATTCTGATGGCTTATTCAGACAGGCGATCGAATGGCGACTGCGATTGAGTATTCTCTTCCCCCTTTTTAAAGGAGTATTGGTGATGTTTTGATGTTGAGAGTTTTCGATCGGGAACATCGAAAGGAAAAATGTCGCAGAGCTCTAAAGGCCCGACTGGGTTTTCGGCGCGGGACGCAATGGGCAATGGTGCCATCGCGGCTGGCCGAATCACGACGGGGATGGCAAACACGTCCACCTTCAACACAACGAGACTTAATTCTGGAACTATATCTGTGCATCGAGTCGGTACTCATTTATCTCGTATTATATTACCTCGTGAGATAATGTAGTAGGGGCTTGCCAATCAGTACTGGCGCAGCTGAGCCGTTGAGACTTCGCAACGAGAAGAGAAAACGGCTACCAATGGCGAGAGACCGGTTTGAAATGGCCTTCCTTGGCTCGTGTATATGCGCGAGTATTATAGTAAAGTCGTATTCAACCGATGAGCCAAGCCGGAAACGAGCTTCTAGAAGCTCTTCTTCGGTTGCAAGCCGTCGCGGGTAAATTACACTGCTATCGATATCGATATATCGTGTATACGGGTACATATATAAGCTGTTCAAGTACGCACTATTACTGCACTCATGCTTAATTATAAGAGCTTTGTGGGTTATTAATAGGAAGTATCATGTAACATAGTAAGAGGACAACCTCGTCGCACTATAGTGCACTAGTAGATTTCCAATCGCGACCGATCCTGATCAGATGAAACTCGAGGGCGTATATCCAACGGATACTTCCCATCTCGGAATACCTAGCAATTTAGCCTTTACCAAGATTGGAGAGCACATGTTGGATGGGCTTCGTCTCGTTTTTATTTTAGTCACGGTAAATACTCCCAAGAAGGGATTTAATCTTAAACAGGATAGCATGTGAAAAGCAAAGGAATCGAAGCTTCGTATCATGTTGTAGAATGGTCGAGTTGATACGTAGAAGTTTATAAATATAAAAATTCTGGGCCGTGGCCGCGCGAATTGAGTCTGTCGAGATATATCGGTACAGGCCACAGTTTCGAAACCACAGAGCCGACCCAGCGACTTAAGTCATGCACAACCGTTGACTGTTGGAATTGAGGCTATCCCTTCAGCCTCAATTAATACTGAATCAAACCATATTAATAGCTCGAAAGTAAACTGTGGAATGGCGAATACGGTAATATACCATCTTCCGTATCCGTATACGAGCGTATACTCGCATGCCGTAAACATTGATGGCTTCGCTTGAGGCGAGGCTCGAGGCTAAAAAACTACCGGCCAGTACCTGTCCCAGCGGTACAGACGGCTAGTTAGTGCATGGTCAGGCCGTGTCGTATCGTGATCTCGTCAGTCAGAATGGCGTAGAATAAGCTTATTCATCACGCGGCGCTAGTAATTCCGTCTGATTACAACGAATGTTGACCACCAAGGAAGGATGCAATCAATGGATCTTGATGGGCTAAGCTAAGGACAGCCTGGACACATCTTTTTTTCCCATTTCATTGTTTATCCCATCTCGATCGTGACTTGGATCTGTTGTTTTGGGGGTCGCATTTGGCACGATCGAGGTTATTCCAGGCACCTTCCAACATTGGCCGTCTGTTGGAAACCTGTTGGATCCAAAACCCACAACCAGCCAGCGCCTCCCTCCTTAGACTTGGAAACTGTTAGCCAGATTCGTGCAGTGCGGTGGTGTGTGTTCGGGCGAAGCATCACACGGATAATTGAAACGTGCCTTACCTTACCGATTTGCGCCGACGCTAACTCGGATTGTGGGGACCTTTCAGACCTACCCAGACTCTTAGCAGTTAACTTCCTGCCCTGTCTTGTCTGTAGGTGTGTACTCTCGTTTGTTCGTCCGTCCGGGGTTTGTCTGTGCGGCGGGCGTGCTTCTCGGGCTTATGGCCAACCTGTCAATTTCTCGCAAACAGCAGCTCGACCACACGAGCAGCCAAACTTCAAATAAATTATAAACCGCACTTTCTTTCTTCCTCTTTTTCTCTTCCCCGTCATCTTCATCTCCTCCCATACTCCGCTTACTTTGTCTTTGATCCTTTCTTTCGCAATTGGTCGAAGTCGAAGCCGTCAAAGTCGCCCTTCGTCGAATTTACCTTGGTTTAAACTCTTGCTGTTTGGTGTCTGTACGTGTGTATATCTTTCTTTCCATCCATCCATCCCACTTACAAGCAACCACAATCCTTCGCATTGCATCATAACACCATCAACCATCACCGCCAATTGACCTATACTGACTGAGCCCCCTCTCTGCCATCTTTTTGTCATCACAGGATCTGGAATCATTCCAAAATGCGTATCACAAACGCGGCTACCGCTGCTTTACTGCCCTTAGCAGCTTTCTTGGGCAATGCCGTCGCTGAAGAGCTCGAGGAGGTTGTCGCTGACGCTGAGTCCTCCACCACATCTACCTCTACCTCCACTACTACTGCCATAAAAAAGCCGACATTCACTGTAAGTATCTTTTGCTAGCTGTCGCGTCCCACGATGATAGCTCCTCCACGTGTCTTTTTTTTTACTTGTACTAAGACTATGCCCTCCAGCCAACCCCCGCCAAAGGTCCATTCTGGGAACAGTTCACCGATGACTGGAAATCGAGATGGACTCCAAGTCACGCCAAGAAGGGAAACACCGGTGAGGAAGAGTGGGCCTATGTTGGAAACTGGGGCCACGAGGAGCCGTACGTCCTTCAGGGTATCATCGGAGATAAGGGTCTAGGTATGTATACCCCACTATATATTCTACAATAAACTTCCCCATCCGAAGCTATCGGGTAGCTAACAACCTTCGTTTCTTACAGTCGTCAAGGACAAGGCCGCTCATCACGCTATCTCCGCTAAATTTAAGAAGCCAATTGACGCCAAGGGCAAAGGTATCGTCGTTCAGTATGAGGTCAAACTGCAAGGTATGGACGTATTCACCTCCCCTCAATAATCACTGGTACCAGCTACTAACTTGCTTTTACAGAGGGACTCGAATGTGGTGGAGCTTACTTGAAGCTTCTGCGAGAGAGGAAGGAGCTCCATAGTGAGGAGTTCTCCAACACCTCGCCGTACGTCATCATGTTCGGACCCGACAAGTGCGGTGGTACCAACAAGGTTCACTTCATCTTCAACCACAAGAACCCAAAGACTGGCGAATACGAAGAGAAGCACCTCCAGGGTGCTCCGATGGCTCGTATCGTCAAGCAGTCCGTTCTCTACACCCTTCTCGTCAAGCCAGACAACTACTTTGAGATCCGTATCGACGGAACTCGCGTCAAGAACGGTACTCTCCACGAGAGCTTCGAGCCAGCGGTTCAGCCACCAAAGGAAATTTCCGACCCTGATGACAAGAAGCCAGAAGACTGGGTTGATGAGGCTATGATTCCTGACGATGAGGCTTCCAAGCCAGAGGACTGGGATGAGGATGCACCATACGAAATCGTTGACGAGGCGGCCGTCAAGCCCGAGGACTGGCTCGACAACGAGCCAAAGGAAATCTCCGATCCCGAAGCTGTTAAGCCAGAAGGATGGGTTGATGACGAGGACGGTGATTGGATCGCACCAACCATCCCCAACCCCAAGTGCGAGGAAGCCTCCGGCTGTGGACCATGGACTAAGCCAATGAAGGCCAACCCAGCTTACAAGGGCCCATGGGTTCGTCCCCAGAAGGCCAACCCAGCCTACAAGGGTGTTTGGGAACCCAGAAAGATTGAGAACCCCGCTTTCTTCGAGGATAAGACCCCATCTGACTTCGAGCCAATCGGAGCTATCGGCTTCGAACTCTGGACTATGAGCAACGGTATCCTCTTCGATAACATTTACATTGGCCACTCCATTGAAGAAGCTGATGCCCTCAAGGCTGCCACTTTCGACATCAAGAAGGCTATTGAACAGGAAGAGGACGAAGCTGCCCGACCCAAGTCTGATGAGGAAGATGAGGACAAGCCAGCTGCGAAGAGCCCCACAGCCCTGGACTTCAAGGCCGACCCCGTCTTGTACATCAAGGAGAACTTGGAGCTCTTCATCACCCTTGTCAAGAAGGACCCAGTTGAGGCTATCCGCTTCATGCCAGAGTTCGCCGGTGGTGTCGGAGCTGTTGTTGCCGTCATCTTGGCTATCGTCATCGGTTCCATCAGCGCCCTGTTCGCTCCTGCTGCCGCCCCTGCCGCTAAGGCTGGTGCTTCCAAGGCTAAGGATGCCGGTAAGGCTGCTAAGCAGAAGGTCGAGGAAGTCAGCGATGACGCCTCTGCCACCGGTGTTGAGAAGCCAAAGGCTACCAAGCGTGCCAGCAAGAAGGAGTAAAGAGGATGATGATAATAGTGATCGAGCATTGTGTGCATTTTTTTTCATCTTTTTTTTTTTTTAATGCATCATGAGGAAAGGAGGAGACGAAACAATTGAGGATGCCTTCTTTTTTTTTTCGTTAGACGAATAATATTATAACCATCACTACTAGTAGTATTACGAACGAGCGACCGACCCGGACTGATTGGACAGATGGGAGAATGTACCAACCCCCCCCTTCCTATTCTCTGTTTATCTTGTAATCCCTCTTCTCTCTCTTCTTCTTTTATTTTTCTTACAGTCTTCCTGTCTGTCCGTCTGTCGTTCTATCTCTGTTTAGTCACAAAAAAGTTTTAGTATTATTGTTCTGACCTTTTCGGAGTTCAAATCGTGTATCGTTATCTTAAATTTGATAGGATAATTCACTTTTTTCTTTTGCACAGATGTTTATTTATATTTCCGAGTGACGGGGTGGGTAGAACAAGATATATATATATATGTGCTGCGTTTTGTGGGGACCTGTGGATGAAACATGCGACTCCGCGTCGTTTCCGCCTTTAGATTCGCTGGTACCATGGTTTGTATGCATGTGTGGGCACTTTCAGTTGTTTGACGAGCTCGTGGGTTTGTTATTGGTCTGGAATCGAGACTACGTATGCTAGTACTGTTGGCTGTAGCATGCAATGATACTAGTACTACAACCAGGACTCCTGCCGAACATAAGCTCCGCACAGCTACGAGCTAACAAGCGGTCAGGAATTAGTAAGCCTGCGAAGTAATGAGGTATACAACCGCGGAGGACTCCTCCCGGACGACCAGACGTCTGGAAGCTTAAGCTTTGTTTATTACATTTTTGTCTTAGATCGGGTATCGGAGTGAATGCAGGGTCCACAGCCAGTTGGGGAGGGAAGGTCTAGAATGGGGGGGGGATTAATAATTGTGGTATTTTATGCGTTGCCTCGGTTGCCCCGCGATGAATGTCCGAGTGGTGTGGCAGGCTGGCTGGCTGGGGGACCAGGTTCGCATCGAAGCTTCGGAAGGAGTCCAGCTGTTGTCAGGTATCTTCCCCACAGGAATTGAAAGACGGAAAAGGGGTATATAAGATGGAGGTTCTTTTTACGAAATCAATTGGGGTTTAAATTGGATTTATGGAGCTCACCGGCCACGGTATCGTTGATTGAAAGTTGGATTCGAGTGTCTGCGGTTACTTGCGGTCCGCCTTGGTATTCTGGTGGTTTAAGAAGCTAGCTTTTTCCCCCACAAAATCGAGCTTCGTTCCTCTTCTTTTTCCCCAACCTCCTTCAATTCAGTTGTTTATCTTTTTTCTGTTTGGGAAATTTATATTTTTTTGGTTAACTACGATGGCAGCGAGACGCATCCTCTCTCGCTCTCTCGCAACTTCTCTACGAACACCAACGATTCAAACCGCCCGCGCGCCAATCGTGAGGATGTCCACCCCACTATCCAAATCCGCCACCCAAACCGCCGTCCGGCGTCTCACGGCCACAGCACAGCATTTCCAACCCGCTGCTGCCGCCACCGTCCCCGTCGACTACCCCATGACGCACGAGAAGATCGCGAACCCAGAAAACACAAAATGGTTCGTGAACAACGAGTTCGTGGAGTCCAAGACGACGCAATGGATCGATTTGCACGATCCGGCGACGAATAATCTGGTAACCCGGGTTCCGCAGTCGACGGATGAGGAGCTGAAGGCTGCTGTTGATGCTGCTGCGGCTGCGTTTCCTGCTTGGAGGGCGACGAGTTTACTCGCGAGGCAGCAGATTATGTTTAAATTCGTGGCATTGATCAGGCAGCATTGGGATCGGCTTGCGGCTAGTATTACGCTGGAGCAGGGGAAGACTTTTGGGGATGCGAAGGGGGATGTTTTGAGGGGTCTTCAGGTGGCCGAGACGGCTTGTGGGATTACGACGCAGCTTACGGGGGAGGTGTTGGAGGTTAGTAAGGATATGGAGACGAGGAGTTACCGGGAGCCGCTTGGGGTTGTTGCGGCGATTTGTCCGTTTAATTTCCCGGCTATGATTCCTTTGTGGTGTTTGCCTGTTGCTACTGTTACGGGGAATACTATTGTGCTTAAGCCCTCCGAGAGGGATCCGGGGGCGTGTATGATTCTGGCGGAGTTGGCGAAGGAGGCTGGGTTCCCGGCTGGGGTTGTGAATATTGTTCATGGGTCGGCGAAGACGGTGGATTTTATTATCGATGAGCCGAGGATTAAGGCTATTAGTTTTGTGGGGAGTGATAAGGCGGGTCAGTATATTTATACCCGTGGGTCGGAGAAGGGGAAGCGGGTTCAGGCGAATTTGGGGGCGAAGAATCATGCAGCGATCATGCCGGATGCGAATAAGAATCATGCGATTAATGCGATTGTTGGGGCGGCGTTCGGGGCTGCGGGGCAGAGGTGTATGGCATTATCTACGCTTGTGATGGTGGGGGAGACGAAGGAGTGGTTGCCGGAGATTGCGAGGAGGGCGGCGGAGTTGAATGTTAACGGGGGGTTTGAGGAAGGGGCTGATTTGGGCCCGGTGATTTCTCCGCAGGCGAGGGAGAAGATTGAGGGGTTGATTCAGAGTGGGGTTGATGAGGGGGCTACGTTGTTGCTCGATGGGAGGGGGTACAGGCCGGCTAAGTATCCCAATGGGAACTTTGTTGGGCCTACGATCTTGTCGAATGTGACGACGGAGATGGAGTGTTATAAGGAGGAGATCTTCGGGCCGGTTTTGGTGTGTTTGAATGTTGAGACGTTGGAGGATGCGATTGAGTTGATTAATAGGAATAAGTATGGCAATGGGGTTGCGGTGTTCACGCAGAGCGGGGCGACGGCGGGGAGGTTTCAGAAGGATATTGAGGCGGGGCAGGTGGGGATTAACGTCCCGATCCCGGTGCCATTGGCGACCAGCTTTTCGTTCACCGGTATGTTTTATCCTTTTGGTTATTTTTTCAATCCCGACTTTCGCTGGTCATTTTGGGGATTTTGTTTTTTGGGACAGGGGAATGGCGGCTAATATGCATTGGCGGGGATTATAGGTAACAAGGCTTCGATCGCGGGGAATGCGAATTACTTTTACGGACGACATGGATTGCAGTTTTATACGCAGTTGAAGACTGTGACTTCGCACTGGAGGGCTGAGGATGCGGTTGCGACGCGGGCGAAGACTGAGATGCCTACGCATAACTAGACTGTTCATCTTACCGAGGCTTTGGGATGTATGTGGAAGAAGGGGTAATTTGTAATATTGTTAATGCGGAAGGATAAAAGTTCCTTTTATGTTGCGGTGCGATGAAGTTGAGAGATTGTATTATATGTGATATACAGTTGTGCGACTTCATTATGATTATAGCAGTATACTATGTCACCCTTGGGTACTCGAGTCCCTACGCAGAATAAAGTAGGACTAACCTGACAGGTTATAAATTATATAAGCAGGGTAAAAGGATTTGCAGACAAACGCCCGAACTCCGGCGGCGTGTGGTATTAAGATTATGGATTGAATGCTTGGGGGTATATATACACATCCACACACATCTGAAAAGAAAAGTAGTAATGGTAATAAAACTACTTATCCTTCTTGGTCTCCTCGCCGTCGTCCTCCTTCATGGCGACGAGGATGAATAATACCAAGACGACGTTGGCGACGACGGCGGCGATGGAGGCGCCGAGGACGGTGCTGCCGGGGAAGAGGTAGTTTGTGGAGATGTAGTAGCAGCCTATGGGGCCGAAGAGCATTGCTACGGTGAAGCTGAAGAGTTTGATGAGGACTTCTCTGTTTTATACATAATATTTGTTAGCCTGTGTGTTCTATGACTATGGGGGTATATATAGTGTGGGGGGGGGGGGGGGGGGTGTACTTGGGAATGGAGGGACCGGGGTTGTTCTTCATTCGTTCGGCCTGCATGGCCTTTGGGAGGACGGGCGGAGGGGCATTGTCTTTTTGGGTCTCCTTCTCGTCGGAGGACTTGACGTTTCGACGGGTGGCCATGTCTATATCTCCATCAGCATCACTGTACTATCAGTTGTGAAGTTGAGCATACGTACTAGTTTATAGTGTGGATAGTATGAATAGTGGGTATAGTGTGGGTGTGTGGAGAGTGTGGTCGTGTTGGAGGTCTCGTGGTTTCGTGGTTTCGTGGTTCCACAGCGGCTGCCAAATCGGGCAGGGCCGATTGGCCGCGAGCAGGGATTCGCGTGTTGTTGTGTTGCCGTCCTCTGTTCTGGGCTGCTGCGTCTTTGGCCTCTCAACTTCACTTCACCTTCACCTTGAACTTCTTCCACTTCTCTTCACCTGCATCTCAGCTTCACCTCCGCTTCTCTTCTTCATCATCTCCTCTCCATCAGCCATCGTACGCTCCTCACGGTACCCATCGAAGTATCCATCCGTCTGTTCTTCGCTCTATCCTTCCCGCTCTATATCCATCTCCTCGATTGGTTATATACCTAGCTGGTCATATCATGATAATAGGGAGCTGGGTAGCTTGGATCATGATATATCGATAGCGATTGCTTCATCAGTTGTTAGCTGTTTCTGTTTTATTGGTTCTAATTATTATTATTGGAGTGGGTCCGGCAACGAGGTCTGAGACTAGCTGCTGTGTTCTGATAATTTTTCTGGCGCTCAGCTCTTCTCTCTTCTCTTCTTCTCTTCTTCACCTCACCTCACTTCTTCTCTTCTCTTCTCTTCACCTCTTCTCTTCACCTCACCACCATCCTCATCCTCATCATCATCCTCATCATCATCCTCACTGTCATCGTCGCTACCAGTCCTTCTTCTTCTTGATATCACTCTTCCTGTGATTGTTGCTATCATCATCATCACAATGGACTCCTACGACTACACCAATGGACGGTCTCCTAAGCGACTTAAGCAGTTCGCGGAACCCACCATGCAAGGCCTCCTCAGCGATGAGACACCCGCCGCCATAAGCAGCAGTCTCCCTCCCACCTATCCTCTCCCCGGCCACGACTTTGATGACGATGACGACATCATGGCTTCCTCTCCTCCAGCAACAATTCCCACCCAGCTAGTTGCTACTCAGGTTCTCTCAACTCCAACTCGCACCGACCTACCCTCCACCATCCCGACTCAGATCATCAGGACCCCTCTGAGAAACGGTAACCACCTCCCTGCTACTGCTTTACAGTACGACCTCCCGTCGACGGTCCCTACTCAGATCATTGGGACACCTACCCAGATCATTGCTTCGCCGTCCGTCGTCCAGGTAGCTGCGAGTTCTCCCGTTGTCAAGGAATCACCCATCCAGCAACGATATTATTCTGCTGTTCCTTCCTCTCGAGGCCTGTCGGTCTCGACAACACCGACGCCACCCACCAAGCCACCATACGTTGTGAAGGTCGACCTCAACAGCGACATGGAGGTCCCATACGCCGGGTCTTCCTCAGAGGATGAGGAGACCAAGTCGGCCACGAACACCTCGGCAACGGCCTTCTATCAGAAAAGGCCAAAGGCAAGCCCGCGTGTTTCAGAGTCACCGGTCCAGCGTGTCGACCCGGTGGCCAATATGCGGAACTTTGCTGGACAGTTCGCTTTTGCGGCTGCCACCAAAGCTCCCATTTGGTCCCGGGCGGCCGTGGACCTGGAGAAACTGAAAACCGGGCATGCAAAGGCCACCGCCACCGCCCAGCCACAGTCCCGTCCCGCCCCCGGCCTCCAACGTGGCCCTGCTGTCCCACGACCCAGCGCGGTCATAGATCTATCCGAGGACAGCACCCTTGTCGAGAAACTCCAGCGTGAGTTTCCCGAACAAGGGATGCAGAGGATAGTGAAGGCTGTCGCAGACAGCAACCACGACTACAGGAGGGCCAAGGGGGCCCTCCAGAGACAGCAACTGGCCGCCTGGGGCTCAGAGCCCGCCACCGTCGTCCCGAAGATTCTTCGGGTATACCCCTACCTTGGGGTCAACGAGGTCGTCGAGGCCCTCATTAAGACGAGGGGGTCCTACGACCAGGCCCTCGAAACCCTTGGGAACAGGCCCCGAAATCCTCCCAATGTCATCGTCGTGGAGGACGATGACAAGGAGGTCGCCTCCAAGGCGAAAAGGAACACCCAGAGAGCACCAACGAAGACGATCAGGGAGAAGTTCTCCCATATCAGTGCCACCCAGCCACTGCCCCCATCACCGGCCAAGCGGGCCCAGTCCCCACCGACGCCCAGCGAGGGCAGCTCCTTGGCCCCAAAGCCGAGGAGACGCCTCGTGCAGGGCAAGAAGCTCCAGAGAACGCCATCGCCGTCTCCCGAGGAGCCCCCCACGGTTGACCTCTTGTCATCCGACGAGGAAGCTCCGGAGGAGCTCGAGGATGAAGTTCGCAGCTCCAGTCCGTCAGAGGCTGAGGCCGACATGCTCAGCTTCATCAATTCCACCGATGTTGCCGGGCTTGTCGACCTCTCCTTTACGGACGAGGAGACTGCCGAGCTGATTCTCTCGCACCGACCATTCTCCAGCATCGACGATATCCGGGAAGTCGTCAATCCCAACATCATCAAGGGACGAGGGAAGAACGCTAAGCCGAAGAACATTGGTGACAAAGTCGCCGACCAGTGCATCGAAACCTGGGAAGGTTTCATGGCCGTTGACACTCTACTACAAGAATGCAAGGCGCTCGGTGTTAGCATAACCGACGGCATGAAAGGGTGGAACGTGAAGAAGGGAGAGGGGTCCGGGGAGGGACTTGACATTGTCGTCCCAGGGGAGAGTGGAAGCCCAAAGCCTGGGCATTCTGGGTTGTCGCAAGGCATGCAGAGCTTGATGAATGGTCAGCCAAAACTTATGGCGGAAGATATTCAGTTGAAACCATACCAAGTCCTGGGGGTTAAATGGTTGGAGTTACTCCACGAATTACAACTTGGGTGTATCCTCGCAGATGAGATGGGTTTGGGCAAGACGTGCCAGGTCATAGGCTTCCTTGCTTTGCTTCTTGAAAAGGGCGTTGAAGGCCCTCATATTGTCGTCGTCCCACCTTCCACGCTCGAAAACTGGCTACGAGAGTTCCAGCGATTCTGCCCGACCCTGAAGGTCGAACCGTACTATGGCAGTCTCGAAGAAAGGCAAGAGATGCGAGAAGCTCTCGACGCGAACCAGGATTTCAACGTCATCATCACCACCTACAACATGTTCCAAGGCACCAGCCGAAATAACAAGATGGATCAGGGCTTCCTTCGAAAATGGTCTTATAATGTGGCTATCTTCGATGAAGGGCACCAGCTCAAGAACAATACCTCCGACCGTGCCGTTAGCTTGTCCAGACTACACGTTCAAAGTCGTATCTTGTTGACCGGAACACCTTTACAAAACAATTTACAGGAGTTGATGAACTTGCTGGCTTTCATTCTCCCCGTCCTTTTTGAGAATAAGTCCGAGCACTTGAATGCTATCTTCAAGTACAAAGCGAAGACTTCTGATAATGTCTCTGCCGCCAGCAAGTTGCTCTCCCTTGAGCGAATCAAGCGCGCAAAAGCGATGATGACCCCTTTCGTTCTCAGACGGAGAAAGGTGCAAGTTCTTCACGACCTTCCCAAGAAATTCCAACACGTCAGCGAAGTCGAACTCACTCCTGCTCAAGCGGAGGTTTATCAGAAGACTGTTGACTCCGCCCTTGCTACGGCTACTAGCGATGATGGCACTAAACCCATCACGAAAACTAGCTTGTTGATGAGGCTCAGACAAGCCGCCATTCACCCGATGTTAGCACGAAGATTTTATACCGATGCTATTGTCCGCAAGATGGCGAGAGCGATTAAAAGGGAGCCACAGTATAACACAGAGGATCACGACGTTAACGTCATCGAGGAAGAGATGCTGCAGTATAACGATTACGAATTGGACAAGCTCTGCAAGGACCACCCGATGACATTGAAGAACTTTAAGCTTCAGAACGAAGAATGGATGGATTCGGCGAAAGTCCTAGCGTTGAAAGATATTCTGCTGAAGGCAAGAGAGAACGGAGACCGTGTGCTTGTTTTCTCGCAGTTTACTATGGTACTGGATATCCTCGAGAAAGTATTAGGGACTATCGAGATGCCATTTTTACGATTGGACGGAAGCACGAATGTCGCTCTTCGACAGGAGTTGATTGATCAGTTTGAGGATGAGAAGGATATCACGGCGTTCTTACTTTCTACTAAAGCCGGTGGTGTGGGGTTGAACTTGGCGGCCGCCAACAAGGTTGTCATTTTCGACGCTTCGTTCAATCCGTTCGATGACTTGCAGGCTGAGGATAGAGCGTGGCGTATCGGACAGACGAGGGACGTCCATGTGATTCGCATCATCGCCAAGGGAACCATTGAGGAGAATATCGATCAGTTGGCGAAGACGAAGTTGATGTTGGATGCTAGCGTTAGCGGGGAGCAAGGAGAGGAGATTGCGGACTTTGTGAAGAATGCGCTTGTTAAGCAGATTTTCAACGCTGAGGATTAGAGGTCTTCGCGTTTGAAGGTTGCTGGGGGGCGAGGATCTAGTGGGGGTAATTGTGGTGGAATGAAGGGACAGGAGGGTCCTACTGGTGGAAAGGAGACGGCTAAGGAAGCTAAGGAAGCTAAGGGGGTATCGGGTGGTGAAAAGGCGGATAAGATCTCTGAGCCTCCTGTTATCAAAGACGTTCACGGAGAGGCCGGTTTATCGAAAAAGCGCAAGGCGGAAGAGGGAGATAGTAGCTCTATCGCACCAGCAGCTAAAAAGCGAAAGGAGACTCAAGAAACCGAAGGGGGGCGAGCCGGCACCGGACGGCGACACACGAGACCACAGTCCCAAGCGGCTCCAGCGGATAACGATATGCCCGCTAATGGAAGCGAGGAACCGGCGACCCAAGAAACCGAAGCAGAGCAGACCGGAGCCGGACGGCGCCTTGCGAGGTCAAGATCCCAAGCAAACCCTCCGAAGCGAAAGCTTGATGATGATACCATTACATCCACCCCGGTTACGAAGAAACAGAAAAGGGACGTTGTTGTCGATGAAGCCAAGGATGTCAAGAAAGTCGATACTAAGACCGTCTCAACCCCACCTGCTGTATTGGACGATGATGACGACGATGACGAGCCTGTGAGGCTTCCCAGAAAAAGAAAGCGCACAAGTGCCGAAGCTAGCTCTTCCACTGCAAACCAAACCGCAGGGACCCCGGCACGTACGACAAGACCGTCCCACCGTTCTACAGAAACTCCCTCTGGAAGCCAGGCAGAGAGCGATGTTCCCCAGGCAAAAAGACGGCGAACGAGAGCGGTATCTGAAACGCCTGAACCTACTCCTCCCCCTTCACGCAGGCCTGCTTCGCAAAGGAAGAGCAAGACACCGTCCTCTAGTCAGAAGAAGGGATCGTCTTGAGTGCTCTGTCCTACGCTTTTCATGAACTTCTATCGATTTTCCTCCGCTTTCCTCGAATTACTTGAGCAATTCTGGGATATCCGCCTACGTTCTCGAGGGTTTTATCCTTACTCTGCACCGTCGCTTATCGTTTTATGTTTCTGCAAAGCGAAAATAGACACTGCATCGAAGCGGCATACATATGGCGTTATTGCTCTTTTTTTATCATGAGCACTGGGTATATTACATGCAAAACTCAGGATGGTGATTCAATTTCTTTTCTCTTCGTTTTTTTTTTTTTTATAAGATGCTTAATTTCTCAAAACTATAGTTCACTGTTTATATTTTCCACGCCCCGACTTTGTTATTATGAATCATTAGAAGGGGGGGGGGGGGGGGGGGGGGGGTATTACAAAAGTGTTTTTTTTCTCTCTGCATTCGCATATCGAAGACTCTAGTTTCCGGCGAATGTTTTTCGGAGTTGAGGGTCTTTTTTTGACATGTATCTTAGCCAGTGATAGAGGGATACAGGCGAATGTGATTTTTTTTTTATGTGCATGGTATCAGTGGATTCGTAGTTATTTTTTGTGAAGTAGGATACATAATCGAATTTGTAGACTTAGCGTACTGGTAGTAGTACTAGGGTACTGTATACTTGTTCAACGGAACCTCGTAGAATATTATTATATCCCGGTCCTGGTTTGGGGATTCGACGGGAGGGGTCATAGGACGTAGTCTTTAAGTTATTACGTTAGGATTATATGATGTTTATGTTTTATTTTGTAATATTTGACACGGGTGTTTAAGGTAAGTTAGTTGGGTTTGACGTATGCACGGCGGAGGGGTGTCTTGTGAGGGGTATCCGTTTTGAGAGGGCTCTATGCTGTTTTTGTTGGAGCTCTTGGGATGATAACTAGAGGGTTGGATTTTATATCCATCATGGTTGATATTGATATATTTTGTATGTTAAGTACGGGTGGTAATGCTTGTGTGATAGTACTGTATATACATATGGTACGGTATCAACAGATCGGGTTTATAAGGCTCTCTAAGTGTATAACGATGGCAAATATGTCATAATGGTATTTGAGATAAAGATCTCCACTTGGTTAGCTTGTATTCAATGTCTTTACTATAAAATTGAATGATTCGAGCGGAAGGCCCTTTGATCGAATAGACTTGGTACGGTACACTGGATTTGATGTGCATGTGCAGCCGGATCCGCCTTCCTTTTTCCTGGAATGGGGATTAAGTTTCTGTGTTACCAACCAACGTGCCCGTTTTTGGTCGGTGAAGCTTGTGGGATTGGTGACACAAGCACTTTTTTCACGCCCTTACTGATTGGAAAATATCACTCATTCCCGAAATATCCCCCAGACTACTGAAATTGAAGGTGGGTTTCATTTTTTTTGTCTTACTTGTGCACCGTCCACGAGCCTGATGGTCCACGAGTTCGCCGGTGTTGGTATCATGTCAGTTCAGTTTCTGAGGGTTTATATGCCGGAGCTGGTGGTTAGTTGTAAGCACTGTTCAAAATATAGCAGGCTGAAGCAGGGAGAAAGAGGGAAACGGTATTAAAACGCCGATTATATGGTATAAGACCTTTAAGAGCTCGATATCATATTTTTTTTGTGTTCGCCTGATAATCGAACCTTCTATATTGGTATTGAAACCAAATGGGTCTTTTTTCTTGGGAAGGCTGAATTCAACGGGCCCTCCAAGGAAAAAAAAAAAAAAAAGGATACAAGCAAGGGAAGAGAAAAAAAGCACTGAGGGAAGTAATCGCAAGCGAGTCCAATTGATAAGGCGTGAAACTGGCCACCCATTTTTCCCCCGCATCCCTTTTGGAGCTTTGGGAAAGGGAAAGGGAGCTCCAGGGCCAGTCATGTTCCATTCTTTCCCTCATGCAAGTGACCGAATCGGTTATTGCATGTTGCCTTTTACCTTTTGAGTGCTGCTGCCAGGAAGTTCTGAGATCCGGGACAGGGATTTGACTTTTCCTTTTTTGCGGTGGGTGTATGCATGTATTTATACCTACAGATATTTTAGATATATGCGAGTACTATGTATGTAGGTCGTATGCCGTGCGTGAAGGTGGTGGGTCTAGACTAGGCTGTTTGCTAGAGCTGAAGCTTAGCTCGTGGTGACCGAACCGACGACGAATTGTCCGTCCTCCGTTTCATTCGTCATCTGCAGGGTGACTGAGTTCGGATGGTTGTGGTTTGACGGAGCGATTTGATTCGTGGGGATCTGGGTTGATGTGAGGGCGGTTTGCAGATGCGCGCTCCATTGGAATATGGATGTGCATAGTACGGTACATGTACTTACATGTGCGATCTCTTTTTTCTCTGATTGCTGTGAGAGTATTTGCATTGATCGGGGCTTTATTTAGAGGTTGGAGTAGATGTTATTGCCTTGCTGGCGTTTAGTATTGAAATACGATAGGGCCTGCTCTTGGTGTTAATTGATTCCTATCTCTGTTAAGGCTATTCTAACGGTTCCCGAGGCATTGTATAGGATCTTTAAAACTCCTTGCAAGGGCTTTATATATACTTAAACGCTTTCCTTTCTTGAATTCCCCGTCGCCGCCGTTTTCTATACTACTCAATTTTTATTTTTTTATTTTCTTAAAAAAAAAAATTTGGTTTTCGTACGGCGATACCTATACGTAGGATAGTAAAGCCAGGCAACTTGGGGTTGCAAGCGATCACTTTCCTTTCTGACAGAGAGGCTAGCAAGCTGTGCCAGAATCGACCGAAGGGGGCCCAGCATTCTTCGGAGGCGGGATTGGGCAATCGCGCAAGGGTCGCCTGTGTGTTTTTCTTTTCTTGCTCTGCTTCTTCTTTCCGGATCCCGTACGGACTTGACTTGGCTGATTGATATTCGGCACTTCTGGGTTTCCTTGATGTATGTTGGTTTTGCCTTAGAGGGAGCTCGATCGATATCGCGATCGCTGGGGCTAGCTATTTGATTCCTCTTTTTCTTTTTCTTCTCTTTTCAAAGAAGAGTCTAGTTTTTTTATATCACGACGGTTTGTACTATTTTTTAGCTGGGGCTTTTCATTATTCGCAATTCTTTTCGTGTGCAAGGTTTTTCTTGAAGGGTGGGATAACGGTATTGATATCTTTGTGCTCGGCTTCGTATCGTCTTTCGGAGCTGGAGATATTTTGATTGATTGAACGGCGTCGACACAACGGGAATGATAACGCCAGGCCCGTCGACTTCGAATTCATCTTCCTCTTAACTTCAACGCCGTCATCGTAACTTCATCGTTACACATAAAAAATTTAATTTCCCTCCTTCCCTTTTTTCATATTCTTTCAACCTTCAATATCAGCTTTCTCCACGATAGATTTTTTACGACTCCACCAAGCCTTTTTGTCTTTACCTTTCTAGCTCTTCGATATCAGTCCACCAAGGGAACTCTTCGACAAAGCGCATTGACCACGGGATCGATATTCCATTTCGCCCTAGCGCGACGCCTCCCCTTCGTTTTATCTTTTTTCCCGCTTCCCTTCCCACCCCCCTCGTTAGCTAGCTAGCCGGGACAACGCCAAAACTAGCAGCTAACGAAAGGAAAAAAAAAAAAAGTCGCCTTTTCTTCGGGTCTGGCTTTCAGCGCCCGCCGCGCCCCGCCCTAGGAAACCGCATTGATAATTAATATCAGTTTTGAAAAAAAATAATAAAGCTGGCTGGCATATCGGTCTCCGGAGTTTTTCATTATTACCCTCCTCCCATTCCCACCCCATCTTCTATTTTCCATTCTTCATCATTTTTTTCTGCTGTTGTTGCGGAGTATTCTTTAAATTGTTGGAGTTGGAGAACGGAAACGGAATTGGAAACGGACAAGATGGGACAGGAAGAAGATCGGCCGCCGGTGTTTTGGAAGTTTAGGTCGTCGAATGGGTTTATCGTCTTCAGCGTGTGTTTTGCGATATTTGTGGATGTTTTGCTTTATGGGTGTATTGGTGGGTATCTTTCCATTTTTTTTTTTGTTTCTGGGTGATAGGGAATTGGCTGACTTGTGTTTTGCTGGTGTTTAGTGCCGTATGTTGAAACTATTCCGAGATTCTTATATACGAACGCTGGTGAACTTCGCGCTGGTGGATTAAGTGGTTTGAGATGCTAATTGACTGGATTTTGCGGTTTAGGGTTTTCCCGTTTACATTAGAGAAGAGGTCGGGTGTTGCTGAAGATGAAGGTATTTATCCATCTATGGTCTGGATGCATGGTTTTTGAAGATTGTGCTAATTGGTGTGGATATATAGTCCAGGGATGGCTTGCAGTGCTGTTGGCGGTTTATGGATTGGGGTTTTCGTTGGGTTCACGTATGTTCCTTATACTGGGCTGCTTTATATGGGGTTCATGGGCTAACGAGTGATTTTACTGGGTTATAGCCGCCTTTGGATGGCTGGCCGGTATGTGATATTGATGATGTTTTGAAGAAAACTGGAGCTTTACTGATATGTGGTTGTTTTTTGATATAGATCACTATCGAAACCGCTGGTACCCGTTGATGGCTGGCCTCGTCTTGCTGCTTACTGGAACATTGATGCTGTGGTTTGGAACCGCGGTTCAGTTCTTGTGCCTCGCTAGATTCATCCAGGGTCTTGCGACAGCTTGCATTTGGAGTGTGGGGTTGGCGCTGGTGATTGATACTGTCGGTAGCTCCAATGCCGGAGAGAGCCTTGGACTTCTCGCGTGAGTTATACAATTGGATATCTAAACAAATTGGTTTCGATTGGCTAATAACCGGACGGGAATTAGAGCTTCTATGAGTGTTGGATTCGTCGGAGCACCGTCATTGTCAGGTTTTATCTACGATAGATTCGGATACGATGCCGTTTTCCTTAGCATGGTCGTCATGGTCGTTTTCGATATCGTCCTACGAATCCTCATCATCGAAAAGAAGGACGCCGTCAAGTGGATCTTACAGGAAACCGACCCGAACGATCCTTCCAGACCGCTTCTCCCACCAAATCCCGCCGATGGCCCCAATTTTGATATTCAAGTCCACGCCCACCCGTTGATTACCCTCATGAGTTCTCCACGGCTTGTCACCGCTGTTTTCATTTCATTTGTCGAAGCGATCATTATGACTAGTTTCGAAACCGTATTGCCCCTGCACACTAAGGAGGTATTCGGATATACATCCACCCTGGCAGGACTGTGCTTCGCGCTCGTCGTCTTCGGGGACTTCTTCTCAACCTACGCCGGCCGTCTGAGCGATCGAATCGGCGCAAAACCGTGTATTGTAACGGGATTGATAGCCACGGGTATCGTTGTCTTCCTCTGCGGATTCGCAACGGGACCATCGATCGCTTATCAGGTCATGCTGTGGGTGTTATTGCTCGGGGTGGGGTTGGCGCATTGTCTCGTTTTCGTGCCGACTTACACGGAGATGAGCTTGGTGGTGGAACAGATCGAGAGGGATAAGCCGGGTGTTTTTGGACCGTACGGGGCTTTTGCGCAGAGTTATGGGTTGGGGAATTTTGCGTATGCTGCTGGGACTACGGTTGGGCCGCTTTTGTGTATGTTTTTTTCTTCATTTTATGATCTTATCTTCTCCTTTGACGGCGTTAATACTAATGTTTAAATTTGGGTAGCTGGATTCATGAGGCATCAGGTTGGATGGGGACCGATGATGTTTGCTTTGGGTGTGTTTAGTACTTTGGCGGTCATTCCTTCGGTATGTATTATATTCCTCTCTGCTGAGTTAAAGCTCGGGGCTTTGGGGACTAGACTAACTGGTATTTTCACAGTATATGTATATTGGTGAAAAGAAGGTTAAGGAGCACTGCGACGAGGAAGGGCAGTCCACAAGCAGAGTTTAGATATGGAGCCTACGACTTGATTGATATTCGCAGCCTTGAGATATGAATACAGATGCATGATTATTAAATTCAAAAGCGTGTTTCATTTTCTTCTTTTTTTTTTTTTGTCTATTTATGATGGGGCTTTTGCGGGGAGCTGTTCTATGATTCTTGAGTGTATTAAATAGCCTTGATGCTTGTAAACTACTGCTGTTATTGATGCTGAATAGAACTCAGAGATATCGTGATATCAGATTGGTTGATATAATTGTCTCGAAAGGACGTCTTTGGTGTGTTGCACAAGCTGCAGGTTGTTGCAATAATGACATCAACGCAAAATCCCCAACAAACCTGGAAACGTCCAGCTGGTCTGACAATGCACCGACTCCGTCCCGACTTCGACTCGAACTCGAACTCGAACTCTACCGGCCCATGATACCCTGCAAACACCCCCAGTCGAGCCGCCCCCTTTGCATAAAATAAGAATATGTCAATTGCAAGTCGCACATAATGAGTGCCTTTGGGAGAGACTTCTTCAAGGCAAAGCTTGCCAAACTACCTGCGATGCCTCCTCCACCGTTAGGCGCCCTGCCCGAAGAGCTCGAAGAGCTGGACATGGACGATGAAGACGACCTGCCGGATGCCTATGGCGATAACGATGAATACCACGAAGGGGTCCTCGACGACTCTTCGTCGGCTTCCAGTGCTTCTTCCACTTCTACGATTATAGCTCCACCTACTAGACCGGAATTGTGTGTGCCTGCCCTTCTTTTTCTATTTCTTTGCTCATTTCGAGATATTTCCCTCTTTGCGAGCTGTTCCCACCGAGCGCCATGATTATTTTCGTTATGGTACGGCTATTTCCTCTTTTTCTTTCTCGTCGAGCAAAAATTGCTTACTTTATACTTATTATAGCAGAGCTCAATGGCTAATTGGATTGTAATTATATCAAAAATTATAGAACCGCCCGTCGACGAAATAATCTAGAGCCAATACCCTGGAACCACCATTTCTCAGAAAACCTCCATTTGACCCCGTCCTCCAACCCAACCTCCCACTTCAACGCCTATTACACTCCAAACACGGGTGCGGGGCCATTATTCGTCACCCACCACGGCGCAGGATCCTCAGGTCTATCCTTCGCCGCCCTGGCCTCCGAAATCCGTAAAATCAACCCAGAAGCCGGTATCTTCTCCTTCGACGCCAGAGGCCACGGCGGCACCAGTACCGCCAACGACCAGGATTTCAGCCTATCCACCCTCTCCACCGATCTCTACGAAGCCATAATAGCAGCTCAAGAACAACTCCGTTGGGAATCTTTACCCCCCATCGTGCTCGTGGGACATAGCCTCGGCGGCGCAGTGATCACGGATTTAGCGAAGCGGGGACTGTTGGGGGATAAACTGCTCGCGTACGCGGTTTTAGATGTAGTCGAGGGTAGTGCTATGGATGCGCTGCAGAGCATGCAGAGTTATTTATTATCGCGACCTACGGGGTTTTCGAGTTTAAACCAGGGGGTTGAATGGCATGTTCGCAGCCGGACTATAAGGAATGGTAGGAGCGCTAGGGTTTCCGTTCCGGCTTTGTTGTACGACTATGGTAGTTCTGTGGCTGCGGGGGATACATCTGCCGCTGGTAGTGGTGGGGTGGTGTCGAATGGTAGGCCGTGGAGGTGGAGGACGGATTTGGCGCAGACGCAGCCGTTTTGGCAGGATTGGTTCGTCGGGTTGAGTAGGAAGTTTTTGGAGGCTAAGGGGGGCAAGTTGCTGATTTTGGCGGGGACGGATAGGTTGGATAAGGAGTTGATTATCGGGCAGATGCAGGGGAAGTATCAGCTTTTGGTGTTGCCGGAGGTAGGGCATTTTGTGCATGAGGATGCGCCAGAGAAGACTGCTGTTGCTGTGAGTTCCCCTACCCCTCCTCCTGCTGCTTTGATATATTTGTCTTGGTATTTTGTCTTGGTATTATTTTGGGGGGTTTGTTGGAAGGATTATGTGATTTCGTACATGATTGCGTGAGGGGGAGGTTACTGATTTTGTTTTCTTTGAACAGTTGGTGGAGTTTTACAAGCGGAACGATAGAAGTGCTTTGGTTTTGCCGAAGAAGGTGTGGGAGACGATGTAGTCACTTTTACTTATATAGGTGCATAATTGTGTCATTTCTTGAAGTCCCCCCCCTCAGAAGCGTGAGAAAGCCTTCCACTTCTCCTCCGCAGCCCCCCCCCCCCCTTCCCGCTTGGGAAGCTGAAGTTCGGAATAAAAAGACTCTGAGGAATGGGAACGGAATGATGGGTATAATATAGTTAACCATCTTGGATGTTTATTAATCTTGATCTATAAAAGCATTATAGAGCTTTCTAAACAAGTACTATTCAATGAACGTAGTGGGAGGGCCCGATAATAGCCCCGGGTATCGCAGATCAAAACTCCTCGGTAAGAACAAAGAAAGAAGGAAAAAGGGTGACAAAAGGAAGGGATGAGAGGAAATCCTTTCCGACAGAAAAAACAAGTGTAAGGTAATTTGTATGTCTCTAGGCTAAAACATTGTCTCGTACCCAGACCACCGGGGTGCTAAAACACCGTCTCTAAAGGTTGGAGACAGTATGATCTTGGGTGATCCTTTATCGTTTACTTGTGGAAGATCTTCTCCTTGATTTTGTCTGTGAGGCCTTTGTGCTCCGCTTCTCCGGACCCCTCTGAAGTGACAATGTTACCGCCGCCGCCGCGCTAAAAAGAGATAGAAGTTAGTCATTGAAGTTTAACCTCCGGGAGGTTTAGAAATGAGGAGTGGTTAGAACGTACACCGGTGGAAACTCCATGAGCGGGGGACGGGTGTGGTGGTTCGCGCTGTGCGTTCTCGGGAACGACATCGTGGGCTTCGGAGGTGTTCTCGCTGTGGCCGATGTTACCGCCGCCTCCGCGGCCGCTGCTGTAGGTTCCCGATGGGGCTGCGGTGCGGACGATACCGCCGTCGACGTATTCCGTGGTATCTGGGGCGATGTTGCCGGCGCCTTTTAAGGTATCAAGTTAGATTTCTGGGTCTAAGTCAAATACAATAGAAAAGGGCTTGGTTGAAGAAACATACCTCCACGGCCGTGGCTGGATGGTTCAACAGATGACATCTTTTAGTATATAGTATGGGATATATATATTTGTCTTTCTGTTCTATGGATTCGAAAGTTCAGAATAATCTGAGGTTGTATTAAGCTTGTGTTGAAGTGACGTTGGAAAATAGCAGCGCTGCTGGGAAGGGTTTACGTAAAATTAATGATGGGAAGGAGGGCGAAAAAGGGGACCTTGTGCGCGCCAGCGACCATTTTATAGCTTAAATTTTAGGGTCCCGATGGGCTGTCGGTATAGCTTCCTTTTTTCCTCCTCCTCTTTTCCTACTTTTTTTTTTTTTTTTTTTCCCGTTTAGTACATCGGCTTTCGATGCCCTTCCCGCGGGGGGTAAATCCTTGGGAACTGATAAGAGGGGTAAAACGTCATATCTCAAATGGGTATTATCATGTTCCTTCTTCCTCCTCCTCTTCCTCCTCGACCTTGGCGGTAATGCATCAGTGGCGCTCTTGCGGCAAAAGGGAAGTGGAACGGGAAAGAGAAAAAAAAAGTTTTATCAAAAAAAGTCTTGGGGAAAGCGTGATGATATCTTTGTCATTTGCTAGTGTAATGGCTACACCGTTTGCACCCTTTCCTGCTCTTTGTTTCCTGGTTTGTCCGAGGTCTTGCAAGCTTGCTGTGAGGTGTGCGGGCTTGTGCGCAGCGGGGCTTTTTTTTTGATTTGGTTTAACGGCGACCTGGGCATTTTTTTGGGCGGCGAGGATCCAATAGCAGGCCCGTGTTGGAGTTCGGGTCTGGTGATTTGATTACCTAGCTGCTATTGGTTATACGTTTATGTCATCGAGCTCGAGGTTTGGGCTGCCGACCTTGTCGGAGCTGTGCAGCTGTGCATGTGCTGCAGGGAAGGTAATTTTTCCAGAAGCTCGACGGTGGCGAGCGCAGATATCTGGATAGCCTTTTTTTATTTCATCTTAGCTGTACTATGATGTAGATTTGGATTGCTCCGCAATTTGAATATTAGGGAATATTATGATATTCATGAGGTATAATTGGCGCTATCTTAAGATTGGTTATCGAAGGGGCGGATTGACGGCCTGGTCGGCTCGGAACCGACGAACGGCTGGCGGCCGCCGGGGCAGCTTGAGCTTTCGAATTTCAGTAAACTAGCAGTGGCTATTATCTGACATGTGAATCATGAATTCCAATTATTTTTCAGTACCGATAGTACGTATAATTCGTGAATTCAGTGATATCGGCTCTAGCCACCGGAAAGCTATACCTTAAGTTGGCGGGGACGGCAACTCGAGCTAAGCATTTTTCGGGATACTAACCAAATCGGAAAAAAAGACAGATAAACTATCGCGATATCCGTTTTTGTTTGGGTCCAAAATGGGATGCAGAATTTATCACGGAGTCCAGAAACATTGATGTTTAATAAATTTAGACGCTTATGCTATGGATTGCATTGAGGATACGTATATAAACTCTATATAAACACCTCAGATATAGTATGTTTCTTCGGGTAACTAGTTAACTTCGCGAGCGACGCATATAATATGCACAGGGGAGGCTGGCGAAATTGTATTCCTGTGGAAAACACAAAACTCAATGACGGGTTATCCGGCTGGCCTGGCTTGAAGGAGCATATTCGCTTCTGCGCTACCGATTACATCTTGCTATCTTTGAACGTTACTGGCTCGAGAACATTAAACTTTTTTCAACCTCTATCTGGAGTTGGTATCCAGATGCGCTTTGGGTGTTGTTCACTAAAACAATTCATCGGTGCTTGGGAATCGGCGCATTCTTGGAAACATTTTCTTTCCCTCAATATTTAGGTGAACTGATAGTAATTGGTTTTCAAGGAAACAAGCCTTTAGTTTCGTCGTAATCCCTGCCTTCGATTAAGCTTAAACTCGGGGTTCGTCGATCCTCGAGGGGTATAACTATATACACACATATATATGCCCTGCAGGTGTAGTGTCATGGATCGCACTATATTACAACATAGCCCGGCCCTAAGTCACACCCAAGATCCATATCAAGCGATCGGATTCGCTTCCGCTAGCACTTGCAAGCTTGAGTTATTGCTTTGTATAACTTATCACAGCGTGGGCGGCTCGGCTCGACATTTACGGGCTGCACCTGTCGAGGTGGTATTAGTTCGTATGGGTCTGTGTGACCTCAATGGCGCATATGTCGACACCTGGTTCTTCGAGAACAGGGCTAGCTGGCTTGCATGAAGATAACGGGTTCTGGACTGGTTGAGGTACGGACTTGCTGGGCTCTATATTTCTTTGCATTGTTTTAAAAAGTGTTCACGTCCCCCCTTTGTTTCTGAACGTTTAAACTTACATATTTTTTTTTTTGTTTCTACATCTGTTTATAATCTAGAAATTCGGGGAGGCCTGGGACCGATTTGTTTTTAAGATATTATATATACCATATCATACTGCCACGATGCATCTGTTTAAGACCTTGATCGCGTTCACCGCGCTAGCGACCAGCCCCATCGTCACTGCTTTGAATGTTACCGAGATCCAGGATCTATACTGGGTTTACCATGGCGGCCAATGGCCAAACATCCTGGGTGGTTACACAGGGAAGTTCAATGAAATGCAATATATTGCAAAAGGTTTCAAGACTCCTGGGAACGTCAGGACGGAGGCTCCGGTAAGTAATCTGTCTTTGCGTAGTCGATTGCCAGCCCTTATAGCTATGCGGCTGTAACCAAGGCTAGGATAACGGCGCTCGTGGTAGACCGATCTAACTAATTGGAGTAGAAACTTCTTAGTACAATAGAACTATTTCTTCAACAAGCAGCCAGCGATAGTTCAAAGATCCGTGCGAGTCCAAAAGTAACATCGGAAGAAGCGTCGAAGAAAATTAGGCAACGATACAACTGGGTAAGCCTAGGAGCAGAGAATACATTTACCCCCCTCTGTAGGAGAATGGCCTACTAACAAACGGGATTTTATCACAGTTTCTCGGTGCCGAGGTTGCATTTTTCACCATTTTAAAGGAGAAAAAAATATTGGTGAATGGAACTGAATATCAAGCAAATATTCTTAGTCGATTGGGAGCCCTCGGGGCTTTCACCAACGTAGGTTCATCTCGATCTTTTATCCTCTTCAAAGTAATGTGGTTCGGCGGCTACATTTTTTTTTAGGATTTTGGTGACTAACGCGGATTGTTCAACATATATAGCAAAGCATTTCCGACCTGGATACAATACTCGTTCCGCTGAAGGGTACTGGGCCCGTTAAGGAATTCGAGAAATCCTACAATGAGGTCGTTCAGGTATATAATGCGGCGACCTAACCGTAGAGGCTCCAGTTCCTCTCTCTATGTTGGTTGATTGCACATTGGAAATCTTCAACATTCCGCTGGATATATGACGGCTTTGACACCTCCCATCATTTTTTTTTTGACGCTTTCTCCGCAGGGTTATTGTTGGCTGAAAATTGGCTGGGTACGAGACAAGGAAATTGGTTTAAAAAAAGTATTTTTGTGAATACGGTTATGGACGGCGTTCTTTCTCGGGCTTCCCCCCCCTTTTGGGTTTTCGTTTTATGATTTATGAAGTCATGAGTGATGTTTTGTATATTATACATTAGTCCGGCATGTTTTAAGTGGTTAAAATGCAATTTCTCTGTATAAAAGTCTAGGAACTAGAAGAGTGCCTTGCGTGTGCCATGTCTTAGCTTCTAGATATCTAGGAGGTCCGATAGATCAGTTCTCTTTGAAATTGTCTACATATATCTACATAAACTGATGGCAAGTGTGAAAGTGGTTGATTCGTTAGGGAAATGAGGAGCGAAGTGGAGTTTAGTGATTTATGAGATACCGAAAAGAAAGTTGTCTAAGAAATTAGTCTGTGATAATGTGATGCAATCGAGTTACGCGTATAATATACGACCGTCATGATGGTAGTCTAGATTTGTGTCGATTGTGTGGTATTTTGTTGCGTATCCCCCTTAATTACATCAACCAGTTTTGCGTTTTTGGAAACCGGTCCGATCGATTCAGCTCTTGATTCTTTTCTAGAAATTTCAGGAAATTTTCGTCAATTGTATATTCCGTGCTTCCTATCCTTGCTTTTTGTCTTAAACTTCATAAACTTGTCTGGTTGTCTTCGATCGCCGGAAAATGAGCGCGGCTCCGCATCGACGTCACGGTTATATATAGGTCTATATAGCTATACTTGAGCTGATATCAATAATACAAGGGTTAACTTGCGAGGCCCACTCTGTTGCACAGACCACGATTTGAAGCGAAATTCGCACATTTTGGGTCATAGTCTTTCCCCAGGTCTCTTATCTTGTGGGCTATTCCTCGAAGGGGGCGGTCGCGAACTGGATAACCAGGGAAATCGGTATCAACCGATAGACCACGCCAGGGTCATGCCATGTAGTATCATAAGGGTATCACAAGACATGATCTCACATTTAGAAACGATCACAGGGTTTAGATAGAATCAAATCTGACTCTGGTAAAAAGAAGTGTTCATAAGCATGAAATAACATTGCTTCAATTTTTGCCGGCGATGTAAAAGTTTCGCTATCATTGTTTCCCCAAAAAGCTTTCCAACTTGTTTTTGTTTTTCCGTTCTCCGATTTAACCAAGCCAATGGAGACAAGATAGATCAAAAACTACATGCCAGAGATATGTATATGTGAAGTCAGCGTCACGGCGCTACCTTAGATGTACGTGATACTGCTGTTGTCTGTCATAATAATAAGAACATGCTGCTTTAACATGGGAATATCATTTACAAAGCAAGGGCAGCGGCGAAGACGGCTCCCAATAGAGGGATGTTGACCATGAGGTAGGAACCAGCGTTGGGGGACTGGGTGGGAGCTGGACCGGTGGTCTGGCTAGCACCAGAGCCAGTTTCCTTAGCGCTAGTCTTGGAGCCACTCTCAGCTATTAAGAAGTGCACGTGTTAGTTTACTGATTTTGATATTGTTCGATTTGATATCATTTATAGATATCAGAGATTGATTGAGGCGGAATATCACTTACGAGTCTCCTCGGAGGATCCAGAGGTACCAGCTGGGGCGGTGGTTTGGACAGCATCGCTGAAGCCAACAGCGGTGGGTGGGACGTAGCTGGAGTAGGGAACAGAAGCGGTGTAGTAGAGGGAAGAGACACACTTCTGTTGGCAGACGGCCCAGGCACTATTATTCGATACAGTAATTAATATTGATATGCCCCCACCATAAAGATATATAATATATATACCACGATGAAAGATGTGATAAACTTACGCGTTCTTCTCCGCATCACCACCGGGAGGGCAGGCGGCGACACAGTCGTGAGTAGCATCCAAAGCTTGAGCATCAGGACTAGATTCAAATATATATTAGAGCCCGTACACACAACACACTATGCAATTTATAGAAACACATTTCGAATATATCTTGGAATATATCTCTTACACTGGGAGACCTTGGCAGCCGGCCTGGCAGTAGACATTACCGACACCGCAGGCATTGATGCAAGAAAGTGTGCTGGAGTAGGCGGCATCGAAGCCAGCAGGGGTGGCTGCGGCTGGAGCATTGGTGATGGTGTCCGGCTGTGGGCGGGCGGCGGCCAAAGCGGACAAACCAACGACGGCGGTAAAAGCGGTGGCGATGAACTTCATTTTGGATATTTTAATTATAGATTTCAACTAAGTACTTTGATTATACTGTTCGATTGATTCGATTTGAGAAATTAAAAATTATCTCGTGATGTCCAAAGGAAGTCGGTGCTTGGGTAAGAAATAAAAAAGTTATACGGAATTGAGCGAGTGTGGTGAAGAAAGTCGCACAAAAATTATGAAAGAATGTTATCGATAACTTTTGAAAGAGGCAAAACGAGCGTCGATGGATGGATGAGAGAAGAAAGAAAAAGAGAAACCATGAAAGGATGCGGGACTATGCGATTCTTTTAAAGGCTAAAGGGGTGGTGCCCGTGGCCCCAGGCATTCCGATATGCACGCTTCCATATGGCAGACAATCCTAGCCTCAAAATCAAGGCCGCTCCCCCGGCACAATATGCATCGATGTTTTATGTTTAGGTAACTTCAGCGTCATACCAATCGTAGTAAGGTTGCCCAGCTTAGAACGGGCCTCACGTGTGTATTGGTGTGGCCAATAACCGTGAGGTAGCATTGGCTTCACACCCGGTTGGATCAAGAAATTACCATGGCGCTCCAGTAAAATTGCGCGCCGGACAAAATGCACATTCCACTTGTCGCCCGCCGTTGCTCTACGGGGGAATCTGTTGTCTCAATTTGCCAGACTACGCCGGAGACATCTGCAGTATGCAGGTGTCGAACGAGGGGTGGAAACGTTCCAAGATAAACATCACCACACCTGTTGTATTTTTTTTATACACTGCGGGGTCTGTTTCCCTTTGTTTTAGATCACTTTCTGAGGGCAATTGTCGTCATCTCATTTTTTTTATTACTCGACCTGGTCATTTTTCTTTCTCACGCTTTTTTTTCTCTTCCTTAGATTGAGTTTGGAGTGGAAATAAGCGAAATGTGAAGGTACTCGATGATTTCGGTACCTGCATTTTTTAACCGCATCCACACCGCCTTGGCAAGCTGTGGGTCGAAGGTTTTTAACCCCTTTCCCCCTCCCTCCAACCCGCTGGTTCACTTTTGGATCATTCGGGTCCACGGCTTTGTCAGTTTTGGGAAGCAGCATCTGCATCATCGGTGCCAACTGGTGACACTAGAACCATCAACGTGGCTGTTAAGCTCTGGACTGGCGCGCCTTGGTTCTTCCCTGAAACCTTCGATATTATGCGGTGTCTATGTAAGTACAGTGTCCAGACGCCCTGCACATATGCATGTATGCATTCAACATTCAAATTCGATTCTTCTAGCGCGCTCAAATTTGAGCTGCCGGTCTCGTTCCCAAAAGGCATGACCTAGCATTTTTTTTCACTTTCTGCCTTCCACCTACAAACGGATCATATTAGGGCAATACTATTTGGAAAATTTTTCTTGTGGGGATTACATAACTTACCATGATGATATGGTAGCCGTGTGCGGACTTAACAGGTCCAGCCCAGACAGGCTTGTCACAGGTTGAGGGCTCGAGAGCATACGCTGCAACCTCGAATTCTTGAACGAGAGAGCCTCGAATCTTCCACCCCAAACTTCCGCCTTGCCTTGCCTTATCCTCGCTGTACTCACGAGCAACGGCATCAAATTTGCTGCCTTCATTCAATTTCTCAATCGCTTCGAGCGCTTTGGAATGCTTTTCGCAGAGAATATGTCGGACCTGCTCAATATATTTGATTGTCAGAGGGACAATACAATATAATATGATCATACCATAACGGAATATTATATTGGTGGGGTGGGAAATTTCGCACGTTGATCGAATTTGCTGGCTTTAGCTTCCCCCCGCTCGACTTGCTGCTCCCCTCCCCAGAATCTGCCTTTCCCTTCCCTTTGCCTTTGGACTCGCCCGCTTCTTTACCCTTGTTCTTGCCGGCCATGTCTCTGTCTCTTTCTCACCGTATTGTATTTGAACTATTCTTTGTGAAGGTGGCGATAGTTACGAGATAGATAGATATCTGTAGTAGATTTATAATTAGGTAGAGTCAACTGAAGCTGTCGGGGTTTGGTATTGATATCACCGATGCGTTTGTCTTGGCTTAGGTATTTGGCGCGTTGTTCCGTTACCGAACGCGTCTTCCCGCCCAAAAGATGCCTCCAATGGGTTTCTGGGTGCCTGCAACTGCAAAGTTGACAGCCTCAAAGCTCAGTCACCGTTTCTAATTACCGTTGAGCACCGACACAACTTGCATTCGAAATAACTTCTGACTTCTTACCTAGTGTACCGTATATTTCCCACTCAGCTGCTTTTCTATGTGTTTAGACGATGTCTTTCCTGAGCGATGATGACGATTACGGCGACGATTTGGACGATGAGCTCCTGATAGCTGCAACCAAGCAATTCGAAGAGAAGCGGAATGCCCCAGGGAGCAAGCAAAGTTCCCCGGCGAATCGAAGGGGTGGATTCACACCGGGTCGAGCATCAAAGACCAGTGCGGTAGAAGAAACATACGACGACCTTGATAATATATTCTCCTCGGACATCATTGACGAAGAAAATGACTTCAGACCGGCGCCTGCTACGAACGCTACGTCTGGTAATCTCAGGCAGAGAACTTTGTTCGGAGAGGTAGCAGGCGAAGAAGAAGAAAGAGAGACTACTGCCCGAAGCTGGCGGCTGGTCAATCATAACGAAGCGCCGACACACCACAGGATCGATCGAGAGGCTGCAAAGACATGGATATACCCAACAAATGTGTCGCACAGAGACTATCAGTTCAATATCACCAAGAGGGCGCTATTCACAAACGTCTTGGTTGCTCTACCTACTGGTATGTAGCTGGTTACACTTTACTGCTTCGAACTTTCTATCTAACGAAGTATTGTTAGGTCTCGGGAAAACTTTCATAGCTGCTACCGTGATGTACAATTGGTACAGATGGGCACCAGAGTCTCAGATTATCTTCATGGCCCCAACAAAACCACTGGTTGCTCAACAAGTCGACGCCTGCCATAAAATCGTCGGTATACCAAAGAGCGATACATGCCTTTTAACTGGCCATGTATCTCCAGGTCACCGAGCAGACTATTGGAATGAAAAACGACTCTTCTTTCTGACACCTCAAACTCTCGAAACGGATCTAACATCTGGGCGATGCGATCCGAAGAAGATTGTACTGATAGTTGTCGACGAAGCTCACCGTGCTACCGGCGAGTACGCCTACTGCAAAGTAATCCGGTACATACGACGTTTCAACAATAGCTTTCGGGTTATGGCCCTGACTGCTACCCCGGGTTCAAAGGTCGAATCAGTGCAAGAGGTTATTACATCGCTAGGAGTTGCCCGGACAGAGATCCGGACGGAAGAATCGATCGATATCAGACAATATATTCACCAACGAGAAATTCAACTGGAGAAATTTCCATTGACGGATGAAATTACAATGATCCGGGATCTGTTTGGCAAGTCTCTCAAACCGATGCTAAAGAGGCTGAATGATATGAAAGTTTGCTATATCACGGATCCAAGCAACTTAACCGCGTTCGCATTAACGGAAGCCCGAAAGAAATATTTCGTCAGCCCGGCCGCGAGGGCTGCCCCCCCAGCTCTGAAAGGCTCGATCCTTAGCCTCTTCGCTACTCTAAGTTCACTTGCGTATGGTTATGAGCTTCTACTTTATCACGGAATACGCCCATTCTATGACTATATCGTGGAGTTCCAGAACGACAGAACCTCAAAGTCTTCCGGGGGAGGAAAAGCGGTATCTGCCCTTTTTCAGGATAAACAATTCCTCTCTATGATGAACAGGTGCAGAGCTTTAACGAACGAAAACGAGTTCCTCGGCCATCCCAAACTCGATTACCTCTGTGGTACAATTCTACGCCATTTCACGGAAGCGGCGGAAAGAGGCGAGAAGGATACGAGAGTCATGGTCTTCTCCAACTATCGTAAAAGTGGAGAAGAAATCCTGAGGGTGCTAAAGATACACGAGCCAATCATTAAGCCGAGAATATTCGTTGGCCAAAGCGCTAAAACTACCGGGGAGGGCATGTCTCAAAAGGTCCAGCAGGAAACCGTTGAGAAGTTCAAAAACGGCGAGTTTAATGTTTTGGTTGCGACTAGTATCGGTGAAGAAGGATTAGATATCGGTGAAGTAGATTTCATCGTCTGTTTTGATGCGTCAGCTTCACCTATTCGTATGCTGCAACGTATGGGCAGAACAGGCCGCAAGAGGGCTGGTGGTGTAGTCGTCCTAGTCACAGAAGGAAAGGAAGAAGCCAAATGGGAACGCGCCCAGGACAACTATCGATGGATGCAGAACGCAATAACTAAGGGAAATACGTTTACTTACGACAAGGAGATTTCACCGAGGATACTGCCCAATGATATTGAGACTGGGTGTGTGAAGAAGACCATTGAAATAACGCCTGAGAGCGAAGCGGTGTCACCGCCAGGGAAGCGTAGGGGAAAGAAGAAGGCCCCGCCAAAGAAATGGTTTATGCCAGAAGGAGTCGAAACTGGATTCACGACTGCGGCGGCACTAGAGGGGCTTACGCTAGCCTCAAAGAAGCCGAAGCAGACACCACGTAAAAGGAATTCAGAGGCACCGCTCATTATTAGCGACGACGAAGATTCCGAGATGCCTGCAAAGCTAGAAGAGGAACCTTTCCCAGAGCCGATACCGGAAGCGTCATATGTTTTGACAGAACGTCAGGAACGAGAGCTTCGGATGAACTATCAGTCTCTCTACGGGGACGACGATGAAGTCATCAATGCCCCACGTCTCGATGTCTACCCAGAGTGTCAATGGAAATCGCAACCGACAGGCCGTGTCGGACACAGCCGTTCCACAAACTTAATGGTCTCGCTACTACAACGAATGCGAAGTATGGACCACCGCCAAATCCAAAAGTATCAGGATGACTACGAGATTTACAATGCAACACCACCACCACCAATTCTCCAAAGCCCAACTCCCAACCCTCCCAAGAGGATTAGCGTAGAGCCACCAGCTGCTCCACTAGCACTTCCTCAAGCTTCCATGAGCAACCTCAAACCGTTCAAGCCACCAAGTAGGGTTTCTGGTGCGAACGTGGCAAAGCCCGCTCTTCAGTCTGTGAAACCAAAATCTGGAAATGCAACAAAACTGGCAACTGCTCGAACAAAGAAGAAGAAGGAATCTATTACTATTGTTTCATCTCCTTCGAGGCACGCATCCTCCCCACCTCTGTCGCCAACTGCGCCTTCGCCAACAGGGAAGAAACGAGGGCATTTTGACACGCCATCGGAATCCGAGGAAGATATGCCATCTCTGTCCCAGCTCATAGAAGAACAGAAAGCGAAACAGAAAATGAAACAACTAAAGGAGAACTCCGTGCCGTCGAAAAAACGCAAGTCAGATGGCCCAATTGGAAAACAACCTAAACGTTTGCAGGCAGAGTACAGATGACAAACGAGGAGTTGGAAGGCGGGGTTTCTAATAATTTGATCTATTTACAATGCATGTGGTGAAACGGATTGTTCGTTATAAACGGTGTTTCGGGCGTTGGATCTGTTGGCATTGGCGTGTATCTTGGAGCGGGCGTAACTTCTTAGGTTTTTACACACTCTCTCTCCCTAGTAAATTTTAATTCCTAAGCATTTGATCAATATAACCGCAACTATAACATAGCATCACCACTGTTTAATTTAAAGCTATAACCAGAAAATTCCCATTGAATTCTAATTCCTCACTGCATTCCTATAATATTCTTCTATATGACAGGACCACTAACAAAAAATACAACAACATACAACACGAATCTGCAAAGCTTTCGAATAGGTGTCGTCAACCACGTCCTAGGAACAAAGTTAGAGAGCAGGCATACAAAAAAACCCCGTGCAATGACAGATGTTTTCACAAGACAGGCACGGCTGTGTCTAACCAGAATGACGAGCATGACACGATCCACCATAGGGGCTATGAATCAAGATAGTTGTTTGAATTTTGCGACGGGCCATGTTGGCACCAGCCCTCTGGCCCAGATTGTCCATAGATCTATATTTATCCACCCTTCCAATATCACTGTAAACCATATTCCGATGTCTGAGTCCTTTGCTCCATAGTTCTTGTTGATCAAGTAAAACGATGAGGTTTTCGATCGCTTATTCGATTGCGGCGTGTGCGGTCGTGCGGCTGTCTGCCGCTCAGGTGTACGAGGGGGTTAGGGATGCGATATATCCGCCGATGCACATGTTTGGAGGAGCCCCGCTATTTAGAATTCGTAAGTGTATTATACATGCATATATCCGTAATCGAACTTGTCTACGTGGGAAAGTTGAGCTTGGTTTGGGGATGGTTTTCAAGACCTCTCCAGCGGGCAAGGCATGCGATTATATGTGATAGATATATATTTGTTATGTGAAGTTAAGCAAAGAATTATCATTATTATCTTATAGGCTGGACCGAAGAGAGTGATTGGCGGGGGCTCTGCCTTATCGATTGGTCGATGCCGGATACGACATTACAGCCCTTCGGCACCCGGGTTTGCACCGAACCAGGTGCTCCACACGACATGGGAGAGCGGTGGACGATATCAGCCAGATTAAACAAAGCTAGAGGGTCGAGGTCGAAAAACTTCGAGGGCCTCGTAGCTAATTTGGGTACCGGGAGATGCATGGAGTGGAAACCGGCTCCGGCGAACCAGTTTGCTGCAGCTCAGACCTCGGAACATCCGTATACTACTTATGGAAACTTGACGTCGGAAATATGTGATATGAATAATCAATATCAGTATTTCAAGTTAAATGATTTCAAAAACCCGGATGCTAGTTTAAAGTAAGGCCACAATTGACCAAACTTTAAATGGATACTGATACGTGTAACTACAATATAGCTTCCTCCCAAGAATGTGGAACATGACTTGTCCGGAAGGTCAACGGGCAACTATAATCGCTGGGCCAAAGCGCTCACTAGTAGCTTACGGTTGCGGGAAAGGGCTATGGAAGACTGAGACCATAGGCGCGGAAAGTGGGTGGTTCTACTTCGACGCCATCCAGTACAAGATATGGAGGGTGGAACAAAATTCAGATCGGTACCAGACGATTTTGTGCTGTCAGAGGGAAGGAATTCTAAACGATAGCTTCTGCATGGAAGCAATGCGGAAAGAAGGGCAAGGGAGTAGAACTCCGGATGTATTCTGGATGGAGATGTGTACGGAGTTGTTTCCGAACTACCCAGAATTTATAAAGAATAGGAATTCGAACAAGAATGCGAATCCTGAATCCGAAGGGAAGTAGTAAGACCTTGTATATATCATTCATTCTATTTCATGTATACATCACCTATTTATCGCTTCGAATTTCTTGCGAGTTTGTTTCTTCGTCTTCCTTTTGTTTTGAGTTTATAGTCACTACGCACAAATCAAGATAGTTACATTGAACCCATCCGCAAAATCCCACGTAGTCAATACATAGGTATACTTGAACTATGAAAATTTAAGCTATAAATCGGTAAGTTGAACCGTGCAAGCTACCCTTTGCGACGAAGCATTTGATCTATAATCCCCCTTTTGTAGCTCCCAAACTGATGGATTTGAGGGGTGCCAAAAATTCAGGTATGTTCGAAATAATATTCTAGCAATCCAAATATTTCATCCTTTCCCAAACGATAATATGAAACTATTTCCAAAAGCTCCGGTTGGTTATATTAAATACACAGTACCACGCCGTATAACACACCTTCGGTTAGCTAGTGTGGTTTATTATTCAGTTCGTAGGTGTAAAACAGTAATGGCGCGAAGGACAAAGTTCTCAAAATGACACGAGCATCAAAAATTTGAAGGGTTCGGATTTTAAATTATGAAGCTCGCGCATAGGAGATTTTTTTTTGTAGATGTTGGCGGCAGAATGGCGGTTGTCAGTCTCCAACGTTAGCCAGTAGGCTGTACACACAATGTTTCCAGAATCAAACAATCGATATCTCACAAATTGAACCAGTGAAAGTCAGCCTCGTTCGGGGCTCTGTCGAAGGTAATTGATTGCTGTTGAAATGAAATAGACTTCCTGTCGGTTATGTATATGTCTTCGCAATGTGGCGAGGCTGGGCTTTGCTGATTCAAATGAGGACTTAGCTCAATAACTAAGGATCACTAGAACGACAGTTGGGTATTATAACCTATAGACTTCCAATAGAGCTGCGAGCTCTAGTCAACCGAATTGTATGCCCGAGAGTGTGAGATATTAAGTGAAGTATTGGAAAAGCATCGTAAGTAAATCCTAATTCAAGTTATGCATCGTTCGACCTCTGACTTTGATTTTTAAAATGCCAGCATCTCCATAGTATACGACAACCTCAAGCTCTCGAGAAACATGAAGCTACAAAGGAAATTTGGTTCTGTATATTTTTCTGGCAGCCTTGACGTTGGCAGCATATAGTGTTCAGGCGATAGCCCCACCTTCCGGCTCGGAGCCAGAACCCTATCATCTTGAAAGGCGGGCCAAGACCAAGGTCCCTCCAAAGCCCAAACAGATCTGCAGACATACACGCCTACAGACCCCTACCGCTACAGGACGGCACGATCAAGCGATGATGGGTTCGGCAGGAAGTGGTCGCAACAGTATCTATGGTCCGGAGCATTTGGTTAGTATAAGCCTATTCTCTGCCCTTGCCTTGCCCAGAGCGTCCAGCTTGCAATCCGATAGCATGATCTAACGGTTTTACAAATTCCCACTTCTAGAGTTCAACCAGCTCAAGAGGCTATCAAAATCAGGAAAGAAATCCAAGAATGTCTTCAAAGCCGGTGAGCAGAAGTGTCTATCGGTCCAAGATGGCGGCACAGGAGACGGGCCTGTCGTCGTAGACGCCTGCTCATGCAGATTAGGACCATGTGATAAAGGCGATAATATCAATTCTCCAATCCCACGTTTCCAGTGGAATATTAGGGGTGCGGTCCGATTCCCGGATATCGAGTCAGGCTATACCGAGGGTTCCGAAAGTCCAAAGGGTACATACGGCGAGAAACAGAGCTCATTTTGGTACGGTTCTATTCAGTCTGCGCTTAATGGGAAGTGTCTTACGTACATGCCGCCCGAAACCCTCCCTGCTCCGTGGACTGAGGGTGATACGTATGGTAAAATTGGCGATATTGTCGTGAAGGAGTGTGACAGCTCGGTTTCACAAGAATGGATAATCTGGGTCTTCAAGAAGGACGCCGATACAAGGTATGTGCATCGAAAATTTTTATTTGCCAGGTTTCTCATATGTCACTGCTAGAAGGGAATAAACACTAATTTCAAGAAAATAAAATAAATAGAATTCTTCCACTCAATGGCACCCACTTCTGGCCAACGTGCAAAGGGGGTGGATCCAAGAAAAACTGGCTTTTCCGCGAGACCAGGCTCTTCCGAGGATTGGTATTTAACACAGACGCCGACACCGAAAAATCAGTTTACTTTGGCTGCCATGATAAAGATCACACAGTAATAACACCGCATCAGTGGTACTTTCGAGTTCCCGATGATGCCCCGGCCGATGTTGCCGAGAAGGATTTGGACAAATTCACGAAGGATCATTTGGTTGACTTTGCTTAGTTTTATTGAGGAAGGCTTTAGTTTGAATTCGCGAGCTCGATTTCATGTTTATATATATATTTTCCATTGTAGTTTTTCTACTTTCAAATATATCCCCAATTCTACAGGACAGAGCCACAGTATGGATTCTTCCCTAAAAGGATGAGCGATATGAGCATGGCGATAGATGAAGAAAAGGGCTCGCTAAGCAAATTACCTGATTTCGATTGGGAAAATACGGCCCCTGGAGATGAGGTCCCAGAGAGTGTTGCTGTGATCGAGGGTGTATCGGCGGTGGAGCTAGCGAAACTATTGCGAGACCGTGAGGGTGCTGCGAAAGACACGGGTGGAAAGATAAAAGTGGGAAAGATAAAGATGGGAAAGATAAAGGTGGGAAAGACGCAGGCGGGGGCATAAGCATTCCAGGAATATCAACAAATGATCTCGCAAGACTTCTCGTAGCACTAGAAAATGCGAAAGCCGCGGCTCCGCGTTTCAAGGGGGGCGACCCGCCGGGCCTTGATAATCACATAGACGCCGTAGAGGAGGAAGGTAGGAAACGAGAACTAGAGAGATTACGGCGGGAAAAGGCGATGAGAAATAGGGAAGGCACGAAAGATGACCCCTTCATGGACTCAGTTGCAGAAGAAGATGAAGAAACCTAAGATCCCTTCGAAGGCTGAAATCCCTTCGATAATTAAGCCAAGTAGGATTAGTCTCTGGGGAGCCTAAAGTTATACTTACCGTATTGTGAATAAGAGCACTACCTAACTATTACCCCCCCAAAACGCGAGCCCGTTCTGTTAGCGATGTTAGAATCTGTTCTTCTTATATCAACATGTAATTACCTTAGTAACTGTACTGCAAAGTTTACCAAGACATAGCTAGATTAGTTGATTTGTTGATACATATTAGAACCATTTATATTCTCAATAGGATCCTCTACGGCAAAAAGACCGTCCCGCATCGAGAAAGCTATGCATGCACATACCAACTGTGGTGTTGTAAATTGGTCTTAAAACTGCGTTGCGAGCCGAATGTTACACAGGGCCTTTTGCGAGCCTCGCCTGTGTGTTACATCCGAAAGAAAGACACTTACGGGCCCTGCAACATTATTCCATGGATCCATTCTCCTCAGACAGAGATCTATAACCTATCTATATCGACCGTAAGATCTATATCTCGAGCTATAAGATCAGTGCTTGAGGGAAGAACTCGAAGAATCTAGCAGAGACGATTGGATTTCTGGCACGGACGTCGATAAATCCCAGCATTCTGGGGACATCGACCGCTTGACGTCACACCGCCCGTGATCATGACTAAACACACACACACAGGGTTCAAAGCCAACGGCTAAACCTGCTGAGGTTTTTATCCGCTAGAAGATCGATGCAATGTTGAGTGATACATGATATCGGAAAACCCTGGCCGTAAGCTTCCTGCCAGGATGTGCCGTATACATCATGGCCATCGCTAAAGAAAGGGTCTGTTGAGTTACATAAGTTGCATGTTGGTCAACAGGTCTATATTAAGCTCTCGCTATTGATCCCTCGAGCCCTCGCACAGGATCGATTCGAATATAATATAGTACCGAGCTGCGTACGTATTACTTCCTTATCATTCACACCACTCTGTGTGTATATTAACCTTTTGCCTCCCCTCTTCTACCTCCCGCTCTCCACCAGGTCTTTAATTATCTCAAAGATCCCGAAGTGAAGTCGAAAACAGAACACCGGTCGAAGAAATCGTCGTAATAGTATCACTATCGTGAGGTATACGGTAGGCAACGCATCATCTGAAACCCTGGCAGTCGTCATCTAACCATCAGAACAGCAGGCGGTGTCCTTTGTTTCTTGGAATTCTTGGAATCCTCACGAGACTAAAAAAAAAAACTTCAACAGACATCCACACTACTTCGCCTAGATTCTAGAATCTTTTGGATAAAGGTTTTTTTTGGTGGTACATACAGGCAGCCACCAAGTTGACACCGGCTCAAGACTTCGGATAGCTGTTGGCTGTTCGTCCCGACTCAGCCCCGCGCCGTGATATCATACCACCTCCATAAGCCCAACTCTTAGCGGAAACCCCGAAATCCGCGCCGCCGCCCGCCTCCCAAAAAACCTCGAAATCAAGAAAAAGTCCTATCGGAGAACAAACCGAAAAGAGATCGAGAAATCTAGAAAGCTTAAACAAAAAAAAAAAAAAATTATCCATCCCGAAAAAGCCACAATGTCAACTGTAGCCGACAACGTCAAGCCGGCCGAGGAGTTCGTAGTGTTCACGGACGACTCCTCCTCGACTCCTCGCGAGGATAAAACCAACGCTGATGCCGCCCCGCCGACTAACCAGGCCTCATCAGTATCAGCATCAGATCCACAATCATCACTTGATAAAACTACTTTACCTCCACCGCAACCATCTATTGCTAGAATAGATAGCTTTCCAAAGACTCTACCACTACCAGCTTCATCTATACTTTCACCAGTTTCAGCTGTTCAAAAGCAAGATCTACTCCCTTCACTATCCGAACAAAAGAACCCACCAGAAGACGTAATTTCGCCTCCAAGTTCGGCAGCAGCAGATATGCTCTTTTACACCAATCACACCGGAGCGACAACTCCATTGGCGGAACTTGCCGGTACGGCATTCGACCAGCAGGTCGCCCTGAGACGAAGAGGCGATAGCATCCTAGGCGAGGAAATCTCAGAGGGTGTATCGAAATTGAACGTCGAAGCGGAAGCTACTCCTCCACTTGTCAAGGAAATCAGCCTACCGCCGCGAGAAGTGTTTACTGCTGAGGAATTGGCAGCCAGGAAAAATAACCCCGCTGTAGTGTCTGCAGTAAGTCTATTCCCCCCCCTCCAAAAATTATATACACCTTGAAATATAATGGATTGTGAACTAACGGGTTCATCTTTTATCGCTAGCTACCGCAAACACCATCAGCGGAAGACTTCGAGGTCGCAAAGATCCAGACCGGTGCAAACTTTACTCCAGAATTCACCGAGACCAAGGTCGCCTCGTAACCTCCAAACCGCATTGCGAAATAATTTTTTTTCCTTTCTTCTTCTTCCCAATTACGAAAGTGACGAGGGAGGGACGAGCGTGTGTGCAGGACGTTAGATCGGTCCAATTCCCATTCATTTTTTTTTTTTAACTACAAAAAAATTATTGCAGCGAAGGAGTTTTAATGTTCTGCTTTTTTTTTATTACTCGAATTGATATGTTTAGCAAGTTCTGCATTCCTGTTTCTTATTACGACTACTATCACTATTATTACGATCAATTCATATCCTCTTGTCGGGTTTAATTCGGCATACCATGAATACCCACTCGCTATAGAATCTATGATAATACAAGTGTTCCTTATTCACGCAATCTATTTAGAGAACTATGCTCAAATGCCCCAAACTAGACAAACTTAGGGCCTGATTAAGATTATAACAGATAGTATCTAGCTCTAAGCTACGACCCGCTGTCTCCAAGGACCGCAGCAACTCTAAGGGACATATCCAATGTGACCAGATGCTCGTCAGCACCATCAACAAGCCTCTTATCTATCTCCGAAAAGATTGCGACAATCCGATTTTTCTGGTCGCCGTTGAGCATGTCACTGAAAACGAGCCGGTTGTACAGCTAGACGGAATAGACATCAGCACTAACCCAATTATTGATATTGAAATAAGGAATGAGAGTACGAACCTGCAGAAGAACTTGCGTAGCACTCCACCCGTCCGCGACAATATCTTGAACCACCGTCGAAACAGGTGTGTAAACAGCCTGACCATGCGGCCTTGGCTCCATACTCTGCATCAACTCATCGATCGTCTTCTCCGGTATAACACCAGCGATTTCTTCTATCGATCGGACCGTGATCTCACCGCCTTTGGCACCACCATCGACTTCCATGTCATCACCAGTCTTTTCCTTAACAACCGCGCCATGTAGTCTCGCCGCCGACTGTAAGAACGTGATCGCTTTTCTCAAGTCACCATCCGCTACTTTGATCAAAGTGTCAATCACGCCATCCTGGTGCTTAACCCCCTCGGCTTCAGCTATACTACTCAACCTCAACCTCGCATTCCCCTCATCCAACGGTTTAAACCTAAATTTGGAACATCTACTGGCCAACGGATCGATGATTCTGGTAACGTAATTGCAAATCAAGCAGAACCTGGTGATTTTGGAGTACGTCTCCATCGTTCTCCTGAGCGCCGACTGCGCGTCTTGTGTCATGGAGTCCGCCTCGTCGAGGATGATGATTTTGTAAGGGGGGCAAGGGTATTTGGAGGCATTGGCGGCTGATGTGCTGGATATGGCGATTTTGGCAAAGTTTTTGACTTTTTCGCGGACGATGGAGATGCCGCGCTCGTCGGAGGCGTTTAGTTCCAGGACACGGGTTTTCATGAGTTCGGGACTATATAATTGATAAAAACACCGTTGTCAATTACGTCTTCCCAGGTTTTTATGTATATATTCATGCATATACACTTGTCTGTCAAGAAGGAATGCGACGAACCCGTATAATTCCTTTGCCAGGGCGAGAATTGTAGATGTTTTCCCGGTTCCAGGTGGGCCGTAGAAGAGCATATGTGGTAACTGGTATCAATACAATATGCCGTCAGCCGCCCATGCACTTTCCCTTCTTATCAACAAAGTTCTGCAATTGCAAGCTTATATATGGAGCTCACATTCGAGGATTGTAATGTTCTCCTTAGAACCGATATCGTGTGGTCCTGGGCCGTAACATCGTTCAGAGACTTCGGACGACTACATGCAAATATATATATATTCAGCATCTTTCAAGCAGTTATAAATCGGTAGCTATAGAAAAGAAGGACTGGGAAATACCAACTATTTCTCGACCCAGGGCACCGGCCTATCTGCAGCCTGCGACTGGCCTGCCTTCTGCTTAGAAGACGAGCTGGCAGCTGCAGCTTCCTTTCGCTTCTTAAGGTCGAAGAAGTTGCTGGCCATTGTTGGATCCCGTCTTCGAATATGATATAACAAGATCCCGGCCTGCTCGAGAGTCGTCGTAGCTGAAGTTGGAGGTGGTTGTGGTTAACGCGTCAAGCTGTCCTGCGGGAAGACGCGCAAAAGCGACAAAACCCCAACTTTTCGCAAATGCGAACCTCCAACCTTCAACTGAGCTCAGCCCAATCAACCTCTCCAACCACGACACCATTGATCTCTTGCTTATGTAAGTATTACATAACATCACCACCATCATGGCCTCCTCCATAATACCGGTTTATAGTACAACAGTAGTGCTGACAATACCGTTCAAACAGCTTCAAACTGGTACATGGAGCGGGTGTTTGTCCCTGCCCGGCCAATATCTGATCTGATTAGCCATTAGCGCCCAGCCCGCAAAGGAGGGTCGCAATCCAGACAAACCACCAGTCTGCAGTGTGCCTCCTCGGAATCAACCGCTCCTGCTCCTGCTCCTGCTCCCGCAACTTCAAATGTCCCTCCACCAGCCTCTTCATGATCAATGAACGATGCCAGCCCCTCTGCAGGGCTTGGAGACCCGTCCTCCCCCTCCTTTCCCTCTCTCCTACGACCACCTCCGACCGCCGGCCGATCAACCATGCCCGCTGCTTCCTCTTCAGATGATGATGACGCCAATACGCCGCTGCACTCCAACGTTCGCGCCAGGGACCAGCTTACCACCAAGAAATCCGAATGGTTGGACCATATGCTCCGGAATCTCGATATAGTCACCTACTGTCATTTTTCCTATCTCTATTTTCTCGAGTATGTTCTACACCAAATCTATTCCATCGTACGATAAACCATATCATTTGCCTGCATGCTTGCTTGCTTGTGAGCATGGTGCGTATTGATTGGGTAAGCCCGAACAAATAAGTTGACATCACATCTTCAAAAACTTCTAGTATTAGCTTCATCCGATTCCTCATCCGAGCTATCGTCCAGATCGTACGTAACCTTTTTATATACTTACATTTGTGCACTGAATGAAGGTAGACTAATGTATGTGATAAACCAATAGAACCTCTTCGCCCAACGACCACTAAACTTCCCCACACCCCAGCGATCCCAAAAGCGATCCGCGGTAGTCTCCATATTCGGCTCGACGCTGATATGTTTCCTCTTCCACCTCTTCTCGGAACCGGCCTCGGGCTCGGAGGCAACCGGCGGATACCTACACGGCGGCATGATCATTGACTTTGTAGGACAAGGTCCGTGCCAACTCCCTTTATCTCACCATCAAATACTCACCGTGCTAATTCATTTTGTATTTATATTTTCAGAGGGCCCGATATCCCGCTTCCGACTAATATTCCTCGACCTAATAATTCTAATACTCCAACTCACCATGCTTACCGTCAAGGTGTCCAAACAAGATCTTCTCGAAAGCTCCGGTCCGAATAGAGTAGTACCCGCACAAGACCTCGACGACGAAGAAAGAGGGATCGTAGCCGGCGTCGAAGACGATGTCAGTGACTTTGAAATCTCACCTGTAGAAGATAGTCACAGGAGAAATAGCAGTAGCAGTAACGACGGACTACGACGGCGACGACCGACGCCAGAATCAAACATATACTCCGGGGAGGTCAACATTGTCGACCTCAGGATCGTGGAAACGGTCCGGTCGCAATGGAATTCCCAGAATAATACCCCGACGACGCCGCCGCCTCCCAGGCTACGGATGGTGTTTCGACGGTAGAAAGACGGGATTCCTCCTTCCTTTCTATTACTCCTTTCTTTCCCCTCTTAATCGGATATGCATGTTCTGAAGTATTTATTTACGAATGTGGTATTCCATATTGCTTGCTATGATCCTGTCTATCCGATATATACCTAGCTCTATTTCTTCTGCCCCGAACTCTCGTCGGGGACTTGGTCGTTCATCTAAAGCGGTAGGGGATTTCGTGGTTCAACTGGCGTTTCATATAGGCGCTTTTTTCATCCTTATCTTTTGTCTCTTCAACATGTATAACATACCTTTTTTTCTTCATAGTATTTACTCAGCATCCTTTATGAATTTAAAGATTTATGAATTACCCCGTCTTCTTCTTTATGCATGGTTAGAGGCTAGGATCGTAGAAGGTTGCTCGTGTGCAGATGTAAGGGAATACCATCCCTCCGTCCCGTTTTATGTATTCCATATGATGCTAGGTTAACCTACTTAAAGGTTTTTCTGTGATAATACAACAAATATGCAGCATATTCATCACATCGGGTATCATGCACACCTCAATCCAACCAAAAAAATGACATTTTTTAAACAAAGAAAGGCATTCACTTCTTCTTCGCCTTCTTACTCTTCTTATTCCTCCTAACCTTCTTCTTCAACCCGGTCAATCCCTGCTTACACACCTCGGCATACCGCGTGAAGAATACCTCGAGCTGATCGGCCTCGACGACGGTGCTGAGTTTGATGTGTTTCCCATCATGGCGCGGATCGTTCGATTTCCCGTTCGTGGCGCGGATTAAGATCGGTAGCGGGGTTTCTTCGTTTTCTTCTGCCGGTTGATCGGGGGAGAGGAGGGATAAGAGGTCGGATTTTAGATCCTCCGCCGTCGGTTGCGGATGGATCGTTTTTGTGAATGTGGATGTTGTCGTCGTGGGTTTCTTTTTCGATGATGTTGGTTTTGTGATTTTTGAGGGGCGGGTTAGGGTTTTTGACGGTGGGGGGTTGGAGGGGTCGTATGAGACTACTTTTATCAGTTTGTGGGTCTTATAGAGGGGGAGTAGGGCGGCATACGACGCTTTTGTGTGAGGAAGACGGATCCGTGGTCCTTTTTGGAGACTAGGAGGTCGGAGAGTTTGGTGAAGAACTAGTTTTGGTCAGTTATATATTGTGAGATCGGGGGTTAGGGCGTACTTCATCGTTGCTCAATCGTTCCTGCGGCATGGCGATTGATGGCGATGGGGGGGTTCTGGGGTTCGTAGTGTCGTGGGGGTTAGTAGCTTGCTTGCTTGAGGTCTGCTCGCGAAATGAGGTCGAAAGCTGCACCGCCACGTATACTGTGGCGTCAACAGTGGCGTTGGTTTAGTTGATCGGACACAACGCATTTAATAGTCACACGCGATCATTCTACTTCCACAGTACAATATACAATATGCAGTCTCGAATCTGATCGCGACCTTGTTATGCAATCACGAACTGGTATCAAGGAAGCTCACTTGAACCGCTTCCGTCGATACTGCCTGAGGATTCATCTAGCTCTCTACGAACTAACCAACCCCAGCAGCTAAACCACACCACCTCGTCGCGTGCACGTAAGTAATCCCTATTGAATCCCTCCTTCCCTCCCCCAACCCAAATGATGAGAATCCCCCATCGTCATCCTTAGCCGTAGCAAGCCCGGCAAAGTCGCAGGAACCTAAAGACGGAAAAGCGTATGAGCCGTCTGGCGTTACCCTCTCCCTCTTTTCTTTCCAACCTCTTTGACCTAACCTTGCATTGACGAAAAGGGTATACTTAATCTTCTCTCTGAAGGGTATATGCTTCTACGCTTCATTTCTGGAATATTTTATTTAGGAAGGGTGGATAGCTAACCTTCGTTCTATAGGCACTGGTCGGGGGGTAGAATGGGTGGGGACTACTTTGGAATCTACATTTGCGCCTACTTGTAATATACCCGATGAAATAATATATCTTTAACCATGACATCGATAGCACGATAGTACTGTCCCGCTGTCACAAAATGTGTATTTCTTTAATCCGCCACCGTCTGTAGACTAGAACAGGGCTCTACCACATAAAATCAATAAACGTCCGCCACTAAAATACAGATATATATAAAGGTGTAAAAAGCAGCCCCGATGGTATCGAACAATATAAACAAAAAGGTACTAGGAGTCCTCAGCAGAGAGACATCCAGTTCGAAATCAAGACGCCGTGAATAAAGAAACAAATAACAAAAGAACAAAAAAACAGCCACCGAATCGACGCCGTAGGCTTCTCCGTCGCATGTTTTCTCTTGTATCTTTAGCATCGGGTGTACAGGTGCAACAAGAACGAGGCTTATCAAGATAAAAGCTCCAGGGACAGTGAGAATGCGTGTAATCAGAGCTTGTGCATCCCATCGTTGAGAGAACGGTGCTCATAAGGCCATGTCCCGATCATCAACAGAGGGCGTAGTGTCAGCTGGGGTAGGGTATACCGCCGAGGGGATAAGGGTCGGTGGGGAAGAAGATGCTGCTGCAGGAAGAGCAATGGTAGATCCAACACTCGTAGCCTGTCGCGATTGCCACGCTTCGACCAGACGCTTATAATCATTCAGTCTGGCAATGTTATCCCGTTTATTCCGGTTCGCTTGGTCTTGATACCGATTCTTGGTATCCGCGGCCGCGGTTCTCCACATATCCCCAAGAACGACTCGGACTTCGTTCCGATCAGCTTTGGCACCCGGGATACCTGTTTGCTCTCGCTTCGTCTGGTTTGCTCTGTTCTGGGCTATCTTGAAGAAGTCCTTCTGGTAAATCAGGAACGGGTTCGCAGTATCCCTCCTCGGTTCCTCGGGTTTGGGATCGGTGTCGACAGCGGGCGTAGGGTTATCCTCAGCTTGGACGCTGGGCACCCGTGCCTTCTTCACGGGCCGAACTTCGGATTCGGGTTCATAAACTGCCTTGCGCTTTCCCTGTTGTTGTGGGATTTGCGCTTGAGAGCTCTTCGTCCGGGCTTTCTTCGCTGTGACTCTGTAGTGATCCTCAGCGAGCGCCTTGCGCTTTGAATTCCGCTGCACAATAGTGCTCATAGCCGACTTTCGTGAAACGATCCTCGCCCTTTGGATCTTTGCTGTCTTCACCACCCGGACGTTATTAGACCTTGTCATTTGGGCATTGGCGGCCCTGGCGGCCGTAGCCTCAATAACTGTCTCGGCTCTGGACTTGATCACACGGCGCCCGATCAACGGTGTTGGGACTTTGATAGGACCGAGCATGGCTTCTGCGACTTCCCCTGCCACACGGAGGCCGCTGATATAGGCCCCGTGTACAGTGGCGGGGTACTTCCGGCTCGTATGCTCCCCAGCGAAGAATATCTGGTCGTTGATGGGTTCAGCAATGGTATCGTAATCGGCTCCGGTCGAACCAGGAGCAACGTAAGAGTAAGATCCGAATGCAAAGGGGTCTCTGCGCCACTTAGTCACAAAGCACTCCTCTGGTCTGTTCGGGACTTTATCCTCCCCCCAGCACTTCTTAAGTATCGCCGTCGCCTCCTTCAATACCTCTTCCGGATCTTCGTTCTCGACTTGCTCTGCCGCATCGCCAACCATCAAACCGACCAAGGTCGGTCGGCCCACTGCGTTAGTGGTATTCCACCAGATGTAAAACCTCCCCCTCTTCTTGTAGCTCGACAGAAGGTCCTCATCCTGACCTTCGTCGGGCTTGCGCAAGCACCCGAACCCGTCGTTTTTGGTATTCCAAAACGCCTCCTCGTACACCAGTATGACCTTGTTCAACAGGCCAAAGCCGAGCCGCTTGATGGCATCCCGTTTGTCCCTCGGGAGCGGTGGGACAAAGTCCACACCATCATCCCGCTTCAATACCCCGAGGGGTAACGTGACAATTACCTTGTCAGCCTCGAAGTCGGTGCCGTCTGCGAATTGCAGGGCGACCTTCTTCTTGTTGTTTTTAGGGTCATACTTGATCCTCGTCACGATATGGTCCAAGCGGACGTCGAGCGCCGACGGTTTTGAGCAGAGGCCCTTAGCCAATTGAGAATATCCGCCCATAATCATCGTATGCGCCCCGGCCGGCTCGTTCCCGTCGTCCTGGTCCCAGTGTTCCAAGCTGGAACCGTCCACATCCACCGCATTCGCGTATTCCAGGTTGGCCTGGAACCAGTTGAAAAGACGGAGGTCCCTGGCGTCCGTCTTGAGGAGGTTGGCATAGCCTGGGAGGACCCCCTCCATGGTCCTCCCGAGGCTAGCCAAACCATCCTCGTTGTAGCCTTTCGCTACCTTGATATCCAGCCCTTCGATGGCCCTCCGGAGGCCTTGCGCCTCCTTCTTCTTTCCCCCTTTCTCCGCCGGTGGATTGGGCGGGGCCACATGACCATCGCCTTGGTCTAACGCAAGTGGCGGCCCCCCTACCCCCCATGGGTCCTTGCATTTGTCGATGTAGTGGGCATCACCACGGGCGGTCTGCGGCTGCGGCTCCTTATAGCTGAATTTCGACAACCGCCTCAGGATGTCATTGTGGACGAGCTCGATGGTGGTATCCCGCCCGTCCCCAATCACCTTGCCGTCATAATCGTGGATCGGGAATTTCCCACCGATGGTATGGTAGGGTATTTCCAATTGATCCACGATCAGAGCGGCAAGGGGGTTTCGGGCTTCGTACCCCATCACGATTTGCCCGCCGATATCGACGGCCGGCTCCAGCCCGTCCGGGAGGTTGTGAGGGCCCGATGTTAAAGTGTTCGAGAAAACTCGACCACCCAGACGGTTTCTTCCTTCGAAGACAACGACGTCGGGAACACCGGACCCTCCCAAACCCTCACCAGACGAGGCTAGGAGTGCCTCGAGTTGTCGTGCCGCGGCTAGGCCTGAAATCCCTGCCCCTATGATGGCGATCGTCTTCCTCCGCCGGGTGGTCGGTTTCTTAACCGGCAAGCTTGTAGGTATCTCCAGACACCCGTGGTTAATATAACCACACCTCGTCAGCCAATCAAAGGCCACCTCGGCGAGTCCGAAGTACCTCTCTTCCTTGCAGCACCCCATCGCCTCTACCTTCGTCAACCGTTTCTTGGGATTCTTCCCCCAAAGTCGAAGGATTCCATTTCGAATGTTCAGATACGTAGTGACATGTAACTGATTCAGGTGGTTGCGCAGAAGCTCGTACTCTCCCTCGTGAAGATACCAAGGATTCAATCGGCCCGCGTCGGCAGCCCTTACGCACTCTGCGGCGTACTTTCGAAAATCCGATGGTCCCTCTGGGATACAGCTCCCGGCTTTGGGTGCCTTTCTTTCCGTGCTGCTCAAGAGCGACACCTTTCTACCTGTCTTGGTGATTCGAATGTACGGAGCCATTCCACTCAATTTCTCAGAAGGAGAAGGGGCAATTGGAAGATCGGAAGATGGCCTTGACAATCCCTGGGAAGACGGCTTGAATAAAAATCTGATGGAAGGACCAGAGCAACGTTCACTCGAGCTATTCGATGAGCCGTTGATGGACGATCCTGATAGTTGGCTGCTAGCATGATCCAAAGGACCGCTAGCAGAAGGAATGCCTGAAGAAGGGGATGAAGCAGATATATCTCCAATGAATTCAGATAGAAGGCTGACAACAGAGGATGAAGGGGCACAGGAAGAAGAAGAAGCTGACGTATCGGGATGGGGATCCGATGTAGATGGGCCTGAAACGTAGCTAGCAGCTGAAGTTGATGGATGATCTTCAGAGAAGCTTGAGGGAGGGTTGACAGAAGATAGAGGAGATGAAAATGAAGAAGAAGAGGGGGGTGATAAGCTTGAAGGATGAGAATTAGGAAGAGATGAGGATGATGGACGGGAGAATGAATGAGGAGTCAACTTGAAAGTACGGTTGACAAGAAGAGGTGGTTCAGTAGATGGAAGAATAGAAGATGGAAGGTTGGTGACGAGAAGAGAGGTGGCGATGGTTGCGGATGTTGTGGAGGTGGGGTCAGAGGTGGAGATGGTGGGAGGAGGAGAAGAGAAGGTCGTTGCTGGTTCAAGTATTGGAGATAGCTGAGGAGACGCCTCGAGTTTGGCACGTAGCTTTGGAGTGTAGGCACCGTCTTCTTCCAAGTCTTCATCTGTATTTTTATCGTCTAAATGCAATTCTTTTTGTCCTTGTCCTTCTCCATTATCGTTATCGTTATCATCAACCTCCTCCTCCTCCTCCTCCTCCTCCCCAAATATAGGATTGATATCGTGTTCGTCTGCATCCGTAGCCGTTTCATACATTTCGCTATCCTCGTCGTTAGTCTCCATCTCTTCATCCTCTTCTACATCTTCCCATCCATCGTCCTCTAATCCATCCCTATCCTCATCCTCCTCATCACCTTCCAGTTCCGAATTCCCCTCTAGCTCTTCTTCAGATTCGAGATCCCCGGCACCAGGGATCTCAGGCGAGGGTTTCCTCTTTCCCATACCCCCGTCCAGCCCCGCTCCAAACAAAGGAGTAGCCCGTAAAGAATCCGGAGTCGGAGGAAGATTCGACAGGTCAACACCAGATAAACTCGGGAAACGTTGCATTTTGAGAGTCCGCACGGGGGTCTGTGGCTTCGACGTGGGATGTGGCGTTGGATACGAACCACTCCTCCCATGATGTACGGTAGTTGCAGGTGAATACGGCTCGCCTGGGAGTTGATCCTCCTGGTGCCTCTGCTGCTGCTGCTGCTGTTGCGTCTGGTGCTGCTGTTGGTCGAAGCTGCAACTGGTATGCGATGTCCTCTCGCTATCCCCGGTCCTCGAAGAACTTCGACTACAGCTAGAGTCATGATCATCCTCGACAATCATCCCGGTGGTGGATGCAGCGGCAGCGAACGGAGAATGATTCAAGGTAATGCACATATCATCCTTAGCCGCCCTACGATCCCGTCTTCCAATCAATCCATCGGCAAAGACACCGACGTAATCGGTTTTGGAGTGTTTATTCTCCTCGGGTGTGAAAAATCCATGAGAAAAACTGGCCCCGGATGGATTACGGGCCCCGATGGGCCTATAATCCAATACCATTCTTGAACAAAAGAATTCTTATAGCCGTCCACGGTCAACGGCCCGAAGAAGATTTTGAAGATGCCTTCGAAGTTTTTTATAAAAAAAAATCGTTGCAATGTTTTAATTTTAAGCCCGTTTAACGTTGGCCGAGAGGAAATAACTCAGGATAATGTGGAAGATGAATGTATACGGATCGACTATAAGGATACGGATGAAGCCATATTAGTAATTTATTTCCCAGAGACTCTTTCGATAATTTTAACGGGATTATATTATATGCATTGCATAGAAATTTGCTGTGCTATTGTACTGAGGAACCGATCGATGCAATGGGGGATTCTCCTCTTCCCAGCTGAAGGAGGAGGTGATGAGACCACCCACCTGAACAACCTCGTTTTTTCTGCCCTTGCTAGCTCCACCCAATGCAACAAAAAAAATACGGAGCCGGTTGGAAACGAAATAAAATGGAAGAAAATATATTATTGAAGATATTGATTCTCGGATAGCGACAATTCCTCCACTGATTCTCCTTCGTCAACGAGGTCCATCATAGGAATCAGAATGGATATCTCCAGCAAGTTACAATTCCGGGTTGCATTAGCCAGGTTGCAAGGGAGGGTTTTTGGGGGGAGGCTTTCGGAAAACTCGAGCAGTCAGAGTATTTTTCTATGCCTGTTTTGGGCGATCCAGAAAGACAAAAAAGACCACCCCAAAAAAACCCGCCGTCTCCTCGCTCTTTTCAACTCAAAATTCTGGCCGAGAATATAAATACGAGGTTTTGATCTCTAGTTCGATTTTAATTCAATATCGTGCAGACAGAATGGTCAAGGACATTTGTGATAGAGGTCAAATCTATCACAATACTTGACAGCGGGGGCTGGATCATACGTTACCCGCTGGGAGCTGGAAGGCCAGGCGGGCTATGGTGGGAAGTGGGTGAGAGGCGATGCCGGGAACCGCTGCATGCATGCATTGGATCGTGAGGAGAAGTCAGCCCACTTGCAATGAGAATGAGGCCGCTCGCTTGGCAGGACGTGCATCTCACACATGATTTATCGTTTATTCCATTCGACTATACTAGTACTTCACTGCAGGCCGACTGTGTATTCAGGCAGATATTAATATTGGAGTGGACAAAATAGACGCATCGGTTGATAGAAATGACTAGCACGCTTAGATGTTGTAGACAAAATAATATAGATCAATTTCTAGACAAAGTTGCTGGAGTGCAAGGGCATTTCGTTAGTCTCATAACTTTATGGGATATCGACCTGCAACCGTCCTCGTCCATCATTTCATTGCAATCCAAGAAATGTAATAACAAAACATTAGAAATGTAAGACCTGAAAATCCTAAACCGCTTACTACGCAGGCAAAATAGACACTTGAAAGGAAAAACGGCGTTCTGATTGATAGCATCATATCCATAATCTAGGCATATGGTACCACCCCCGTCAAGATCCAAATCTGACCGTTTGGAACAGGGCTCTTGACTTCCTTGACCTCGATTCCACCCGGGTAGAGTTTGGTTATCCCGTTCTCGGTCGTCCACCATACGGTAACACCTTCGAGAGTCTGGACCTTCTCGTTCTCCTTGAATGGAGATACTGGGACAATATGAGCTTTAACGAATCGCTCGAGGTTGGCAGCAGCCTTTTTCTCGCCGTCGTCGCCGAAGAAGGCTCCCTCGACATTGTTTCTCGGGTCGGGATCCTCCCAGGGCTTTCTTGGGAGGGCTTTCACGGCAGAATTCAAGGGGGCTATATGCATTGCAAAGTATCAATATATCTCCCATGCAATAACGATATCCAAAGCTAAAGAGAGTATGACTATGAATAAGAGAGTTATGTAGCAAGTACCTACCTAAGACAGTGGTATTCTGGCTTTTATCCTCAAGCCGGTCAACAATCTGATGGTCGCTTAGACCACGGACGATATCAGAGAAGATGGATACATCCCTCTGAACCGAGAGGGCATCGGAGACTATTGGACCGCTGCCACTCTTTACCATGGGGTTATCCTGGGAGTTATCCATGTCTATGAAGGGATTCTGGGGGTTCTTCGTAGGGCCGAAGTCAACGACGGGGAGGATAGCGACTGCGAATATGAACTGGAAGGAGGTGATGAAGAATATGAACGCAACCAATGTCGATACGGGAGACCAGCACCTCATAGCGAGTATATATTATATGTATATGTATGTACGAGGGCTGAAGAGATATATATAGTCAGGTTTGCTGCAGCCGTCGGCGGTGGTCGAATGCAGAGTACGTATGATATGATATCAGTGTACTATGTAATGTGATCGGACAATAGCTAGATGGTGTTTGTTATCCGGACTCGTGTGACTCCGGCTCCAACCTCTGGAGCATATTGGGCCAGTCGATTTCGGTGTTATATCAGAGGCTGTGTGTACTCAAGTGGATGTAGTATACCGTGCAGCTGAGTCAGTCGCTGTTCTACCAGAAGCCTGTCATCGATGTTGATGTGATATGGTATCTGATATGTGATGTCCATGCATCCGTTCAGTCCAGTCAAGGTTCATTACGTAGCGCCAGTCGCACAACACAACACTCTCAGAATTCCCTGCGAGTGCGACTTCCCACACCCTCACTATTAGCTGTAACTATCATAGGACGCCAGGAATAGACATCAAAAATTAAATAAATTAAACTAAATTAAATTAAATCAAATTGAGTATATCTTTTATCGAGGAGCAGAACCTTATATGTAATGGAATTTTGAGTGCACACGTAGCAGTTCAAGATGTAGTATACTAGGATCTGGAGGTGCCGTAGACAGAACATAACGTGCCGTACCAACTGATAGTAAAGATAAATATCTGCAACCAACTCCGAACCAACATCGCCACACTCTTGCCGCCAAACCGGCCGCCACAGGTCAGCTTCAAGGAAAGACAGAAAACCCGCCATTGTCGCCTCGCTGTCCCGATCCCGAGCTATCGCTGTATGTATGCACATACATGTACTAGTCAGGTAAGCTTTTCTGACGGAGGGAAAAAAGTGCCTGCCTGCCTCTTCGGAGACTGTCCTTGTGGTTATAGTTTCAATCAACGTTGTTCGCCGGCTGCCAAAATTCTTTTGGTGCTAACTCGAGCACCTTGCAGCCCGCCTATCGTCCAAACGACACCACTCATTGGCCAGCTTGCGTCCTGTCCTAGCTCCTACACAGTAGTACACCCTTCGAAAGGCTCTTCAACCTCCCTTCCCTCTCCTCCTCTCCCTGAACTTCATCCCATCGGAACCCGTAGGACCAGTGGCTGCTTTGCTAGCTTAGTCATTCACGAAGCCGCGAGTCCCTCACAGAATCCCCAGCCCGGCAGGATTTGACCAGACGATAACCCTCGACCCCGCGCGACCACTCAGGAAAAGGCTCCCCAGGAAACCTTTTTCTCTGCCACATACACTCATACATACACACACCCGTCCAGACATACCGTACCGTACACTACATTACGACTCCCGTCACCTCCTCGCTCCTCAAGAGTCCTCTCCTCCGACGGCTCTTCGCTCCCAACCGCCGTCCTACCGTTGGCGCTACGCTTTGTCTCCATCGAAAGCCTTGGCAGCCCTCTCGAGAGCTATTTGCACATGTTAAGCATCTTTTGGGCCTAGAGCTGTCTGAGGTACTATCTGGAAATCTCTCACACAGCTGCTGTCTTTCGATTCTTCGGGGTATCCAGTCTAATTCGGAATCTTCTTCTTTCTCTCCCTCTTCCAGTCATCCAACCTTGAAGATCCCAAAAAGCCATCGTCATCGGAGTCATATCCTTCAACCGCCAAAATGTCACAAGCACGAGTCTACGCAGACGTCAACTCGAATATGCCGAGGAGCTATTGGGACTATGATGCCGTCAATATATCCTGGGGAGTCCTCGAGAACTATGAGATTATTCGGAAGATAGGTATGGAGGTCTTTCTCTCTCGTTTACTGGAACCGTTTCCCCGGATGTGGATGCATGCCACGGTAGCCCGGATCGCTAATTGGTCATGTTTCATGCAGGTCGCGGCAAATACTCCGAGGTCTTCGAAGGCATCAACGTCGTCAATCACCAGCAGTGTGTGATCAAAGTCCTCAAGCCAGTCAAGAAGAAGAAGATAAAGAGAGAAATCAAGATCCTCCAGAATCTTTCAGGTGGACCGAATATTGTCGCGCTTCTGGATGTTGTTAGGGACGCTCAGGTAGCTTTCGGTTCCAGGATATGCCCCCAATTCCATTCCATTCGGTTGTTAATTTATACATCCTAGAGCAAGACGCCCTCCCTGATATTCGAATCCGTGAACAATACCGATTTCAGAACTCTATATCCCAAATTCACCGACTACGATGTGAGGTTTTATATCAACGAGCTACTAAAGGTGAGGAATTGTCGAAATTGAAAGCTTGATACAACGCCAAATACTAATTTCATCGTAGGCTCTGGATTTCTGCCATAGCAAAGGAATCATGCACCGAGATGTAAAGCCTCATAACGTTATGATCGATCATGAGAAGCGGAAGGTAAGATCCCTACAGCTGACATAATAGGTGCATATAGCTAATCCTTGGCAGTTGAGACTTATTGACTGGGGTCTCGCGGAGTTCTACCACCCTGAAACCGAATACAACGTTCGCGTGGCTTCCCGCTACTTTAAGGGACCTGAATTGCTCGTCGACTTCCAGGAATATGACTACTCCCTTGATATGTGGTCGCTTGGTGCTATGTTCGCATCGATGATATTCAGAAAAGAACCCTTCTTCCACGGAAACTCTAATTCCGACCAGCTCGTCAAGATTGCGAAGGTGCTTGGTACAGAGGAGCTGTTCGATTACCTCGATAAGTACGATATCGAACTCGATCCTCAATATAACGATATCTTGTCGAGGTACCCGAAGAAGAGCTGGCATCATTTTGTCAACTCTGAGAACCAGAGATTCGTCAGCAATGAGGCTTTAGATTTCCTCGACAAGCTCCTTCGATATGACCATCAAGTAAGCTCTGAATTTGCAAACCCTAGTTTTGCTAGAGATCAAGACGACTAATCACCCCATTTTACAGGAACGATTGACGGCCAAGGAAGCGATGGCTCACGCCTATTTCGCCCCCGTTCGCCAAGCAGCCCAGCAGGCTGCTCAAACCGGCCAGAACAATGTTGCAACTTCGACCTCCACCGCCTAGATACCCTGTTTTTACATCATCAAACCATCAACTAAATCTCCTGGCTCCTTTATAACTTCTCCAACTTCAACCTACCTGCCTCCTCCTCCTCCTCGCCTACAGCCCTTTCCTAGTGACCGTAGCTAATAGTGTATCCTAACCATACTATTCTTTTTTCTTCTTCTTTCCTTTCACCTCTATCCTCCTTCTCCACACAATTATGTACTCACTGATGACACACGTCCTAATGCGTGCGAGCGAAGCGACTGAGAAAAATGATAGACCGACACTTGACGAAAAACGCCAAATTCTGTGTAAACATCTTTCTTGCGTGTAAAACCGTGGGGGTATTCTGCTACATGTCCACCTTCTCAATACCCAAGTATATGATCTACCAAGGTAGAAGAAGAAGGGGGTCCTTCTCGGGCATTTCGTACAATTCCTTTGTTCGCTTTTTCCTCTTTCCTTTTCCTATTAATTGTTATTCCTCTTGTTGTTTTTTATCTATCTTTTCATGGATTTGTTGGTTCCTCAAAGGTGCATGCATAAAACAGGCGCAAAGAAGAATTTCTCGAACCGGTTCTTTTGGCTGGGGGGTTTTCCTTTATGCTCCCTTTTCCGCCTTTCCCCCCCCTTCTCCCGTCCCTTTCACGGTAAGTGATTTATGTTTTTTTCCTTTTCGATGTGGTTTTTTGTTTGATCCTGTGGTTTGTAGTTCATGTACAGTAAGAGCGAAATCTACTGAACTGAAATGCTATGATATGGTCTTTTATATTCTCGAGGTTCGTGAGTTAGGTTCAATTGATGATTGATTGGTGAAACTTGAGCCATTGGGTCTTAATTGATTAAATTATGCTCCCAATGGGTATAGATTATGCAAGTCGCGTGGGCAGTTAATTTAACTCTTGGCGTAGAGACGGTTCCGAACCAGCGACGTCTATAAAAGAAATTTACAGGTGCGATCCCGGTCTATCAACCGACCCTCTCAATCTACCAACAAAAGAAAAAAAAAAGGAAGAAAAAGAAAGAAAACATTAAATATCGTGATATCGCGGGATAGAATTTTTTTTGGAGTACCGGGTACGTAAAGTCTACGAGGTAGTTTATCTAAATATATACCCTCTATGGAGACATTGCCGGTGGAGACCATAGACGGTTTACGTACACGCGTATGAAACCGATATCAATATAACCTTCGAGACAATATCCAATCTCCAATCCACCCACCAAAAGGTCCACTTGATTCCCTCGTAATTATACCGAACATAACGTTTAATACTTTTTGGGAACTATTGGGCGTAGATATACACCCACAGCCTCTGCATGTGGATACGTACCCGTAATATCGATACTACATTCAACCGGGAGTTGCTAACTTATATAGACCGATTGATGAAATTTCGAAAGCATTCGTAGCTAGAAGCCCGGAGCACCAATTTGCTACGGGGGTACTCAGGAGTACTACAATCCTACAAATGGGCCACTTTTATCACCTCGCAATCGTGACACCACCCTGAGCGCAGAGTTACAAAACCCTGACGTCACGGGGTATCAATCCGCGGCCTCGCGCCGGCCTCGAGCATCGGTGCGTCTGACCGAACAGATAGTATACCACGGCAATCATGAATAGCGACTCGGCATAATCATCCTCAAGAATGCTTAAATACTTCGCCATATATTCCAAAATAAAAAAAAACAAATAAAGAGATAAACCCCTCAGAATACTCAAACCTCCAAACACCGAATACCTTCTACCCCGTTGCATTTCAGCACACCAACACATCGATCTCCAATCAAAATCATGTCTATAAACATCCCCTGCGGCTCAAGCAATCCAAGTAACTCCCACCACCCTGTGTATAATCCAAATCAATCCCATAACTAACCCACCCGCAGTCGGCGTCAAAATGCCCCGTTCAGATCCACCCCCTCCCCTCCCTCCAGACATAACCCCCGCCGTCAAAAAGGCCCTCCACGATCGAGAAGCCCCCCCACATCTCCTCAACCAAGACCCCCCGAAGGAACCAAAGTCTACGGGAACAAAAGAAGACAAAGCCCCCCTTAGTAAAACAAGCAATCACCTGGAACAACCATAAGATACCTTTCAGTAATACTCATATATATAAATCTTCAATTCAAATACTACCAAAACAAATTACATCCAAAAAAACATCCCTATAATACACCGTTTAAACATTCCCCAAAACGAAACTCAAAAGAGCATAAGAAACGCAAACAATACTAGGTAGCCAATTTCGCAAAATCGTGATCGCTTTTGTATCGCCAACGCACTGAACAAGAAAGTAAAACAATAAACCAAGAGGAAAACGCAGAGGCCCAGCCGTATACCAAGTTTTTTATTCGTACCCGCCAAAAGGTTGGCCTTGTCAAGGGACAAGGCCTGGCCACCCAATCATATTTTAAACAGGTCTAGTAGAAGTGTAGGGTGGTCTTGTGGTGTAGAGATGGGATAGGGGTAAGAGGAGCAAAGGAGAGGTGGGGTAGAAGGACATGATGAGAGGGAGAGTAGCTAGAAAATATACGCCTGGATCTATGAAATGCAGCTCAATGGCTTAATAATCCTAAGGCAGTGTTCCGAGGCATTGGTAACTCGGAAAAAAAAATAAGTATGGTGAATGAGAAGGAGAGGGTCGTGTCAAAAGAGGAGGCGTCATCCAAAAGACGTCGAAGAAATAAGGAAAAGGAAAAGGAAAACAATCCGAAAGTAAGAGAACACGAGACTCATAATTGTTATACAAAGGATGGCGGTAAGGTCTGATAGGTTGTGTGTCGTAAGGGATCTGAATGAGTGATGAGAGTGTTTTTCTCTTAGTGTCATATAAAAAAACTAAGATTGGATGATCATTTCATCTGCGCCACTGCTGAAGAAAGCTCATGGATTTGCATTTCGATATGAGTCTTTGAAGATTTGGCATGGTGTGTCGGCGGCTGGAGTCTTTTCGTTCATTCTGCAAGATTGGCCCTGGCGATGGCGGCTAGACATCGTCCACTTTCTTCTCCTTGCGTTTGATAGAGAACGTTCGTTTGAATTTGGCTGCAGCACCCTCGAGTCTTCCTGCGGTACTTCCATTTCGGCGGACAGAGGATGTAACAGGATCGAGGGACGTCAAGATATCCCCAGAATTGCCAGTAGCAGTATCCAGGCTTTTTCCTCGTCGGTGTTTGGCTTCCTTTTCCTTCTTAGCAGCAAGGTCGCCATCGTAACCCACGATGCCCTTTCCTTTCAAGTCTTCATCTCGGTATCGCTAAAATCTTTTGTTAGCACTCGAATATATTGCCGTTTGCTAAACAATGGATTTCTTTCTCTTACCTCTCCAGGGTATCGGCGAAAGTTGCCGTCTTTACGGTTGACATCGTATTCTAAATCCAACAGTCAGCGATTTCTCGTACCATGGCGCACTTTGCTCCGCGATTGACATACCCTCGTACTCAAGAACACCGCCAGTAACGCGAGTCCCTGGTGGGAAAGCGGCAACACCCTCAAGGGGACGGCCGAATTGCAAACTGTTCTGGATATCCTCCGGAGCCGTTGCCCTCAACGCCATCGCATTGCCGTACCTAGTAGCGTGGACCGGGGACTTCAACGGATTGCGATTCCGGTGTGACAATGTTGCATCGTAAGGCCCTTCATGATGGAAAGTGAAGATCCCAAAGCTGGTATCCAGCGAGTCGATTGTATCGGCGGCTGGAGCGCGCTGGGTTCCAGGGCGGGGTTTGACTTCGAGTCTGGAATGGGGCCTGAGAGGCACACGAGGGCCATCGCTACGGTGCATGGTGCCTCGCGGCTGGGGAGTCCGGGTCTGGGGTCGGGGTGGGCCTTGGCCTGGAGAAGAACCTTCACCTGCCCTACGGAACGGATTTGTTGGAGATAGTGGGGTTCGCTGGCTGGGACTTCCTGGAGGAGATATATTCTCTCTATTTTCTGCGTCTATAAGCGCATCACGATACGGATTGTTCGACCATCTATCCTCTACTCGCTTTGAAACCGGCCGATTCTCCTGGTTCTGCAGGTCGTTATTGTCCTGCTGGTTTTGGACGTCTGGGACTTTTTCCGGAACAGGAAGGGGAGTTAACAATCGTGGCCCTCGTGGTGAGACCGTGTTTCCCATGCGGGAAATTTCTTTATCGGAGACTTCATTAAGCGGACGCAACGGTCTCTGGCGCCTATCAGGATCCTTCCCATCGTCGGTAAACCGACGAATCAATTTGTCCCGGATTGACGTTGTCCGTCGCACTTGGACTTGGCCGACAGGTGCAGCATCCTGAAGCTCAATGGCTTCCTGCTTCTTCTGTTTCTTCTCCTTCCTGGAGCCACTCCGCGACAACAGCGAGCGAGAACGGGTGATTCCAGCAGATCCAGATCCAGCTCCAGCTCCAGATTCAGCCGGTTTCGTGCTGGCGAGATACTGTTCTACTGTGAGGGTTTTGTGTTGTGTCGGAATCTGATCATTGTATTGGCCGCCTGTCTGGGCTGTTTGATAAGCCTCCACAGCGTTTAAAGGGTCCAACAGGTATTCTTGCGCCTGAAAGGGAAAAATGGTGGAGCACATTAGTTAGTCAGTTGACCAATGCGAAACGACGATAGTGCTGTCTGACGACTCGGTGTTCCCCTGCTTGCTCCCTGCTTGCTCCCTGCAAGCACTCACACCCTGCTGCTGACTGAAGCAAGCTCCTCGAGCCGGGTATCGTCCGAGGGAATTCGCCCACAAAAAGACTGATTCCGACAAGCTCCAGGCAGAACAGCTCAAAAGTAAAGGACAAATCTGATGTGACAGAAAAAGGATGAAAGGAAATATCTCTCAACTTACCCAGCTGGTGTCTCCTTCTTTGCGTGGAGGAGTAGTGCTCCCCCAGGCCATATTTACGGTGGTTCCTATGACCAAAGAATTCGAAAGAAAACCAAAAAGATGCCCACTTTCTGACAGGTCGGATTGTCGTCAGCGGCTTGAGGTCAATTTGGGTGACAGATGAGTAAATGGTCCGGCTATCAGCGCTGCAACTGGAACGTCCCTGGTTGGTTGGTCGGTGAGAATGCTGTTTTTTTTTTCTGGGGAAACTCGACAAACGCAGCAGTAGCAGCTGGCAGGGTATTGGATCAGTTGTAGTTAGTTCAGATGTAGGTGGAATGCTGCAAATCGGATATGGAGAAAATAAAATAGCTTAAAAAAGTGGAAACGGTGATGAAGGAGAGGATGACAGTCGAGTCGAGTCGTATGAGCTGGTCGGATATATTCCGGCTGAGTGATGAGTGGTAGTGCCAGTGAGCAAGGTCGGAAGAAGATGGGGAGGAAGGAATTTAATAGAGGAAAGTCAACAGAGGAGTCGAGGATAATATAACAATCGACAGTAGTTGGAAAGAGAGCTAAAAGGGAGAAGAAGAGGAAGAGGAGAGAAAGGAAGAAGAAGAGGGGGTCCGAAAGCGGTGGGCAGATCGAATATATTTAATCAAATAAATAAGTTCGAATACGCTGCTGATATACGTATACAAATTTAAAGTCTGTACTCAGCACTCAGCACTCATCCACTCTTGTTTGGTTCACTCTCTCGTTCACTCACTCTCGCCGACGCCCTCGCAGCAGGTACTTCTCTGGCAATTAAAGGCGGTAGTACCGGTATACTTCAGAGATAAGCAAGAGGTTGTGTATGTGAGTATGTGAGTATGTATGTACAGGCAGACAGGGAAGCAAGGAAGCAGGTAGGTAAAGTACCTCTACCTTGCATGGCATTTAATAAAGTATTTTAATTACTTCTTTCACACTAACGACGACCATAAAAATCCCAAATTGCTTCTTCTCACCGACGCCAGGAGTCCGGGTTCTGCGGACAATCCCCTCGAACTCGCCTTCGAATTCGTCGTCGAATGCAAGACAAGAACCCCGCCAGGTTCTAAAATGTATCACCCCGGTCACCGTACTAATGTACCCCGAAAGACCCTTTTTCCTGCTCCCTCTCCCACGCTTGAGCTAAAAGCTTGCCCGCTCACTCTAGACCCCTTTCGAGCATCTCCAACTTTTGCTTTCTCCAATCAAAAGCGCCCTGTGAACTCCTCACACAGCCAAGTTCGGTGGACTGGGGGGGCTGCTCTACCAAAGGCATGTGTGCTGCATGCACCTGACCTGACTTTACCGCTTCTCTGGTCATACGGATGTGAATTTCCATCCCAAAAAGCCACATAAAAATTCCTCGGGCGTCAAACGAGCTGTGGTGAAAAGGATCGAATGCACGAAATTGTAATTAAAAAAAAATCTTGAAAGTTTGCAGCCGTGCTTTACCCGAGGCGAATAGATGGACGAATGCAGCGCGATCACAGAAGCAAAAAAACCTTAAAGCTACGACATGGCTATGCAAAAGAAGTTACGAAATATGATCCCTCAGAAAAAGTACTTGACAGAGTGGAGGGGTTTATCGACTCCGACAGAGGCATTTGCATTTCGGATTCAAAAGGGTGCCTATCTTTCTTTTTTTTACCCGGACCGCTATCCCCCTTAATCACTGCAGACGATGAATCGACGGAGGTACAAGTACAAGGTGTTCTCCACCGACGAGGGAAAAAAAATAAAAAATTAGGCGGTACCTGGCCGCTTCCACTTCGTGTGCCCGCGCACGCTCTCGTATCCCACCGACGGGCTGTACGACGACCACACACAAAACCAAGATTCGTGAACCCTGGGTGATGCGGCAAATGAAAAGCCGCTAGACATGGGTTTTAACCTGACGGCTACTGAAATGTGGGGCTGACACAGGCAAAAATGATAGCACAGTGGCATCAGTCCGTCCTTTCCTTGATCATCCGAAAATATGGAAGAAAAAAAGAAAAAAGAAAGATTGAAAGCGATCGATATCCATTTGATATTCAAATATGTTAACATCCTGAAGTCATCTTTTGCCAACGATCGACTCCGAAGCCTTCCATGGTAACCCAAACTCTAGACCCTGTGCAACGTTCCCTGACGGTGGAATGCCGGCGGATTGGTCTACTCGTGTTCCGAATTTGCTCTCAAGCTTGCTGATTTGATAGCACGAATGATTTTTTTCACTATCACAATGCTGTTGTGCTTGTGGACCCTTACAACCTGCATGGGTGATTTTTCCGGTGTGAAATCGCGGGGTTCAGGTTTTGCGGTTTGCGGTTAGTCGCTCTTGAGAGCACTCATATAACCGAATCGGGAAGTTCTTGTCGTCAAGGCCTTGGCACAACTCACAATTTACAACAAACTACCCCAGATTGAGGTTGGGAAATAAGTGTCAATCACCACCAATTCTATTCTATTCTACTCAATCTCTAAGGTACAGTAGAGATGATTTGCTGAAATACATGAATGATTAGATATTATGATTAAGATGCGAAATTAAACTCCCAATCTCCTCCACTATTTGGTGTCCCTCAGCCGTGAAGATCTAAGCACGAGTGGCCGACTTGTTTTCGGCGGGTGGAGTAACTATGTCAACAGCAATTGGGCGAGGACCGGTTGGGCGGACTGGCTTTGGAGTCTCTTCACCAACCTCGATGAAGTCCAAAGGATTGTTTTCGTAGAGCTGTCGGCATCGAAGGTAAGTGTTGCTGGCGAAGAACTCGTTGGGTTGGACACCCTCGAAGGTTCCCTTTCCTCCCTTCTTGGAAATCTTTTGGTCTGGGTTGGGGATGAATCGAAGGACATCCTTGGTCAATTGGACGTTATCGCTGACGTGCTGGACTTCCTCTTCAGAGAAGCCGTTGGCGCTGCGTCTGATGGCGGCCTCCCCAATCTCAAACCACCCGGTGAGAAGTTCCTACAAAATTGTGAGTGCAAATTCGGAATAGTTTCTTAGAAGAGGGGGAAGACCTACCTGAACGGATTGGTATGGAACAAGAACAAAGAAGTCTGCGAATCGAGATGCATCGTTGAGGGCGAAATCGCAAGCCTTCTCGCTGAGGAGGTCTGTGGCCTTGCGGAAAGCGAAGAATCCTTCTCGGGATCCGTCCAAGACCCCTGTGATGGAACCGAGGCCGCCCGGGAGACCACCCTTGCCCCCCTTACCACCACCAATGCCACCAATACCACCGATTCCTCCCTTTCCGCCACCGATTCCGCCTGGAACACCACCAATGCCACCGGGAACACCGCCAATACCGCCTGGGACACCACCAATTCCACCAGGAACGCCGCCAATGCCACCAGGGACACCACCAATGCCACCGGGGAGACCGCCCTTGCCGCCACCGATACCGCCAATGCCTCCTGCAATGCCGCCGATTCCTCCCTTACCGCCACTTCCACCGAGGCCAACGCTGCCGAAGATGCCACCAATAAGCTATCGAGAGCTGTCAGCCATGTATCCTAAGAAAGTTTGTATCAAAGTCAAGTACTCACCCCTTGCAAATCAAGAGCCGACTTATCACCAAAGAACTGGCCGTTAAACTGCCCAGGTTGAATGACATTCACGACTCCACCCTTTCCGCTTCCTCCAAAGTCGCCGTCACCACCGAATTTGATGCCACCGTTGCCGTTACCATTTCCACCGAAATTGATGCTGCCGGTTGCCTCTTTATCGGTTCCGAAGTCGATGACCCCAGTTATTGGCTGCGCTTTTCCGTTGCTAACCCCAGCGGGTGCTGCGATGGCGACGGTGTAGATGGCAAAGGAGGCGATGACTGAGACCTTCATTTTGAATTGGGGTAGATGGGGTTATTAAAAATTAATGAGATATAGATATATAGCGAGTGTATGATTCTCGAAGCGCGTGGTTTACTACTGCGGGGCAGATTGCGAGAGCGAATGTGAATGATCTGAGAGATCTGTTGAGAAGATGTACTAGATGAATGAATGATGATCGATTGTGATGATGGTGAGAAAGAAGTTTGAGGACGTACTTTCGTGGGTTTATATACACGGACTTCCACCAACTGAAGTCTCTATTGGATACTAAGATCTGAGGTAAGAATTGAGCGTCGAGATGTGTATACCCGGTCGTCCCATTCTTTTATCTTCGCTGGTATTGGAAGTTGGTATTCGCGGTACATAGCTTAGTTCGTGATGTTTTCGAACCCACGGAGGCCATATTCACCATCTCTTCAGGCAACAGGAGTAATTTTTTGGGTAAGGAGCAAAATATTACATTGTATCCATCCCCTCGCAAAACATTCTTGGCCGAAACGAGGTCGCATATCTCTATTGGTGGAAAGGAATAATATGCCACCATTGCATTTTGAACAAAATTTCCTATTCGAGTATTCATAGAAGGGTTCGTAGAGAAGAATAAAATCTCTAGCGCGGCTAACGGTGGGTGAAGGACTACGCCTAACGTTCTTTTTCAGAAATTCTCGAAGCAACGTATAATATATGTTGGTAATTTCACAAACATATCTGCCCTCTTAGCCTCGAATCCGGGCGTCTTGATATATGTCCATCTCCCGCGGTCCAACAAGCTCTATACCATTTTCACAAGTATATCCCCCTTTTCTGGCGGTAAAAGATGTCGTTTAAGGTTTCCTTATGTTACGAACCCCATGTTGAAAATTCCATTCGCATCCGGAATCCACCTGCTTCGATTCAATCCGTGACGTTATATATCCATTGTTGGATTTTTTGTCGCTGGAAAGTGGTCGGAATATACCGTATTGATCCAACCTCTGATTATCCCTTGCATTCATCTCATATGTATCCCATGCCGCAGCACACACGCTGAGAGCAGCTGATGAGTACTACGTACTTCTGTTACGGCAGTCAGCAGGAACTGAGTTTTTTCCCCATTCATTCTTGTATTACCCTGGGAAAGAGGGGAAGAAAATTAACAAGAAAGAATACCACGCTAGTGTGGCGCTATAACTGGCATTTTTGGTAGCTTCGTTAGCTTGTGATATGTGATGCAGGGTCCTGGTGGGAACACTCCCGTTTTGGGGTTTCAAGGGTAGATCTCAGTCAGTGTTTTGTATGTCTTCCCCAGACATATACAGCCATATGGGTCGGGACGAGGTTTAAGGCTCTTGTGGGGTCTGTTCGAGATAGACTGTAGTGTTATCTTGCACTATAACGCTAGTTAACTTTACTATGCTGCTCATGTCATGATATACCATTTCATAGGCTTGTGTATTTGGTATCCACACATCATGACTGCAGGGTCCTACGTATACCTAGATTTGTCAACACCACCAGATCTACTTCAATATTGATTGACTGTCACTTGTTCGAAATCGTAACTAGTCTACGTTTTTGTTCTTTTTGTTCTTTTTTTTATTTAATTTCGCACATTAGAGTTTCGAATTGATGAACGTTGATACCCGCCAGCCGTTTATGTTTCCCATTCACATGTGGTTGGAATACCTCGCAGCCAATATTATCTTCAATGCTCTTTAAAGTTCAGCAGAGATATATGTAGACTTATACGTTAAAGGGCTAACGTGCTCCTGTGAATATGCTGAAACCGCAGCGGAACAGCTGAACAGTGCGTTTCCATACATTTCGGCCATGTTCGTGGAGGCTCTCCTGGTTGTATTAGCTATTAGGCTGGAATATAATTCAAATTCCAACCGCCAGGGGATAAAGCTTATATCTCCAATTTTGGGCACGAGGAATTTATCGAACCATATATTTCACATATCATAAAATGGGCGTCGCATCAGCACGATTAAAAAATACATTCCTCGGTAGTATTATAGAATTTGTGGGCTATAAAATAAAACTCTAAATGGCATATGCATTCCGTTTATCCATTTAGACCAACTGTGGTTTTTGGTGAAGAGGTTTTCGTTATTTTGTATGTGTTGTTCTGGTGTCGTCTTTCCGTTCGAGCTGAACTGGACCGCAGGACGGATCCAAAATGTAATTGCAAAGCCTGACAGGGCCAGAGCTTAGGCCAACGTTACTAGCGGTCTGGTTTGTGTCCCAATTCTCGAGATACCATCAAAACTTCAAACCGCAGTTTCATTCCTCATCCAATCTTCCCATTCGAATACCTATCGTGTCAGCCAAATACAAGACGTCCACTGCTGGCTAACTCCCGTGTATTCTATTCTTCCAAATTTTCACAATGGCACATCAAAGAAAGCCATCGCTTGGATTGGTAGATTACTCCGATTCCGAGGACGATGATGACTCCAAGCCAACCGCTGCAGGCTCCTCTCAGCCAGCGCCCTCGACTAGTGAAAGCTTACCTCCCCTCCCATCTAAATTTTACGATCTCTATACCGCAGCCCCCAGATTGACCAAGGAAGACGATCCGGAGGCTCATGGTGGCCGTCATCGTGCCATTCCTCACATCGAGGGGAATTGGCCGACGCATTTGTACTTTGAGTGTACTTTACCCTCTTCTTTTCTTTCCCCTCTCTATTTGTTGGACCTGGGCCTTCTGTTGTGGTCTTAGTCTAGCTAGCTAGCTAGCTGATATACTAAGCAGGAAAGAAGGTACGGTTTCGTTCGTGATGGCATAAGCTCGAAAAACTAACATGATCGAGGGCATCTAACCACCCCAGAACTCGGACAGGTTGGCCGTCTGCTCCAGGTAGCGGCAGAAGCGATCGGGAACTATGAGAAGTTTCATAATGATGAGAAGTTCAAGTTGGAATCGTTCCTCTACAGCGATTTGGGCACGCAATTGCCGTTGCATATTAGCATGTCGCGACCGATCGTGCTGAGGACTGAGGAGCGGGATGGGTTTATGGCGGAATTGGAGAGAGTGGTGGAGAGAAGCGGTGTTCAAAGGTTAGTTCCTTTATTTTATTTTATATTTTATTTTGATTGTTATTTTTTAATATTATTTTTGTATTTTCTTCTTTCGATACTCCGAGCGTGGTGGCCGTACTAATGTGGATTTTATACAGCTTTGATGTCCGGTTCACGAGCCTGGAGTGGGTCCCGAACCAGGACCGTACCCGTTGGTTCTGGGTCATGAGAGCCACCAGCCCAGCGTCAGGTCAACATCGGCAGACGTTGGTGAGAACCTCCAACGAACACCCAATTGATAAATATTTCGTTTGGCAAAAAGGAGTCGGGACTAATAACATTCATTAAACATAGCTATCATCACTGCTGACAGCATGCAATCAAGTCGTAAGGAGTCACAATCAACCGGAACTCTACCTGACCGACAGTCGCGGAGCTACACGTGAAGGTTTCCACGTCTCCATTGGTTGGAGCTTGACGGAACCCTCAAAGGGCCTATGCGAGGGTATATCGGCTGCAATATTGAACAATCGACCCGAATTATCCGATTTGACGATGAAATGCGGCACGCTGAAGGTAAAAATAGGAAACGCTGTTCATGCGGTGGAGTTACGAAGGCCCTTCTGAGCTGCGCACATACACATGCAGACCCAAACAATTGAACAATCGAATCGGATGGCCCCAATGGAATCGGCCATTGAGTTTTCCTGAATGAAATAACGGATAATAAATGACGGACCGTGCAGCAGTCATGCAGCAGATCATGAGCATATACAAAAAACAAAAACCAAAAAAGAGAGAAAGGAAATGGTACCCTGTCCAAAGTTGTCTGGAATATCAAACAAGCTGGAGAGATACCTTTAGTCTCTGTACCATCGAAAGAATGATATCTGATGGGGCTGGTCCAACCAGAAGCTCTCTGCCCGTCATGCACGCCAAGCACAAATGCCCTGCAGCTCCAGGAACACTTCCAGAAGCTGTTGTGTGGGCTGCAACCCCCCTGTCTCGAGAGCGAGAGAAGGAGGAGTTTAATTGAATCCACGTAAACGCAATGGGAAACTCGTGTTATGTTCAGGGGATCAGGACAGCAATCTGCCTGCCCGATAAGCATCTTGAGTCCTTCTTCTCCCTCGTCATCGTCCCGTCTGTACCAGGCCTCCTCAATTGGAATCCAAACCCTTCAGACCAGCTTCGATTGATCCAAACGTTACCGTGGTCCGCCATCCAAACCGCCAGCCAGCGAGCAAGCCAGTCGGGCAACGCAAAACTCGAGACGAACTTCCCAACAGCGCATGTGATCGTGTGAGCTTCTGCAACCGTTGCCTGTAGATCTGATCTTGGGATTGCGTACACCGAACCGGCCAACATCCCCAACCATTATAATACAGCCGGGATCCTGGTCCTAAAGAAGAATTAATTCATCGAGGACCTTTTGCGTTTCTAGACCCCTTTTCTTATCATATCTCGGCCATAGCTAGCGGTCAACCTGTTTTTATTCTGAATCAACGAGATATTCCCTGGATAAGAAACGAGATATAGCGACGTTTCGACGGATGGCTGCGCAGACAGTGCTCGTGACCAATGGTGCGGAACCATCCGACGGTCCCCCTGTTCTTCGGTCAACAAAGCTAAACGGATATCTGCTGCTGCAATCTAGGGTCCGGCGACAAGAAATCCCACAATGATAACCACCCGCTCGCACCGTTAAAAGAATACAAATACCAGTCCGTCGATAAGTCGCTGGTATCGAATTACATTCTTCGACATTACGTATGATCTACCCCCCCAACCCTCAATATCGATCTAAATCCTTGTTCGCAAAAAAATATAACAACCACAAAAAGAGAGATCTATGCTTACATTTCAATCATTATATAGTGGAATTGGGCCGTCGAGCTTCTGCCAAGATGGATGGCACCAAATCTGGTCACATTAATCGGCTTCGGCGCCATTCTCTTCAACGTTCTGTGTCTGGTTATATTTATGCCCGACCTGGTTGGGCCCGGACATCCGATATTGTACTTTAGCTTTGCATTCGGATTATGGATGTAAGGCTTCGATCTACGGATACAAGAGTCGAATTGAGAAGACAATTGGGTACTAATGCTTGGGCGACTCAGGTACTCGACTATGGATAACATTGATGGAAAGCAAGCTCGAAGAACGGGGTCCTCGTCGCCATTGGGTGAACTATTCGAGTACGAGGCCTACCCCATAACATAGCAATGATAATAGACAATGAAGCTGACGGTATAACTATCATAGCCACGGTATCGACAGCTTAAACTGCACCCTCGCTAGTCTCTGCGAAACCGCCGCCATGGGCCTCGGAAACACCAAAACTGGCTGGTTCACCGCCTTAATTCCCGTTCTCCCAATGTGGTTCTCCACCTGGGAAACATATCACACTCACACCCTTTACCTCGGATACTTCAACGGCCCCACAGAAGGTCTCATAATCGCCTGTCTGTGCATGGCCCTCTCCGGCGTCTACGGCCCTCACATCTGGCACGAGAAGATCGCAGATACGATCGGTTACCCAGAGGTATTCCACGACTACAGCTTCAAAGACATCTGGTTCCCCGTCATCTTCAGCACCTTCATCTTCATCCACCTCCCATTCTGGTATACCACACCCACCCAACCCATCTTTCAAAAGACCATGGCCATACTAACATAAAAAACCCAGCGTCAAAAACGTCGTCTCCGCCCGCCGCGCACAGGGCCTCCCAGTCCTCCCCGTATTCCTCGAATGGACCCCAATCCTAACCTTCACCGCCGCCGGCTGCGCCTGGGCGTTCTCACCATACACCACCCTCCGCTCCGAAAACCACCTCGTCCTCTTCTGCCTCACCCTATCCTTCGCCTTCGGCCGCATGACAACAAAGGTAATCCTAGCCCACCTCCTCCGTCAACCATTCCCCTACTGGACCGTAATGCTAGTCCCACTGATCGGAGGCGCATTCCTGGTCAATACCCCGCCGTTATTAGGCTACGGCACCGTCAGCGCCGCATTGGAACTATGGTACCTCCGCGGATACTTCGTCTTCGCGCTGGTGGTGTACTTCAACTGGGCTGTCAAAACCATCAATACCATCTGCGGGTATTTGGGAATCAAATGCCTAACGATCCCCTACCAAGAAGAAATCGTCAGAGTCAAAAATACTTGAAAGCTTTAAGAGATGAGGTAGAGCCGGTGGGTATCAGACAGCGGGAGTCGGTGGAAAGGTTGCATATAGTCTCTTAATTCAACATCATAGCCATTGCTTTTTCACATGCATCATTCTCAGCGAACCCTTTTTAACGATCGAAAACGGTTTCAAAAAAAAAAATCACAGGAGACAGAAAATTGGGGGGTTTAATAGGTATTCAAGAAATGTGGGTATTGAGCATATGACGTTTTCCCTTTTTCCCTTTCAATTGTTACGCAAGTATTTCAACCATACGTTTTTCTTCTTCTTTAAAGTAATAAAAGCAAGTTTGTATGTATGTGTATATACTTTCATAACCCATCTTCTTTCCCAGTCACAAAAATTCTATATTACAGAGAAAAAGACATTAAAAACTCACAATCAGATGCGTAAAAACTAAACATGAACAAAAAAGCACACCTTTTTCCATCCCCAAGTTCTCATCAATTACCGTTATAACTTTGTAACCCTTTTTTTATATAAAAGTATCCGCAGAGGGGTAGTTGGTATCATGATGCATCGCCAAGGTCATTAATCAGAAAATAAAAAAAAGAGAGAAAATGGAACCGTCAAGGGAAGCAAACGGGGGGGAGAATGATATACACGCAAGGCTAGAAAGCTCCCAATGACGAGCAAGCTTTCCTTCCAAAAAAAAAAAAGGTAATAAGAACAAAAGTAGTAGCCTCAAGCCAAAAAGTCCCAAGTATTTTGTAAGAAAAAAAGGACAAAAAGAAAAACTTGCTGTAATACAATTGTACAAAAGGATATCTCGAATTCCCAAGATCCGACGATGAGACCCGTACATCTATACACCAGAAAGGAAGAAACTAGAAAAAGAGAACAAAAAGCTGCCGTCGTTCAACTTTACAATACCCTGGTCCCGGAGCCGCCGGGCCTCACCGAGGGGACATCTTCGTAAGACTCCCCGCTGTCGACTTCATCGTCGCTATCTTCCCCTATGACGTGATGCTTCTCATCCTCATCATCATCGTCTGCAAACGCTCTTCCGCCCCCAATGTCTTCCTCATCGCTCTCGCCAAATGCATCATACAAGTCCCTACCCCTTTGGCTCCTTCTGGTACGTCTGTTGCTACCAGTAAGGCCCTCCGCAGCTTCGTCGTCACCCTCACCAGCGAGTCTGGCAAATTCGTAGTCATCCATAGCACCTTTGTTGGCCTGTCGCTTCTTCCGTTGCCAAAACAGGAACCCTCCGAGCGCGCACCCAAAGACGAGGATGAATCCAATCGCACCGTAAATCCATGCTTGTGTGGCTGCACTAACGCCAAACGTTGGGAAGAACGATGGGATGAATCCAGCCCTCTCGGGTTCAGCAGTAGACGTTGCTGTGTCAGTAGCACCGGCTGAATCTGTGGCTCCAGCAGCAGTCGCCGTGGTGCTGGCACTGTCGCTGGCACTGGTAGCTTGCGTCGTCGGGGAGGATTCAACCGTTCCGGTCGAAGTCTTGGACTTGACCGGCCTCTCCGGGTGACCCGATGGGTTGCCGGAAGCAGAGGCCTTGCTCGTGGCGGTAACACTTGTTGTTACCCCACCGACTGTGCTAGTTGAGTGGACGGCCTTGGATGGATCATTCTCGTCGTCGTCATCACCGGGAAGTGGGTGTAGCTTCTGCTTTTTGCCGTCAATAGATTCTCCCCAGAGGTTCAGTCTCCACCAATTGAGCGATCCCCTGTTTTCGGGATGAACGGTGTCTTTTACAATAATAGTCCATTTTCCGATGCCGCTCTCGCCCCTATCGTGTTGTTAGTAACGTGAGAGTACCTTCGCGGTTTTGTTATCAGGCTTACCAATGCTTCACGGTCATAAAGGTCCACTCTTTGTATCCCTCGGTGCTTGAGTCCTTGGGACGCTGGACAGCGATTCTCGATACCAGGCCATTAGGACTAATAAGATCGACATCTAGATCTCCACGGCGAGTATGGTTGAGGTCCATCGTAACAGTAACATGCTCCAATCTTTCAAGATTGGCATTTTCCAATTGCTCTTTCGTAATTTCAATCGTTGAAGAAAGTCCTTTAGCTCCGTCGGGAATAGCCTTGTCGACATGAAGCATGGCCGAATGGAACCACGCCTGGGGCTTGACGAGTTTCCAATTTCTGGCTGCTTCCACCAATTTAACTGCATCGATTTTGCCGTATCCGTACTTATGGTTAAACTTCTTGCCGATGGTAGTTTTCTCCCAATCACCGTCTTCATCGTTGACGGGGACCGCAGCTTCAACACAAAGATACTGCATGTCTCGCCACGTCAAGTCGGGGCGAACGGAAACGACAAGGGCGAAAATACCAGCAGCAAGAGGGGCAGCAGCAGAGGTACCACCGTGCATGGTGTAGCAACTGTTGACACCGACATCTGTGGTATGAATGGCGTCTGTACCAGAACCACTGCTGTATGTAACCACGAGATTGGCGGAACATTCCTCAGAGTAATAGGGGTGGGCACCGGCACGATCGATCGCGCCGACGGTGATGCTGTAAATGCTATTTGTATAGCCGTCGAAATTACAATTGTCGCCATTGGCAGCACCGTTACCGGATGCGAAGACGAAGATTGAACCTTTGCCGTCGCGACCCTTTTGAACACCCTGCTGGATAGCTTTCTTAATAAGAATTCCAGGGGCGTCCATGGCGATGCCATCATCTGGCGGACCCCAACTGCAAGAGTAGATGTTATTTTTTTCGTAGGCGTAGTTGAGTGCGACAGCTTCATCGGCATCGCTGATAGATTTGGAGAGAATCCGAATACCAGCGACCTTCGCTTTGTATGCAACTCCAACACCACACACATCATTCCTGGCCGCTGCTACCTCACCGGCACATCTTGTTCCGTGCCTGTCGTCTGAAAGGCGAGGTAATGGATCCGGACCGGGATCATTGAAATCCCATGACCCTTCCTTGAACTGTTTGGAGCGTTAGAATGGATTTAAACAACAGTATCCCTATCATTCTCATGCTTACATAGTTCTCAGCAAGGTCATGACTCTTAAAGTCGAGACCATCATCGACAATGGCGACGGTAGCGTTTTCACCGAAGACTCCTAAGGTAAATGTAAGCAACCCGGTGCGTTATGTCAATGCATTGAAGGGATCATAACATACCATCAAGCCATAGCTTTCCAACGTTGACATCGTGGGTGATTTCTCTTGTATTAATCTTTGATTCAAGTTAGCAACAGATATGCGTAATATTATAGAAAATGGGCTTACTAAATGCCACTGGTCCTTGAAAATAGGATCGTTGATCTTTAAAGTGTCCACAAGAGTCGTAAAAAGGCCCTTGACACCGCTCGGGTCATTCGCATCGAACTTGTTCTCCGAAGCACCGCCTACATTTTCGGCAGCCGAACCGGACCCGGACCCCTCTTCGTGGGAATCCCGCGGGTCATACTTTGGTGGGATACGTTTCACCAGCCTCTTCAACTTCTGTTTCTCCGAGTAACGGACGGCACGCGTGAGATCCGCTTCTTCAGCAGAGAGGTCATCGCGTTTTCGCAGTCGCAGCCTTTGAAGCTGCACCTCAACGACATCCTCGTCTCGTTTACGGATTCGGAAGAGGTGGTGGTCATCAAGCTTGCCGATTGGTTCGACGTACTCGAGACCTAGGCGTTTGGCGATATCATGGGGAGATGAGGTTGACCGTAAATGGAGGGCATAATAGTCGTAGGCGTCGTAATCGCGAGGCGTGAAATGGGCAAGTGTCGGGTGGACAAGGGTCGAAGCTTGAGCCGCCACATAGAGCATCCATGGAAGGGACTTCATGGTCGGTCGCAGATGTCAAGCCAGCCTGTATGTGGGACAAGAGGGTCGATAAAGCCGGCCGAGATGAATTGGGAGAGGACGGTGGTTGGTTGGTTTGGGGGAAGTGGCCTTGATGTTCGGTGATAGCCCACCATGCGTTGCCCGTTGATGATCCTCCAACACGACTTTGTCTCTATTCTAAAGATACGCACCGCACTGAGCACGTTGAGGTTGTTGATATCGATATATATACTTAAAGTAAGTATATAAAGCAGGTGGATAATAACAATATGTATGCAACTGCAGAGTCAAAGGGGAGCGAGGGATCGTATTCGTATCATCGATAATGTCCGATTGACAGATGGGAAGTTGCAGACGACGCTTTTGCTTAAAGGTTACGTTGCTTGTCTCCTGAGCTTGGGCTTGCAATGGGACCTTGCCAGATTTGGGCACAGATTTCAGAAATTCGCCGCCGGTTTCACAAATCCGGCTGGCCAATAGAGCGCCGAGTACTTGCTTGCTTAGGCTTAAAATACAATACACACACGACCGTCTGGCCTCAGCGGCAGTGCACGAGGGACATGCCCGTACCAGGAACCACATAGAACATAGGTACTATCTATAACAACATGGACATAGACGTTATATGTTATGATCGATGCTGATATCTGTACTGCGCTTGCGCCGACTGTTGATGTTGGAACTTGACACTGTGTACTCAATTCATCACCCGATGAAAAACTAGAAAACTCTTCAAATGCTGACATGATATATTATCGGACAGCTACCCGCCCCGGTCAAGGGTTCCATTGTGATTATTACCATCGTCAAGGGCAAGGAATATTCGAATACGACTAATCAATTGCAACCACAGTCAATGGTATTGTATGGTTTATAGTTTATCCCTTCGGCCTGTGTACCGACCTACCTTTCCGAGAGCTCTGAGCTTGTCAGCTTATAAGCTAAGAAGCTTGCTGATACGTTGCATTTTGCTCAACCAACACACCTCTGATTCCCCCCCGAAACTTGAGGCTTTGAAGTCGAAAAAGCACAGCGAGTTTGGCTCCTGAAAGATCAAACGCTGATATTCCGGCTAAATGTAATTTTCTGATACCGATAATTGGGGCATGTAAGTTGGAACACCGCTTTTCGGTGTTCGTGTCAGGAGGCTGGCGTTTCTTCCTTTCTCTGGACATACCCTTCAATGCTGTGGGTTGCACTTCTTACTGGAAAAGTGCCTTCCGCATTGGAGCAATCCAAATCGGTTATCATGTGTATTCTGCGCTGAATGCAAACACGCCGATGACGAACACGAATTAAGTTGAGTTATCGAGTCAATACTGCGGTCCGCTGCCGAAATTTTGACTTTCAAAGGTGAAATAATAATCGGTCCGTGCTTTCTATCGAGGGTTAGCTGGATCTGATAGGTGCAGCAAACCCTAGAAGCACTCTCGTGATGTCAGTGGAATGAGGGCTTGCAACTTGTCGATATATAAGTATGCAGCCCAAAGTAGAGAGAGTGCGTGAATGAATATATATAAGCCATAGTATACTAGTACTCTGCCGCACCGTCCGTATAGACCGCTATGAATCCCTAGAAGCCCCAGTCTATCAACAGGCACACTTGCATGTTCATTCACACCAATCACGAGCCTATTTCCCCAGAAACGCCTTTTTTTTTTTCATTCAACCTGTCTTGTCACACCTACCTATCGTACCCCGTACATAAATGTTTGCCGACGGATTTGAAAGTTCGTGAAAGTGGACCCCTGCTCCCGCTTTCCGAGAAAAATCATGCACCATGGCAAACACCGCCCATTTATCGACAACGGAAACAAGCGTAGATGTCATCTGCCGCGGCCTTCGACTATTCCGCGTGACAAGACTCGGCTTGCACCCTCCAGCTGGACCTGATGATGATGGCTAGACGAAATGCAAGTTGGAGATGTGTGGCAGGTGGCTGTACGACCAGGTCCTAAATTTGTCATGAGGGTGGATCCGAATCGAATGTATGTACCTCCATGTTCGCTCCCTCAGGTTGACGGAGATAATGGGACAATGCAAACTGTTGAGATATACCAAGCATCATAGTGCGAGAGCTTACGTGGTTTCAGGACTGAACTGATAATAAACTGATGTGATATGCAGTAAGAGCGATTCGATAGAAAAAAACTTTTCATCCTTTCCCTTGTGGATCCAACAGTGAGCTGGTTGAGATTTCCAGCCTCAGACCGAGTTTGCCGGCGGACAAGACTTTTAAGTCCTGGGTAACTACCTAGATAGACATCACCATGCATGGTTTGTCAAGACCGAACGATTGGCTGCAGGCCGTGCGCCCCTTCCAGCCATGGACTTCTTTTTCGTCCTTTGCACTCGAGCTCGAACAGATGCGCAATCTAAAACAAATCGAGCAATTGTGAACCGCGATCCAAACTAGTTGAGCACTCTTTGTCAACCGAATACCGAACCAATCCCAGACGAAGGAAATCAAGGAATCTGCTGTCGAGTGGAACTAAGGCAGACCGGGACGTCGACGTAACGACGGTGCATATCTCACCTGGTCTCGGAGCAAGGGCAGCTGCTCCTTTAGCCTTCCTCAGCTTTGGATCGGGCGTTTTTTTTTTATTTTTTCTTTTCAGTGTTTTATTTTTTTTGGAGGCCAGTCGAGCTCGAGGTTGAATCGAGCGAGGTTGAATGAGATTGAAATAGAGAATGGATCCCGAATCGAGCGTGAACCCGTCCCCTCCCAGAAACCAGCGTCAGCTTCATCACATCCGCATTCCCCAACGTGACGCGAGCATTGGAGGAGCCTCTTCATCGTCTCCATCAACATCCCCTCGGACGAATTCCCATCCGCATTCCCAGCACCGGCGCCATCACTCATCTGTGACTGCGACTGCGACGGAAAACAGTCCGCCAGCGTTACGTGTGCGAAAAGGGAAAGGTCGCGTTGTTTCTGACCCAACGCCAGCACCAGCGCCAGCACCAGCAGCACTACCAACCTCCCCGGTGGCAGCGGTAGCAGCAGCAGCAGCGGCCTACCGAGAAGCGACAACTGCCAAGCAGCGCAGTTCCAGCGCGAAGCAGCCCAACATCGAGCCGCGTAGAAGCTCCCTGAACGCTTCCAAACCAGTATTCACCAGGTATGCATCGCATTGCAGCTCCCAATTAATCAATCCCTTGCTTTGGTATAAAATTCCTCATGCTTTTTTTTGAAAAAAATTTAGTTTATTTAGTATAATTTCCTTGCATTCTCCTATTGCATCTGCGTATAATTATATTCCCTGCTCGCTGGTTGGTCGATGCTCTCGCTGACATCATAGCTCATCTGCACAGAGCCGACGATCGAGGTCCCCTGCAGAAACTCCAGCTCGAACTTCAACGGATTGGTAAAGAAGAAGGCCTGATCGGTCCAGAATCTGCTTCAAACAGCGCCGGAGTCACACGAACTCTCTCCAGAAAGCAAGCTCAGCGCCTTTTGCGAAGCACCGAGATCCCTTCCAAGCAGACTGCGATCGCGCACCCCGACTCGCCCACTGCAACTGAGGCTTCTCCACCGTCAGCCTTCAAGCAAACCCACGTAGGACGATCGGCTTCCCTATCTACACCGTCTCAACCGCCAGAGGACAAGCGTCGCTATTCTGCATCATTCGCCGAACGAGCTCGACAAGAAAAGGAACAAGGAACCATCAGAAAGCCTCGTGAACCAGTTGGATTTTCAGTCATGGATACTCTACCTCCTCCACCCACTGGTCATTCGGGAGGGACTCGTACCCCCGTATCGGCCAGGAGCATCAATGCGCGATCGATAAACGGAGAGCCATCAAGAATCGAGCCAAAGGTCGTCGATCGCCACAAGGGACGGTTCCACCTTCACCACCACAAGAAGGAAGGTGAACTTCCCTTACCACATAGAGAAGGAATGTATTTAGACGTCGGGGAGGAGCCACGATGGCCCTCCACCTGCGCCCATCTTTGTCTCCCAGATCTCGAGTTAGTTGATGAGGGACCTGACGTCCCTGCCGTGCCTAGTAAGTTTAGCTTCCCCCGTACAACCAGTGAACCGGTTTAACCCAGCCGTCCTATAGTATCTGCTGGGTTTGTTCCACCCCTCAAAGTCAGATGTGGACCTTTGCTTCGCTATACCGGCCTTCGACAGGAAGATGGGCTCGAGATCTGGCGCGGTTCAATTCTTATCGTTACCAAGGACGACGAGTCGACCTACGAGCCTGTCCCGTTCATACGTCTGTTTGGACAGGGTGGTGAAATACCGAGTGCTGCAGCACCTTCCGACGAAGGTGCAGAAATTCCAACAATCAACGCCGTCGGAGAAACCCAGGAAGTTCGCCGTGCCTCTACCGTCTCGAGTGCGAGTGCATTTTCCGCCTCAGACCTGAACAGAACAGGCGACGAAGAGCTACCCCCATCCCTCCGTTACAACTTCGGACCAGCGAAAAATCCACCAAAACCTGGTGGCAGCGGTCGTTTTAGAAAGGACGGCGAAAGGCAGGGCAAAGCAAAGGATTTCCCAGCTGAGAAAATCCACGCCGAGAAAGGCGTGACATTTTGGCGATTCAATCTCGAGATTGAACTAGGCGCCGAAGAGCAACGGATCGCATATCGGATAAACAATGGAGGATTGCTCGCATTCTATGTACCTGGTGCAAATGAAACCATGAACATCATGTTCCACAGTTGCAATGGGTTTAGTATGGCCGTAGATCCGAACAAATTCTGCGGGCCGGACCCGCTGTGGCGAGATGTTCTACGAAACCATTACAAGAAGCCATTCCACGTCATGCTCGGTGGGGGTGACCAGCTCTACAATGACTGCGTTTCGGTGCAATCACCCAAGTTCAAGGACTGGCTTGCGATAAAGGACCAGAACGTCAAGGACAACACCCCGTTCGACCAGGAATTCCGAGAAGAGCTGGAGACATTCTACTTGAACCGTTACTGTCTGTGGTTCTCTCAAGGCCTGTTCGGTATCACAAGTAGTACGATTCCTTCGGCGAACTGCTACGATGACCACGATATCATTGACGGGTTTGGGTCGTACCCGGAGGCATTCAACGCCTGCCCGGTGTTCGCCGGTCTGGGTACCGTGGCGTTCAAATATTACCTACTGTTCCAGCATCACACGACACTCACGGAAGGTGAACCGGCGGAGCCAAGTTGGGTTCTCGGTGCCCAACCGGGGCCATATATTCAGGAACCGTCGCGAAGTACTTTCATGTTCCTCGGTCGTAGGGTGGCTTTCATGGCCCTCGACTGTCGAACAGAGCGTACTCGTGACCTTCTGTTGACCAACGAAACCTACACCCGTATTTTCCAAAGGCTGGAGCAGGAGATCATACCAGGACAAACCAAGCATCTCATCATCCTGTTGGGAGTGCCAATTGCCTACCCAAGATTGGTTTGGCTGGAAAATATCCTTACTTCCTCGTTGATGGATCCGATCAAGTATTTTGCTAGCAAACGACACGATGGAACATTAAATGGTTTCCTCAATAAGTTTGATGGTGGTGTAGAGTTACTTGATGGTTCGTTTTCATCTATTTTCAGTTCAATTGCTTTGTGGATATGGAACTAACAGATATGCAGATATGATGGATCATTGGACCGCGCGCGGCCACAAGCGCGAAAGAAATTGGTTGATTTTGGAGCTCCAGAAGTTGGCTGCGGCCAAAGACTGCCGAGTGACATTCCTAGGGTAAGAAATCGAACGATTATGACTAATCGACATACATTATGCTAATTGTTTTTCTAGCGGCGATGTTCACTTGGGCACATTTGGGCATTTCATCTCTAGGTCGGGATTGAAAATCCCCAAGGTTAACGACTTCAGATATATGGTGAACGTCGTTTCGTCCGCTATCGTCAATACTGTAAGGTTCTCCTCATTCCCTCCATCTTTACACATAAAGCTAACAACATCAAAAACAAAGCCTCCGCCAAACGCACTAGCCGACCTCCTCAACAAGAGGAACAAAATCCACAAACTCCAACGGGATACTCACGAGGAACAAATCAAGATCTTTTTCACGGATCCGAAGGGCAAGAAACGCAACAATAATACTACCCTACCAGCCAGAAACTACTGCCGCATCAGCGAAAATCATACCGGCAGCCACGTTGGCGAGTACACCGATATTACCAAACCCCTCGAGGCGGAAAAGGAAACAAACATCGACTTCAGGGGCGGTCTTGACCTAGTTATCAACTTCGAAGTCGACCAGACCGATCCGCACGGACATACCAAGGCGTACGGATTTACGACCCCGGTTCTGCAGAAGCGTGCGGAGTAGGAGCCCGCGCTTCTGAGTTCTAGAACAACGGGGTTGAACTTCCTTAAAAAGGTCCGGACTTTCTTTTCTAAGAAGAAGAAGAAGAGTGACCCGGCGAAGAGAAATCGGATCCGGCGTAAGAAATCAAGGCCAAAGAAGGAGGCTGCTCCCCCTCTCGAAGCCGGAGCGAACTCTAACGGCCAATCTGGGTAAATCATATAAATAAATACTCAATGCACAAGCGGAAGGGAGAGAAGGAAGTACCTATATATCACCATTACCCCCTCCCATTCGCTTGCTAGTTTCCCTCCACAAATACCTAAATACCTATTTCCCCTCCTCTTCATCACCATCCTTTATTAATGAATTTTGCTTTTCCCACTCACGAACAAAAACGACGTATATGAAGCCTTCTTTCTGTCTTTTTCTATTAATTGCTGGAACGAAAAACAAAACGAAACACTATTGTGCGCTTTTTCCATTTTGGTTCTTTTTATCATTATCATTATAATACGCACCATTGTAATTAGCCGTGCTGTTGCTTCTATTCTTCTGTTCCTTCACAATTAGTGTACACGATAATGAATTACATGACGACCGCTGCTATCTTTTTAACATGGCTGATTTTCATATGAGTTATACCTCCTATCACCCTAAGAAGAACTTTTAGGGGGTAGAGAAAATGCTTACAGTAAAGACGAGAGAAGGAGATATAAGTTGTACGCGCACCGAGAAGGTATATAGAACGAGACCGGGCAAAGCCAGAAATCCAATTACAAATCTATGAAACCCAGGTTATCAAGAAACAATAAAAGACCATGCATGCTACATTACACACAACAGCGCTTGTCCGCTAAAATTTAAATATATATAGTAAAACATTTATTTCAAAACATAAGAGGGAGAGAAAAGGGAAACGGTAAGGAAAGGGGAAAACATCCGGGCATCTTTCATTTGCATATTCAACAAAACGACATATATTACCGTGAAAAGAATATATGTAAGGTAGGTATATAATACTCATCTAACCTGCGGTAACTTCCACGTCCGCCACGCGGCCACAATACTCCCAAGACCACCGATCAACATCGTAACCGCAATAGCATTAACCCCCTTCTTCGGCTCCTGCGGTACTTGCTCCCCACCGCCCTCAGCAAGCTCCGGGCTCTTCCCGGGCTCCAAGATGGCAAATACAACAAAACTGACAAAACTCCCCACGAACTGCGGCAGCGTGATGAATAGATTCAGTATACCGAGGTATATCCCCGCCAACTCCCCCGTCGACGAATTCTGCCCTTCCTCCGTTTGCAACTCCGGTGTTTGTACGATGTGAAGCGTGGGGGACATGTTACCATCGTCATCGCTATTTCTACTACTACCGCCGCCGGGGCTCCGCGGTGGGATTCGTAGATTTAGGTTACCGCCGGATTCTATATCCGATCGACGAGGGGTGTGGGTATTGCTACCCCGGCGACTGCTGGTATGGCCGATATCGAGTTCGTTGTTATCTTCCTCGTCGGAGCTGGGGGTGTCGCTTTCCTTATTGAGCCGTTGTCGTTCTTCGTGGTCTGCGTCTGCTTCTTCTTCTGCTAGTTGCTGGAGACGGTTGTATACCTCGCCCGACTGGCTCATCAATCTATCCGCATCGGAACCGTGGCTGATGCGGTTTATTTCCTCGCCCAGCATGGCGAAGGGTGCCCAGCAGGTTATCGCCCATGGTCTAGAAAGTCAGTTCTCCGTAATTAAAGTATGAAATGGGGTATGTAATGCACCTACATCCCGCATAAAACCACCAGCACCGTAGCGAACTTCAAAGAATCCGCAAAAATAGCCAAAGACATCGCAACGGCAAAAATAACATGCGAGACCATCCATGCCATCGTGAGCGATGGTTTAAACGGTTGAATCGCCTTCAGTACCCTCGTTATAACCGCGATCTTTGGCGGTCGTCGTTTATGCTCCGTATCCGATGGTGGGGATTTCACCAACCAGGGGAGGGTGATCGATCCCAACAATGATACGATGGCGAATAAAACTAGCGCCATGCTTCCGACTCGTGCTATATCCGCTACGGCGTCTTTAGGTCGGCCGTCATCTTCCTTTGGTTGTTTCGTTTGGTCGTATCGTTGGTAGACTTCGCCGACCCAGGTGCTGGAGAAGAAGAGGAAGGGGAACCAACCGAGCCAGGCGAAGTATTGGATGAAGCATATCGCACGGATGCGGTTGGGAAGGCTGAAGAGGGTTTGGTAGATCACGACGAAGATGTGGAATACCCCTTCCTTGGTATCGGATTCTCTGGGTACCCGATAATTAGCAGGTGAGCTATCTCATGATATTAACTGGAGAAAAACCAACCTTCTTGATAGCAATACCCTCTCAGTGACAGCCCACGATGTGAGCCCGACGGTTCCAGCAAGGATGGCAGAGGCGATTAGACAAAGCTTCTTGAACTGGGTATTTCCGAGGAACCAGTGTCCGAATATACCGACCAAATCTATGGAACCACTTCACGGCCCATTAGTCCCCAACCTTCATATACAAAAGCACCTCTGTCATGATGTAGAAGTATACTCACGCAAGATAACTGATCACATTGCCAGCAGCAATCATTCGACTCGCTAGTAATGAACTTTCGTGAGCACAACTCTCCCTCGTAACTTCGTCCTCTCTCGAAGGATTTCGTAGAATGCCATACCCCAAGCGCTCCCTTGCTGCTGCCGCCGTATCGATAACGTATCCACTATAATCGCCCTACAGCTCGCCTGTACTAAATCCATTTCATCTCAGTCTCGTTCTTTATAAAACACAATCACACCCAAACAAATCTAGAAGAGAAACCCCAGTGGGCACTTACCAGCATTAACCGCAAAATCAAGCACGTAAATCGACAATACCGCCACAACCACCGTCGCATTTTTATGCTAAATCCCACATATCAGCCCTCAAGCCCCATCATCCCAAAGCACAGAATAAACCCACCCGATCCTCATCATCCCTCACAAACAACCCCACGATCTCCGACGTCCACCCCAAAACCAACAGACTCAAAAACACCATAGCCGTCCCCGCGATCATGAACGGTCTCCGACGGCCCCACTTCAGCCGCGATCTATCTGCCATAGCCCCCACTATAGGCTGGGTAATCAACCCCGACAACGGTCCAGCGATCCATACCAGCGACGTTTTACTTTTCGAAACCCCGAGGGAGAGTAGATACGGCGTACAATCTATATTTCCATCAATTCGTAGATTGGAAGGAGGGTTTGTTGGTTAGTCGTGAGTGTTATGACGTAGCTTGTAGGTAAAAACCTCGAGTTTTCGCAGGTCCGTGGGTAGAGATAAGGAAGTCTCGAGAGAAAGGAAAAACATACAAGCCATTTCAATTCCCCATGTAAACCTATCATCACGAACATAAAACATCAGCATCACACCTCTAATAGTAATATATCGAATGGTCGTTCGGACATACTGCACTCCCGCCAAACAGACCGTCAGCAGCGCCATGCGCGCAGCGTTGCTCGACCCGCGTATCGACGGCGTTCCCACCCATGTTGCTGAGGCCATTAAAGCTCATCCAGTCCAAAAATCCGAATGGAACGGAAAGGAAAGGAAAGGAAAAGGAGAACCGGTAAACGCTGTGTCGGCCGGGGGTGAATCCAGTCCGTATATACAACAAGAAAGAAGTCGAATGTTGAACCCTCACGCGCGAGTGAGGTTTTTATGGTAATACAGTTTAATTGAAAAAGGGAGCTTGCTTGGAAGGTTATCCGGTTGATATCAAAGAAGATTAAACAGGCCGTTTCCTTTCGGGACGGAAGAGGCCACCACCATCGAAAATGTTGAGCGAACCGGGCAGCGCGGGCAGCGGAAGCAGGTTGACCCACCGGCCAGCCCTTTTTCCTTTTTCCTTATGTCATTTTACCCACCGCGAACGAGCTTCAGGGGACCAAGCTCCAACGACAAGACAGCTTTTCTTGCTTTAACAGGTATCTGGCGTGTGCTTCCGCATGCAATGCTTGTTCGTTCGGCCAAGCGAAACTCGATCTGCTTGTTTTTCCATATTTAGCGGGCTGCGCTGACCCCCAACAATAGTCTGGGGGTGTGCAAGGTCGCAAGCTCATCTGCCTTGGATATGTGCACGGTACATATATAATCTCTATCTGCACAGTACCTTACTTGGTACCGAGATTCGCGGTCGGATTACGGGGTTTGTACTACGTGGGCGTCGCTCCTTGCATTCACCTGGAGCCTATTGGGGAGTCCCCTTCAGGGGGGACGAATGGGGTATTTGGTTCAAGTTTAGCTCATTTATTGGATTGTCGTTTGCATTCGATAAGATATAAATCAAGATTCAGTAAACAGGCAGAGAAAAAAAAAAGAGAGAACTTGGAGCCTAGTAATAAGAAACAGCTGTTGTAAAGGAAAAATAAATAAAACAATCGGCATCGCCTTGATGCGAGGGAGAATCGACATACAAGAACCGGCGGCCTTTCTCGCTATTTCTTGTTCAAGCGCTCTTCCCTTTTCCCCCCCGATAGTAAGTAAATAAAATAGAACCATACTTTTCGTAGAATAAAACACTCGATGTAGAGAATCCTGTGGTGAATACCCCATATCTTTATCTCATGGCAGGCCCGACAGGTGCCGTACACAAGCAGTTATTTTTCTCCATTTCATATATTAGTTGGGAATTGTAGTCAGTCCTCAAGATGGAGAAGGAAGGAACCAGCCTAGAGCTTGTGTGGGAGCTCGGTACTCTGAACTGGCCATTGGTATCCAACTTGATCGTTGAATTTGTAGCCATAGGATGAGGTGAAGTCATCCAAGACTGGTGGTCCACGGGAGCCTATGCGCATCAAGAAACATTAGCATCAACGGAAAACTCGAGATGGATAAAAGATAGTTTTCTTACCGTATGGGTATGACATGGGGAGAATTTCAGGATTCTCATCCAAGTAGTGTAGAAGGGGTGAGAATATTCTCCAGCTAGCATCGAGCTCATCGTCACGAACGAAGTTGGAGTGGTCACCCTTGATAGCATCAAGGATGAGAGACTCGTATGCCTCTGGGATCTTCAAGTCGCTGAAGCGACGCTTGTAGGTAAGGTCCAAGTCTGTTAGGACTGTCTGGGTGCTTAGGCCCGGCAACTTGGAGTTCATCTTGATATAGACGGCTTCGTCGGGTTGGACTCGGATAACAAGCTCGTTACGGGGAATGTCCTTAAAAATACCGCTGGTGACATCCTTGAACTGGATGCGAATCTCAGCTTTCTGCTCATTGAGGGCTATCATTCCAAAGTTTATCAGTATTTTCCACCCATTAAAGTTATTTGGGGCCGGCTATAACTCACCCTTTCCGGCCTTCAGGATGAAGGGAACTCCATCCCATCTCTCGTTCTTAATGAACATGGCGACAGCGCAGAAAGTTGGGCACCTGCTCCCCTTAGGAACGGTATCGTCGTCCGAATAAGCAGGCTTGGTGCCATCCTCGGACTTGCCGTACTGGCCAATGATGACGTTTTCGGCGGCAATCTGTGGCATGGCTCGAAGAACACGGACCTTCTCATCTCGGATATCTTCAGCAGAGAACGAGAGTGGGCGCTCCATGGCAATGATGGTCAAAAGTTGGATCAAGTCTATAGCCATTCGGTTAGGATAAAAAGTTGCATGGTATCCGCATTGTTGCAATCCATCACTTACGATTCTGCATGACATCACGGATAATACCGAACTCGTCGAAATAACCTCCACGGCCTTCGGTACCGAACGGCTCTTTGAATGTAATCTACTCCATGCTTTGTTATTTCCCACTCTCTAAGCGCTTGCGGTACAAAGGTTCTTACCTGGACATTGCTAATGTGATGTCTGTTCCAGGTGGCTCCAAAGAACTCATTACCGAACCTGAGAATCAACAGATTCTTGACCATTTCCTTTCCAAGATAATGATCAATACGGTAGATTTCTTCCTCTGTCCAGTCTGGCTCGAGGGCCTTTTGCAGCTTGCGGGAGCTTTCTAGATCTTTTCCGAATGGTTTTTCAACCTGGTTTAGAAGTTAGATCAGGTTGCCCTAATATCGTGAACTCTGTCGAGTTTATGCAACGGGAGGAATGTTTTTCTTACAATTAATCTAACAATACCATTCTTTGGGTAATTGTTCTTTTTTAAGTGCTGAGAAACGCTGATGAAGACGCTAGGAGGCAAGGCCATGTAGAAGATGCGGTGATTGTTTGGTCGACCTTCCTCAATCTTTCGAAGTGTGTTCTCGAGACCCTGGAAAGATTCGTCCTGGTCATACTGGCCAGAAACATAGACACACTTCTCCAGGAACGTTACGAGCTGTTCCTCGATGGGCTTGGTAGGAGTCTTGATGTTGGACTTGACTCGCTTGAGGAATTCCTCATGGTCCATCTTCGTTCGGGCATAACCAACGATCTTGCAGTCTTTCGGGAGATAGTTGTTTCGGTGCTACACAAGATATATTAGTTATTGGTTACTGCTCGGTATATAATTTTAAATCATAAAGGGTAAAATGTGAAGCTTACCAGGCCGAAGAGAGCTGGGAACTATCATTTTGGCGCATCCTATTAGCTGAAGTCTCAAATAATACCTGTACCCACAGGCACTTGTCTATCGCATTATAGATGAACCTACGGTCTTCTTCTTAGCAAGATCACCGGAGGCACCCAAGACGACAATGGTGGTATGCTCCTTGAGCTCCTGGGAGCTGTAACCATTCCGAACATCAGAATTATAGACGTTAGCCAAAACGTTCAACCTTTTCATATATGCACTGCATAAGAAGAAAAAAAGCGGCAAGCAAGAAAGCAACTCAACGTGTCGACATCACCAAAAAAAATTAACACTCGGTTCCACCAACAGGTATCAGCGACAGCCGCAGCAGCGACGACAACATGACCTCATATTACCAACCACAGCCGGAAAAACTCTAGCCGCCTATAAAATTCACAAATCGCGAAACAAAAGAACTGGTGAAGAATCTAGGTAAGCGGCTTACCCGGTGTCGCCTGCGCCGGCTGGGATAACTGATGCTGACATGGCTATTTTGGGTGTGACGGACGGATGTTAGAAAACGTTCGCTCGATGGTTTGTGAAGCTGAGCACAGTGGTGCAGGCGTCTCTGATCGAACTCGCGTAGCTTCCTGCGAGAAGTGCGTTGATACCCCACTACCTGGTAACCAGCAGCCGGTAACCAGGTGACAAGCTAAGCTTAGCTAACAGATTCGGATTTGGCGGAAGAGCCTTGGAGATGGAGAACTGGCAGAGCAATTGGACCTGAGAATTCGAACCGTCAGAGGAGAAGCTGGAAAGAAAAGGGAGAAGGCGATGATGATGAGAGAGGGGGAGAAACGGAGAAATATATTTTAGGCGGTTGGGCAATTGGCAATATTAATTGGGAATAATTTGGGGATTGGGGAAATTCTCGATGTAGCTTGCAAGCGGCCTAGGCCTGGGCTGGCTTTGGCCGCGGAGGGGCGAGTTTACTAAAGGCCCTGCCCGCTTTACCGCATACCGGATAAGCTGCCAGCCAGCTGCTGGTGGGGTTGGATTTCTGCTTGTTCAAACGGAGCCGAACCGCCACAAAGACTTCAAAGGGTTAAGGGATGCCCGCTGTGTGTAGCTTCCTTGCGGGTTAGTCGCTCCCACCGGATCTTTTGGATATATTCGATGGCGGGAATCGATGGAGCAGCAGCAGCAATACGTAAGTAATCTATATCCGTTGTGACGGAGGGAGATCTATTCGGTGGTTCGGCCTTCCATTGGGGCATTTGTTTGCGGGTTTTGCATCTTATATTAATATTGCATTTGGGCAGATAAGCTTTCGTGGTACACCCGTTATGGCCGTTCTAAGGTTAAGTTAGGTAATGTTCACTAATCCTACAAGATCCAGCTTACGAAACAGGTCTAATATCGATTCGATCAACTCTACTATGTACGACGACTTCGGGCGGAGTTGAACGGCTGCGAAAGAAAGGTGAAGTCTGACGTCGTTCTTTGGGGGACCGTGGGGACCTCATAGCTTAGGCGTATGGCCATGGGCTGCCGCTTGCAAATTACTAAGTCATTGATATTGCTGTGGATTGCCCCGCCATTCCATTCCAGGGCATTGCCTTGACCATGCAATTGCACTTAATATGGGAGTACAATACCTACTTCAAAAATTCAACGTTTCTGCAGCGACGCCGGCCCTGGACTACCGTCTGGAGGGGAGGGGGGGCGGCATCGATAGGACCAGAGCGGCTATTAGGAAGAATGATTACTCAGGGCTACTCTCTATTATTCATCGTCAGCGGTGCCAGAGAACAGGAACAAGCCCCGTTGCGCACATTGTTGGGAACTACCACCATGTTACTGCTACCGTTACTGACATTGTAGACCAAGCGACTTCCTATCCTGCGAGGGGTGCTGGGGTTTGCTTATCGATAAGGCGACTAGGATGCCACCTCCGAGGACGCACCCGTTCTTCTCCCACTTGCAAATTTACCCGGAAGACGGCCAATTACCCTGAGAACTACCACCAACAGGGACAAAAAAAAAGTGCAAGTGAAAATTTGTGCCTGGCCTGGGAGGTCAGGTTTTTATTTGATAAGATCTCTATCTCAGGCATCGATAAATATCGGACTATTAAATGGAGCTAAAAGTCTCAAGAGAGAAAAAAAACTTCACGGCGTCGGCGAATCGAACAGCTCACCTAACTTCTTGACGGATCAATCAGATTCAATGGCGTCTTGAGCTCTACATACACACTTCTTACATGGAAGGGACACGAGATCAGTCGTTTGTCTCGTAAACCAACCAGGGGACAGTCTAAGCACGGGACGTGGGTCTCAAAGAGCACTAGCACCAGTTGCGACAGGAAAGAGGGCATACGTGGGGGAGAGCTCCAGACAAACGAACGGACGGGGGATCTTGGTGAACTCGTCCGAATTTCCAATTCAAATGTGAGCAAGATGCATTGGAAAAAAACTGCAGAGACCTTAAAACCGTGCGCTGTGCTGTTCTTACATTCGAGGAAGCTGCTGTCTGTTGGCTGCTGGCTGTTGTCTTTCATGCGCGTCAGCCTGCACTTACATATTCCCCAGACAGATTGCAAGCCCTCGAACACCTTCAGGGCATTTTGATCCGTGAACATTTGGCACGCGCGCCCGATGGATGCCGTCTACGGCCTTCTATAACCTAATTCGATTGTGCAGTGCATAGAACCATGATCGTGACCGATGGTCTTTGGCCATCTCAGTGTTAGTCTGGAAGGATGGCTGACCGAGGTACGTACCGTGTGTATACCCCGATAACATGGACATGTTAATATGTATTTTATGTGTGGAGGTCAGGGAAAGCAGGCTTGTGGGCAGGCTGGGTCAGGCTTTGAATTCAATGCGAGGCAAGAACATGCACCCGCTAGTACTATACACAGTTGCTTAAGTTATGGAGCAGCTAACGCAGCTTAGCTCAATCGGTGTCCACCTGGTGATGCACCTCCAATCGAGCAATTGAGTAATATCCAAACCGTTTGTAGACAGCTACAGGAAACGAGGCCATTGCATTGGAGAAAAAAAAGGGGGGCCGATATCGTGGCGAGTGCAGCAGTGCTGTTAATAGAGCGCACCCGACGTTTGCGACTCCGTGGTCCAGATCTACCAGTTGATTGCGCAACGTTCCAATGCAATGCCACTGTACAGAGCGGGAGGGACCTGGATGTCATGTACGTGCGTATGTATGTTCAGGATGTGATTGATACCGACCTTTATATTGCTGCGGTGACAGATTGATTGATTGATATATGTGTCCTGCTGCTGCCAGGCAAGTCTGGCACTGGTCCTAGACAGGCTAGCCAGCCAGCCAGTCAGCCAGCCAGCCAGCCGGTCATGTCCATGGTCATGGTCATGGCCAGCGCTGTTCAGTGCGATCGAACTGCCAAAACGGGTACCCCTCGGTACCGATACTGATCATGTCAGCATATCGCCAATTCCAGAAAAAGTACATCTACACCAGGATACCGCCGAATACCCAGATGCGCTGGCGTGGGTGTACGGGACGGAGCGATGTTGTTCGAATTGGCCAATAAGGCAACACTTCGTGGCCTGCAGGTATTGCCTCGATGCTTTGGACGATGGCAGGTCCGGCCGCATCGTGACCCTATCACAGTTGGCGAACTCCTCAAACGATCAAGGGTCGTCCCACTCTGATTCGACTCCGCCTTGGTCTACTAGGCTCTACTGCTCCCTCTAATTCTACCCGCCATTTCCCTCTATTACCTCCATTTCGGACAATGCAATGCAATAGAATCGAGGGAACGTTTGAGTTTGGGGGTTTTCTATGTGACAATTAAATAAGTAGTGACTGCATTCCGCGTGATCATGTCTCGGTCTCGTCTCCCAATTAACTCGAATCCCTCCTCGAATGAAATCCCAAATTTCTGCCTTCAAGCTCAGGCGACTGACTGGTGACAGCTGTAAACGAAGAAGGGGAAATTGACAGCCAGCAATTATTTTATTTTTACTTATTACATCACTTCGTAGTATGTATATTCCCTAATAGAACAGGAAGCCTGGTACTCTACTCCACATTCTGCCTAGCCTGGCTTTGCTTTTGTGTATTCTATCTCTTCTCGGATAACCCCCATTCGACAACCATATAATATATATTATATACCGGGTCCGCCAGGTAAGTTACAGCCAATTCGATTGTAACTCGCCTGCTGAGGGGTTTCTTTTTAACTATAATACTTAGTGACATCCCACAGCTCCTACGGTATACTGGTATACTATCGTATGCTGGTCTATACTTATACATACATACATACATATCTATACATACATACATACATATACACTTAATTGCGCTTGCATCCCACCCCAGAGTTCTCTTCTCATTTTCCAACAAGGAGAACTCCTTCGAGCCCAACCTCTGTCGTTTATAAACTGTGTTGGTCCCCGACACCCCCCATCTTTCTTTTCCGACTAGAATTCTTCTTTGCATATCCTTATAAAGGAAGAAGAGGAAGAAGAAAGAGGAAGAAGAAGAAAAGAGGAAGAGGTCCAAGCTAGGAAGGATTAGATAGACGGACTGCTTGATCGCATAATCCGCCTCGCCGGGCTATGGCCTCGTCCACAATTCCTATTGGCATCCCATCATCTATCCATTCGCCCTTAACATCGATGCCTCAAACATCCTTTTACGATTACTCCGACTACTCTGCAATTTCCGATTCTGATCAATTTTCTCATCTGGACTTTCCTGGTCCATATCCTCCAACACCAGGCTCCATGCCATCCTCTTCATATCATAACATGTATCCATACGGAGGAGGGACATCCGGTGGAAGTCCACCAAAGCAATATGGCCCTCCAAGCCCGAAGGCTTTCAAAAGAAGCATGTCGATGTCTGCGGCTGGTCCGAATATAGACTTTGGGAATACAAGCCCACCGACTCCAGCCGCATCATCATCGGGCTCTAATGGCGGTCCTCCTCCTCTAGGTGGTGATAGGGTTTTCAGACAAATCCTATCATCTATCGCACGCATCCAAACCAACCTTTCGCAGCAGCACTTCTCAATCATGGATGTGGCCGAGAAGCAAGGGTTGATTCAAGATAAGCTTAGTCTACTTGAGCAGCAGTCGGGTCGCACAGGTGATAAGGTCGCCAGAGTTCTTGAAAATACCGACTGCATTGTAGATGATGTAAATTCCGTTATGAGAGACCGAGTCGACAGGTACGGTACAACCTTATCATTCCCCCCTCCTTGAAACAATCCAACCCCTTCCGCTCCCTTCCTCCTCCCCCAATCGATTACATTTCATGTACGAATATATGCATGAAGTACGGGGTCTGAACTGTCAACATAGTCATCCAACCGCCACCGACGATTCGATACAGGATACACTAGACGAGCAAGCCGAAAGAATAGACAAACTCATTGATGATGTCAAGGCCATAAAGCTTAGTGTCGAAACACTACAAGCAATGACAAGGGCAAACACTCGTGGGATCACTGCTTTCAAGATCGATGAGGAAGAGGAAGAGAAATCAGAAAAGTCTAGTCGACCTCCGTCGAGGTCTAAGGCCGAGGCAAAGCAGCTCATGAGCGCCGAGATCAAAGAAATCGTCAAAGCTCAAGTCCGTTCGGAAATGAAATCGCTCAAGTCAAGTCTTATGTCTGAGCTGAAGGACTTGAAGAAGATGTACAAGGCCAAGGACGAAAGGTTAGCCCCCTTCTTCATGATACATTATTGTGCTTCTTATCACTCACGCTCTTCATATTAGCAACCCGAGGTCGCCTGGTTTTACTCCCGAGGGGCTTGTCAAACTAGAAGGTTCGTACCAGCCTATCTTCCCCTCACTTATAATACACGACTCTAATTTTGTTCCTATTGTAGATGGCGAAGTCACTAAGCACCTATTAAAATACGGCTTTGACGCTGCTTGGATTAAGTCGATGACTGAATCTCAGAAGGCAAGCACTAAACCCCTCCGTCTTTCATAAAGGAATATACTTGTAGCCCTATGCATAAGTTCTAACATACTCTCTAGAAACGTATGCTTGCCGGCTACCTCGGCCAATCATACCGGGATGCATTGACAAAACCTTCAATCCAACCTGACGATGTCAGCGACCATAGTGACGACGATGGTAGCGGCTCTGATTCCGATGCCTCGTCGTGACCACCCATTTTCAGTCTTTACGCAATTTTGTTTTCGATCGAGTTTATCAACAGTGTCTTTCATTGCCACCTGCGTCTTCTTATTCTACACACACTGCATTTTGAGCAATCACGACGGCCGGCGCAATACGGTTTTTTCAGAATAATATGAAACAACAACGACAATAACGAAGCGACGTGCTCATAAGCAGATTGTATTACTACGGAAGGCACCCCGTTTTTAACTTTTGGAGTGAGCGAGATAAGGAGTAGGCGTTGTAGCGGAGAAGTGGTGTTACCGTTCGTTATTTTCTGTGCACTTAATACCTTCTTTCCCACTTTTGCGAATTTGATTTCTTCCCGTCGACTATTGAATGGTTTTCTGGGCTTGGGCTTTCGGGCTGGTCTTCTTGTTTTTAGCATGCCCTTAATTCTTTTCGTCTTGTACAGTTCCTCTACGCACTTTTATTTTATTTTGAACAAGGTAATTACTGGTTTTTGTACGGCTTTATGGGCTATAGGAGGAAATCTTCTGCAATTTTTTCTTGCTTTCTGCATGCTACTACCTATTCACTTAATCACTTTTTTTTCTTGACATTACTAGTTCCGGCGGCCGGTTCTGATGCTACGCTATAGCGAGCTAACATTCAGTACTTCCATGCATTATTACTTCACATTTTTCTACATTTTTTCTGATATCTGATCTTTTTTTCTTACTTCTCCTTAAGCTTTATTGTTCTTTTCCCTGATTTGCGCATACGAGAGCGTCGCCGTCCTACAGTGCGCGATCATCTGCTCTATAATAGTCTCGGGTCGGCTAGCTTGCCGTGAGGAATCAACCCCTCTCACATGTGAGCGCCTCGTTGACGTTGAGCAATCCCCGTGTTTCCTTACCGAATGCAAGACAGAAAGAATGAACCAACGAAAGAGGGGGTTTACTAAGAAAGAGAAAAAAAAGAACCAAGAAAGGAAGAAACAAAGTACCAAAAAAAGAACAAGAGGGGACCACGACAGACGTATCTGCTTTTATTACACCCAGTTATGGTGCGCCAGCAATTGTGTTTTATATGTATGTCTGTATGTACCTACAAGGAACGAAAGGAAAAAAAAATTACTTCATCTATCACAAGAGGAAATCACAATCTGGAAACCTGCGTCAGTTTTTTTTTTTCCTTCGCTTTGCATAATTGTTTTGTTTGATAAGGCAAGGGGTGTGTGTCTTTAAGAAACGTTGTAGGAACAGCTGTGAGATGACTTGGCCGGCATATTCGGGGATCTGGATCGGATTGGTAAGATGCCTGTCATGAGGGAGTCGAAGATGCACATGCTGGGGTTCCATGTCTGCAGAATGAGGGGTTGGGAAAAGGGAAGGCTAGGCAGCTTGACTTTTGCGTTTGCCCTGTTGCAATTTTCTGCGTTGCGGCTGTCGTTGTGGAACATTGTTTGTCGTTTTTGGAAGTTGCCTATTACGGCCAGCAGCTAGGTGTTAGGGCTCCAGCCCAGACCTATTCCAGAACGGGTTAGAGCCGCCATGCCAGCCTAATTGGAGATTCAGTGTGAATATCGGCATTTTGGCAGCGAACTTCAACTCCATCCAACAGCATCACCAAATCCATCGACAACCCCGACACCAGCCGACAAATACCCCCTCCGTCACGAATCTCCTTCGTACTAACATTATTCACAATGTCGTCCGGCAGCCCCCACAGATGTACGTATCTCGCCGCCTTTTCGGGACGATTGGAACGGGAGATGGAATGGTAGCTAACAACCTTGCTTTCTTGATAGTATACGTTAAGTAAGCAACCTTACCTCCTATGGCGACATGAGCAGTACGATGCGATGGCGGTGGAAATGGAAAAGAGAAAAAAAAAAATTACCGACGAGGAAAAACCGACGGCGGTGGATGGCATCCGGCAGACGATGATGGTGGAAGATTGTGAAAAAGAACTACAGCTAAAACTTCGACTTTTCATCGTTAGGGGAAAGCACCTGTCCTACCAGAGGGGGAAGCGCAATACCGACCCTAACACCTCTCTCATCAAGATTGGTACGACTCCGAATCCCTCGAACATGGCGAATCTCGAATGAATTTGCGGGAGAGATATAGGAGTGAATGAATGGCTAATATCTGTGTTTTATGAACGAATAGAGGGTGTTGATACCACCGAAGATGCTCAATTCTACCTCGGAAAGCGAGTAGCATATGTCTACCGCTCCAAGAAGGCCGTCCGAGGCTCTAAGATCCGTGTCATCTGGGGCAAGATCACAAGACCCCACGGCAACAATGGCGTCGTCCGATCGAAATTCAGAAACAACCTTCCTCCCAGCTCATTCGGCGCCACCCTTAGAGTGATGCTCTACCCATCCAACATCTAAATAGAAGAAGAATGGACAAGAACTTTACTAGCGATTCTGTGCTGTTAGTTTAGTTTTATCTTTTTTATTGTCATTCTTTCTTTCTATTTAGTTTCTCCAACTGTTGAATTGCACGAGCTTTTTTCCACAACCTTTTTTTTACGACTTCTTATCCGAGAACCTCCTTCTTTTACTCTTCTTCTCTTCCTTTTATCAGTAGCATCGGGTGGGCCTTTTCTACGATTGGATTCCGTTTTCTTCTTATTTTCCCGGACCAACTTTCTTCCTCATCGACTCAGTTACACGACCACCCCGGACGGAAACAGGAGAATGGCCAGATGGATGAGCTGGGAATGAAGCTATGGATACCCAATGCAGCGGAGGAGGACCAATCGAGAGCTCAAGAATACAAATGGAAAGCAAAGCAAGAAGGAGAAGAGAGGAAGGGAACAAGTTACGATAACCCAAATATCACCAACAACGTCATACGCTTTTTTTTACCTCAATTCCTCATCCTACTCCTACTCCTACTCCCACCCTTTTTTTCCACAATTACTATTATATATTGTCTCGAAATGGCGTTTGGAAAATCGATTTTACTTTTTTGTTTAATACTCCCAACCTACTCACGTCCTCTCTCACATCACAAACTCTCACAAACACCCTCCGTCTGTTTCTCCTTTCCTCCCCCCTCAAATGGAAAACGCCAGACCGTGGGGAGCAAGAAAAAAAAGATATGTTTCATCATTCTTTTTTTTTTTATCTTTTTTGCATGGAAAGGAAAAATGAGGTTTTCTTTCGATTATGTTTTTACAGTGTATAGAAATCGAAGAAGCTTTGTTTTTTTCCCCGTGAATTAGCTTGATCCGTAGTACGTGACGTAGGATTCGAATTCGTTGATATTATATGAAATGTAGCACATACGTAACTGCGGAAGCGTAGACTCCAAAAACAGCACGCGTGGGTGCATATGTGTGTGACACGATCTCGACAAGCAATATATATGCCGGTTATGCAATTAATCTATATTCCCCTACCCTAGAAACCCTATCCCCCTAGAACAAACTATTATACAAAATGCGCACACTAAAACGCCCTCCTTCTAGCCATCGGCGTCGTCGGTCTCTTCACCGCCCCCTGCTGCGTCGCCACCCGCTTGACAGCCGGATTAACCCCCGTTGACGCCCTCTTTACCGGCGCTTCCCTCGCTGCCGCTTTAGCCGCCTCAGCCTTTTGTCTATCCTCCGCAATCTTAGCTTCAATCTCCATCTTTCTATTAATCTCATTCTCCGTTACCCTCCTATCCTTCGCGGAATATCCCTTTTCTTTCACGCTGTAAAACACCCCTCCTAGCTCTGCGAGCCAATGCGGGTCCACGGCTGTAACAGTAGACATGTACTCCTTCGAAGTGAGGATGAGTTCATGGTACACCACGTAATCCGGGAGGAAACCTAACCCGTAAAGCGCAGAAGTGGGGTGTAATTGTACGGTTACGCTGGTACGAAGGTTAATGTACTCCCCGATACCCTTAACCTTCGCCGCTTGCGCAAAGTACCCGGAACAGATACACTTTCGCGCGATATCCCAATCGGTACCGCAGGTTTGTAATTCCATCTTCTGGAATTTCATGATATCGTGGAGTTGTTGTCGGATTTCTCTAGCCCGGCGGAGGGCTTTGGGATGAAGGAAGTGCTTGATGCACCAGCCGTCGGAGTAGCCGTTCGCTTTCCATTGCTGGTAGACGTGGAGAAGGGTTAAGTGGTCGGACTCAGGGACGAAGAACTTTTCGCGGGCCGCGTCGGATTCTTCCTGTCTTTCCTTGGGACGGTAGAACACGCTGGGTACCGAAAGCATGGATATTATGGTAAGCATCTCCTCGCTACAGCCGTACTCTACTGACATGATCAATAGTTTCGAAAGTGCCGGCTCCATGGGGAAACTAGCCATTGATTTCCCGAGGGATGTCAAGTCGCCAATGTTGTCGAGCGCGCCCAAGGCCCACAGGTCGAACAAACTTGTTGTCATTGTATCCTGAGGGGGTGGATCCATGAAGTCGAACTCAAGGAGGTCTTTCACTCCGAGAGATTTCAGAAGGAGAACGGTATTGCTCAGGTTTGTCCGTTGGATTTCCGGGATAGTTTGGATGTACATCTCGTTCGCGTACGCTTGTTCTGTATACAACCGGTAGGCTTTGCCGGGACCCGTTCTGCCAGCACGCCCAGACCTTTGTCCGGCGTTGGCTTGGGATATCGGCGTTATCTGCAGGGTGTCCATACCCATGCGTGGGTTGTAGACTTTGAGCTTAGAGTAACCCGCATCAACGACGTACATAATACCATCCACTATAAATGAGAATCACGGTTAGAATCTCTACCGGCAGTACATATACATACGAAAGGAAACATACCTGTCAAACTTGTTTCTGCGATGTTGGTCGCAACAATCACCTTTCTCGCACCACCCTCAGCTTTGTCGAAGATCTTCGCTTGCAAATCCGCAGGCATCTGACTGTAAATGGGGAGAATCGCGAGCTTCGGCGGATCGATGAGCTGTGATAGACGTTCGGCAATGACTTCGCAAGTCGATTCGATATCCTCCTGACCAGTCATGAATACTAAGATATCACCAGCGCCCTGCCCAAGGTGAATCGACAGAACTTGTTTCACGGCGGCTTCCACATAATCCTCACAAGGCGACTTTGACCAAAGGACGTCGACAGGGAAGGTTCTTCCGGGTATGGTATACTCGGGTGCTCCGCCGAAGAATCGGGAGAAGCGTTCCGCGTTCATGGTAGCAGAGGTGACGATTAACTTCATATCTCTCCGTCTTGCAAGAATTTTCTTTATCAGCCCCATCAAGACATCGGTGTTCAAAGCGCGCTCGTGGGCTTCGTCCATAATGATGCAAGAGTACTTTTCAAGCCTTGGATCAACAAGAGACTCTCGAAGGAGAACACCATCCGTCATATCTAGTTCAAAGTTAGCAGGTGAAAATTATTGCAGGGTTCAGAAAGGTCAAGAACCTACATTTAATTACTGTCTCATTGCTGGTACAGTCTTCAAAACGGATGGCATATCCAACGGTGCTCCCGAGTTTAACCTCCATCTCTTCGCTCACACGCTTAGCCACACTCATTGCGGCGACACGACGAGGTTGGGTACACCCGATCATCCCCAGCTTGCCGTACCCATCTTCGTATAAGAATTGTGTCAATTGCGTGGTCTTCCCGGAACCCGTTTCACCAATCACGATGATAACTTGATTATCCCTGATGACCCTTAGAAGTTCTTCTCGGACGGCAAATGCTGGTAGATACTCTCGCTGCTCTTTTAATGTTCGGCTCCTACTAAACTCGCTAGCACCTTCACTCTTCTTCAAGTGATCAGCGAACTTGTTCTCCACCCGAACGTCTCCCTGATCAGGTCCTTCAATTGCTTTTTGTTTGGCAGGTTCCGCGGCCCCAAGCGCGCTATCGCCTTCCTCGTCTTTGATCCCCAGCACGTTTCCGAGATTGGTACCAGCGAGATTCGTAGCTTCCTGTGCCTGCTTCGCCCTTTCACGTTGTTGTCTTCGTTCTCTGACTAATGTAGAACCCTTCTTGCTGAAAATTGCCATGTCGCTTTGAGGATCTCGGACTGCAGGGACTGGGTCAAGTTGTTTCGTGAAAATCGTCTTCCCGTCCAAAAATGGCGGCCGAATGTCATGGACTAAGATGTGAACCCGAGTTTCCTCCTCATCGTCCAATTCGTCCATCCCGATATCAGCCCTTTGAGCCACGCCGGACGTTAACATTCGGTTTGTTTCCCATGCATCTACATCCCTTTGCTTCTGCTGGGCTCTGGCAGACATTCGTTTCCCGGTTTTTCGTTCCGCCAGCGCGGCCTCCCGTTGCTGGTCTGCCCATGAGTTTTCCAGAGATCCGAAGGGATTGTGGGACTCGTCTCCGAATGTATGGCCCATCTCATCGCCTGCGTACCAATCACGATCCATCGCCTGAGTATCCTGGGAATCGTAGAATCCTTCATCGGAGTCCCGAATCGCAGCAGTAGTACGCGGTGTAGCCGCAGCATACCGTGATGTTCGAGAAGTCGTCGCTCGGCCTCCTGCAAATCGATCCTGTCGAAGTGGCGTAGGGTCATGCCTCCGGCTTCCAAAATCTTCTCGGCCTCGATATCCGTCACGGTCGTCATCCCGCCTTCCCCGGTCACGGTCATCGTATCGGCCACGATCTCTATCCCCACCACGGTCTCGGTCGCCGTATTGAGGTCGTCTATCACCGCGTCCGTCGTCTTGACCGCCACGCTCTCGATCTCTCCGTCCACGGTAGGCCGCTAGTCTCTCGGCAGCTTCCTTCGAAAGTCCGCCTCCATGTGACGGTGTCTCCATTCGACGTTGCACAGGATGTCTCTGTATCGGCAGCGACGGCTTCTTGAACTCAAATATATCTCCCTCAGCTTTTGTATGGCGATCAACCGACTGCGATGACTGTTGCTTTGGCTTCGGGTCTAGACTTGAACCTGAACCTGAACCTGAACCTGAGTTTCCGGGATCAGCCTGTGTCTCATCGTCTTCTCCGTCGACTTTGAAGTCCAACTTTATCCTCTTCCTGTCAAGCCCCAATCTAGACTCCCTCTTCCCGTCATGATCACCCGAGTCTCTATTCCTCGTCGACGTAGAAAGTAACAATCCACCCGGAAGCTCAGCTTGTCGCTCCAACCTCTCCGGCTTCGTAAAACTTCCTTTCCCGGACCCATCCTGCGTACCGGAGTCGGAACCTCCTTCTTCGTTACGCCGTTTGATTTCGTGGAAAACTTCGTGGAGGAATTCGTCGCGGTATCGGCCGAACGTGCTGCATCGTTCCGCGAAGGATTTGGGACCAGGTTGGCCCTTCGCGACTTGTATCAGGCTGCGAGCGAGGTATTCATTTGATTCGCGACCGGTTTCTTTGGCGAGGAGAGAGGCGAGATGGCGGGTGTATTGGTCGTTTAGACCTGGCGGGATCGAAGTGTCCGACATGTATGTCAGTGTCAATTGGATTGAATTTTAGATGTTGGATGAGAATAACTTTTGGTTCGAGACTAACTTTTGGTCGCCTGGGCGTGTCCAACCTTGTCAACACAAGTGTGGTGGCAAATGCTCAACTAAAGTTAACCACCGCAGCATTTGGTTTACGAGATAACTAAAGCTAACTCGAGCCATTATAATTGTTAACTTCAATATTAATGTGTTAACCTTCCACTTAAATTACCTGACTACTTCGATCCTCGGACGATGTGAGCTTAACTTATAATAGCACAGTTGAGAATAAAGAGCACCAGTCATACGCATATGTGAATAGTATTCATACACTATCTTACAACATCTAACCAACCGCCCCGATTGTATTATACTATGATCAAAACACCAGCTATAGCTAAAACACCTCAGAGGCCTTTATTTTTTGGATTTCTTCTTCGACCTTTCCCTTTCATACGCATTCGATGCAGCACCTTCTTCATTCTGAATCATGCTCACAATCCTCTTCATCTTATCATGGTATTCTTGGTCTGCCACCTTTCTCTCCTTCAATTTCTCTCTTGCGATGAATTGCGAGTCCTTCCTCAATTCTCTCATTGCACCCTTCTTCTCCTTCTTGTGTTCGGCCTTGAGCTTGCTCAACTCCTTACGGTCACGGTCTGCGTCATATGAGCCCTTGTGTCTATCCAGCGAGTAGTCTTCATCGAACTTAGGATAGTTCGATGGTATAGGAAGTGGTCTATGGTGGTGGAGTTCAAGAGGGCGACGGAATTTCTGGGAATGAGACGTTATGCGCTCGAGTTCCGGGAGAGCCGTATCTTTGACATAAGCTGTGAAGACCTTCGGAAGGGATTTTATGCATGCCGAAGATGTGTAGTGAGATAGAAGAGAAGCCGCAGGTTCGGTAAGCTCGAGCAATGCTGTCTTCGAAGAGTACAGTTTCGCAAACTCAAGAAGCTGCTGTGTGAATGCGTATGCGAGAGTGACCTGCATGCCGCTAACATTGGATATCGAGTCTGGATATAACGCCTCCTTGAATTTGAGTTTTCCTAGCTCAAACTTATCCTTCGAGGAGCTCGATATCCTAAGCTTGGAGATATTTTCAACCCCGTGCGCTGGGAAACTACCCGGGATTTTATCAAGTGCTGTAGGTGAAAGCACTAGTAATGACTGGTAAACATAATTGAGCGCCTCGGGTATAACTCTTTTGGACAACCGTTGGTACTGTAATATCATTTAGCCTCTGACCTCGAATTTAACACTTGAGTGCAATGAAACATACCTGTAGACACAATGTGACCATATAGCATCCATGCACCAACTTCTCTATATCGGTTGGAGCATTGGAGCTTAGCCATCTGGCAACCACTAACATTGCTGGTGTTACAACAATGTGGAAGTGGTCGGATGTCGGATATATGATACTAAGTGCGGTGAGGATGACGAGATCTGAGCGCTCCGTTTTCTTTTGCTGGCCAATCCTATCGAAGAATTTCTGAAGATACTCCCTAAATTTCGTGGCAGAAGCTTGTGGAAATTCCTTCGAAAAACTGTGAAGATGTCTGAGGAGGATTTCTAGGACATCCATGGGCGCGGGAGACGGCAAATCGGCAAGGTATATGATATGGTCGAAGACCACTAGCATGAAGTGCTACATTTCTTGTTAGAACCTGTATAAAACAATATGGGATCAAAACATTTGACTTACCGAGAGCTTCTCCTTGTTACCAGCGGCAAGTGACGGGTGATGCAAGACACGAATACGCTTTACAATTGTCGGTAGGTCTTCGACTTTGTACTTGGATGTGACTTTGAGGAACTCTTGGTGTGTCTGAGGGCACGGGAATGTGAACGGGAGGGATGAGTCGCCATTGACTGCGGTTTTGCCATCGCCTGTTGGTTTCGAGGCTGGCGATTCATCCTCAGACTCCATCAACCCGTCTTCTTCCTCTCCTTCTTCAGATCCCGATGCCTCTTCATCGCTGACGAGAGCGTCCGGGTCCTCGTCCGATTGGTAGTCATCCGAGTATGCATCGTCGTTATCTAAATCACGACGTCTAGATGGACGAGAGCCAGAATTCCCGACTTCCTCTTCCTCTTCTTCCTCTTCTTCCTCTTCATCATCCTCTCCCTCTTCCTCGTCGCTTTCTTCCTCGGATTCGGAGTCCCCCTCCTCGCTGCCAGAGTCTCCGTGCACGAATTCCTTCTCATCGGCAGCCAACCTAATACCCTTTCCCAATTTGAACTCGTCATCGCTAGGGACTTCTTCTTCTTCTTCTTCTGGCTCTTCATCACTGCTCTCTTCACCACGCATACGCTTCTGCCTGCTCTTTTCGAGTTTTTGTAGCTGTTTTGCTCTATCTTCTGCTAACTCTTCAGTGGACTTCGTCCTATCTGCAGGTTTTGAGCGCTTGTCGTATGTCATCTCCCGCACCGCAGCATCGTACTTAGAGTCCACGTTCAATCCGCTATTGATTTGCGCGGCCCTGTCCGCATGGAGTGATCCGTCGGTAGCAGCATCCGTAACTGCTGGCTTACCAGGTGGTGGGCGCGCAGGTATACCGGCTAACAGGGCTCGAATATCCCCGAGCTCAGCATCGAGCTCATCTCTCAAATCCTCGTCCGCTTCCTTCTCCTTTTGTCTTTCGTATTTGTGGTACTTGGATTTCATGATAACTTCCTTCATAACCTCGGCCTTAGACTTCTTCTTCGGTGGGCCACCTTCACCATCCTCGTCCGACTGAAGCTCGCCATCCAATGGGTGTGCTCTCTTCGCAGGCCGCAAAAGGTCATCGTCGCTTCCATCCATATCTTCCCGAAAGTCGTCGTTTGGTAGAGATCCCAGTGATTGACCGTAGTGTGTAAGAATTTCATCGTCATCCTCAAGGTTGAATATATCGCTTTTGTACGTTTTCTTCTGCTGTTCCCTTGTAAAACGCTCCAACATCTTATCTTCCGGATTCATTGTCGGGTCATTCTCGCCGAATCTTCGATCTATAATACCACCGACCTTGTTCCGTTGCTGCATTTCTACAAGCAACGTTTTGCGACGCTGTAGATACCCACCATTAGCCCCCACTCCAATTGATGCTCGATGGCACGATATAACATACATTGTCCTCTCCGATCTGCTTGCTAACAGACGGTTTCCCCTCTGTTCCCTTGACTTTTCTTCCACCGGCGACGCTAAATTTCTCCTTCGTCTTCTTGATCTCGAACGGATTGAACTCCTCTCGAATACTCTCGAGCGCTGCTTCCCTGGAGAGTCGGGCATCGTTGCCGCTTTTATTCTGTCGCGCACGCTTTTTCGCTTTCTTCGATTTCTGGGGTTGTCCGATGACACCGGCGTTCTTGAGCGACTCTCGTAGCCGCTTTAATTGGGACGGCATGGCGGCGGATCGTGCGAAGGGTCCGATGTTGAAGATATCTATCGAAATTTGCGAAATGCAACCAGCTAGAATTTTTTAGGCGACTGAAGAAAAAAAAATCAAAAACTTTTTAAGCCGCATGAAACGAAAACCACGCGAAAAACCACATCTGAGCAAACAACCATGCAGTGACGCAGGCATCTCGAGGAACGAAAACCCAGCCGAGTCCCAATCGACGATGAAGATACGGCTATACGGATACAGAATCAGTGATGTTCTACGACTTGAACATCCCGTGGACGTCGAAAGATGACCCTGAACTGGCCAGGACGGTTGCCTTTCTTGATGAGCGTGCGTTGGGATTGTTCTACGACTTGGTGACAGGACTCATGATCGCTAACAGTAGTGTGTAGTGGGATATAATGTAATCGCACTCAATCAAACCATCGCGGGGAAAATTCCATCGAAGATAGTATGCGACCCTACCACCCTTTTTTGAGGATCATATGATCACGGGAGGAATACGAAGAGCTAATGGTTTACAATCAGGCCGGCATCGCGAATCTGATACCGGAAAACCCATTCCCAGACCATGCCAGCATCCGTTTCCTTCGGCGCGTTACCATCGTTCTAGACGACCCTTCGCAGAACTATGGATTGGTATGATACTCTACTTAGCTATCACAATTACGGTTACGAACCAACTAAATCAAAAGATACCAGGCCTCACTATCCAACAACTTCGACATCGTCGCCGTTCGTCCAACGGACGAGAAACTGCTCCTCCAAGCATGCAGCAGTCTCGAATGTGACCTGATATCCCTAGACTTATCAATACGACATCCATACCATTTCAAATACAAAATCCTCGGCCAGGCCATATCACGCGGTATCCGTTTCGAAATCACATATTCAGCATCGGTAAACGAAAGCAACGCCCGGAGAAACCTACTCTCAAATGCCGCTGCGCTAATTCGGGCGACAAAGGGCAAGGGGATTGTCATCAGTTCAGAAGCGAGAAAAGCCATGTTGTGTCGGGCACCATTTGATGTCATCAATCTTGCAACATTATGGGGATTGAATCAAGAGAAAGGGAAGGAAGCTATTTCAAATGGCCCCAGAGCGGTGATGATACAAGCCAAGATGAAGAGACAATCATTTAGAGGCGTAATCGATGTCGTAGAAGGCGGTGGCGTTCCAAAACCAGCACCGAAAGAAGTGGCAAAAACGACGATATCACAGAAGGCACCGGTGAAGCGAAAGGCTGAAGTTGGTGATAATGACGGTACGGCAGTTAAGACCGCGAAGGATCCAATGCAACCGGCTGAAAGCGCGAAGCTGGGCGGGGAAACAACACCTGATGAAGGTAGCGGCACTCGACCGACAAAGAAGCAACGGAAGAAAGAAATCCAAGCGGCGAAGACAGCTGCAGCAAAGGCTACATCGGGCGTCGTCGGAGGTGAATGATCATGATGACTCCGAGCTTATCACCCTTATTTGGCATACAGAATCGTCGTAAGTGTGTTGTCATTGGGCGACCTCGATTTGAAAGGATCAATGGAGTTAAGGTGCTCTATTTTCGAAATTTCCATTGAAGCAAGCGATCAGATCAGGATCCAGGATATCGAGATGTATGTAACATAATTGAGATTCAGCTGTTTATGGTCGCGTTCGTGATCGATGGGGAAAGAAGGTTGGGGTTGCGATGCACTCGACATCTGCACCTGTCGCCTCGTCTAAGTAAGCTCTTGGGAGCTCATTGCAGTCGTGCATATCGAACCGACAAACGCACAGAAGAACATCGTATTATTAGAAACGATGCAATGGAAAAGCTTGATTGTAGCTATAAATAAGCATGGATGTTTTGGCTAGTTTAGCTAGCTACTTAGCTACTCGTGCCGGAAGGGTTCCTGCATAAGCTAGCGGTCGACAGCTGCATATTGCGAGCGGGGTCGCTGGTTAATTAATCGGCTCAACTCTGCGCGCGCAGGTCGATGTCACCGCGATGCATCCATGCATGAGCGGGGTGTTAAGGGCGGCCCAAGCTCTCAGACTCTTGAGATTAACCAGATTACTAACTTAATCGACATCGATGTAAGGGAGCCGTCGATGTCGGCGGCAGTTGACAAACTGGAGAATGACCGTCGATATAACATGTACACCGTTGACCATTCAATTGGACGGATATGGATTCTCTCCGAGCGCCACCCCGTTTTCGGCCACTAGGTTGAACTCACGGAGCCAATGGCCCCTGTATGGAGGAGGCACGTATGCAGTTGAGGATGTACAGGTACATGGAGACACTTGCGCGCAGCTCCCCATTGGTCATAACTATGAGTAGCTGGCCGTAGAAGGATTGAAGAATATTCGATATAATATATATCAGGTGATGGTTGTTTCTGGACTTGAAACGAACGGGCGGCGCATCTGTGCTTGTACCACGGAAGGGCAAGGGAAGAAGATCCCGGGGCAGCTAGGAATTCGAGCTAACTAGCTCTGCGAATAAAAATAGAACCCACGTTGGATCCAGTTCAAGACAACGTTCGTTCTGCAAGTACCCTGATCCTGTCGTCAGCATGCGTGTGGAGAGGCCACGGTTCTTGTGGTGGTGTACTATACTAGCGGTGGTGGTACAACATGCTCACCACCACCACCATGCGTCTTCGACATTGGTTTCTCATCACGCCCCCCGTGCCCTAGCCAAGCTACCCCGTGCATGCTAAGAACCAAGAAGTTATGATGATGGTTGAATAAGAGGTACTTACCTACTACTTCGAGGCAAGTAAGTCCATATCAGGTGGCTGATATATCCGACGGGGTGGAACGTCGAGCCCGTTCGAGGTGGGTCGTCGACTCCAACGGGTCTCGGGCTTCTAAATTTAGGACCTGGGAATGTGTTGTGGTGTGTCAAACACACAACGCGAACTAGCTCGGTGGCAGTCTCGATCGGTCTCGATGATACATACGGGGTATATACTACAACTTGGACAATGCAATGCAACAGAAAGTGAATATTCGAATTTGACATTGTTGGGGCTCTGCTCTGCTCTGCTCTAATTTACTCTAGTTTATCGATAAACTGCTGTAGGCTGAGGCTTAGCTTGGCTTAGCTGATAGCCATCTCCAGTGCAAGCCCGGTTCTGTGTTTCACGAACACCGTGCCATGTTATGCCATGCTAAAAGCTCCGACCAAATATTAATCCATCCATCCACCAGCAAACCGAGCCGTCGAGTGAACTTTGCGCCATCGCCCAAGCCTGCATGGATGTTCTTTTTTCCTTCTTCTGTTAGTCCGGAATACATGTTACAAGTAGGTACACACCTCCGTCCGGAGGAAACCGTAGTGAGAAAACAGGATTCATTATAAAAATTTATAATCTGTCTGTCAGGCTAACCAGGTCTACCCATACATTCCAAGCGGACGATCGTGCCGCTAGGCGTTTTAAACGTTTGGCTAGCACCATTTAGTACAATGTAGTGCTCTCGCGACCTCGTCAAAGTTCGGTCGGCTGTGTCTGGTTCAAGCCGTTCTCTGGGATCAAGCCAGATTTGTTAGTTGATGGCACTCCCACCCATAAATCACGAATTCATTTGATTCACGGCAATACAAATTGAATTTCCCAGAAAGCTTGACAAGCATACGAATTCCACCATCTTAATGTTACCACGAAAGCCAATCAGCGTTCTCTGTGGCGTCCGGCACACTAGAGGCTCTGATGGGTGCTGACGAATGGTATGCATTCGTTCGCTTCGCTGTTGGCTGGACTAGAAGTCCTCTCTCGAATCACATGGGCAGGCCGGCAGGATACAAGCGCCGGCGCACCAAACATGCATAGCGGGGTTGGATTCTGTTGGTCTGTTTTCGCCTTGGCGATTCCCAAAAGGCCGTCTATGAATCCCACCGTGAAGGTATTTTTTTCTCTCTCTGCAGGGAAGAGAGAGAAGGGAGAAGGGAAAACAAAAAAAAAAAAAAAGCTTCTTGAGAAACCCCACCGCTTTTGGAACTCAGGTGGCCGCCAGACATTCGAATGTACCTCAAACACGGGTTGCGTCTAAATCCCGTCACTTTCTGCGCGGATGAAATCAGCGAGAGAGCCAGGGGTTTGCCGAAATTATCATCAGTTCAACCACCTTCTGAGTTGAGGAACTCGAGCCTGTGAAATTACAAAAGGCCTGGAGAACATTGTGATGATACAAATGGCGTCTACCCGACACCGCCTGCCTACTGCTCTTCAAGTTTGTTCGAAGATACCAAAGTTGTCTCGTGAACTCCAGAGATGGTAAGCAGTCGCATTCATCCCTATGCGGAAGAGCTTGTACATGGCATCCAGATTGTCCGTGGACATGTACCAGTACCTGAGATCGAGGATTGGCCGAGGTCTGTAATGAAGCCGTCAGGGATGTATCCCCACCCCAACCGTCCAAAGCCCCCGAAGCAATTTGGTACCTGAACATCTTTGGCACTGATGCCCTAACTGCAAGTGGTCCGAGGACCCACTGCACCTTGCCTTGCCTGTCTTTGGCCTGTCCGTCCTGTCCATGTCAAAAAATCTCTTTTCGTTTTTTACCCTTCTATTTTCTTTCTTTTGCGTGTGCACACCCCTTTGGCAGACGGTGTTTCTAAATATAAACCCGCCCGTCGCTCTTCTTCTTCCTTTCCCACTCTTTGCCTTTCTTCTCCCCGCTCCCGCTTACAGTGCTATTCTGGTCGGCCTTCCCACCAAAATAACTCGAGCAGCACCGCTTTTTCCTTCCCCCAGTTAAAAGTCCTCTCTCGTCTCCTATAAGGACACAAGGTGTCGCCTGCATGGTGTTTCTAAAAATTCACACAAGCACTCTAACCTTAGAAGCATCTGTTCCCCATAACCCAAATTCCACCCCATCTCTGTTCTAATAACGTTTACCCCCCAGTCGCTCGTACCTTACCTTTCTTTTTGGACCGCATTCAAACCCTGGGCTACCGGTTTTAAGTGTAACAGGCAGAGTTGCGTGGGTTTCTATCGATAGAGCCCATCCGGTTTCGATCACCAAAGATCACAAAGGTTAGTTCCAATCCTATATTTTTTTTTTTTTTTTCTCCGTTTCTCATGCCCCCTCATGTGCCTTGATTCGTTGGATCTCTCTTGGTGAAGTTTGGAACCCACAGTGCCTCATGTTCAAGCCCACTTTTTCAAGCCGTTCCGTATTTTAGTGTGGTGTTCTGTTAGTTCACATCCCAGAGCTCCATCGGTGCTCTAGGTCCAACTAGCCTCGACATCATCATCGTATATAGATAGATGGTACACCCCCTCTCTATCCTCATTGCGCAAATCCCCTTTGCCCTGTTTTTCTTTATTTCTTTTATTTTTATTTTACCACCCGGCATTCCTGTCGTCATTCTCCAGGTTGCTTCTTTGCTTCATTGCATATAATATATTTTTTGTTCTCCTTTTTTTGTTTTCTTTGTCGGCTTCATTAGACTACTGTAATCGGCATTTTCATTGTTTCTTCCTTTCTCGGAAAAGCTTTTTTCTTTTCTTCGGCGTTGTGATACGAGAGAACTGCCATACATACTACCACCACCATCGCTACCGCATACACAAAGGTTGGGAAGGTTGTAATAGTAATAACGTTGTCGTCTTCCGTCGCGCAGATTTCACTTTGGCATTCGCATAGAATACACAGCTCCCACAAGCCGGCATCCGAGGATCTCGAGTCGCTATCTTTTTCTATTCCGTTTTGGGTTTTCCTGCTTGAATGTTCGCCCCCTGCACATCGCGCATTCACCTAGTCCAGTCATCACCACTATCATCGCCATCGTTGTCGCAAATACCTTTGACCCCTATATTTTTTATAAAGAGCCAAATTAACCAGCAATCGCTCAGTCGTCACGGTTGAAAACCAGGTTGTCACCATTGTTGGGTCCAACATAACATTTCACGAGCTTTCAGCCCTGAGCAAATTCTTCTTTAGCGTGGTCTTGGTCGTGCTGCACGAGGCCCCGATATTTCGAAAACGCGATTATCTCGGTCGCCACGCCGAATTTGTTTTATCTAACTGGCATATACAAGTATCTAAACACTAGGGAACATACAAGTTTGGTTTAAATTTAGGGGGCCCTACTCAACTCCTATCTTTTCAAAAATAACTTCCGGCCAGTTAACGGGCCGCGCCTTTCACCAATCGCCCGGAACTGTTTCGGTATCCACGTCTTTACATAATACTCAGGCACAATGGGTCGACGTAAGATCGAAATCAAAGCTATCAAGGACGATAGAAATCGTTCAGTGTATGTACCCCCTGATTACAGTGTCTGACCGGCGCAGCTGCTGACCCAGTGGCGACTTTTACAGAACATTCTTAAAGAGAAAGGGTGGTTTATTCAAGAAGGCATATGAGCTTTCCGTGCTTTGTTCCGCCGATGTTGCTATTGTTATTTTCGGAAACAATAAGAAGCTCTATGAGTTTTCTTCTGGCCACATTGACGACATTATCGACAGAAGACAATACGTAAGTTAAATATGCTCCACAGTACTTGTGCGGGAAACCCATTTAACTAACGCCTTGGATGCAGTTTGGTACACCCCACGAGAGAAAGGGACCCGATGACTATATCAACAAGAATGGAGGCAGCGAGGGCGAAGACGATGATGACGAGCCTGTTGAGATGAACGGGATGCGACAGTCTAACTCTCCACCCATCCACAACCGCACAAACTCTTTGGGTTACAACATGGCTGTACCCATGCCTGGTCGCCACTTAACTCCTGGACCTGGGCCTCATTCGCGTCCACTCAGTCGTAATGCGCCACATCCCCACCAAAGACATATGTCCGGTGGTGCCATCATTGGACCAAACGGGCAACCAATACATCCGGGGATCGGCCAACAGCCAAACGGATTCAACTATGTCAATCAGTTCAACCCAGCAGTCACTCAACCTCAAGTCCCCACTATTCCTCCTGGTTTTAGCTTCTCTCAGAATGGACCTCACCCCAACGGCGCCGCACAGGCTTTTCTACAACAGCAACAACAGCATGAGACTATGCTGAGGCGCCAATCGATGCCAAGTTCTTTACCACAGCAAGTCCCTCAGCAAGTCCCCCAGCACCAACATGAACAACAGGTACCTCCTCATATCATCCCTGAACAACATCCTCCTGCTCCCCCACATCAGCCACAGATCCAGGTCGCCAACGACCAAGCTATGATCAGTGGCGAAGAGGAAGATGAAATGGTTGAGGATCCACCGGCATCCGATGGTATTACACGGCTCCGGACGAAGTCGAGAAGTATCTTCACCCCGATCGCCGGGGATTCCTCGCTTCTTGCTCAACATTGGTTTGGACCCGATCGATCTCCTATTAGATCCAATTCGATTGATGTTGGGGCTATGGCGAGGAAGAATGCCGCTGCAGAACCTTTAATCAAGAAGGAACCCAATGGTGCGACGACAGGTAATGATGACGACCCAAAGGCCCTCCCTTTGATTAGGACGAGTACTGGAGAAATTGGACCCCCAACTCGTACTCCATCCATGATCAGTACACCGGGGGGTGGTTTGAAGCGCCCGGTTCTTAAGGTCCAGATCCCTAACGATGAAGAGGAGGATAACAACACCAACACTGGTGGAACTTCTCCACAAAACTCTGGTTTAACCGCTGATCCGGTTTCTGCACGTCCCCACGAGCCTCTCCCACCCGGTGCCGTTCTCCCACCACCCTCTCCGAGCGTTGGAAACAGTGCTCCATTGAGTGCCGGTGGCTCCGGTCCCCCAAATCCATTCGCTCGTCCAGCTCCTACCTCCGCTGCCAACCTGCTAGACCAGACGCCAATCTCGGCTCTCCCTAGCAGATTTGTGGAGAATATGCTTCCATCTCCTTCCGCTTTCTTCGGTGCCGATTGGACGACTGCTGGAATGCGTGGCGATGATAACCTCTTACCAAGCCCGCTTAACTTCAAGACGCCAATAATTGGCCGAATGTACGAAGATGACAATAACGCTTCAAAGCGCAAGTCGCCCGACTCGATGGAGGTCGATTCTGGATCGACTGCGAGCAAAAGGGTCAAGACTTAAAGCCTAGGGCACCGCGTCTTTTTTCATCTATTGCCCCCTTTGGTTTTTTTTTACTTTATTTTCTTTTTGGACGTCTTCCTTGATGACTACGGAAGAGATTCAACCCACCCGGGTTCATTTCCTTTTACCAAAATATACCCTCTTTTAGTTAATGCATTCCACGGAGTTTTCTTACGGGAGTTTATGATTGTTGCTTTTCCTATGGGCATCCCATCCCTAATTGAATTGGCTGTCAATTGCATTCTCAATAACGTCGTTGCTCTTTCTTACCAACGAGATTTCTTCTTTATATATTATTAAATCACATTCGATTCTGTACCTTGTTTTAGTAAACATTCAACTTTTCCTTGCATTTTAAATAATTCTTGTCCGTCTCAGAACACTTTCTTACATTTCTTCTTCTTTTTTATATCTGTTTTCTCCTATTACGCTTGTAAGAGACAAATGAAAAAACAATAGTACCAAGACCAATTGCATCCTGCTCAGAATAAATTGCAACAATATCGACGTATCACATTTGAATGATCAGTTCGTACTCGATAATATATGCGTAACACGAGATATTAAACGATCTCAGCTAAAGTATTATGTCAATTGATCAAGTTCAAAAGTTAGGCGATATATCTTAGCCATGCCATCAAGACTGGCCGTTAGTTACGTCCGAGACGTGTTGCATTTTTTACACCAGCGAAGTTTCACAAATTTCTCGAAAAAAAACACGACCACGCCATCCACGTCTGCGTCGCTGATACACACGCACGTACCTCATAAAAATGTCGTTTTCGAGGCCATTGATAGTTAGACAGGCGCCATTGAGCCTCCGGGGGCTCGTGGGGACACAATCTGTCGGGCGACCGATCTCGACTACACTGAACGTGTAAGTCCCCACGGAATATATCCCACTACCCCCACCACGACCCCACGTGCGTCGCATATCCTTCTTTTCGCTCATGCACCATGTTTATATTCTCCTGGGTTTTTTTAGGCCGAGTCCGTGGCCGTGAAGACTTACAAGCCCCAAATCTCTAGCTCAAATCCCCACGGTGGATTACTGCCACGATCGCTACTACCGCTCACATCACGAGGCATCTCTACCACCCGGGTATCCCTCAAGAAAAACAAGGGTCCCACAAATCTAAAAGATGAAGCACCGGAGAGTTACTCCCGCAAGGGCAAACCGAACCCAGCTCACGCCGCCGCAGCGGCAGAGACGCCCAACGACGATCCGTATAACTTCCAGAAATTCGACGATTCGGTAAAACACGCGATCGAATCGTGTAAAACCGAGATTCAGAATTTGAAGAGCTTCAGCGGCAGGGTCGATCCCAGCGTTCTTGAGCATTTGATGGTTACGATCTCGCAGGGGAAGAAGGAGGATGGAGTTAAGGAGGTTAAGTTGAAGTTGAGCGAGCTGGCGCATGTGGCGCCTAAAGGGAGAGAGTTTATTTTGACGGTCAACGATGAGAGTGTATGGATTCCTCTTCCTTCCTCATAATTCACGGGCTTAGAAATGGAAGGGAAGTGAAGGGAAGCTAATGGAGGCGGTATAATAGTTCGTGAACAACATCAAGAACACGATTCTATCACAGATGTCGATGAACCCCCAGCCGGTTTCTCCAAATACGCCGAATATCCTAAAGGTTCCAATCCCAATGCCGACAAAGGAATCACGACAGAATACTGCGACATTAGTCCAAAAGGCCGGGCAGAAATGGTTGGATAAGGTACAATACATCAGAGGGGCACACTTTACCCATCTCGCTACGCTCAAGAAGGCGGGGACAGCAAGACCTGACGATGTGAAGAAGGCGGAAAAGAAACTACAAGAGAAATTGGACAAGACCAATAAAGAGATAAAGCAGCTGATTGACAAGGCTAAGCAGGATGTTTTGCAGAGCTGATGGATAGATGGATACTCGGCGTTTCTAGCTTTTATTGCCACTCGCTTTGGCATCAGGAGGCTTTGGGAGACGATACGCCACCGGATGTGGCCATGTACCGATGCATTTGGGATGTGCTTCGATAGATGTATATTTGTACCTAGTTATTATACTCGCAGCATTGACTTTTCTATGTAACATAACCTTTAACGCCCATTCAAAGATCTAATCAGAACAACTGCCATACGGGGTATTCCGAAACTAAGATATCGGAGCATATGTTTTTATTTTTGAGCACTGGAGGGCTTCGGTTTCATTTCTCCTACAGCGACTGCAGCCTCCTGGATGGCTTCTCCCCATTGTCTGCTCAGTTCTGTTGTAAATAGGTTAGAGACATGGATGGTTTAAGTCTTTGTTTCTTCTAACGATATACGAACCTGTGACGGTCTTAGCATTTTCCCCCATTGCTTTCGCATCATTCTCAATCGCGTCAACGAATTGTCTTACAGACTCCAAGGTCGCGCGTAGAACCCGCAGCGAATCAAGTTCCTAAAGTGCATTTTTTATCAAAACGTTAGAATCTGGAAGGAATGTTGAAAGCACGTGGCAGAGGAAAAAAGGAAAAGCTAACCTTTTTAAGATCTGTTTCGCTAGACATCGCGGGTTAGACGTTTGAGGCGGAATGATCGTCTAGAATGTACGGCCAACGTGATGTCCCGGGGAGTTTTATATTGCAGGTATGCGCATAGGACGGTGTGTTAGTACGGTCCTGTCCTGTGGCTGCAGTGGCCGTACGCGCCGTTAGAGATTGGAGGTTGTTGTCTGTCACTGTGTTACCACGGTTCCATAACCAAAGCGAGTGTTACTGGTGTGCGGTGAGTGTTACCGATGATCGGGAGACAACATCGGCCACAACGCGCTCCAATATCAATTCTACACACTATGCTAGAAAGTTGCTAACGATGTATAGAGCTCGAGAACTTGCTCGGATGTATCTAATCAAATGCTTTTCGATTTCGACAGCCCGCTAGGTTCAAGGATCAGGAGCTAGCAGGGCAGGGCTACACACGGACCAATACCCGATCCGTCTGGGACTGGAGACTGCACTAGATCATGGGTTACATCATGAGTCCCTTGCCTTGCCTTGCCTTGACATCGGCATTTTGTACTTCCACCGACAATTGTCACTCGATTCCACGATTATATAAGCTTATTTCGACCGAGCTATCCGTTATATATATTACACGCTGCATATCTCAAAGCGGGAGAATGGGGTTCCGCATTGTTGCAAGAAGAAAAAGGAAGTAGACCAACTAACAGAAATTCAAAAGATGATCATGTGGCCCTTGCTAGTTAGGAATTCTCACGGGCTCGTCCGAATCCCCAGTTCGCAGTCAACTTAAGTAAGGAGTTAGTTTTTTTTTTTTCTGGGGTTACGACTCAGCTCCTCGTTTAAGGACCCACATGGTCCACATGTTTGTAGCGTGAAAGTTCGTTATCGGACAGGTAGATTCTGCGATTGCATATTATCCTTAAAGATGAAGAAAGAATTTGTCCGTGATACTATCCTTACGATCAACCATGCTTTTTTGTCTTCTGCCGTTTATAACCCCATTGGTTCGGTAAGACGTATATGCGTGATTTCGAATGCCCAGCATATCTCACCCGAGAAAAACAATTGCTTAAGCTTTTCTTTGCATGGATCATATCTGTGGCTAGCTAGCCGTTTGGTTGGTTGGTTCGCGATTTGGTGATTGATTCCCAGCACCTTTTTTGCAAATTTGAGGCTACGGGTCTTTTGCCGTTACCCGACAGCACATCTGGGACGCCATCGGCGCAGAGTGCCTGGTTAGCTCCGGCGGAGACTTGGGGAGTTCCTAGCGACAAAGAATTTGATAATAGTTTGGGAAGTTCTAGATTGATTTTTATTTTTTTATGAGTCTTTAAAAAAATTACTTTTCCTTTCTTCTAATTCCTCTTCTCCCGTGTCCTTTTTTTTATTGTGTTTTCCTCACACTATTGTTATTGTAGTCTCGTTTGTAGACTCTATTGCATTGACGACTTGACGACTTGATACCCTTTCACGCTTTTTGGAGTTAGGATGGGAGAGAGTGATCCAGAGAAGCTAGCTGCGGCAACAGGCGAAGGCGCCACGGTCCTGCAACCGTCAAACGGTCTGTCGGCCTCCAGCAACGTCGACGAGAGTGCGAACCATTCGACAGGGGGCGAAGGAAGCAGTAGCGAACAGGAGGCCATCGGAACGGAACTAAAACCAATCAAGTCCACCGCTGCAGCCAGTTATGAAGCAGCGGATACTAGGACGAAGGTTATAATCGTTATTGCTTTATGCGTACGTCAGCTTTATCCAAATTGTATTGTCGGATATGCCCGCTGATACGAGAAATTACAACAGATGAATTTATTTCTATGCTCGTTGGACCAAACGATTGTATCAACGTGAGTTTTGATGGTATATCCCTGAATCTAATTAGAAAGAACATATTTCTAACAGTTTAATTTCCTTGCTTGTCCTAGTGCTTTGTGAGTATCCAGATCGATTAAATGGCAAAGAGCTCTAGGATCTTCGGATGTGTGCACGCGACATTGGTCCCAACGCTGAAGATTGCCCTACGGCTAGTTTTGCGATTTCATTTTGGCCGATCAAGAACTAATATATTTATGGGGAAGGCCGGCAATAATAGAAGATCTTGGGGGAAATGTTGCATATTCATGGGTATGGTATTTTCGTGCTCTATATCTATAGTCAATTCAACTGCTGACCATGCATATTAGGTCGGAAGCTCATACTTGATAGCCTCATCGGCTTTTATCCCGAGGTACGACAATATTTCGATGAAAGATTAAACGAATCATATTATTGATATGGTAGCTAACCTATTAATTTTAGCTGGGGTAAATTCTCGGACATATGGGGTCGAAAACCAATGCTTATGGTTGGATCTGTGATCTTTATGATCGGAAGTATTTTAACCGCTGCCGCGCAAGACATGGCAATGCTTATTGTCGGCCGTACGATCCAAGGCCTTGGAGGAGGCGGTATCATGGTGCTGGTTAACATTACTATCTCCGATATCGTGACTATGAGGGAGCGCGGGAAGTACTTAGGTAAGATAGTGTTGTTTTATCCTGGAGGGATATATATATTTGTGGAACTGAAGTTGGAATTGACGTCGTGTAACAGCCGCTGCCGGAGCGACATGGGCGATATCTAGTGCCGTTGGGCCAATTTTAGGTGGTGCTTTTGCTACCCATGCCTCGTGGAGATGGTGTTTTATTATCAATATACCAGTAAGTGGCTATTTATTCTACAGCACTCGAGATATGTCCTGGATATCTTTGAGTGGTTTTACTAACGTCATTCTTCACATAGATTGGCCTCATTGCTATGGGCGTTATTTGGTACTTCTTACACCTACATTCCCCAAAGATTGGGGTTATGGAGGGTTTGAAGCGGGTAGATTGGTTGGGAAGTCTTTTTGCTGTGTAAGTTCTGGCCTACAGCTGGCATCGTATAGTCTCACTTGTATGTCCTTGTTACTAACATGCGCTTGTTTAGTGGGGGGACAACGTTGTTCTTGGTAAATATTAAAAAGGGCTGGATATCACGAATGCGAATGGGATACTGACAGTCACTGATATAGGTCGGCATCGACTCCGGCGGGGTCACGGAGCCTTGGAATAGCCCATTGGTTCTCTGCTGCCTGATAATTGGTGCGACTATGCTTATAGCCCTCATTTTCGTTGAGTGGAAAGTCAGCGCGTATGTACCTCCATTCCCCGATATTATGATATGATTTATAACTTACCGAACTAGGAACCCAATCATGCCTCCGAGAGTCTTTGGCCACAGGACGGCCCTAGCTAGTAAGCGAAATCTAGTATTTACTGCGCGCCCTAATCTATAATACTAATATATGTGGCTAGGTTACATGATCTGTTTCTTGCATGCCCAAACCTTTATCGCCGGCGCCTTTTATCTGTAAGCTTCCCTGTCGCCGCAGCGTTGGGGTGAATAGCTTTTTCTCATACAAAGAACGTATTAGACCGTTATACTTTCAATCGGCCCGTGGAAATACCCCTTTAATGTCCGGTGTTCTCAACCTGCCATTTGTTTTCATGTTGAGTTTAAGCTCCATGGGAACTGGTATTATCATCGCAAAGACCGGGAACTACCGTCCTGCGATGCGAATTGGTTTGGTGTTCATGGCTGCTGGGGCCGGGGCGCTTGTTGATTGGGATAGAACTTCATCGATGGCGAAGATTGTTTTGGTATGCCTCCTCCCGACGCTATAGATGAACAAGTAACAGGGTACTGACAGAAAGCTACTAGTTCCAATTCATCGCGGGTTTTGGCCTCGGGCCCAACTTTCAAGCCCCGCTTATTGCCAGTACGTTAATTATTAACACGCCGCATTGGTAGATCCTTTATTTTGCTAACAAGCCGAATTAAATAGTTCACAGTACAATCCAACCAATTGACATCGCCGTAGCCACCGGTGCATTTTCCTTCATCCGAAACCTCGCCTCTGCTATCGGGTATGATAGAAACTTCTCCCAATAAACTAAATTGAAAAGGAGAACCACTAATTAAACGATGTCGGGCCTTAGTGTATCCGTCGGAAACGTCATCTTCGCCAACGAATTTAATAACAAAATCCCATCCATAATGCAGCACCTCACCCCGGAAACCGCACAGTTGATTTCAGGAAACGGCGGTGCATCTAGCACGGGCGCCGTGAGCAGGCTACCCGCCGACCAAAGGATACCCATTCAAGATGCCTATGCGGAGTCGTTGAGCATAATGTGGTGGTATTTTGTCGGGATCAGTGTGGCGGCCTTGTTTTTCAGTTTGTTAGTGGGGAAGCATACTCTTAGTACGAAGTTGCAGAGTATACAGCCGGCGAAGGCGAGGAAGAAGAGCGATAAGACGAAGAAGAGGAAAGGGAACGAAGAGGCTGGGCCAGAGGTGGCGGTGGACGAGAAGGATGGGAAAAAGGAAGTTGACAATAATGTAGTATAGTATTTGGATGGTCACGTAGCATGTATTAAATAATGTCCTTTATTCTAAAATCTATGGAATGTCTATATAATCAAATCCGCCAAAAGCATACTGGCCACATCTTCCCTCAAAATTAATCGATATAGCCTTGTCACATACTTTGCATCTGGGGTCGTGCTTTCGTCCTCTTCCAATGTGCATTACATGTACGGATCTAGGTGGCATCGGTCCAGTAAAGTGATAAAGTCTTATACGTTTATGGACTATGCATGTAGACTAAATTTCAAGTTCGAGACTTTATAAGCATAACTTTGAAGAGTCACCGCCACTGTAGCAGAATGACGCAGCTGCGCGGATAAACCTGCAGCTGCGATAGACTGTTTGATCTTGTGTTTGATGTGGTATTTGCTCAGATGCCTAATCTGGAATAGCCACAGTCCCAAAAGGGCTAGCGTTGCGCCAAAAAGTAAAAATGGCAGAAGTTCGACTCAGCCAAAATCCTGAAACCGAAATCAAAAAATTATCAGACTCTCTCTCTTGAAATCACAACCTTCGATCCTTGCCCACTCATACCTACCATTACCCCATCACCAATCCCACTTGATAAGGGGCCACTCAATCCGACTTCCTTACCAGGCCTATACGCTTTCTATCATTCCTATATAACAATATCTACCTGGTCTCGTGCCTTTCTTGGTACCTTTACCCTGCATGAGCCAGAGCCAACGATGGTCACTTTGTCGGCGCCGGCACCACCCGCCATGGTGGGGCGAAAGACCTTAAAACGAGAAGCATCAACCCTCGAAGATTCAGACGTATCAATGGCATCTGCAGATGACCGTCCCGCGAAGAAGGTCCGATTTACGGATGAGGACCTCGGCGAGGACCTTCGCAGGAAGATCATATTGACCGCATTGGAAGACCAGAACAAGGTAGCTTGTGAATTCAAACATCGATAGATGGAGGAATATTGGGACTGATGTAGATTTTTCTCTTAGAATGGCAAATCACAACATTTCGAGGAACTCAGGAAGAAATTCACCGCTCGACTCTCGGATCCATCGGCACCGGATGCAACTGAACTTTCGCAAACGATACAATGCTTGATGCGAGTTATTTCACAACTGGACAAGAGCTGCGCCGTCCTTATCGGCGATGTCATCCACACAAATTGGGCGGGGAGGCCGCAATCTTTCTATAGAATATACATGGCGTTCCTGCTCCAGATCATATCCGCTCACCCCCAACATACCGCGAAGGTGGTACAAATGCTGGTTAAGCACCTAGCTCTTGGTATGAAACCACAAAAGTCTTCGGTTCCCATCTTGGCGCTATTAGCTAATGTACTTCTCTAGAAACCGTGAAGGACGCCCAGGAATTCGGCTCCAACTTAAGCCCAAGATCGGATATCTTCGCGACGGTACACAAAATGTTGGAGACGATACTCGGACTCGCGCCAACTGTATGGAACTCGCTATTCACGGCTATATCCTCATCGTTTCCATTTAAAGGACAAAAGAAAATCCACCAGACTACCTACATAAAGAACTTACTCGCGGTACTCAAATATGCTCCGGCAGGGAAGGCGAAGATTCTCGGGTTGATCTTTGAAAAGATGATCAATCTCGACGGTGAAATCCAAATCAATCTGGAAGACCTAGAGGAGGGCGAAGGTGAAGAACTTGATAGGCAGCTCAAGTTGTCATTGGAGTCGAAAAACGGACAGAATCCATCGGATTCAGGTATCGGGGAGGATGAAGACGATGAAGACGATGATAGCGATGCGGACGACGATGAAGATGAGGAAGATCCAGAGAGCACCGAACCTCGGACGATAGAAATGATTCGGGAAACGGTCGACAAGCTGGATGCTATGCTTACACTCGTTTTCGGATACTACGATAGCAAGCTACCGAAAGAGAGCACCCCGGAACCAACACAGGATGACTTGGAGAACTTTGAACTACTCTTGCATTTCTTCGACACAATCATCTTAACGACGTTCAAATCACAGTATGTTCAGTTCGTTTTATTTTGGGCGGCGCAGAAATCACCCGTCTTTATGGATATCTTCTTGGGGATGCTTGTAGAGCGTGCGATGGATCCGACGAAGCCTCAGGTTACCCGCCAGGCAGCGGCAGCGTACATCGCATCTTTCGTGGCGAGAGCAAAGCTCCTCGAACGAAATGCCGTCAGATCCGTTGTCCGAATCCTTTGCCTATGGTTAGAGAAGTACCTCAAAGACCGGGAGGTGGAATGCACAAGCCCGAATGTCCGGAAATTCGGCGGATTCTACGCCGTTTTCCAGGCCGTTATGTACATCTTCTGTTTCAGGTGGCGTGATCTTAGAGGGAAAACGCCCCTCCCTGTTGGAGAGGATGAAGCAATTGAGGATATCAGCAGAAGTTCACAATCTTGGGCCCCTGGCCTTCAAGTAATTGATCGACTTCTTACTTCGAGATTCAATCCACTGAAGGTGAGTCCGGAAATGGTTTGACCTTGCTTTTTTACGAATACTAACAGAAATGACATAGGTCTGCTCCCCAAATGTTGTCAATCAATTCGCCGAAGTTGCAAGCCACTTTGGTGTCTTCTACTGCTACTCGATCATCGAGAGAAACAAAAGGGGGAACTTGTTCTCCAGCAAGGTTTCTGGTGCAGAAATGTCGGAAGCCACGCAACTGGAGACATTTTTCCCATTCGACCCGTTCAAACTTTCACATTCTAAAGTATGGGTCGAGCCATTGTACCAACAATGGGAACCAGTCCCTGGAATGAAAAAGGATGGCGAAGACGACGATGAGGACGACGATGACGAAGATGACGAAGATGACTCGGGCGAGTCTGGAGATGAAGGTCGGGATGATGAAACGGGGGATGAAGAGGATGGAGACTCGGAGGAAGATGAGAGTGACGATGAGTGATATCGTCGCCTCAAAAAGTTTTTTTTTTTTTTTTTTATATCTATCCCTTCCGGACATTTTCATCGTCTGGTGGCATTTTTCAGTGCATATGCATATATATCGTCTGGGTTTAGCGTTTGCAACGTTTGGGTATCATCATGGTGGCGTTCAGGTTTGTTAGTCGATCTAATTAAGACGATTAAGTTGTGAGGGTGGCGTTTCTTCATTTGTATCTAACTAGTTCTATCTTCGCATTCATTCCATCCTTTTCAACCAAACTTGACCCATTTGCCCTCCATTCTCAATTGATTCTCCGAACGTTCATTTCGGGCAGCTCCAGCCAAAGGACTTCCAAAAGTAAAGGTGGTGAGAGGCATCACGTGACTGTCAGGGTCCATTCCCAAACACCCATTCGACTCTTCCGACTCTTGTTACCCCAAATCCCAGGCCGGCAAGCTTGGGAAGGAAAAAAACCACCTTGGAGGAAGCTTTTCGAGACAGCGACAGCAAAAAACTGCGGTATCATCAGATCGAAAAATGGCAGCTATACGAAGCTTCACGACACTGTTCAGTTGAACATCCCCACACTACTTTTTCTCCCACGCAATACCGAGATCAGAGAGCTTGAGAACAGACGATCATAAGCTTTTTCCCAACAGGGGGAAGCCGCTCCAGCCGGCTGGCTGTTGAGCTGTGCACAGGGAGGGCCGGGCGGGTTGTGTATACGTATTACGGGCAAAATGTATAGCTATCATCAATCTCCTGATGAGTACGAGAAGACGGATCTTGTAGGAAAGGGCTCATTTGGATCCGTGTACAAAGCGTAAGTGCTGCTGAGCGGCCTTGCCCAAGGTTGTGTGAAACACGAATGTAAGGGGGTCTACCAGAAGCTGACATTTGACATGGAATTGCCATCAATTTTCTTCACAGAGTCCATAAACCTACTCGACAAATCGTTGCCGTTAAAATCCTTAGTCTTGATGTCGCGGAACAGGAACTTGTGGATGTGCAGCAGGAAATTCAGTTGCTGAGCCAATTGAAAGCTGCGGAGGGTGTCAATGTTACAAAGTACTATGGGGCATTTATGAAAGGGGATGAGCTATGGATTATCATGGACTACTGCAGTGGGGGTAGTGTGAGGACATTGGTAGGTGGTCTCCAAGCTCCAATGCTGAATCATGCTGCTAGGGGAAGCTAACCCAGCACACAGATGAAACCCGGTCGCATCCTTGAGAAATATCTTAACATCATCATCCGAGAGACAGTGAGTGCGCTAGCTTTTATACACAAATTTGGAGTCATTCATCGAGATGTCAAAGGTATGTTCGGATTTAGATGGGCTCGATTCATTGTATTTATTATGAGCTTAGGCTAACACCCTCGCCTAGCTGCAAATATCCTCGTCGGAAACGACGGGAGAGTGCAACTTTGTGACTTTGGTGTTTCCGCCCTGGTTCAGAACCCCAATGTCAAGAGGAGCACATTCGTCGGGACGCCCTGGTGGATGGCACCAGAAGTCATTCTCGAGAACCAGAGCTACAACTACAAAGCCGACATTTGGTCCTTGGGGATTACCATTCTAGAAATAGCAAATGGACATCCCCCCTACCATGACCAAGAACCGATGCGAGCTCTGTTGATGATTCCACGACAACCCCCCTCACGTCTGGAGGGAGGAGACTGGTCGCAGGCACTAAGAGACTTCGTATCTTATTGCTTATGCGAGATGCCAGAAGAGCGTATGTCCGGCGACGAACTTGCGAAACAGAAGCTGCTCAAGAGTGTCAGCCGGACACCAGTGTCTATTCTGAGGGATCTTGTCGTAAGACTCGAGGAATGGCAGCGAAAAGGAAATGTCCGAAACTCTCTCATGGGTGGGCCCCATGCTTTAAATGCCATGCGTGGGGCAGATGAAGATGAGATAACGTGGGATTTTGACGCGGACGCGGAAGGAGAAGACTCTACGGCCGTCCATGTCAATTATGCTCAAAGACATATTCCCCAGGGTTCTCTCACTTCATTTCTCTCTTTGGATAGTAGTGATACTGTCAAACCGATCCCTTCGACTGCGACTTCGAAGCCTATCCACACAGGGACGGACCATCCCCTCTTGCAGCTTTTTGCAAGCGACCCGACTGCTACGGGACTCATGAGTCCACCACCAGCTACCTTGCAACCTGCCTTCCAACCGATGCCAACATCACAAAAGCCTCCACCGCCTTCTTTCAGATCGCCAGCAAGTACGAGGCCGACAAGCCCAGAACCTTTGATGACTATTGACCTCCCTTCATTTGACGAAGTCAACGGCGATATAGTTGCACCAAGGGGCACTTCACCGGCTCCTATAATGCAAATTGAATTGCCGTCAGTGGAAGAGTTTCAGACGATGAGGCAAGCGGTGACACCATTGTCGCAGGCACACGTCGTACCTACCGTCCCTTCTGCCCCTATGCTCGCGCCGTCAGTCAACGTAGACCGCCCGGATAAACCGTCTAGCGGCCGTCCCCACAGAGGTGATAGGGGCCTACACATGCCGAGCAAGAGTGCAGATATTGCTCCCACGAATTTTGGACATGGGCCAACATCACCCATGAAGAAACCATCGGTGATGCCGCCCCCTCAAACACCAGAAGAACCCTCTAGGAAGGCTTTGGAGACAATACCGATGTCTGCCCCATCTTCTCCGCCGAGGAGTAGAAACAAAATCACACATGCTATGGGGGCAGCTGGAATTTCCGGATTAAACGCCGTCAATGGTGCATCGGGGCGCAAAACCCACCATTTACCATCTCTCTCCGCCCCCCAGGTGTCGTACCGGGATGCTCCTACCTCAGAACCAGTGCCTCCAGTTCCAAATATATCTGACTTGAATAAGACTAAATCTGCGGAGTCAACACCCCAACCATCAAAACCTCGTTTGGTTGTGGATTCAGACGCTCCGAAACCGTCAGTTCCTTCGGTCATAACCGCCACTCCTCCTAGTGTTCATTCCACCCCAAGAGGAACCCCCGGCTTCAAACGAGCAGATCTAAGCTTGAAGCTTCCTGCTCCCTCGATCCACGGTATCGAGATTCAGAATAACCCGCAACTTCCCCACTCTCCCGGGCGGTTCCTTTCACCTTTCGCAAATACTTCAGGATTTGGGTCGCAAACCCCGACTCCAACTGCAGCGAGCCATGCGCAATCATTTCATCTTGGTATACCATCGCAGCCGCCTCCAGTGTCAATGGATCCCTGGGGGATGCCCTACAATGTTGCCTTAAACCCTAACGTTTTCTTCCCGAGTGCTTCTAATGAAGAAGTTCTGGTGGAACTGAACAGGATGATGGGCTTGTTGGACAGTTCTCTCAACGTTTTTGCCAACGGTTTGAAGCAAATGCAAAACCAAGGGAAGGGACAGCCGGGGCCTGCATCAGGGCCTGGAAACCCCGGTATCGCGATTAAACTTGGAAAGAAGAGGAGAAAGCCCGCCGCGGACCAGGCTAGACAGTCTGATACTGAAGGTTTCGCGAGCGAGGCAAGCCAGACTGCTGACTAATATATGATCCACTTAGATCTCGTGGAGACTTAAGGACTACATATATATCTATTATATTGAATATATAGCTTGAAGGCTGGCCCGGAGTTGGACTAATCCAGAAGTTTACAAAATCCCCAGTTCAGTTAAGTGCAGTTGCTTTTTCGGTTTTTCTCGTCGACGAATTGTATAACCAAGATTCTTCTTAGACTGGGGTACCTACATTTTCTTTCTGCTATTTCAACTTTCACTTGTTTTTTTTTTCAATATCATCTTAGTTTTCTGTTGTATGATATGATTGGTGTCTTGGGAAAGTTTTTTTCGAACATACAGTACCCACCGCTTTCCATGCCGCCTTCTTCCATTTTCTTTTCTTTCTTACCTTATTCCCTTTTTCTCTATCGAGCATCTTCAGATGGGTGATTTTTAAACCACATCTTTGCGAGGAGCACATACCTACCCGCCTGCTCGATTTTTCACAGCTTGTATTCGGCTTGTATTGTATAATACTATCTATGATACATTGCTCTCGCTATTTCTTGAACGTTATAACTATAATTACGGACTGAAGCCGATTCGCATTAGCAGCACGACAAGGATCCAATTTGTTGTAATTTGACCTCCAAAAACGCGTTGTTCGGCTGCTACATATAAACCTCAGTGTGTTCCACCAAGCAAGCTTAGAGCTTCCAACTAAAACATCCAACTATAGCTACTGCCTTCGCCATGGACGGTCTTCTCACACCCATCCGAATAACTTCACTCAAAACATCGAATCCGGAGGAGACGATAGACCTCAAGCTATCTTCTACCACTTTGATCCGACCTGTGGAAGAACTACCGTCCACCGTTCCCACATCGAGTAGAAATGATAGTAGTAACGATAATCGCAAACCGACATCTCCAGAAGATGCATTAGAAATCCTGCGGTCTCAACCGTCGGTGTCCGAATTATCCACAACCCTCGATTACTTGATATCACGGCCGCAGTCGTCTAATGATACAACGGCTGGTGCCGAAAATGAAGCGACTTCATCTCCGGTGTTTGATATCGCCTCGATATCACCGCTCACATCGCGTATCGTCAATATATTGATTATCGAAATCATCCCTTCCTTCTGGGGGATATTGACATCTTCGGGGTCTTCGCACAAAGCGGATAGGAATAGACTGCTACAATGTCTTCGGAGTATTGTGGGTTTAGGTGGGATCATTGAGCGTCTTCGGTTGCTGTTGAAGCAGGTTCCAACCGCCGCTGCCGGACGGCCGAAGAATGTGACGGTGACAAAGGTTGATGTTGAGGGTGTTGGGAGGAAGGAGAGCGTTTTGGTGCAGATTGGGGATTTGATGGATGTGCTGGGGTATATTTTAAGAGGGGATAGGGTTCTCGAAACATTTTGGGATAGATCGAAGTATACCAGTGGGACACGGAATGCGGAAGATAGGAAGAAGGAAATGGTATGGAAGGAGTTTGTGGGACTTGTCGCCGGTGGGAAGGTGTTATCCGTCGCCGCTGAGGCCGATATCGCGATATCGGAGGCGGAAGAAGCTGTTCAAAAGAGAAATTACTCTTGGATTGGTGATGGAAAGCAATATACTGCGTGGCTGAGGGATAATATTACCAAGATGGTAGCTGTGACGGATGTGAATGACACCGATGCGTGGAAGGCTATTGCCAGCGTTCTGGCCCGCGGGTTCGGGCTTGGATATACTGGTACGGATATTCTATCATCTTCATTGTATTTGCGCACAAATATTGACCAGAAATATAGAAAGCCTCATCGATACAAGGTTGCACCTTCAACCATCAATTCTAACAAAAGACATCTTCACCCGCATCCGACTTCTGCTATCAAACCTCAAGGAACACGAAAGAGGAAACTACATCAATACCCTTCTCAAGCTTCTCTCACAGCGTCACCTCCCAGTACACTTGGAAGACAGCGAAAACTACACAAAACATGTCTCTCTCGTCGCAAAAATAATAGAAGAACTGTGCGTCTTAAACGACGGTCTCCAAAAGGGATACCAAGACATCCTTCTAGAATGGATACTGGTAAACGGCGGACCGGGTTCAGGTGAACCGATAGGTATCAGAAGAGCGATCATCTGCGCCCTCAAGGCCTCAACGGAGGCTCCCACGATCTTTCAAGAGACGTTGGAAAGTCAAGTCCAGACTTTTGGCGAGAACCTATGGATACGCCATGCACCGATCATACACCAGGAAGTCAATGTGCAGTGCCTACTACTATGCGCAGGATACGTTCATTCGCAGCCACCCAGCTACTTAAAGATCATAGCGAGGTCGTCGTCATTCATGAACGGAGTATCGAATCACCTTGCTAGTACGAATACGAGGGTTAGGTTTCTAGGAATGATCGTAGGGGAGACTATCTCGACGCTGGTGGATAAAAGCGAAAGACAACTGAAGTTCAAGGATTCGTTGGATGCAAGTGAGGAGGAAGCTGCAAAGTGGAGAGCCCTGATCACCGTCGATGATATAATGCCCAACTTTGACATCTTCAAAGACAAGGCCTTCGAGTCTTCACCACCGAAGAAACAGTCAAAGAAGCCGACAAAATCATCGGCGTCATCGACCAAAAAGCCAACCATCATCGAACTCACAGGCGCCCCAGGCACAACCCCCATCACCACCATAACCCCTTCAAACCGCATCCAAGAACTCGACTCCGACTCAGACGACGATCTAATCCCTTACCCAAAACCAGACTCCGACCCAGAAGACTCAGACGACGACGCCACCCTCGTGAACCGCAAAAAGGTCCCACCGCCAGTCTACATCCGCGACCTCCTCTACCTCCTCACCGACCACGACTCCTTCGAAAAACAACAAGTAGCCCTCCTCCAAGCCGCGGTCCTAATCCGCCGTAAAGCAACATACGGCACCGAAGTCTCCTCCCACGCCGTGGACCTCCTAACCGCCCTCGTAGGCATGCAGGACAAATTCTCCATGGAAAATTTCGACAACCTCCGTCTGAAAGCCGTGGTATCCCTCCTCGTCACCTACCCCCAGCTTTCAGGCCCCTGGACCTCCCAAAGGATCTTTGAAGGCGACTACTCCCTCGCCGAAAGATGCGTAATGCTCAGCGGCATAGGAATAGCAGCAATGGAACTCTCAGGCGAAGAAGTCCCAGAAAACTCCCCGCTATACAACCTCCAACTCTCATCATCAGAAAAGGAAAAAACACAATTCCCTTCCAAAAGACTCCCGCAGCGTCTTCACGACATCTACGCCTTACCGGGTAATACAGCCATAGACACAATCTCCACCCGTCTGAAGGACAGCATCCTCCAACCTCTCGCCGCAAAAGCCGCGGACGACCTCTCCGCTACAACCAACACCCCAAACCTCATAAAAATCCGCAAATTCTCCACAAGAATGGAAGTAGAAGCCACCCGCAAAAAACCCGGCATAAACAAACTCTCACAGATCGTAATCCCATCCTTCTTCGGTCCCCTGACGGGGAGGTGGTGGGTATACGTCAAAGACCACGGCGGCGGGAATTCACCAACTCTGATCCCCCACCTGCTAGCTCTTTACATAAAAACGCTGACGGTACTGCTCCACGCCACCGGTCCGAACGGGTTGATGATCCCGCAGATGGTGGATGGGATGTGGGATATCCTCCTCAGCCTCCGACACTCAAAGATAACCCTCGAGAACTCATCGGTGCTGGACGCCGTATTGATCGGTTTACTCACCATATTCGAAGTCTGCAACAAAGAAGACAGGGATAGGAGACGTTTGGCCGAGGAGAGGAGTAAAGAGTTGGTGGAGACGCAGGAGTGGGTTAGTAAAGTATTCGAAGGGAGCGATGGGTCCGAAGGGTCTGGTGAGGAGAGGAAAGGTCTTGCGGCTGCGGTGCTGTTGAGGTGTCGCGAGGTCGTGGAGCGGTATGAGAGGATACTCATGGGCGATTTGATATAATCCCCTTGAAATCGGAGATTGTAGCATCCGTTCTACTAGTTTATATACGGTGTTTGGAGTAGTTTTGTATATATATGGGTATATTGCAATCACGTCTGCAATTCATTAAAAGCATAATGTAATCGCTACATATGAGACCTCAGTTACGTCCCAAGATTCAAAGCTCTAGGTATGACAGGATCAACAATCTATGGTAGTATTCACAGAGCCCGGCCGTTAAGGATCACCTCCCCATCCGATCAAATAATATCATTAAAAGAAGAAGAAAAAAACAGTGTCGGGAAGAGCCGCCAAAAGCTCGTTTTGCATAGAAAAAGTGAAAACCCTCCTGTATCTTTTTTTTCATGAGCGTAACAGAAAGATGTAACCCCAGGGAAAGCTACACAAACGTAAGCATTGCCGTGTTCACACCCCCAAAGCCTTAATAAAAAGCATAGATAAAAAGAAAAACGCCCGCATGACTCAAAAGAGATTATTATGCTGAACAAAAGAGGAGAAAGACAGGAAAAGCAGGAAAGGGGTCGTAAGGATGAAAAGCCATTAAGACGCAAACGATGAAGTACAGCCCAAAGGTCCCAGAAACGCAATAAACAAAAACAAAGTGGTATGAGCTATGAAAGGCGAGAGAAAATCATTAAAACATGACCAGATGCTGTCCGCCGTAGAGACGATGAGGTGTCGTAGGGGTCGTAGTTAATAAAATGCTGAGAGGAGTTTGGCAGGACAATGTGTATACACAATTAGGTGTTCTTGGATTGTTGGACGGAGAGATTGAACTAAGATTTGCTCCTTCGGAACCAAGATCTCCTCTTCTCTTTCCCTTCGGCTGCGGCAGAACTCTTTGAGACCGTTGTCTTCGCTGGTTGCTGTTGACTCCAAGCAGCTTGGGTTTGCTGCTGCTGTTGGCCATGCGGTTGCCTGTATTGGCCCTGGCTCTGTGGGTTCTGGCTCTGTCCGTTGTAGGAACCGTATTGCTGCTGCTGGCCGTAGCCATTTTGTGGTTGCTGCTGTTGCTGGGGATAGCCGTTTTGTTGGGGGTACCCGTTTTGCTGCTGGTACTGGGGTTGACCATTATAGCCATTTTGATACCCTGCAGGAGGGGAGTTTCCCGAGAGGCGATTGACATTCGGCAAGGGCTTATCATTCGAGCCTATCGGTAGTCTACCTGGCTGTCCGCTGTATTGTTGCTGCTGCTGCTGCTGCTCATAGTTGGCGTATCCAGAGGCATCGGAAGACGGATTTGTAGAATACGGGTCGCCGGACCAGCCGCTCCCACCAGAGTTGGAATCAGACGGAACTTCCCCTCGATAACGAGCGCCGTTGGGGGCGTTCTCATACCCCGAGTTTCGGTGATTCTGGTGTTGAGGTCTCTGCGAATACGAGTTGCCGTTCTCATAGCTAGAGTGAAAATAAAAGTATAAGTAGGCTGTAGAGTAGCTCGTAGATAGAAGGAACATACTACTCATGTGTCGATTGCCTCGCGCTCTGGTCACCATACTGGTAGGCCATCGAAGTACGCTGTGAGTTCTGCTGTTCATATTGCGAATTCGTCCCTATAAAAAAGAAATATAGTTAGCACATACACAATTGATAAAGCTCGTCAAAACTGATAAAATTATACTAGGTCCTGGAATTTTGCTTCCGGTTCTTGAAAGAAAGAAAAAAAATGAACGAATGCAGGGGTGTGGAAAGCTACATACCATATCTATTTGAGCGGCGTGGTGCATACTCTTTATCATAGTCACTATTGATAGCTCTCTCGAAACCCCGAATAGTATCTAGAGGTCGCTCCATCCTGTGACGTGTAGGATTGCTCCGGTCTGGGTCGGCTACATTCGAAATTGCAACGTTAACACAAAATCACAGGCGGGAAGCAGACAATTCGGTAGACCAAAAACGTACTAATTTCATTGCCATATTGGTCTTTGTGTCGCATTTGCGAAATACCCTTGCCGGCTTGCTGGGCGATAGCCCATGGCTCCTCCTCCGTGATAGCTCTGGAAGGGTCGACGTTCTTGCCCATCTTTCTTTTGTCCCGATGATGTTCTGTTAGGTCGATCTTGACCTTCTTTTTGCTGGAAAAGAAAGGCATTAGTATGGTTTTATGGGTGCACGGGACCCTGCCGGATTGTCGTTTTCGATAATGTAAGGTGATAGAAAAAGGTGAGGAGGTTTTTTAAAAAAAGATCGATGTAGGGACTGGGATGTATGTGATTTGTATGACCGAGTGATGTGTGTGTTCAAGGAGAGGTGGGAGTTATGATCGAGGAGGAGGAATTCAGCTGGAGCGATGGTCTCTCAATGGGAGAGATAATTCCAAGAGATGTAACGTAATGTAACCACCTTGCTCTGGACCGATGTATTTCTCGTCAAGGAACAACTGTTATGACAGTGTGCGCCGCCTGTTATCCAGGTACAAGGCAAATACAAATGGGTAAAAACGGCTATTTTGTGAAACGAGCAGCGCCAGAAATTATGTTGAAATAATTCGTTTTGAAAAAAGAATGATAATTAAGGCAAAGCATCAAGCAAAATAGCATGGAAAGTTGGAATGAGAGTGATCAATCGTTCGAAAAGTTGATCAATGTTGGATCAAAACACCGCAAGAATGGTAGTATATCAAGGTCGCGCGGCAGAATCGTGACCAAAGCATTTAATCTCTGCGGGTGGTGCGACTCGATGTCATTGCAGATAGGAACAATAAGACTTAACGAGCGAAGGGACAAGGGGTGCATGTGCATGGAACGAGAGCGGGATGGACGGAAACTCGAAGAGAAAGAAAAATAAAAAAAGAGAAAAAAGAGGGAGGGGAGGGGGAAAAGAGCACGAACAGATTTTAATTGTAGATGATCTAAGTATTTACTTAGTAACTCAGGTAAAATAGGGCCTTCTGCCGTTATGTCAGAAGAGTCCAAGAAAAAATGCTGTAGTATGAGCGAGATATTAAGGCTGGGTGGGCTGGATGTCTAGGACTGACAGCGTCGACAGCAGGTGGCCATGCACGTTGGATTCCTGTTTGGGTATGCGGTATAAAAAAATTAAAAAGAAGTTGGATTGGATTGCAGCGAAAAGGCGAAAAGGCGAAAGGCAAAAGTCAACTTCGAGAATTCGAAAGGGAAAAAAAAAGGTTGGAGGCGCAGGCTTTGACTGGGATCAACGTTGGTGGGCCGACAGACAACAGACAACGGGCAGCAGTGGCAGGATGTAGCAGCAGTCGCAGCAGACAGACAGGCGGACGGCTGGGGGTTATTTGGGTATTCGGTACCGGTAACCCAAGGAACGTGAACGAGCGACAAAAATTCAATTTCAATCCAATTCAGAGCAACGAGCACCCACACAGCACAACAATGCGGCCGTACGATGTCCGATTTTGCGGGTTGTCTATACGAGAGAATACAACCTGCCCAGACGGTTCGCTCGGTACTTCGTGCAGTGCCTGTACCTAGACGGAGGACGGCCGCTTGGCGGGTGGGAAAGCAAAAACACACTTGCTCGATCTGCGTATTCCAGCAGCACAAAACAGGAGCAAAGGAATTATTTTTGGAACAGGTCAGGAGCCAAGGTATGGTAGGTGTCGGTGTTCCGGATCCGGGACCGGATACAGAGGGAATCCGCTGGATATGATCTGACCCGAGTGCTCGATAGAGAAGAAAAAAGGGCGGGCTTGCGTAATGGCAAGTGTCGAGGTCGGGAACAAACTATTAAGATTTTCGTGGAGGTCGTATGCACCGACAAGGATCAGGGTGAACTTTTTTTTTTTTTTTTTTTCTAGATAAAAGAAAATAAAAAATGAAAATAAAAGTAAAAAGTAAAAGAGCACTTGCGATGGGTCGATTGGGTGTCGTGTCTTGTCGTCGCGTGGTTAAAGGACAAGATGCGATATACTTCTTCGTAGGAGCAGAGGAAGTCGCACACACGATCTGAGTGGTAACTAACGGTACCTGCAGGTGGATGGTTGATGACGTCCGCCCAAGTCCCAGAATATACTTACGTACCTATATACACACTGCCAGAGGAATATATATACTTGGTACCTACAGAAGAATTGGGAGACCCGGTAATTGGCTAGTTGAAGCAATTGATACTTGGCGATGGTAGTGATAACTAAAATGTGAGGTTGGAGGAGGAAGAAGAGGAAGAGGAAGAGGAATGAATCTTGGGAGATGTCGAGGTTCTAATAATAAGAATCAGACTGCGCACACAGACAACAGCGCACAGCGAACGAGCAGCTTCCTCACAATTTACATATAACGAGCGCCCTGTCGCCAAAGAATCACTGCTTTTTCTTCTTCTTCTTTCCGACCTAACTTATAACTAACTAACTACCAAGTATACAAAGTACTAACTTCCCAGATTCAAGAGCTGAAATTAAAATGAACAAAATGAACAAGGTTGGGCTGCTGCTGCGAACAGAAAAGTAGCTGCTTCTGCGACTGGAACTGGAACAAACAGGCAGGTTCAATGCAGCTCTGATGTAACCTCTTATCGTATCGTGTCGTCGTATCGTCCCGCTGTTAAGTCCACCGCGCTAAACTGATTCCAATCCAACTACGACATTGGCTATAATTACCCCGGAAAATGCATATAATTGGAAGTGGTAATATCATCCGTTCGGCGACGGTGTTTAATATCTTCTTAACGGCTCTTCATGGACTCTTCGCGATGCTTCAACGAGGATATTCTTGAATACCTAACAGGTAAACTTGCTCGTAATCGATCGGTCGATGGGAAGAACACCCCAGTCTGATCCCCTGCCGTCGACCAGCTATTTCCAGGTCCAACTGCGTCATCCCAGACTTTGCCCCTGGTCTCCCAAGTCAGTCCTCCAATTGAAGAAGCTTGAACACAAAAGCTCCCCATATCAAGCTTAATTACGCCGCTAACCAAACTGGACCGCTTGGGGGCGTCGGAGAAAAAGTAACCTTATCACCCACCACACGCAAGCTCGCGGGGCGTAGTTAATTTTCAAGCCAAAGGGAAAAACTTGAAACTTGACAGAACGCGAAGGGTATCAGTTCATATCGAGCTGGTGGTCGCGATTGGTCCCCACCGGAACGTGCATGGAGAGGAGAAGAAGAAAAACGGTAATGCACGATGTGGGACGCCCCCCCATGTCCTGGCACCATGCATATGCAGTAACCGGTTTTTTTTTTTTCATCATGGTCGCACAGCTTCCAAGTGGCTTTGGTTTCAGACTTGCCACGAAAAAAGAGGTCGCGGTAACACGCAAAGAAATAAGAAGAATGCATACTCCCAGTTAGTCCATACAAAGGTGTCTATGTATCCCATATGCCAATCTAGACCAAAAAATAAAATAAAATAAAAAAATAGTGAGCGAGCCGTTTGATCGCTCAGGGGCTCCAACTGAAATGGGTATCCTCGGAAACAAATTCTTCAATCAAGCAATTAAGCAATCAATCCATGCCAACAATCGACACCCCGCTTATCCATTCATATGTATAAAACGAACGCCTGTTCACCGCGATCACCGTGATCCGTTCCGCTCGCGAGGGGGCTGGTATTCATTGCATTCGTCACCCAAGCCAAGGAGTTTGTTTCAATATATCCTTAGCGCTCTTCATTTAATCACAGCCTTACATAGCGGAACTATATTTTTGTCCTGAAAGAAAAAGTTTGACAAGCCACTGCCCGTCCGTCCGTGAGTTGCCAACGTGGCTATTGTCGTAACATTCACCGGGTCTGTGATTGCTGTTGTGTCTGTTGCTGCTGCTGCTGCTGCTGTGTCTGCTGTTGCTGCTGCACTCTTCTAGCAAGCCCCTGATTCGATGCATATGCTAGTAGAAACTTAGCACACGTCAGAGTATACTTGCAAGCCTTCGTCCACGGCTCATCTTGGTTAAACGTCAGCCGTATAGACACATCTCCAATCTTATCCTTCGCTATCGTATATGGAAGAACCGCAGTCGCATCCGCTTTTGCAACAAATTCTCCCAGTTGCTTTATGCAATCGAGGAAGGCTACCATGGCACCGTCGAATTTGCGGTGTGCGAATAGATGGCCCATCGGGATCGTACCGGAGCTGAACAGCTCAAGCGTTTGGACTCGAACATCGTTCCTACTAACGGCACCTAGCGCGGCGCCGATCCGACTTGACGTGGTATCCATCTGTCTCGGTTCCATCTTTTCGATTTTGGAAGTGGATCCCATCGGTTTCAGCTTATAGTTCTCAAAGACGAAGCCGAGCTTATCGGCTACGGTGTGTAACAAAAGCAGTGTCTGGCCCCATGCTGCATTGATCTCTGCCCATTCAACCTACACGGCAACATTGTCAGTACCTATAGGTAGAAGTGGGGAATTTGGGGGGGTTGTCAACATACGGGCTGCCGTGGAAGCTTCCCCAACCGTAAACCATTGATAGTCCCAAAGAACCCATCGTGTCCAATGCAAAATGTGTCGTTATATACGTTCGTACGGTGTAGCCTGTCCAACTGCTTCGCATCATGGTCGAACCGCAAATTAATGCTATCACGCTCGTTTTGAAATTCTTCCAACTGTTGTGAAAATAGGTTCCTCTCCTGCCAGAATTCCTCCTCCTCGGCTTCTAGACGCTTTGATTCTTCTTCGGCCTCTGCAATCTCAGCTTCTATCTGAGCCTTCTCACGCTCCAGTTCCTCCAGCTCTAGTAGCGCAGCATCCTTCTCTTGTCTGACTTTTGCGAGATCCTCTTCCACCTTGCAAGCCTCGGAATCGGTCGGGATCTCTGCCTGTAGCTTCTTCAAAAACTGCTGGTAACCATCTCTACTCTTAGTAGCCTCCCCCAACCGTCTTTGTAACCCTTCCACCAGTAGTTCCGTACACTCCATACATATCGGGTAGTCAATATCCGACCTCGCACTCAAAATATCAAATAACCGTCTCGACGTCTGCATCTTATGTGACAACGAGTCCTCGGGTGTGATCCCGCTCGCCGTTGCTGTCGCCGCCGTCGCCAAACCACCGTTTTGCACCGCTTCGCCGACTATGGGTTGTGGTGTCCGTAGTATGACCGAGTCCGAGAGCATGACGAAGGACTCGGCCATGTTGGCTGGTGCTCCGGCGAGGGGCGATGAGTTCTTGGGAGCATTTGGTACACTCCTTTTAACAACCGGGTGGCCATCGTTTTTTAAAGCTTGTTCGTAGATACCCTTTCGAAGAGAGCCGTGGGTGTGGCTGGCTGATGAGTGTGTTCGGGGGTCGAAGACGCTTTGTTTGGAAGTCGAAGAGGATGTCGATGATCCTAAAACCCACCAGTTAGTTCGCATGACCTTTGTTTCTCCCGCTCTTTTTTTAGATGACCGAGTAGTCCTTTTGTGATAGAGGAGAATTCCGAGGGATAGGGAAGGGGTGAAGAATACCATGTAGTAGGTTTAATGCAGCAGGGTTGAGATTCTGGAGAGAGCCGTGAAGCTTCAACGGCGTTCTACACTGTTGGCAGAACATCTCCGCCATGGTTGCTTTTGTTTCTTTCGTTCGGTCTTTCGTATCACGGAGGATCGGGAAGGAAACTGGACATGAGCCGGTACTATCTGGTCGAAGGTGGACGAACTGTAGATTCCATAACGCGGTCGAAGTTAAGTGATATGAAGGGGAAGATGATCGATGGATGATGTAGAAAGGAATGGTCAAGCTCAGCTGCACTGCGGGAATCGCAAGCTACCAGGCATGTAGTCATCACGAGGGAAGTGCAGCCGAACCCGCAACCTCGCGTAAACCTGCCGCCGATAATGGCGGGGCGGCCAACTTTCAGAATTTTGTTACACACAGCGAGAACGCAGAACGACTCATTGCTCCTGTTTTTTGCTGTCAGTTCGGCCCGACTCTTCCCTCCTTCATATATACGACTGGAACACCTTGAATCCCTCGACGGCTTCTTCAATTGGAGGCCATCGTGACCGTTATTTGCCTAATTGAATGCCCAGCATCCGGCTGTTTTCTTCCATTGCCAGAAGACACCGACAGTTATTATCATTTGTCGCCGTTCGCCTGCCGCCGTCGACACAATTATTGACATCCCACTTCGTTCGTCCTTCCGTTGTAATCTCCACTCTTCAACCTCAACCTCAACACCAATCACAGCTCCGGTATAGCTCAAAAACTTCCAATTCAGACGATATGGGCAAACAACAAATTACCCTCAAGACCGTCAAGGGCTCTCGCGATTGTAAGCTTTACTCCCTTCTATTCAGATAGTTCATTTTTTTTGTGTATGGTGGGGCAGATGAGGGGCACACGATAGAACAAAAACCAAAAGCAATACCAACCTAACACCCTCTCACAGGGGCCGGAGTCGATATCGCCGTCCGCGACAAGATCTTTGAAAAAATTACCACCACATTCAAAAAACACGGAGCAGTCTCCCTGGACACCCCGGTTTTCGAGCTCAAAGAAGTCCTAGCTGGAAAATATGGCGAGGACTCAAAGCTCATCTACGACCTCGCCGACCAAGGTGGTGAGATCAGTTCCCTACGATACGACCTTACCGTCCCCTTCGCCAGATGGCTCGCCATGAACCCGACCATTACATCTATCAAACGATACCACCTTGCGAAAGTCTACAGGAGAGACCAGCCGGCTGTGTCGAAGGGCAGGATGAGGGAGTTCTACCAGTGCGACTTTGATATTGCAGGAGTATACGACCCCATGTTGCCCGATGCCGAAATCATGAGGATCACGGTCGAAATCTTGGATGATTTGAATATCGGGGAGTACACCATCAAACTAAATCACCGAAAAGTTCTCGACGGATTGTTCGAAGTCTGCGGCGTGCCGACGGACAAGATCAGACCTATCTCTAGCGCCGTCGACAAGCTAGACAAGTCACCATGGGAGGAAGTCAGGAAGGAAATGACAGAGCAAAAGGGCCTAGATCCCGAAGTCGCAGACAAGATTGGAGAGTTTGTGCTTAAGAAGGGTGGACGGGATCTTTTGGAAGAGTTGGAGAAGACCGAATCCTTGGCTGGGAACGAGAGCATCAAGAAGGGATTGAGCGATATGAGACTGCTGTTCGACTACCTCGATGTCTTCGAAGTTACACCCAAGATCTCTTTCGATCTATCTTTGGCTCGTGGATTGGACTACTACACTGGTGTTATCTATGAAGTCGTCACAGAGCTTTCTGCGCCCCCAGCTGCTACACAAGGACCCGTAGTCGCATCATCATCGAAGGGGAAGAAAAAGTCGAAAGTCAACAAGGACGATCCGGAAGCAGACCGATCGGATGATGACACCGTTGGCGTAGGTTCGATCGCTGCCGGTGGCAGATACGACGAACTAGTCGGCATGTTCTCCGGAAAGACCAAGATTCCATGTGTCGGTATCTCCTTCGGTGTTGACAGAATATACAGCATCATCAGGAAGAGATTGGAAAGTAGCCCTGCGGTTCTCAGAAGCTCCGATGTTGATATCTACGTCATGGCTATGCCTGAAGGTTCCGGAGAGAATAAGAACGGCTTCTTGAAGGAGCGCATGGCCATCGCCAAGCAGCTTTGGGAGGGCGGCATCAAGGTATGAGATCCCTCGAGCTTTTTTAAATTCATTGTGAATCCAAATGCCTGACTAAATACAACTTGACTCCCAGGCCGAATTTTTGTACAAAGCTTGCCCTAAAATGCAGGCACAATTCAAAGCCGCGGAAGTTGGAGGTGTTCCATTCGCTGTGATCATCTTCAACGAGCAGCTCGGACTCGACACCGTCAGAATCAAGGAATTGGGTCTCCCTGACGGCCACCCCGAGAAGGAGGGTATCCCCGTCGCTGTTAAGGATTTGGTAGAAGAAGTCAAGAAGAGGTTAAAATCTACTGGCGGCATTGAGCAATACATTTCGAGGATAAAGCTGGAGGAGACCAAGGCAGTTGAAGCTGCTACGACCGAGTAGACTTGAACTCCATATCTATTATACCTACTTAAGTAGCTATAGTTCCTCACTACTTATATTATACCATATACGAATAATACCAGATACCCGCATCTCGCTCCCGTTCGATAATATTTTGTAGATATAGCTAGGTCAGCTGATGGCATGCATGCATGCAAGGACGGGTGCTGGTGACTGTGACTGTGACTCGCTGCCGACTCTACGGCCAGCCGACCAGGCTCGAACAAACGAGAGCAAAACCTCAAACATCCGTCGCCCAAAACATACCGAATCCTCAACTTAGTCATCAATCTTTCAGGCATATTAAACAAACACTAAGATCCATCTCCAGAACTTCACCATTCATCTTTCTCGAATCTTCCCACCGAGGATATCGATATATGTAGAAACTATAGCTGCCATCTATTATATTATATCATACCTACTAAGACCAACAGAATCCAAACGAGCTCATGCACAAGCTCCAACCTAAATACCTTCCTAATAGCTTAGCTTCGCTTCACCCCGTCCCACCTCTCCCCATCTCTTCCCATCTCATCTCCCCCGATCCAGACAGGAACCTAATAGCAGCCATCGCGAAAAAGGCGACGACGGCACCACGCCCGCCAACTTCTCCAAGCTGGATCCCATACGACACCACCGAATCCCCGCCCCTCCTCCCCCACCTAGATCCTCAGCGGGCTCACCAGCACCAGATCCCTATGCGCATGGGTCACCACGACTAGCTGCCCCCCCACTGGGGTATCCTCCATCCCTCGTCTCCCACCGCCCACTCCCACCTCCGATACACCATGGCTACTCCCACGCATACGAGACCCCAAACCGCCATGCCCCCCCTCCGCCCAGTCACTCGAGCAGGGCCAGGCTCCAGCAGCAGCAGCGTATGCAGCGGACCGTATCCGAACCGCTACCGCTAAGCGTCAACGGCCGACCGGTGAATGATGATAAGTCACCTCCGAGGGCGGCAGTACCGCCTGCTCCCGTCGGACCTTGTCAAGTCTGCGAGAGGCAGCTCCCGAAGCTCACGTGTAATGACTGTACGCGGGATAAGATGTATCCTCTTCGATATGAGATCATTTCAGTGCTCATAGGGAACGAGCAGCTCGAACAGGACGTGGAGGGGTGTGCATCTCATACCTCGACGCACGGGAAGTTCTCTGAAGCTGCAAGAGAGAAGCAGGAGCTTGAAAATACAATCACAGGCATACAAGACAGGGTTGACGAGCTACGGACCGAACTGGAGGATCACAGGAAGTACCTTGCAGACCTAAGATCGAAGAACCAGAAACGACAACAGCTACTCAAGGAGACGCGGAACGTGCTATTCCAAAACAAAGATATCCTAGTAGAAAAAGTCCGAAAGGACACCAGGGTCACGAACACTAAATGGAACGCCCTCTACGAAAGAACGGCCGAGTCTCGTGTATTCCTGTGTCGTGAAATCGCCGGTCTAAACTTACTGCGGCAGAGACGGAAGAAGCGGGCTGTCGAATACATGCTCAACGGCGTGGTTATCCCCGACATCCGACAAATCTACACCATGAATCCGAATAACATAACAGTCGCCCTAGGTCACCTCTCGCACATGTCCGTGTTGATAGCTACCTACCTGGGTCTCAAGCTCCCCTGTGAGATCATCCTACCGATCCGTGATGCTCCGGCAGCCTCAATCCGAAACCAACGCTTTAACAGAGCACGACCACTGTCCACTACCCAGCCCCTCCCGCAGCTGCATTCCGTAGATTCGGAACAATATGCAATGTTCATCGAAGGGGTCAGCATGTTAGTCTACAACGTAGCCTGGCTCTGCTGGAGCCAGGGTCTCGAAGAAGCAGCATCAGAAATCGAAGACGTATGGCAGCCCGGCAGGAACATGTACCGTCTTCTCCTCTGCACACCCACAAAACACCACCAAGCCCTCGTCCAATGGAGCGAAGCCACGCAAGAGGCAGTCACCGCGCTTCCACCCGCCCAACAGGGGAAGAAACCGCAAGCCGTAAACATGTTTCTGGGTCGCGTGAACCACAGCTCCGCGCATTCATTCCTAAACTCGCCTCAGGGATTACAACATATGGCTCGTTGGAAGATCACCCTGAACAATGTAATCGATCGCACGAAACATTTGCTTGTTAGTGAGACTTCGAATGCGGAGTGGGATCTAATCGAGAACGAAATCGAGGAAGATCCGGCTGCCAAGTTTATAAGTGAACTCGGCGAGTTTAGGGAGGATGATAAAGGGAAGGACGGGATGGCAGGGAGTCCGCAGCCTGCTAAGGCGATCCCTATTAGTATTAAAAAGGGAGGAATCGGGGCTATTCCTGCAGTTGGAAACGGGAGTCCTGGAATGGGGAGCCCAAGCAGCGGGAGCGGGAAGAGAAGCGCCATTAACGGCGGAACCGAAGTATCGGCCGGGTGGACAAAATTGAAGAGGTGATTGGGTGGAGAATGTTTAAGAAAGAAAATAATTTAGGTGGCCGTTTATAGGGATGGGGGTTCAAGGGGAGTCAGCGTCGTGCATTATGTACATTAAACGGCAGGGACAGGCTTTTCGTTCGCTTCTGGAGCCTTTGGGGTTTGGGGGGCCAAGGGATGGGGGGTGTTATCGATATTCCTTTTGGAGTCCGGGGGGTGCTTGTTTATCGCCCGTTTGCTGTAAGGTACATACTTTACTTGATTACCGCTCATTAAATACTTTTAGGTGCATACAGACATGTGTATTATCGAATAGAAGATTGGACATTTTGAATGTTTTACGTTTTAAACAAAAGCCTCCAAACAATTGCAAGTGCCGTGTGTGCCATGTCAGTCATGATCAGGCCACTTTTTCTTCAATTGATATTGATACACGGCTGCGGCGTTTCGACCCTCGACGTCACTAAAACATTTTTAATATCGTCGTCGAGATCGATTTCGATCGAAAGGGGACTTGGGACGGAGAAACCAAAGGAGTGTATACACATATGGGATCTAGAGTCTATACTTGGGTACAAAAGACGGCTCGACGATATGCAATGCATTGAATCCAATATACTCCTACCGGCTCGACTTGAAAGATTCGGGTCATAAACCGAAGCATCTATCTATTGGGGGGAAGATAAGGCTCCCACCTGTGCCGTCAGTCTGCAATGTTGAGAAATCTCGAAACAATTGTCGAGAAACGATGCTCTCGTTTAAAGACTGGGCAGCTGGGCATGCATCTCCCCCTGCCATATGGCCATGAGGACTGCACGTCTGCCGCGCCGTCGACGATATCATCAATTAAAAAGTTCGGCAGGCCCGGAATCGGAATCGGGTCCATATGAGAATCCTCTGGAAGAAACAGACCAGAAACATTTTTCTTAGGTGATGCGACTGGTGCTGTTTTGAGGCTGTACAGAATGCGGCTTGGCAGGGCCTCCGTGCTATGCTGAAGTGGGAGTGTTCGTTCCGACTAGGTCTGTTTCGGGCCCCTTCAAACACTCCATGCAGCAACGCTGCCTCCATGGAAGAAGACCCATATCTGATCATGGCAAAAGGGAAAAGGGAATCTTTATCCCCAAGTCGAAGCGGAGGGAACGGCTCGTGTGTAGAATGATATCAAGATGGTTAATTCCCCCCCATCTCCCTTGATCTTGGCTTCTTGAATTCTTTTTCCTTCTTCTTCTTCTTTTCTCTCTTCTGCCCTTTCGTCGTTGTATTCTTGGAAAACCAGTGACCGGTCGTCGAACGAACGTCGCTCATTTTTTTTGTTTTTTTCCATTCTCACATTCACCTTCTTTTGGACTTCATTTTATATCTGTTTTTTATAGACTCTCTTTTCGGTTCGTACGGCAGGCAGAGGGACAGGTCCCCACCGTTCAGTAGACTCTTTGCCCAGAGGTTTCTGTTTTCCAATGTGAGTAATTGTAACCTATCCATTTGATTGTAATATTAATGCATCAATCGGTGTATAAAATGCATGAAATGACATACATATAACTAACAATTGATCATATAGATATCACATTAATCTTTAATACACATTCATTCTCTTTTTTTGTGTTCCAAGAGTATAACCTCCCGGAGAGGTCCAAGCTAGATCATGTCGGTCAAGTTCAACATCAAGGCCCTTTTGGCCCTACCTCTGTGCTTGCAGCTTCTAGTCCTCCCGACGGCGCAAGCTACATTACCACCTGCTCATGATCCCTACGCAGGTGCATATCCTCCCGCGCACGTGGTGGTGCCGTCAGAATATGGATATGCCCCGGCACCAGAACCGACATCGACGTCGGTTCATGAAATGCCACCGCCAGTAGTACATGAAACCACAACCACATCGGTGCATGAGATGCCCCCGCCGATGGAGCACGAGACAACCACAAGTTCCGAATCAACGGCTCTAGGCCAGGAGATTTCTGTATCCTTATCGACGGAATTCCTGACAGAAACTGCAACGGTGACAGAACATCAAGTCGAGACCTCACTGTCAACCGTGATTTCTCAACATGTTGTCTTCTCGCATGTTACTGTTGTTCAACATGTTCCGACGACGATTCATCAAACTCAGACTCAGATCTTGACCGAGACGGAGATAAAGCACCAGGTTGTGACTGAGCACGTGGTTATGCATGTTACTGTCGTGGAACCGACGACGATAGTGGAGACTCTACCACCGATTACGGAAACAGTCCATCAGTTTGTTACTCATGTGGTCGAGAAGCCAGTGACTGTGGTTTCGGTCTCTGTCGTTCATAACATCATTACCTCTGTCGTTCATGTTTCCAAGGTTATCAAGGAGACTTTGACCGCCGTTGAAACCGAGACTGCCGTTAAAACCCACGTTGTAAGTTCTTTCCTCTCTTCCCTTTTTCTTGACGTCGTACACGTACGGATTCTAATATAATCATATTCAGGTCGTCTCGGAGTCCATCGAGACCCAAGTCCAGACTGAAGTTGAGACCCAGACCGTCGAAAACGAGGTCGAGGTCACCAAGACCGCAATCAACCACATAGTCTCCGAAGTCACAAAGACCCAACTCCAGCACGTAGTCTCAGAGGTCACAAAGACAGACGTCCGCCACATCGTATCAGAAGTCACCAAGACAGCCCTCTCCCACGTAACACAAGAAGTTACCAAGACCGCGCTGGAGGAAATTACCAAAACCGCAGTGGAGGAGGTCACCAGGACCGAACTGGGGGAGGTAACCAAGACCGAACTGCAGCATGTCGTGTCCGAAGTTACCAAAACCGAGCTGCAGCACGTCGTCTCGGAGGTTACCCGGACCCAGGTGCAGCATGTGGTTTCACAGGTCACGGATACTGCTACCTTGCATTTAATCAGTACCGTTGAGAATACCGTTCACTTGATAAACACCGAAACGGTTCATCTCATCAATACCGAAACCGTGCACCTTATCAATACTGAAACACTCCATCTGATCAGTACTGTGAACAATGTCGTCCACGATGTGAGCACCGTCCACAATACCGTCCACATCATCAGCACAGTCGTGGGCGATGAAGTCACACAAACCGTCAACATAGTTTCAACAGTAAGTACACACCCCCCTCCCTATAAAAAAACCAATATAAAAACGCTAACAATGATCCAACCACAGGAAACCCTCACCGTCAGCGGCGCCCCAGTCCAGTCCCCAGTAGAAAGCACAATGCCCCAACCAGTAAACCCCCCAAACTACGTGCCCCCAAACAAAGCCCCCCCGAGCAACAACAACGGCGCTTGTAACTGCCAATGTCTCTGCCCCATAGCTGCAATGCCATCACACTCCGCACCGCCAACATACCAAAACCCCCCTCCCGTCGCCGCGATCTCCAGCCTCCCACCGGCGAATTACATCATCACCGGCACGACGAAGGTCTACGTCCCGTCAACATACATCATGCACCCAGGAAAGGAAGGAGAAACGACAGCAATGCAACATGAGACGGTAGTCGTCCCACCCACGCCGCAGAAGCCAACTCCAAACCCCGTGTATAGCTACAGCTCCAGCACAACCACCGCAGCCGAAGAAGTTCCAACCGAGGTCCCAATCGAAGTCCCCTCGGAATCACTATCAGAGGAACCATCCATTCCAGCCCCAACCGACGGCGCGCCCGGTAAAATCGGTGACTCCTCAGGGTTCATGACAATCCCATACCCCGGGCCAGAAACCACCACCCCAATCGAAGAGGAGCCAACAGAACCCACAACAGTCGCCACAACCTCTGAATCGGAATCGGAGCCATCAACCACAGCCGCAGCTGAAGAATCAACCACAACCACAACCTCATCCCAAGACTTCCCAGAATTCACAGCGCCCTCGTCAACCGAATCAGCCCCAGCAGAAGAAACCCCCGCACCATCAGAAACCACCACGGCGACAGACGAAGAACTCCCCACCTCAACAACCCCACCACAGGAAGAAGAAACAATCGTAGACGGCTCACCAGCAGCCAGCTTCATCGTCCCCGTCGACGGTCCACAACCCGTCGTAACAGAAACACCCGAAGATCCAAACTTCGGCGGCGGCGACGTACTCCCCTACGAACCCATAGGAACCGACGGTGGAGCCGTCATCACAATTCCTGTACCGATGAGATAGTTCCGTTGTTGTAGATGTGTTTTTTGTGTTGACTGCTGTTGTATAATGAATGATACCATTTGGAAGAAAAGCGCCTGTCTTTTAATTTTGAGAATACTTGGGTATATATATCACGGGAATGGGAATCTTCTATAGCTTTATTTCCTATTTATTTAATTCTTTGTCATTTTTCACCTTTTTCATTTAGCGGTTTAAATGCTATTTATATTTCTATGCAGCGGTTAGTCTAGAAACTTTGACTAAAGTCTTTCACACGCTGAAGGCAAAATTGAAACAAATGCAATTCGATTCCCCGTTTATGTTTATTCCCATTGATATAAAAAAAAAGATATAAAAAAAACAACCGAAGATAAATAAATAGAAAGAACGACGGTACGACAAATTTCCAAACAAGAAGCAGACCTATAATCCCAAAAGTATGAAGTAATTATACAAAATAAGAAGCGAAGGTGAAGAAAACTCGTGACAAAATGTTTCGTAAAAGAGGTCGTATCATAAACAAAAAAAAAAAAAAAAAAAAGGAGCAAAGAAAGCCTCTAGCTTCTTATTCATGGTAGTCCGAAATGCTCTTCAAACTCCTCACGAGGCCCTTGCGAGCCTTGCATTCGAGCTCGTGGTTAAGCCCGTGGTAATAAACTTCAACAACAGCTCGGAGATAGTAGTAGAGTGTGTAACTATAACCAACATCGTTAGCACCTCCTCACAACCATAGACAAAACCCCCTTCTCTCGAAGTGAGAAGAGAAAAAAAAGAGAACTTACAGCAAAACCCTAGGCCTGGCACCCTGCGCCCCCAGGGGATCCCCACCATACCCATTCAAAAACGCCAAACTCGGATCTCTAAAAGAAGTCTCCATAAGCGGATCCCCCCAAACCGCCTTCTCGAAGTCCGTGAGCCCGTTCAACCTCCCCGTCCGCTCGTCAACAATAACCCTCTGCGTATCGCACAGATCGTAACACACCAACTGCGGCACCTTGACATCATCCAACGCATACGCCAGTCTACCAACGTGCCACCGCAGGACTTCGTACGGAATACTGATGAACAAATCCTCAGCATCCCGCATCACGGACTCGAACATCGAGAGAAAAGCGCTGTGCCAGGTGGTATACATCTTCCCATTACCCCCCGCACCCGCCAGTCCAAAATGCGAGTTATGAATCCGACTGACCCGTCGAGAATGTTGACCGAGATTATAATCAACCATGGCCAAAACCTCGTCCGGGAGGTCTTGACGGACAATATCGAGCGGGACCCCAGGAATATACGTCGTAAGTAAGAACGGAACGTCCAGCAACCCCGCGCTCCCGTCCTTGCTGTACATCACAACCTCTGGAACGGGAACTTCAGGCGCATTTTGCCGTATCAACTCCAGAATCTCAAAATCACCGGCGAGAACATCGCGTTCGTGTTGTAAAACTCTAACGTCCGATGGAGGCGCCAGGCGCAAGAGGAGCCGGGTTCTGTTGTCGAGGGTGAGGAGGTATTGTGTGGAAAATAGATTTGCCGACAAATCGTCGAATTTGGAGACTCTGCGCTCGCCGTGGTAGACGGCTTTGATTATTCTTTCGGCATCGACGATGGTTACCGCTGATTCGGCGTCTGTAGGGCTGATTGGGGAGATATTTGGCTTGTTATATGAGGTATTGACGGCTGTCAATCCTGGCAGGACAATCATATTGAACCAGGGTGTAAAATGTGTGTATGTGTGTGGAGGAGAAGTATATGTTATTGAAGAGTATTTCCAGATACCGATCCAACAGAGTATGCGATTTTGATACTCGGTTTATCAGGGGATATAAAATTCATATTGGTCAGGGAGAAAAAAAAAAGCCAGAGCGCAAGGGAAATCCGGGGTGGGTTATTAATGGAGTATATATATGAGGGATCACTCAAAACGCCACTCCTAATATATCGGACCAGCCTTTCTTGGGCCCCATGATAGTTCATCACTAGCCTGATGATATTGTTGCGAAACGGGAGGCGCATGGCGTTTTTTTTCTTGTTTGTGTGGGTGCGTGGTCAAAAAGGCGTTCAGCTAAACATTTAGTTAGATCGTTCGTACGATGTGCGAGTGAGAGGTGCAGTTAGGCGAGAGTTTGCATAAGGCCAAAGAATTAGAGACTCAGAAGCGAGGCCAATACCTGGCGGGTATCTGAATCTGGTAATAGTCTCCGAAGGTCCCTTTCGAGCTGCTCTCGCGATTTATTGGTAGTAATTGCCCCGAGGACTGTGACGACAGAGCGTTTCAGTACGCGGACTAGTAGCTTAAGCCATTATGACAGCTGATTATAGGAGCAGATTCGTGTTAAAGCTTGTTCGACCATTTCAAGCAAGAAGAAAAAGCAGTATTCATAAGCTCGGTTACTAGCGATGTCCAGCTACTCTCATTGGCTGGAGAGACACTGTCTCATCGGAGGCTCACTAGCGTTCCTGTTGGCATGGTCCTGGGCTGATGTCCTTCGCTTGACCCTGCAAATGAGGATACGGGATTTTAGTCGAGCTTCGACCGGAGAAGTTTGCCAAACCGGCCGTTTTTCTGTGGGATGCAATTGTGAAAATCAAGATTGGTCGACGGTGAGATAAACGAATTGGTAATATAAGCTATTGGGCACCGGACGTGCAAAGTGGAGGAAGAGGAGGTGTGATGTCTGGTTTGATGTCTGTCTGTCCATGTACAAGGTACCCTCAAACACGTTCCTGTTCCGAGAATGTGGTCCACAACCCCGTCATTCTAGATTATTCTGGTGCCACGCCACATGCTTTCTCGTTTGTTGGGCCTTCTGATTGGCCGGCCACCAAGCCCAGGTTGAATCGCTTGTAGTGTTCGAAATCCCGGACTACACTGACACCGCAGATGTTCTGTGGGGGCAAGTGGGTCAGCGATTTATTCAACGTCCTCGACAAAAAACAAACCAAGAAAAACAAAAAATGAAATAAAATAAAGAAAAAATTATCATCGTATTATCAAGCGAGGGGGAAATGATAGTCTGTAGACTTCCTTCCCAGAGCCTCTTCTTTTTTTGAGCTCCTCGCTTCGACATCGCCGGCATAGGAATTCTTAAACGAAGGAAATGCACGAAAAGGGAACTTCAGCTTTTCTTACCCTCCACACTTCCACAATAATGAGAAGGTCATAATTTTTCAAATCGACCTTGTGATCCGGTCCGACAATTCTGGCAACTGATTTAATGATTTCATCTCGGTTCATTACACGATGATCTCGTAGATTTGGCCTTATGGCGAACTGGATATAACGAGAAAGCGCGGCACCGGTGTTAGTTTTCGCCTAATGGTTAAAATCTAGAGTAACGGTCTCATTCATCCAGAGCATGCTAGTAGCTAGTAAGGCAAGGGTGCGCCATATGCATAACGACACTGTGATATTGCATGATGGAGCAAATATTCCGTGTCTACGTACCTTGACACCTTTTTGACCCTCATGAAAGTGTGGCTTGAGCACCTCATGTGCTATTGCCTCGAGGTCAGTGATATTAGCCTTGCACGTTTTTGTGATTGGTGTAAGTCGGTTTGTGAATCTGGTCTGTCGTCGTTTCGTTTCCTCGATATCCTTGAAAATGAAGCCGACTAGCTCCGCAGGATCCACGGGTTCTCTCGTATGGAAGAATATCACTGTTCGTAAAGCAACCGAGAAAGAAGGGTAGTCACAAGGTCAGTCTGTAAGGAACACATCTACCGTAATTGTGGATATATTGCCTGGGATCCATGGATAGACGGGGCAAACCCACAGCAAGGAGTATCTAGTTTGATCGACGTTATCCTATTGTCCTTAGCCTTGCCTTTCGCATTGATGCCGTTAATTTCTGCAGCGATTGCAGCCTCAATGTCATCAACATCCGGCTTATCTTCGGGTTCATTAGCATTTTGATTGTCGGCACCATCCGCCGTCCCCGCATCTTCCGGTCCATAAAGCTTGTCTGCATACTAGGCAGCAATCATCTTAGTATCTCGATACGGCCTGTCATAAAACCCTCTCACCAGAAGGGGACCTTATCCCTTCAACGGAGAATAGAAAGACCCGCTACCCCAGCAGACCAAGGGGCCCAGCCAAGAGAAAGAGCGAGCGAGCGAGCGAGGGGGCCAAAAAAAAAAGGTACCTCTTCAAACAGCCTATACAGCTCAGCGACACAACGTGATTCTCTGCCCTTATCGCAGGTCGCAAAGATACCTTTCTTGTACGGCTCTATGACTTTTTTGGTATTGTTCGCATACCATTGCTAGTTGGTGATTGTGCGCACATAAATGTTGCATTTGCGTTTTGTTAGCGAAAACCGGTTCCCTGCACTGTTGCATATTTTGATAGTGGAAAACTGCGTAAAGCAAACATCCAACTGCTTGGAACGGAAAGTGTCTGTTCTCACCTTGGAACGCTTGTACCGCGACCCTTTGCCGTCATCTCCTCCCTTTCGTTTTTTTGAGTGGGTCTGGGCTGACTCCGCCTTATCCATAGTCGAGCGGGTGCTGTGATAGGCTTGGATGCAAAGTGATTCGACGGGTGTCGTTATTTCAAACAAGGACGGCTGCAGCTTGGGTCGAAGGATGACTTGTCTTGATTGGATTGCATTTGCAATTTGATATCAGAGCGGATTGTAATATTGTCGGGGCTGTGATTGTCTTTTTGGTTAAAATAATTCCAACAATAACAACGCAAAATATGGCAAACAAAGTAAAAAACACGCCGTGACTGGCCGGCAGGTCCTGCCGAGTGGCTTCTGAAGGCTGAGACAAACGGCGCCGCCGTCGACTGGACAAGCGCACGGGGGGTCATGTGTCGACATACATGTATACGGTCTGGACTTTTATAAAGCCGGTTTTGGCAGCGAAATAACAGCCACAGGAGGCCCCGTGACGTTACAATACAGCATACAAGATATGTGTGCCCGTTGCATTAATGGTTTATCGGTAACTCCTGAGCTACTTGACATTATTCGGAATTGCCAAGCTCCATTAGCTACACTACTCGCTACACTACTGTGTACTATGTACAATTTAAAAAAAAAAACGCCCCATAAGGTGATATTATTTCTGCCAGCTGTCAACTCGCCGCTGTAGGGTATTCCGTGCTTCTGAGATAGTCAAGCTGTAGATGCCGAGCTCTTCCATTACAGCCCTGGCTTTTTGGTTGTCTTCAAACATACAGTCCACAACGTGCTTAAGTGTCCTTTGGGCTTCGGAAGAGTCTGGATCTTTTACCTCAGCCGGTAATGCCAGCAATATGCACGTTTCATGTAGCCTGCAATTGTGCTGTCAGCAAAGCCACGAATCCGCGTCATTTTTGTTGATGCATGGAAGTGATATACTAACCTTCTCATTACGCCGGGTGCGTCGGGAATCCATTGGTGCAAAGCAGACCACACGGCTTGCATATCTCGAAAGAACTGCTGCCCGCCCTGCTCCGAGAACTGGTTTCGCGAAACGATGCTATCAATTAAATAGTTTTCTGTTGAAACTAGAACCCGGCGGAATTCTCGCTGAAACACATTTGGCGCCCAGAAGCGAGATAGGTAGGGGCAGAATGATGATAGCGTCTTGAGCAGGGGGACGAGCTCAGAGGAATGACCTGATTCTTTCGATTCCGCTTCGTCTATTACTTGCCATTGCGGACTATTGTGGGTTAGAGGCGCCACTGGAAATTCGAGACGAATCAAACTCACATTTTATAGTAGGCCTTGAGGTCCTCTCGGATAGCATTACTGGTTAGATCGTGGATCATATTGGCTACTTCTTTGAGGATTGTTGAGTATGCAGCTGCCATCTCATCAAACAGTGCACCCTCTTCTTCAGTTTGTGCCTGCGACGCCGACGCCAGGCTTGCGATGCTACTGATCAACCCCCCTACCGTGTTCTTCCTAGCACGGGACCCCAATTCTTCCCACATCTCTAGAAAGAACTAATACCTCATTAGCTAAGTTCCCGTCCATTATAGAAATTGATCGCTCTACTAACCAAGTCCTCGCCCCAGTCTCTCATGCAATTGGTGAGAAACAATGCGCTCCCATAAACTCGGCACAATCTTTCCAATCCCGTTAGGCCGGTGATGGATTCCGCATCTTGCTTCCCCATACCTTGCACCGCCCGCCCAATCGACGAAGACAGCATTTTGAAGGCCTCGATAGAAGAGTGTACCCTGTCGTGGTATTTGTCCAGGATAGTAATCTGAATATCCGTCAAAAACCGCAACTTCTGGGAGAAGGATTGTAGGGGTCGGTATCGCTCAGTCACGAGCTCAAGCAATTCTTTAACCCGGAAAGCAGACTTTGTAGGCTTGGTTTCGTTCGGTTCGACGGCGTCATAGTCAATCGCCCACGCATCTTCCGCAGCGATAATATTCTCATATCGAGCCAGAGCAACTGGAGTGGTGTATTAGCCTAGTTCTGCGATAAATTAAATTTGAACGAAGACTTACAGTCTTTCTCAACAACCAACCACTTCTTGAAAAAGTCGCTATCATTGATAGTGAGAACTTCGTGGGTTATCCCTCTCCAGTCATCCGGATCAATACCAAATGGGCTATAGAGGTACTCTTCCCGAAGCATCGCATCGAACTTGATTGTCTCCTGCACAAAATGAGAAGCCAATGGCCCCTGTGCCGCCAACAGCGGTAGATCACTATCAATCTTACGCCGGATTATGGGAAGCAGAGATGTTATGAACTCCTGGACCGCATCGTGGTTCCGCAGTTCCCCTGAATCGATGATTGGTTGTAGGAACTCCGTACAAAATGACTGGTATTCTCGGATGAGATTTTCTACATGTTGAAGGTACCATTCGGGCTTAGGAACTGTCAGCTGGTATTCTTTACATTTGACAAGTCGATTCAATTCACCTTTTCGAGTTTGTTTGTTTGCCTGTCGCCTTCGAAGTGGTAGCGGAACCGAAGGGCAAATGCTTTGGATAGAGCGGTGAAAGCTAGCAATGGAGCATATTTTGGCGTTTGCGATATCTGGTTCAGAGATTTGAACGCCGATATGTCAACATTCGCCGCGATTTCCTCATCACTATGACACTATTGTTAGCGTACGATTTAGCTTCTCCAAAAAATCCTATGCTTACGTTTTCCTTAATGCGAGTATCTTCACAAACTCCGTATCAAACTGCTGCATTTTTTCCGGTGAGAGATCTTGTGTAGGCCACCCGATAGCATCCAGCGTAGTTTGAAACTGCTTCGACAAACGCTCCTTCATATCGTCCCAAAGCTCAGTCGTAGCCTGCTCAACATATTCCACCAAATGAACCGCCGCGCCCTCCGCGATTTCATGCTTCCGCCTCAGCTGTGCTGATATCTGCTGCAGTTGGTAGTACGGCACCAGCGCCGCTTTCGGATCACTGGCGATAACATCCTGCGTCTGCTTCTTCAAGACATTGACAGCCTGAAGGATCGTAATATACCCCTTCGCAATCTCCAACTGCTTCAGTCGGTCAAGATTCCTTCGGTAATTCAAAACGACGTCCGAGACCGTTTGAGACGTCCGGACTTTCTCCAGTCTCGCATCAATCTCGGTCTGGCGCTGGAGGTACTGGTGCGACTTGGTCAGAACGGAGCTGGCATGCTGCTTCTGCTCCGTTTGCGCTTCGTCCAGGTCCTTTCCAACTTGATCGAGCTATAGAATCCATGTTAGATAAACTATCTTTACCCTTCGTAGTTGGGGCGGGTTTTGTGCATACCTGTTGCTGTAAAAGACTATGCTGATTCCTCAATGCATCGAGCAGCGAATCCAGCGACCTGAGATCCGCAGAAGTCTGGATTTTGTCATTTAGGAAGTCGTATACCCGAGCATCCTGCTCCACCAGCTGAGCGGAGGCCATTTTTGCGGAACCCGGATATGTTCTTTTCCCTACGAAACTCAGCTCTGTTCGGTCTCGTTCATAGACGTCACAAAGGGAGCGCTCTGTTTAACTTTGGGTTCAACTTGGCCTATAAATTTGCTCAGTTCGTCAAAAAGGACACCGAATTAAACTGGCTTGGCCTAGTTTGCCCTCCATTCAAACACACAACCTGCAACATATGACATTCGGTGCAGTGCAATACAATACAATATCACTTTCTACCGACCCGATTCTCCTCGAAAGCAGGAGAAACTATTATCAAAAACAATATGAATAGCTTCAAATCCCTTGAGACTTATTACTATTCCTTTATCTATATTTTTCAACCTCCCAAACATAATTTCGCGGAAGTAGCTTTCACGGGACCCGGCGTCATATGACATCATGAAAGCGTGTTGCACCCGTCGTTCGCGTCTTCCCAACGATCCCGCGAACAACCTCCAGCCCCACCTCCAAATGACCAATACCACAAACCACAGATGCACGGGATGAAGCGCTTCCTAAAATCATTCTTATCCAGATGAAATAAACACCCCCGTATGATCTAAACATGCCGGAAAGCCCAGCCAAAAGGCGCAAGAAGAACGATAAGACCGGATCTCCGAGCAAAGGTCCCACCCTCGACTTCTTTTTCGGACGGAAGCAGCCTGCTCCTTCGAAGTTGAAGCTGGTGTCCGATGCAGAATCGAACGAAGGTCTTACAGATGAAGAGCTAGCTCGAAAACTTCATGAGCAGTGGGCGAAGGAGGATGCTTTGTTATCCGCTAGTGCATCGAAGGATGCTCAGGCCGGGGAGTCATCCCAAAGGTCCGTCTCAGCGGAGCAGGAGGCCAAAGACCGAGAGCTAGCCAGAAAGCTTCAAGAAGAGGAAGACGGAGAGAGGAGTAATTCTGGGAAAGAGAAAGCCGTAGAGGATTACCCCCCAGAAAGCTCAAAAAGAGGAGAACAATCAGAACCACCCAAGGAACCGGCTCCTCCTCCTCCCGCGGATGCAAAGATCCAATTAGAGAATAAACCCGAGTGGGATAAACTAATCGACGAACTCCCATTCGACACAGATCCATTATCATTTAACCCAGAAGACTATAAGACCCTAATTCAAAGCCTGCCGGACGGGAAATTGTCATATAGCCTTCTAACCCGCGCCTTCGTCCTCATAAACTCCACAAGATCTCGTATCAAGATCGTAGACACCCTTACGAACTTCTTGAGGACCGCCATCGCCTGTGATCCTGCTTCTCTACTACCCGCTGTCTGGTTGACTACAAACGACATAGGCCCGCCACATGAGCAGACCGAACTCGGGATCGGTGGCTCAGTTATCAGTAAGGCACTCATCAAAGTAGGCGGGCTGGATCAAAAGGGTCTTCGTACCCTTTATAATAAACATGGAGATGCGGGGGACGCTGCGTTCGAAGCAAAGGTTAAGCAGAGAACCCTCCAGTTGCGGAAGCCCGTACCATTAAGTATGTTTGAATGCCAAAATATGCTTCTTAAAATATAGCCCAGTGGTTGTAATAATGCTAAAATGACCTACCTAGCTGTCAATGATGTCTATTCATCTCTTGTGAAGATATCACGGTCAAAGGGCACCGGATCTCAAGAAACCAAGCAGAGGATTGTCGAACGGCTCCTTGTCCAATCTAGGGGAGAAGAAGTCCGGTACCTTGCCCGCACTTTAGTCCAACATGTAAGGCTCTCATACAAAATACTTTCTACATGGAATTTCCAGATTTGCTAAACATCAGCCTAGTTGCGAATCGGTGCCGTGAAAACGACAATGCTGATAGCCCTATCACGGGCCTTCCTCATGACTCACCCACCCTCCTCCCCGAACCCCCCCTCCGCGTTATCAAAACTCCCAAAGGAGGAAAAAACCGAAATATTCTCCGCCGCGGAGGAAATCGTCAAAGCCTGTTTCGCCAGATGCCCAAACTACAACGAAATAGTCCCCGGCCTGCTCACCGCCGGCCTGGCGGGACTAAAGGATATTTGCAAATTGACGGTGCACACCCCGTTAAAACCAATGTTGGGTAGTATCACCCGAGATCTCCCGGAAATGCTGGGTAGGTTGGGATCTCGAGAGTTTACCGCGGAATACAAGTACGACGGTCAAAGAGCACAGATTCATTGTGATGAAAAGGGCAAGGTGTCGATATTTAGTCGTCATTTGGAGAATATGACGGACAAATACCCAGACCTGGTGGCGTTGATACCTTCGATCAGAGGACCCAATGTTAAAACATTCATTATGGAAGGAGAAGTGGTGGCGATTAATAGCGACACCGGTGATCTCAAGACATTCCAGACGCTGGCCTCGAGAGGGAGGAAGGATGTAACAATCGGGACCGTTCAAGTTACTGTTTGTATGTTCGCATTCGATCTGATGCAGTTGAATGGAGAGGAGCTACTAGGGAAGTCATTCCGTGAGCGGCGGAAGTTATTAAGGGAGGAGTTTGTTGAAGTCGAGAAACGCTTTACTTGGGTCAAAAGCTTAGACGCCACCGCAGATGACCAAGATGCCGTCATTGAGTTCTTCAAAGGTAGTTTGAAAGAGAAGTGCGAGGGCGTTATGGTCAAGCTGCTCGATAATGAAGTGCCCGCTGGCGATAGTGACGCCCTTGAAACGGATACTACCGATCTCGATACCTTGGTCGAGGAGGTCCAAAAGAAACCCAATCCGAAAGGAAAGGCTATCAAGGGCAAGGAGCCCAGAAAGGGCGGCAAGAGAAAGCCTTTACTAGCTACATACGAGCCCGATAAACGACTAGAATCCTGGTTGAAGGTAAAGAAGGACTACGATGCATCAACGGATACACTAGATGTCATACCAATCGCTGGATGGCATGGTATGGGCAGAAAAAGCAAATGGTGGTCCCCTATCGTACGCCTCCCCGTTCCAATTGCCCCATTCATTCCATTTATCCCGTTTATTCGATATGTACTAACTAGTATAAAGTTATTGGCCGTTCGAAACCCAGACACAGGCTCACTCGAGGCAGTGTGCAAATGCATGTCTGGATTCACGGACGCCTTTTATCAAGAAATGAAGGAGAAGTATTCAGAGGATGGCGAGAACACCACAAGGACGAAGAAGCCATATATAGAGGCCCCGGAGTTACATCCGAACGTCTGGTTCGAGCCCCAGGAGGTGTGGGAGATCGTCTTTGCAGATATCACCCTAAGCCCAAATTACACTTCTGCGATTGGGCTGGTCTCAGAGGAAAGGGGTCTTTCGCTGCGGTTTCCAAGGTTTCTACGCAAGAGAGAGGATAAGAGTATAGAAGAAGCCAGCACGAGCGAGGACCTTGCTGCAATGTATCGGAAGCAGATGAACAGTGGGAAACCCGCAGGGGGTGTTGGAGGAGATGAAGTCGAAGGAGATTTTGACGAATAAGATACAACTTCGTTTTCCTCACCAGTTTAGAGGTTTGGCATCTAGACGGTTCTTGGCCTTATGTCTCACGAGATACGAATAAACAATTGTACGATATAGAAGTGGAGATTCATGCATTTCAACTTTCTGGGCTATTGTATTCAATGATGAGGCCGAGATGGCCAAACACCCATAAAATCCTCAACTTCAGTTAAATTCTCTGTATCTACTCGGCGGAGAAATCACAATCAGCAAGGGGCCTAGCAGTCTATTATAACCTACCAAAGAATCAACCAATGGCTACTTACTTCTTGATATAGTAAGCCCCGCCAGTGATGGCCAGCACCGACATGGCGATTGGCAATGGCTTCCTCGTCTTGATCGCCCGTGGAATCATGGCACCGCCTATATCCCCGTTAATTGTTTTATTCCAATACATAGCGAATGGAGAACTATATCCTTACCAAGGACGAGAGATGCAAGGATAGCAAGTTCAATGCCATAGTTTGCATTCTTCTTGAGGAGATAACCAGAGTATCCGTACATGGCACCGATACCGACACCGGCTACCAACGATGGGACTATTGTCAAGGAATACAATTAGAAAACCAGAATCCCTCGGTGGAATATTTCGGTTTATTCAATACTTACTAGATCCGGTTCGTCTATCAATTGAAATTATAAAAATTTCTGAATTAGTTCTTCTCACGTCCTATCATAGTATCTTCTTTGCATAGAGCAAGCTCGAATGGAATGATAACTCACGCGAATCCCATGGCCCCGCCAAAGGTGCACTGTGGGTTCCAGTCAGCCTAAAGATACCTATGCATGTTCAAGTAAGACATCGAAGCTGCGACGTACGAGGGCGGCAAGAGTGAATGCTGGATGTTCCTGTCATGCCATCGAGATATAAAAATCAGCACCGCACGCCTCAAAGAACGGAGAAACCGAACAATTGACGTATAGATCTCGACCCTTACCATCTTGAGGATATTTTTCGACCTAGGTTTCCGGCAAGGGAGGATAATGGTAATGACAGATGACTTGTTTGGATCAAACCAGATCGATAATATATCCAGACTTGCACTTGGGGAATTCGAACCTGACAAATCGGTCGGTTCGGTGTGGTCGGCCGCGGAGTTTGTGCTGCCCGGCTTAAGTAATTCACAACACAACGGTGTGTTGCGCGTGTGTTGCGCGTGTGGTCAGGTCAGAGCCAGGCGAGCCGCACTTGCAGACCAGCCAGGCCAATACACTACGGGACACAGGCCAGGGTATCAAAGGGCGTACGCAACCCAAACCGCGAAACGACTTCTGGCTTAAGCTATGCTGTCATCTTCTCTCCAATCGATTGCAATTCCAATTTAATCCCACCGCGGCATCGACATCCCCCTCTCGACGTATCAGCACGTGCAGGCATAGAACCGATACGTCTTTGCCCTCTGTATCTCTAAATACCAAGTATACAAAAAAAGGTACCCGTTTTCGAGTAATCCGTCAGTCACAATGGCTCGCAAAGCTGCCCGTGCCACTACTCCAGAGCCATCCGCGGTACGACCGACGACGCCAAATACATCCGTCGAAACGGCCCCCAAAGCCACCACCACGGCTCCTGCAACTACCACTACATCTTCTTCCTCATCATCTACATCTACAGTGAAACTGTCGGCCAATTCGTCACCGTTCGCTGTTGCCGGTGCCATCTGGGAGAAATATCAAAAGGACACCCCGCAGCGGACCAAGCTGATCGATGTCTTCCTGGGATTCCTCGTCATTGTCGGTGCTATCCAATTCGTGTACTGTGTCATTGCGGGCAATTACGTATGTCTTCTTCTAAAATCCGGCTGGGACGATTATATATATAAAGATTACAAGAACTAACTATGATTTCAGCCATTCAATGCCTTCCTCGCCGGCTTTGGCGCCACCGTCGGTCAATTCGTCCTCACCGCCTCGTTAAGAATCCAAACAAACCCAGCGAATAAGACAGAATTCTCAAGCGTATCCCCGGAGAGGTATATTTTTCCCTTTTTAAACAGCATTCTTATTTCGTATTTCTTTCACTAACAACGTATAATTTTTTTTCTATAGAGCATTCGCCGATTTTGTATTCGGTAGCTTGACGCTCCACTTCTTCTGCGTGAACTTCATTAATTAAAATCTCCAGCGGTGGTGTATTCTTTACAAAGGTGTTTCGATAGTATGAATTGCTAGCGGGGCGTAGGATGTGCGGATGATATGGATTTAAGGCCACGGATGATAGGTCTTCATCCCGATATTTGGGGGGGAAAAAGTACCACATATTTCTTGTTATATCATATAGGTATTAAGTACTATTAATCGCAGGGAGGCGTCCTGCTCTTTGCTTGATTTTTGGTTATTATTGCGAGGAGAGCGAATCATCTTATTGATAATTTATATATTGAGGCATCTACATCTCTATTCCTCCCCACACACCGGCTCGCCGGTTGCCCTGTTGATAGATAGATAGATATATGGGTGGGTGGCTAGTATATAAAATACCAGCATGATTATATATATACTATACTATGAATACAAAGAAAAAACTCGTCATTATTCTATCATCATCAGCTCGGATAACAATATCCGAGACCCCAGGAAAACAGAGACCGCTGCTAAATTCCATATTCTACACTTCTTGTTTCGGTGTTGAAAAAAACTAAAGAGTAATACAATAGCCAGTACAAATAAATAAACCCACAAACTAGCCAAACCCTATCAGGAAAACGCCGGGATGCCGAAAAAAAGAGAAACCAGTGGACGGAGGATAAGGGAGTTTTCCGGGCTTTAGGTCGGAGAAGAAAAATTGCATAATATAAACAAGAAGTGTGTGGAGGGGAAGTTCGTGTAAGTAAAAACCGCTGGTAACCTCTTTACCCTTGGAGCTCTAGAACGGAGCGGTGATGGAAGGTAACAAAATTATAAAAAAAAATGATACACGCGGGAGTGGAGATCAATTACCGCTTCCGCGGTACTTCCTGTTCCGCCTGCTGCGGCCGTGGCCCGCCCTGTGATGGTTGCTGCTGTTGTTCGGGAGGAACAGCTGGAGCCTCAACAGAGACGGCCGGTTTCTGAAGTGGTTCTGTCTCCGGGGGCGGCTGCGGTGGAGGCGGTTGTTCCCGTTCCGCTATCTGCCTTTGCCGCTTTTGCGGCTGCTTTTGCTTCGGAGGGGCCTTGGGCGGCGGCGGTAGGCCAGGTTTCTCGAACGTGTGAATATTTACCCCCAATCTCGGGGAATGGTGCCTCGGGTTCATCTCGTAAACATAATGCTGGTCAAAGTTCTTCGGGTTGAAGGCGACCCGGAAATCAAGGATCAAGACCAACTCCGTGCCAACTAAACGGACGGTGCCGTCGGCAACTATCCACCCCCTCGGCGGGGGAGGGGCGTTCTTTTGATAGTCACGAGTCATTTCCTTGAACATCGTCGAAGCACCTTTCTCTGCTGCTTCGTGGATGGCCATTATCGCCCCGGAAGGGAGAAGGGGGACGTCTAATCTCTGCTGTTCCTTCTTCGGCGGATCTGGTTTCACGAGAGGATTTGGCTTGGGTGGAGGGGTTGCTTCGCCGGGCCAGACAGCCTGGCGGATGGAGTTGTACATGGAGCCGAAAGTCGTTTGCATGGTAAGAGCGGCAGCCCGTGGGTAAACCATGCGGTTGAACCGCATAACATTCCGGCTTGATACAGGTTGATCAACGAGTTCGATGCCTGAAAACGAAATGGCGAGGCTGTGGTACACAATTAGCTATTCGAACTCATGAAAAGGCCATAAAACAAAAGATGCAAGGACACTAACTTTTTCCGTGACCATGTGACTCCGGGGGCTGCGAGACGGAATGTCATCCAGAACGGACTGGCAAAACCCTCCCATTGACCCATGTTCAGGCTCGAGGCCATAATCCGTTTCTTGACCGCATGTAAAACAACATCTAGAGAACGATATAAACCGTAAGCATCATGAAAACCTCCCAGATTGTAGATGATATAAAAGGTGGGTGATCCATACCTTCAGCATCGACCCGACGTTGGGCATCCCTCATCAAGTCGGTATAATCTTTATGCTCGGGTCCACCCACTTCGTACAAGGGCGCAGGCGTGCTAGATGCGAACCATAGCGGTATATAAAACGGTCCTTTCGAAAAAGACTTCTCCAGCATCTCACTATTGTAATAAACGAAGCCGGCGGCCATTCCGACGGCGACAACGGGACGACCCCATCGTCTGAACGAGAGATAGGGCGCAAAGGTCACCCGATAGAACCGTAGATCTGGGTTCTGAGACCGCCGGCTTTTCCACAATGATCGCGAAGTCCGTAGGAAGCTCAACATCCGTCTAGAGCTGTGATGGAACTGGAAGGGGGGTCTATATCGGGGTATCTGTCACGAGAAAGTCCAGGGGCGGACTGTGGCGTCGGGTAGTCACAAGCGACAGTATCGACGATGGTAAGCGGGGCATTTAACAGAAGAAAAGACCGCTAGTGGAACATGGAAAACGCAAGCTGGAGGACCCGTCTGATGAAGCTGGCGGAGGTCTGGAGATGGCCGTGGTTTCGGTGAGGCTGCGGCTCTGGTGGAGGGTTTTGGAAGAAGCTGTGCAGCATGTGTCTGAGTGTGCTGGACTGACAGTGGCCAGAGGTTGAGGCGAAGAAGCAGCAGCGTTTGACAGCCAAACAGGGGCTTTGCCTTCCACGCGGAACTTACCATCCACTCAATCTTCTGGCCATCGTCATCACCTCTCGATTTTATATACAATATACCATACAACAACGAACCGGAAACCTCGCGATCAGAACAGAGGTGGACCGCCGACTGGCATACGGATATACATACAGACACTCCCGGCATCATCGGAGGAGGAGCGGATACACGGGGGTTTGGGGAACTGGGACATACCAATATCGCATTACCACATATATAAATCCACGTCTGTTCTGTTAAGTCAACGTAACTCGCCTACGCTTCCTCGCGTCCTCGAACCAAATCCCAACCTCCACCTACGACCACCCCGACGACCACCACCTCCACCGCCGCCATGAAGGCCACTCTTCTCTCCATCCTCGCGGTCTTGATCAGCCTGCAACCGACATGGGCAGAAAATGCTCCGTTCTACACATGGCCGAATGCACACTCGGCAGACAAGACGACAAAGGCCGAAGTCCTAACACATACCGAATCCCGGCTGTCCCTGGCTGCCAGGCTCGGCCTCTCGCAGTTCCACTCAATCGGCGATGGTGTCAATATCTACAAACTACAGATGATATCCAGCTCCTCCCACAGATTATGGGTGGAGAAGACCGATGTCGACGGCACTATAGTGGTTACAATTGGAGGAGTTGAGAATCCAGATGGTAAACGGGAATCCCGTCCTTAGGCTTACGGATGGCAGGGAGATCAGACGGCTAACAAAACGTGGGAGGGGATTTACAGCATTCTGGAGCGAGTCGCCTACATTCGAAATTGAAGATTCGCCGCCGTTCAGCGATGTGGGCACTTTACTCAAAAAGCTAGAGTCGCAAGCCGGGAATGTGATGGAGTCGGAAGAGAAATCCCTATACAGCAACTCCAAAGGCGGCTTCGTGGACGTCGTCTCACCGGTTCGAGTAAGCCCCATTCACCAAAATTGTCACATATAGCCATTTCTAACAGATAGTTTAGAAGAGTGGGATCGAACTTTCCGCAGACTACAACGAGTGGAGCAAATTTGAATCCGCCGTCGGCAAATCCGACGCTTCCAAGTTCAACAAGAGGAAACCCAGCGACGTCGACTTCTTCGAAGAATATATGGTTCTAAAATCCCTTGCTGAGAGCACCATCGAACAAGTCATCGCCGAAAAGGCCACCGCCTTCATCCACCTCGGTTCTCTATCCACCATCGCCGACAAAGACGGCGTCAACTCCCAGAAGTACAAGGTTGCTTCGAAGCTTATGGCCCAACTCCTCAACCAGGCCATCAAGGCGACCAACGAATACCCATCAGTCGTCGGTTTAATCCCAGTAGACTCTAAAAACGCAAAACGAAGCGATAACACTGATTTCGTCGGCACCTTTGAAATCAAGAAGACGAAGCGCAAGGAGGCTCCCCTGGTTCCAAACACCGAACCCAAGTTCGCCGCAAACGAGGAGGATACATCCGTCGTCACCCCGCTCCAAAAGAACACCAACAAGATCGCCCGTCCCAGACCAGGATGCTTTGAGAGCCGCGATGTCTGCGGAAACCGTACCAACAGCTGTAACGGCCGTGGCAACTGCATCAAATCCACGACACAATCGAATTGCTGGAGCTGCATTTGCGCCCCAACGGTTGTTAAAGTTGGTGGAGCGAACAAGACTACTTACTGGGGTGGTAACGCTTGTCAAAAGAAGGACGTCAGTGTTCCTTTTGTATTGTTTGTTTCATTCGCTATCGGCATGCTCCTTACCATCGGATGGACAATCAACAAAATGCTCGATATGGGCGCGGAAGAGCTACCCGGTGAGCTCTCGGCCGGTGTAGCACTCGTGAGAAAGTAGATATGATAGGAAGGGAGGGGATATATCTGTAGTAATAGGCTTTTTTTTTTCATGATTCGAGCGACACACATATATTTGGCTTTTGGGGTTTTTCTTTATTTTGCGCTGCATTTTATGTACTTGTGTATTTCTGGAAACGAGGAGAAGAGAAAAGGGCATTACTACATGCGCAATAGGCGGGATATATTCTATGGCTTTTCTGGAAAGTGTAAAACTACCAAGTTTTTTTTCTCCGTTTTTTCTTGCTTTAGAATAATGATATAATCTCGATTCTCCTTACCAGGCCCGGTCTGATATTAAGCTAGCTTGAACTATTCAATAGGGAAGAATTAAATTACATCTCCCCGCACTGCGTGATGACTAGATCGGAAGTGGGACGATCAAGGATCGTTCTCGCGTTTTCGATCTTCCTGACGACATCCATGCCTTCTACTACCTGTCCGAACACCACATGTTTACCATCCAGATGCGGGGTCGGGTCGGCGGTGATGAAGAACTGGGATCCATTCGTATCTGGGCCTGAGTTCTGTATATTTTCAACGCCACCCAAATAGATCACCAAAAATCAGTAAAAACCCCAATTCCAAGTTGATACCTCTATTATTTTTTAAAGGGGGGGTTAAGTCGTACCGCCATGGAAAGAATACCAGCCGTATCATGTTTCTTCACAAAATTCTCATCTTTGAAATGACGGGTACCGTATATCGACGTTCCACCGGTTCCATCGCCCTGGTGTTACCCATAATTTAATCAGAAAGCTGAATATGTTTTGAAGAGGGTGTGGGCTTACGTTTAGGAAGTCGCCGCCTTGGATCATGAAGCCTTTGATCTGTATGACTATTAGCCACGGGTTTACCCACCGGTTTCTATTGTTTTGTTTTGGAATTTCCGTTGGAGTTAGGTGTAGGAGATTATATCCTGCGGATGGAGAAAGTAGTACAGACGCGGGCGAAATCTTTTATCGAATATTCCACTCGTACTTTGGAGATTCACTCCGTTACACTTCCCTCCACCCGCACTCCGAGCATATTCCCGAGAGGAGAAAACAATAACAATCACAAGATTTCAAGAATATCGGAAATATCTCGGGAAAAAAGAACAAAAAAACCACGGATTTTATGGAAGAAAGAAAGAATAAAGAGGAATAAAAAAATGAGAAGGATGAGTGTATAACGTACCACACGGTGGAATTTACACCCTTTGTACCCCTGCGGCCGCCCCATACTATTCTTCGACTCGCCGGTGCAGAATTGTCGAAAGTTCTCGGCGGTGAGGGGGACGACATCGGCAAAGAGTTCGATCTTGATACGTCCCAGCAGTTCGCCTGGTAATTATTAAATTTAGCGTGTGTTGTTATTGTTGTATTTATTCTGCGGTATTCATTTTGAGAATGGATGCTTAATGCAAAATGACAGCTTCCTCGTCCTGCGCGCGTCGCAGTTGTTAGGGGGTCCACTAACCGTTCATTCCTCCCAGGGATACATCGAAGAAGACGACAGGGTTGGACGGATTCGAGACCGGCTTTTCGGTTACGATCGCGGCGGCCATAATTGTGACGTTTTGAGCGGAGTAATTCACGGTATTGTGTGTTTGCTTTAAGAATAGTTTTAAGTGATGCGTGTTCTTTGTTTCTGGGATGAAGTTTTTTTTATATTTCTTTGGAATGTTTTTTATATACAGGGCTATGAACTTGGTGACTCCGAAATAGAGTAGAGATAGATCCTTCCATCACTCCTCCAAAACCATCGATCTTGATATCTAGCATCTAGGAAGTGATTGTTACCGTAGAACCGTAGATATTCTTTACACCTTATATTTGAACAGAGCTGTATAATAAGCTAAAGTCAAAAAGCTTCGCCTTTAACGAACCCGTGAAGCATCGGCTAAATGGGCCCAGAAAAAACTCCGACGATATATTGCGTATTATAGATTGGTATCTTATCAGAAACACGTTGAAACAGATTCGACAGCAAGAGCTTCACATATATTCATTCGGAGCCATGTCTACCGTTTCAATCCACACGCATATCGATTCGCACGGATTCGCACGGAATTCGCTGGGTAAAGTCTACGGGGCTGCATGGGGCAAACTTTAACCCTCGAGCCTCCCTTTCGCTCTTTCCACTGAAAAAGTCCGTCCGCTAAGACATCGATATCCACATAGTTTTTGGTATGTAGACTTCGTATACGCAAGCCCCCTGCTATATTCCCTCATACCATCCCACAGTACTCACTGACTCGAATGGAGATAGTCGGTCTGGAGAAATTGTGGAGAATACCAAGAAACGAAGAACCCACGTCTCGAGGACCGCCGAGGGGGGCAAAAAACAAAAAACAAAAAAAAACGTGGGATAAAAGGCAAAAACCAAAACGCCGTGGTATGTATATTTTATAGTAGATATAGCATATTCGTATACGGACCTGCCCTTTTACAAACCCCTTGTGGGCCAGAAATACGGTCTATCGAACGGTTCGATCGAACTGATTGATCCGGTATACCCGGACCACCGACGAATAGCTAGCTTCCTCAGCCTCATTACCACCCTGACTCTGCCCCCAGATCCTTTCGGTAGTAACTACTACTAGCTATTTTTCGATCTTCTTTTTTCATAAACTACTCCATTCCGATATGGAAAAGCTGGTAAAGGAGATACGATCTAGCCCCTGCAGTAGCCAGAGCACCGTCTTTGGGAGTTTACCCGCCAATACTAGCTAAGTAGCTACTAGCTAGTTCACCAGCTTCGCTCGCTAGCTAAGAGAAAGTGAGCGGGTTTATATGCAAGCCGATTACAAGAATTCGTCATGAAAAACCAAGTTGTCTTTCGATCCGAAGATATATTCTGGAGGGGCTTAGATTGCGCATACATGTTCTACCGTATTCGGCAAACAAATTGTTTTTATGCCCAATAGATATAGATGTATAAATCACATGCGATAAAATACTCCGCGAAACAACTGCAGTTAGAGCTCGTTGTGTTTTAATGTTTTTTGTTTCTTGAAAACGCAGGTTGTTAAGACTGACACAGAAATGCGGGATATATCGATTGCGAAGTCTTAGCTCTTTTGGCGGAGGTTGCACCGCTTGCTTGATGCGGGGGAGGATGGCCAAGCTTCCGTTGATCCTCGGTAGACTGGGCATGAGGATTGCAGAAAATGGCCATATGGGGGATTTTGAAATCTAGATTCAGGAAGTGTAAAATGCAGTGTGATATATTCTCTTATCTGCTTTGTATCATGGGCTAGGGGAATTAGGTAATCCTCAGCCACGAAGAAAGACATCTGAAAAAACTTGTTGATTCTTTTTATGAGCAGAGCTCGAGCGCTCTCTTTGTTCAAAAAAATTTAATTTCAAATGTCTAAAAAATCTTGGTTTCTGCGGGGCCTCGTGCGCACGCATGTCTCTTTTCCCATGTCGACACCATTCTGGCGTAATCGGAATCCGATTATGTCACGATTATCAATTTTCGATAAAACCAACAAAAAAAGAGTTCCAACGGCGCAAGCCGGATCATCTTTGTCCATATTAGTTCGTTTTGTTCGCACTTTGTATGAAATAGAAAAGAGAAGAAAAGGGAAAAATAAGGTACCCGTTCTTCCTCAGTTTGGTATGTCAAGCCTGCCGAAAGATCCGTTGCACACCTCTGTCGTCATATTTATTTTCTTGTTTCCGTTTGGAAGGGTGTGGCCCTCAGGTGAGTGTCACAAGCTTGCGAAAACGAAACAGAAAAGCAGCGTCTACAGAGATTCATAAACCTTTTGTTTCCCCCCCGCATTGTAATGTTTGAAATTGCTGGGTATGTTACATGGTAGAAAAGGTTGGGTGTGAGCGAGTGAGGTGAACCAGGGTGATGATTCGTGATTGGCTGGGCAGCTCCGGGAGTATAAAACTGGGCGGATCGAGTCGATAGCTATATCTGGAACTCGGTCACCAGGCTTTTTTTTTTTCGCGGGCAAAAATTCAAAAAAAGTTGAACTGATTTGAATACTGCGATGGAACTGCACTGGAGAGAAGGTTCTGCTTCGATCGATAGTGGGGTCGGTTCATGCATCTACAAGGACCTGGATTTTCCGAATACGCCTTTAAAGCTTTTAACACTACGGTACCGGCTCTTTTGCGGGCCGAGTAAGTCCTAAGACCGACTCTTTCTATCTTGACGTGACAATTCAAATTTTCAAAAAGGAATTAGAAGGCATCGATTAGAATAAAGGGTTCAATGGAGGGCGCAATGTCAAACTGTCAGCCTGGTACGCGACGGGAGGGCGAGCGATTAGCTAAGTTTACTTGCTAGCCTCAAAAATAGCCCGCATGATGACAGGAATAATTACTTCAGATGGATCTCTTCTCTGGTAAATGTGTGTACCATACATCGGTACCTCCTAAGCCGCCGTGCAAGCTCGTGTGAGAACTACCAAGTAAAGGAGGTCATCGATGATGGCGGTATACAGCAGATGGAACTGGAACGGGAGCTGCAGATTGTGAAATAGTCCTATGGCGTTCGTGGAAGGTGAGTTTTCTCAGCCCAAGCCCTCGATTAAGATCCCTGAAACGAAGACTTGGACGGGTTTCTTGGTATGCTTTTCGCTCATCCAAGTACCGCCCAAGCAGTATGGCGAACTAAGGACAAGGTGGGGGAAGTCTTTGCTTCTTTGTCCGGTTTTTGATGTTTCTTGTCTTGCCTCCCCGCAGCTGGTGGCGCTGGATGGTTAGTCGGCTGGATTTGGGGCCACTTGCCTGGTCGAGATATCTATCCTGTCACAGATGGCAACTTTTTTATTTTATTTTATTTTTTTTTTTTTCTCAAGAAGAGATGGAGTTCCAGGCATCACCCTCGCATCGTGATACACAACGCCATGGGAGGAATAGTATATATTGTCCGGTATGCATTGCATCTTTGAAGGTGTATGTTTATGTGCTGTGTAATGAGTATGTGTCGTATGTTATCCTCCTTGCGTTACAGCGACAGGAATAGAGTTTTCGTCCATATTACCGGGACACGGCTTTCGGCCTGATTCTGAGAGTTTGAGGAGCGGATTTGGAAATATTGCGAAGCCACAATTATGACAATTGAAATTGGAAGTACTCGAAAGTCAAAAAGTTAGAAAAAATCAAATTGGGATTGTACACCTGACGGTTTCGACGGTGATAACGAAGCAGAAAGAATTCGGCATGTTCCTAAATATTTTTTTTACGATCTTGGCAGTTGGAAAGGCGAAAATATGTGATAGCTACTGGCCGGCTGACTGATCGATTGAATGGATTCGAACTGAGATTGGGATTCGGGATTGTGATTGTGATGGTTTATTATACTTTTGGTGATATAGTGTTAGATTGCGGTGGCATGTCCTGGTGGCGATGGGAGGCCTCGAGGTTGTAATTGCGAATATCAAAATGTCGCACAAGAGATTTGAATGTCTGGAAGCATCCGATCAGAATGCAAGGTCAGGCTGTCATAGCATCATATCGTGGAGTATACACAGTGTATATTACCTAATGAGGATGAGGTATAATTATAATGGAGAATTAGTACATATGTATCGTATATGAAGTTTAATAGGGAGCTGCTTCTTTGGGGAGGACATCGATATCGATATCGATATATCCTGACTAGCCCCATATCGACAATCCGTACCCGTGTCCGCGCCCATATCCATATCGCATCCTATCGCCCTGTCCCAGAATAGGTGTTCGTACACGCCTGCATTGTCTGTATTGTCTGTATTGTCTGTATTGTTTATGTGTATGTGAGGAGCATATTTTGCATCGCAGGAGGCCTGGCCTGGGATATATCTTGGCTTGGGTCGGTCAGTCGGTCAGTCGGTACTTTTCCTTTCTTTCCTCCTTTGGACTCTAAAAATTCCAAGCCCACGTTTTTCTTTTCTTTTCTTGTCTTTTCTTTTCTTTTCTTCTCCTGCTCTCGTCAGCAGCGGCGGCAGCAGCCCCACGCATGTATGTATGTCTATGAGTGAATGAATGTATGTGAGTACCATACAGCCAGCATACATGAATAACAGACTAAGAGGGGGAGCAGAGATTCTGGGCTCGATTGGGCGGTGTCCCGTCCGGCTGCGGTTTCGAAAAGATTTCAAAGAGAGCTTGATCGAACTAGTAGATTGTTACTTTGTTACAGGCGGTGTTACCGGTCCTCTGGGCTCCCCTTTTTTTCTTTTTTCCCTGTCTCTTTTTTGCTAGTAGAGTTAACCAACTAGTGGTTTCTTGTCTGAGAAATCGATTGAAGTGCAAAATAAAGACGATGTCTCGATGTGATACTTGATACATAATAATAATACAATCTCTCTTCTTCTTCTTCTTCTCTCTTTTCTTTCCTCTCATTGTTTCTTCTCCCTCTCTCTTTTGAGTATTAGGATTATATAATATTGGTATTAGGAGTATTGGAATTCCCTGTGGAGGACATCTTGGATGTTATTATTATATCGTCCCCCCTCGAATGCCTAATAACAATACTTCTCCTTCTCCTTCTCCTCCTTCTATTTCCTAACTTACATACATACATACATACACAAATCCATACATACAGACTACAGGATATCGTATCATATCGTGCCATATTGGAGTCAAATATTGCCTGTAGGATATCACCGAGTGGATTGGATTGGATTGGATAGCTTGCTCGTACGATTTTATCCTTTGCCGTCCGAGTTCCCGTCTCAGCCGACCAGACCAGCCCGCCAGACCAGCCCGCCAGCCAGAACAGACCAGCCAGCCAGCCCAACCAGCCCTGCCAGCCTGCCTGACCGAGAACTCGACCTTGTTAAAAAGAACCAACAACGCCAACAACAACCAACCTCTTTCTCTCTTTCCTCCCTCGGATCCCACCCATCTCATTCCATCTACACCCTCACGAACCCACGAGAGAAACAGTATTAATATATCAACAGGGATATCAGCATCAAAGGGAAGGGAATCATCGTCGACATCTCTCTCCGACACACAATACACACACTCACACACATGATACCGGACACACGGTTTTAGAGTGGTTCTGGGAACTCCTCGATCCCGCCGTCTTCAACTTTTGCTTTGCTTTGGGGGACCGAGAACCGGGGGAAACTTTCAACTGTCGGCTTCTTATCCATCATCCCACAACCGACAACACTTTTTCCCTCCCTACCCATTTTCTACTCCATCCATCAATCAATCGATCGATCAGTCACTCGATCAGAATAAACATCCACAATGTCGCAGGATGTTTCCACCCTCCCGCCGGTTCCTTCCATCACCGTCAGCCCGACTGCAACTCTGCCTAACATCGTATCCACGACTCTGAGTCCATCTGCGACCAATACGCCCAGCAGCGGTAGTGGTGGTGGCACCCAGAACTCGCCCCTGCTCTTCTTTGTAGCGCTGGGTTTTGGTGTTGTATTTACGAATCTATGGTAACTAACTCACCCACGCTACCTGCACGTTTCGTCCCTTTTCTCGATCAGGACTCTCTAACCGTCGTCACCCCTCAATCGGGAATGTAGGATCATTGTCGGTGTCAAGTATTGCTTCAGGTACAATGCAAGGAACCGCGCTAGGGCCAACGGCGTCGATGAGGTCGACCTCCAGGCTCTCGGTGCCCGACCTCATCGTCGGAGAAGGGAAAAGAAACTCATGACCGTCGACGAAGTCAACGAGAGGTTTCCTGTCACTAAATACAAAACATGGCGTGCAAATCGTGAGGTTATGGGACTTCCGACTGCTGGTGGAATCGCTCCTACAGATGGATCCGCTCCCGATGTCGCTACTCAGACCCAGACCGACCTCGACCCTCCCGCTTCGCCTCTGCCAAAAATCCCTGAACCCGTCGCCGACCCGACAAAACCTGTCACACCCGAACGGGAATCCCAAGACCAGGTTCGCAGAATAGACCAGGTTCAAACTCCGACCAATACGACGACGACTACTACTACTACTACTACTCCAACTGCCGCTGCGACGACCAACACCACCACTACTCCAGCTACAGCCACACTGGCACCGAACCAGAGGTCGTCGGCAGAGATCCAGAGGGTTGCATCTAACCAGAACAGCGATCACGAAGGAGAACATGATGATGACGAACCGATGCCGGCTCTGCCAGCCGATATGGCCAACAGCTGTGGTGATACCTGTGCGATCTGTATCGATAACCTCGAAGATTCTGACGATGTTCGTGGCTTGACCTGCGGCCATGCTTTCCATACCGCCTGCATCGATCCTTGGTTGACCGCTCGCCGTGCCTGCTGCCCGCTCTGCAAAGCAGACTACTATGTTCCCAAGCCTCGGACCGAAGCCGAGATCGAAGCCGAGGAGCAAGCTCGTGAGAGACGACGTCAACAGGCTGCTGAGCTCAATAGAAGCCCGCTTAGTACATGGTGGCACCGAGCTGAAGCCTATTTGATGCCTCCTAGCCCCAACAATGCCAACCGTGCTGGTCGACGGGGCAGGACCGAACCTCAGAGATCCCGACGTGCATCCCGGAACACTCGTTGGAGCCCATTCGGCCACAGCACTAATTCCAACAATGCTGCCGGCAATACGGGCAACATCGAGACCCAACAAACCCCCTCCCCTGGATCATCTGCTTTCCTTGGCCGGTTTAGCAGACGTGGCCGTTCGAACAGCAGCGCTAGTCCTGCTGGTCCGGAGGAGCCAACACCGAGTACCCTTGAAGCTGGTCTTGCCAACGCCAATGCATCGAGTACCCGTTGATATTGCGCCTTTCGCTTTTTTTTTTGCTCTCTTTCTTTTTCGCTTTCGTTTCAGTTATATTAATGACCTGGGCTTACGTTCCTTTCCTTTTGTTGTCTGTTAGATGGTGTTGCTGTGGCTCTTTTTTCTTTCCTCTCTTTTATTGGGCTATCTCAGAACTGGCTAAAGGATTACTCTTGCCAGACATGTCGGGAGACTTTGGGTCTCGCCTTATTGAAATGGTATTTTGCTCACAATATGACTTTCAGGTCACACAAAGTCATTGATCTACATTACGACCTCTCTCTATTACCTCCTTTTCTCTTTTCCGATTCTCCTCTTTCCATACTTCCTCTCCATGCTAACCTCCGAACGCGGCTCGTTTTTGTTTACAATCTATACCCCCACTTCCTTTTGTAGCTCATACAGCCAGCGTTCGCTCTTTTACTCCTCCATCCTACTCCGCTTAGCCATATCCCTCAAGCCTTTTTTTATTATGACCTTTTGATTTCTATTGGTATTGCAGCCATTGTTTATACACAAGCTAGCAAGTTCAGCATCATGCCTTCGGTGTTACTCCTGTGTCACGCTTTATTCCCCCCACCCTTTTGACTCTGATTGTTTTTTTTGGATATTGGGGGGTGGAATACCATTTCTTCCCTTATTTCGGGTGTATTTATATTTATTATTTTTTTGACGGATTTTAGGATTTCTTGTCAAAAAAACAAATGGAATTGGAAAAGAAACCATAGAGGGATGAGTATTTCCTCTTGACATCTTTTTTTTGAAGAACAAATTTTTTTCTCTCTCTTTGGGGTGGTGGTGTAAGGGATCTTTGGTGAGGCTGGGATTGAAACCCCTGCGGAGGGGACCCGGAGACCTGGATTTGATACTCATTACTTCCGATCGATCGAGTTTTTACTAGGAGAGAGAGAGGTGGAATTCCTCAGCCCCGTGGTGGCATTAACGATGTTACGGCACGGATTCGATCGTCGTGGGTTTTTACTTGATATAAAGTTAGGGGAAAGGGGGATGGGCATTCTTGATGGGCGTGTGAGGGCGCATGGTGGTCACACTGCGTCCTTTGTGGAACGGTTTTTGTTCCCCTTCTACACTTGTTGAGTGGGACCCCCTTGCATCGACCGATGGTTTATCCCGCGATGTCAGGTGATTTGGTGGGGGAATGGGGGGGTTTGGGGTTGGTGGAATGTTGTGTGCCTGCGTATGTGTATGGGTGCATACGTCTACGGCTACAGGTGCATACGTCTACATCTACATGGCTACTCCTACTTGGTCTGGGTACGAGACCACTCCTGCTGCACTTTGTTTGGAAAGGAGTAGCTGTGCTGGAATTAGGCTACGGGAGTGATATGCGGTCATTGTTTACCGGTAGATCCGTCCCTCTTCTCGTGGGTTAGACCAGCGACCGAGTAATAGTACAATTGCAATTAGGTATCGATAGATAATCGATATCTAAAAGGGGGGAAACGTGGAGCCACGATTATAAAAAAAGCTCTCGCGCCTTGAAAATCAGTGATCGATCAAATCGTGGTGGTGGAAGGAGGGTGAACCAATCAGATCGACCGAATGCCAGACGCAGGTTACGATCTCAAACTTGTACAGCTCATACGGTTTTGATCGGGCGGATGTCTGCGATTGCGATGCTATTGGTTGGACTTTTTTTTATAGGAATGCCAGGTAGGGCTGGTATTGATACTTAGTATTCCATTTCCGTCGAGTTTTGATGAGGCTATCGGTGGCGGGATAGCTGGACGGTGAGGCTGAACTTGACCGTGTATGTATATATCGCACACTCCGTTGCGGCATGGGTGGGATACTCCATACGATGTCAGATGGATGCAATTGGCGTTCGCCTTTTCGTTCCTGACCTCTGCATCGTGCAGTATACCCAGCAGGAGGGCATGGGGGGCCTGGTTGAAATATCAATGGGGCCTGCGCCGTCAGCCCAGTCGAGTCGAAAGGGGAAATGGTTTGGAGATTTTTCCCTTTCCCTTTCCCTTCCTTCACAGAATATTGAATCTCTGAGGCACAGATTTGTTCGGATATTGGAGGTAATTATAATTTGCACATGCAATGTGTATGCCATGTGTGAGAGTATACGTATGTCAGAGTTAGGCGCCGGGCGATTGTCGTTTAATATAATATCTAATATCGTGTATCAGGGCAGAGGGTCTGAGCGACTCTGAGATGTATGTATTATGTAGTATGTAGCATGTATGCACGCCATAAGGTCCGCCGGCCGTGAGCCTTGCCCGGCGACAGCTGCTCCACCGGTCTTTTCCCTTTTCCCTTCACTGAACTTACGGGCCGGCCGGTCTGAATGCAATTGAATTCGATGTGCTAGTACCTACGGGGTATGTGATAGCTAATTGCATGAAAACTCGAACCCGAATCGCAGTCGGGGAGTTTGGGAGGCCTTCCTCGGACGGGGCTTTCTATCCCCTAAGTTATCCTCATTAATATTCTATTCTGCGATTGATCAATTGAGGAACAATACACTCAGTCCATACATCCATACACCAGGAAGCAGGTAAGCGTCGGTGTCGTTGTTGTAATATCTTTTTAATCGAGGTTGATTGCAATTGCCTTTCCGCTTTTATCGAGATTGCTGCATTCGCATGCATCCATGCTCTCGATAATCTCGACTGGACCAGGCTGGAGTTAAGATACCTCCAACCGCACGTGCACCTGCGCCTTGATCTCGACCGACATCTCGGATCGATATCCCAGACCTCATCTCTCCCCTCTCACTTTCCGTCCTGGCGGTTGATGCTTGGTATGTGATCTGGGCGTTGCATTGAGGCGACCCGGAGCTCGGGAACGGGAAACTCGGACGTCTTCTCTCCCCACTGCGCTCCACCGCAAATGCAAGTTGCTGCAACTGCGACTGCATGATCTCTCCATCAAGATCCTTGCCAGCCCAACTGCCCAACTACGACCTACTTACATACTTACACTTACATGCCTCACTAACTGGCTAACTAACTAACTAACCAGCCAGCTCCTGATGTCTCACGGCTTCCTCGCTCTCTCTTCCTTTACTCTTCATACATATCTCCATCTATCTATCTGTATCAATCTAGACTGACTAGCTAGCCGGTCTGCCTCGCTGACATTGACATTGTGATACTGACGTCCAGGCGAGCCCTAGCAGCACGGATCCTAACTAAGGGAAAGAAAGATCCTTCTTCCTCTTCATCGTCATCCTCAATCGCCCACCATTGCATTGCATTGGACTTCACAAGAGAAGCTCGTTCAAGTATCCCCTTCGAGGCGATCAAAACGATCCATACCTCTTTATAAAAAGAAAAGAAAGAAAAAGGTCTCCTTTAAAAATAGGGCCTTTTTATTATTCTCCACGAATCCTGACCAAGATCAGAATCCAAAGAGCCTCGAGTTAACATTCGGCTTGACTATAATATCGGTTAAGGGGATCTTAAATACCTTTTTTATATCCCTCCACCATTGGATTGCAATATTGGATTGCATCGCTGTCCACTATATCAATATTCCACCCCCCCGTCCCATATAACTCCAGGACAGTTCTAACTATCAACCACTGCTGCTGACTACCTCTTGGACGCTTTGGCCTCTTTCCCCTGTCCATCATCATCAGGCCTTCAGAATCGAATCTAGAATCCGGGGAATCCCATTCGTATGATATTAGCCAGGACGACGGAGACTCTCCCATCACCACTATCATCACCTCATCCTCACCCTCACCCTCACTTCACACTTCACCACCCTTAAAGGAGGATCGTAATTGAATCGATCGATACCTCGCTTGGCTCTTCCCTTCGGATTCGTTTCGTTCGACCCAACCACCATTGATTGCATTGCATTTCACAACCAACCACCACTACCGCTATCACACCCCTCGCGCAACTCCCTGGTTTTATTTTTTATTTTTTATTTTTTATTTTTTTTTATAATATTAAAAACCATCGTCTCTCGTTTCCAAGCACCACCACCACCACCTGGAAGGAGCCGCCCATTCCTCCCGTTACCGATTGGACATCTGCCTAATCCAGTAATTCAACACATTTCATCCAGGAATTCGGTCCCTTTTTCTCTTTCTTTTCGTCTCTCTCACACTGATCGCTCACTCTGCTCCCTCTGAAGCTAGTTCTCGAGATTTAGGGCAGTGCCTAGAACCTGGGGAAACCTACAATCGGTCTTATTATTATTTGGGGTTGGTTCCCCTTTGGTCAGGTCTCCACGGGTAACATATTTTTTCTCCTTCTCGAGACAACAACCGAGTTTCAGAAGCAATCCAATTATTACATTACGTTTTTGCGATATTATCCGCCGCCAGCCAGAGAGAAGACGGCCATCCATTTGCATTTTCAATTCGAACTCTTTTTTTGGGTAGGAGTTGGAGGAGGAACTCGATAACTTTTTTGGAGTAACCGTCTGTCTGTCTAGCTTCCTTTTTTCTACAAGGGTTTCTTTTTTTTCTTCTGCCTCTTCTTCTTTCTTTTCCAACATCGAACAAAGAAATCTACTCCGACATATTCGACATACATACATTATCCTTTCGTTTATCTTCTGGATCAATCAAGCTGGGCTTTTTTCTTCTCGGGTTTTCTCTTATATATCGAACTTCTATAAGGATCTCGGATATCGAATAACCAGGGGGTAAAGGGAAAACGACCAATCTCATCCTTTCTCTACCAAACCTCTAAACCTACAAGCCGCTTGCCCTGGAAAACCCGGTATACTTTATACTACGGATATACATACACACGAACTACAGCATAAAACGAACAATCCCCACGAATAGAATTTTGGATGGAGTCAGAGTCCTTCACCGGGTCATGGACCGACGAACAGACGGCAGAGGCCTCGGAGAAGGTTCTGCGGCGGGCTAAAGTGTCGAGGGTAATATAATAATTCCCATCCTCAAACCATTCCATTACATAATAATACCATATATCTACATTTTATACATACACAATTCTTTCTTTTTATTATATATATTTTTATATTTTTTATACAAAAAGTTTTTACTTACATATACCCCGAACCGCTTTTTTATATTTTTGTTCTTTTTTGGAAATATAATAGATGGCCCGACAATTACAATCCCGTCTCGCTCTCGCGAGCTACAAAACCCAGCGCGGTTGGGAAAACCTCGATCTCGACACCATAGAACCCCGGGTCGACCAGGACCTCATGCGCAAGCGAATGCAGTCTATCCGAGAAACCTCCCCGCCGCCGCCGCACCGTCGCTTCTCCCCGAGTAACCACTACTACCATGACGACGGCTACAACGACTCGAATGGAATCATTGGAGGGGGGGCAGGAGCAGGAGTAGGAGTAGGAGGAGGAGGAGGGGCAGGCAACATCAGAAGACGACCAGGCAGCGGATCATCATCCTCAAACGCAGCAAGTCCAGCACACAGGAAGAAACGCGCCAGAACGGCAGCCCCCTTCGGCGACCCCTCCAAAGGCGGCCTCTTCATCCAAAACAGCATGGAAGACCCAGACCAGGACATCGACATGATTTACGAACCAAGCGCACGACACAGCTTCAGAAACCACAATAAAACCCGAGCGTGGAAGGAATCGCACAGATTACCGCAGTCGTCACCGGGGTACCATCACCACTCCTACCATAACTCGAACAGCAGCTTCGACATGGGCTCGCAACCGCAATTCTCCTTCACGAATTCACCGACAAGAAGAGGCGGCGGCAGTCCGACGTTGGGAATAAGTCACACCCGTCACCATAGCCACCATTACCAAGACTACGAACCACACCCCGTATTCCACTCCTCACCTCCCCGAACCCCGCCGCACAGAACAATCCCCGCGCGCCCAGTCTTCACCACCGCCGGCGAAAAACTCGAAGAACGCAGCAACAGAGGCCGAAACAACAATCCCAACTCCCACAATTCCTCCTCCACCGCCAACAATAACAATAATAACCCCAACAACCGCGGCGGCGGGAAAGCAGACGGCGAAGGCGCGGATTTATTACTATACCTCGCAACCTCCCCATCCCCAAACACAATGACAAAAGCAAACGTATCAATCGCACCATCCACACCACCGTCGAAGGGTTCAGCGGCCGCGCTCCCATCATCGATGATGAATACACCCGGCGCAGGCGGGGGCGGTGGTGGCGGCGGCGGCGGAGGGGGTGCAGGCGGTAGTTTCAATTTCCACGATTTCGTGCATATAACACCCAGTCCCGCGCAGGTCATGTGGGGCAACGGTGGAAGCGGACGGACACCGATGACGATGCAGGCGCGGCGACGGTTGAACTTCGACGGCCTCGTGCCGCCGAGTCCCATGAATGGATCGCAGGGGAGTTCGCAGGGCAGCTCGCAGGGAAAAGTCTCTGCGCTCGGAGGGATGGAATTGGGAGGGGAGCTGGTATCGCCGACATCTGGGTTATAATTTATCATTTTACTAATTTTTTCATTTCTTCGATATATATTATTTTTTTTTCTTATATATTGGGGGTTAAATACCCTATTAACGGTTCTAACGATCTTTAAACCCTGTCATCATCTTTTATTTCTTTCAGTTTTTTGTGAACATCTTGATTCCCCTATCCGCACTGATATGCATTAATTCCTCATTCACGAACGAGTTTTTCCCAAAAGGCTTCGTCGACAGTCCGGTGATTGTACATATCTACATCACTTACATATCCCATTTGCATCATTCCGTTTTTCATTTCTTTACAAAAGACCTTAAAATAGCATTTGATGGGTCTATAAACCATGAATCCATTTCATACCCATTCCATACCACCTTTACTACTCAAGACGTCTATACAAATCTACGAAAAAACCATCTTAGAAAGGCAGTCTATATTCAAAAATCACGAACAGTAATAGCAGTTATGTTGAAAGCCCAGACGCAGCAGTGGTATCTATCGCAATAAAGCACACGCACGGAGTGCTCCAAGCACCCCATAAGGAGAAAGACAGTCTTTAAATGAAAAACCCCCACACCTAATGGTATGGATAATAATGTCTCTGGTTAATAAACATGATGTGGGGTAAAAAACATAAAGCAATTAAAGAAAACAACAGATGCCAGGCCATCAGGAAACAGAAAAGAAAAGAAAGATAAAAAATAAGTATCCACCGTGTAGAAAAGTAATGCCGTGATGTTAAGAAAAGCCAGGAGTAAGTAACCCATCGCAGTCCCAGATCTTGAGTGGAAGTTAATAAAAAAAGTTGCATGATGGGAGCGAAGGGTAATATCGACACAGAATTGAAAGCTCAAGATCGAAGGGGGAAGAAGGGGGTGGTGTGAGTTCTGTGAACGGGGAAAAACATGTGTGGATATCAAAATAAGTTGAGAAGGGAAGAAGGAAACGAAAGAAAAAGTGTCCAGTCAGAACGTAATCTCTTAAACCTCGAGGGCGGCCAACAGCTTCGTTGCGGTTTCAACGGCAGCATCATACTTGTCGAACTCAACTCCGGCACCTTGGCTTGTCCTTCCGTCTCTCGATGGACCGGCACCACCTCCGATGATGGCGCCAACTTGCGATGAGATTGACTGTGCATTTCTTCCTTGGTTAACGCTAGCCTGGAGATGGAAGAGAGGTTAGTAATTCACGTTGCTTGGAAAGATAAAAAGAAGAAATAAGTGTAAATACCGTTGGGACATGAACACCGTGGAAGATCTTTGTGTCCTTGCCCTGATCCTCTTCCGGCTTGACGATGAAATAGACGATCTTGTCATTGAAGTTGTTACCGACAGTCTTCAAGACGTCTGTCAAAGTCTTTGCGGTTGATCCGCTCTCCAGAATGATCAAAGCCGTCTTCTTGTTACTCTCGGCGAAGGCTTCAGCAACGGCAGTTTCAGCTTTGACAACGAATGCCTTGGCTCTCGACTTGGTGTCGTCGATGATCTGCTTGTTGATCTTAGCGTATTCAGCTTTCATCGTGTTCTTTTTTACGAGACCGATTTGAGCACTGTTTAGGGTGCTAGAGAAAACTTTGCCGGCGGCCTCCTTCTTAGGTCCGAATGCCATGTCATCAACTGCCTTTAGTTTGACAGCGAGTTCTTTTTCAAGAACTCGGATACCAGCAGCTATTTCGTTAGTTACACAGACGACTCGGCGGATACCTTTGCCAATACCGCTTTCCTCAGTAATGACCATTTCGGTGATATCAGAGACGGTTTTCAAGTGAGTTCCACCGCAGAATTCGATGGAAACATTAGCCCATTGTGGGTCGGTGGGGTTCTCAACGATGAGGTTGAGGTCGATTCCGAGTGAGACGACACGAACGGGATCAGGATATTTTTCACCAAAGACGGCTCGGACACCAGTTATGGCCTGGGCGGTCTTGATGTCGATCTCCTTAGTGTACACGGCGACCTTCTGGTTGATATACGAGTTGGACTCGTTCTCAACCTTTTCGATCTGCTCCGGGGTGATCGGCCCATCCCAAGAGATGTCGAACCTTGTCTTGAGCTGGTCGACGAGAGATCCTCTCTGGTGAACTTCCCCGCCATTCTTGGCAAGGACTTCCTTGAGTGCGTAGTTGAGGACATGGGTTGCGGTATGGTTGACACGGATCAGAGAGCGGCGGGGCTGCTGGGTCTTAGCGAGCTGCTTAAACTCTTAAGAAAAGGGAAGGGGTATCATACCTCATCATACTCTACTCGAACAACATCTCCAACTTTCAAAGTACCCGTTTGGATGATGCCAGAGTGTAGAGCGTATTTACCGTGGTAGACAACGTGGTCGACAAAGAGCTCACTCTTTCCAGGAATGGAAATTGTACCAAAATCGTAGATTTGACCTCCCTGTTCGGCGTAGAGGCAGGTCTTGTCGAGCAAGATACCAACTTGGGCATCTTCCTCGAGTCCCTCAGTAGATTGAACGAATCCTTCCTTGGCGAGGATCCTGACAATCTTAGCATCGTGAATAATGGCTTCATCACCCCACACTGTCGCCCTGCCGTTAGCAACAAAACGCAGGAGAAAAGGCAGTCAATGGAATTTCCGGGACTTACAGAACTTGGCATCATCATTGGCAGGTGGGATGTTATCCTCTTTGAGAGCAGCTAGGGCGTGGACATCGAGAGTGAGACGGGTGATGCCGTCAACAGCCTTTTTAACTTTAGAGATCTCCTTGGCCTTCTTTTCGGCGACGGTGACACCCTCAGAATCGATTCCAACGCTAACTTCTCCTGCCATGATGTAGGTGAGATCCAATGGGAAACCAAAAGTATCGTAGAGTTTCCAAACTTCGTGTCCGGGGATCGGGCTTTTACTCGAAATAGCGATCTGGGCGAGTTGCTCGAACTTCTTTTCTCCTCGGTCTAAAGTTCGAGCAAACGATTCTTCTTCCATATCTAAAAGTTTTTTTATTTCGGCTTGACGTTCCTTGAGCTCGGGGAAGACGGGGCCCTGTATGTCGAAGTTAGTATTAGAGGACAAAAAGAATTCAAGCTGAGCTACTCACCATTTGTTCGACAAGAGCAGGAAGCAATGAAGAGAAAAAGCTTCCGATATTGACCCCCATGAATTTTCGTGCATAACGGGAGCCTCGACGGACAATACGTCTCAAGACGTATCCGCGTCCATCATTATCTGGTCTGCCACCATCAGCAATGCCGAAGGAGAGCGTTCTCAAGTGATCAGCGACAACACGGTAGGTCTTGTCGATGGAGTCAGTGTCCTCAGCGCCGAATTTACCGGTATACGGACGGATATTGGCGACCTCTTGAATCTTCGAAAACAGCGTGCGGAAAATATCCGTGTCGTAGTTGGAAGATTTGTTTTGAAGGATAGATACCAATCTTTCAAAGCCCATACCGGTATCAACGTGCTTGTGGGGCAATGGCTTCAGAGACTTGTCCTCGCCTCGGTTGAATTGAATAAAAACGTTGTTCCAGATTTCCAAAACGTTAGGGTCATCCTGGTTGACCAGTTTGGCGGCATTGCGCCCGCCTCCAATTCGATCATAGTGGACTTCTGTGCAAGGTCCACATGGTCCCTGGTCACCCATTTCCCAGAAGTTGTCCTTGACGTTTCCTGGAAGGATGTGATCATCAGGGACGCCCATCTTCCGCCATAAAGCCTTGGTTTCGAGGTCAGGCTCTAGTCCAGAGGCACTGTCACCCTCGAAGTAGGTGACATAGAGTCTGGTGGGATCAAGTCCGTAAACCTTGGTCAAGAGTTCCCAAGAGAACTTGATGGCGTCTTCTTTGAAATAATCACCGAAAGACCAGTTGCCAAGCATCTCGAAGAATGTCTGGTTCATAGTTAGCTAATATTCAAGCAAAGGGAGTGAAGAAATGGCAACATACGTGATGGTAAGAGTCCGAGCCGACATCCTCTAGGTCATTGTGTTTTCCTCCAGCACGGATACACTAATGTAAGGTGTTAGCTTAATACCTTATGGTAACTGGGGAGCTGGTGTGTATTACCTTCTGGGTGTTGCAAGCACGTTTGAGTTTACCGAAATCAGAGGATTCATCAACAGTTCCGAGGAAAATCGGCTTGAACTGGTTCATACCAGCGTTGGCAAAAAGCAAAGTCTTATCATCATGGGGAACACATGGCGACGACTTATCTGTGGTTCCATTATCTCGAATTAGGGAGTCTGGTGACTCATCTAAATTTGTGGGGGTAATGGAAGGTGTTTCGACTTACAGAAGACATGGCCCTTTGATTTGAAGTAGTCAATGAAAGTTTGCCTAACTTTGGGAGCGGTCCATTTCTGTTCTGCAGCGGTGAGGACGACAGGTGCGGCCTGAGTAGGAGTGGAAGTAGAGGGGGTCGACATCTTGCGGGCTTTAGTCGAGTGGTTCCTCGAAGCTAATTTCTGCAAGACCGGTAGGGTGGTAGATATTCGGATGGAGACTCTGTACCGGGTGAATCTGGCGCTGTTCACAGCCGTCCGACAGGAAGGATGAGGGTAATTTGCGGTAGTCGTGAATGTCCTTAGAAAACGGTACGAATTATTCCGAACAGGACTGAAGGTCGCACTGAGAGTCAGTACCTGGTAAGGAGCTCGAAGACCGGAAGGAAGTATAAAAACATATATACACAGGTATTTATATCATGAGAAAGGAAGTGTAATTGGGTAGTTGAGTGTATATATAAAGCTAGGGGGGAGGGAATGGAGGATGGTGGGAAGCAAGATGTCGGGGAGAAAGAGGAGAAGAAACAGAGAGATATCGAGGGTATGTATGTCAATGGGGAGAGTTTGATGGGTTTGGAGAGGTAGTAGTAGGTAGGTGGGTGGGTAGGTGAAGGGGGGGGGAGGTGGAGGTGGAGGTGGCGATGATGGTGATGGAGGGGAGGATGGAGGCAAGAAGGTGATGATGAGGAAGATGAAGAGGAAGGAGAGGTAGAACTTACAGTAGATTGGCGACGATGAAGCTATCGTGAGCGGTGACAGCTTGATGCGCAGGTAGATGGCGAGGATGGTGATGATGGCGAGGGCGGAGAGATGGAGAAGATGTTGATGGAGATGGTCGTTGCAACGGAGGGAGCAGATGTCGGAGTGGTTGTTGACGACGAAGAAGAGTTGCCGTCGGTGTTGTTGGTGGGGTGTCCGAGGGAACACAGAAATGATGTGTTGTTTGTGTTGCAGAACCGAAACAGGAAATTGTTTGTCTGCAGATGTCTTTCTTTGTGTTGTTGCCGCACAGATCAAGATAACGAAGAGAAGACGACGATGACGATGGATTGCAATTGAGATGGAGGAGCGGGACGACGCTCTGGTAGGATTGCGAGCAGATGGGCGACGGACGGCAAAGAGATTGGATTCTCAATGGGCCTTTTAGGTGACGAGGACGGAGGAGGATGCTCATCCAGAGGAGACGAAATGGGAGCGAAGGGGAGAGAAGGGTTTTTTATCTGTCGACGTTGTTTCAATCAAAACGTTGCTGGTGGTCTGGCGGGGCAGAACGTGGAAGGAGTCATCGCCCAACACAGCGCCAAACGTTGCAAACACCCGCTGATAACCACATACCCACATTCCATGCCATGTTAGGTAGTTAGACCATGCCAATATCTCGAGATACTAAATCTCTCTCTCCCGTGACCTTATCTATCTATCTCACGAACTACATAATTCCTTCATGCACACGGCCTGGCATGAATCGTCTCAGATATCAGCCGACGTATTACTGTGCGGTGCCAATTGTGGCGGAGGGCTGCACAAAACGGGCGCTAGCTACTATTCTGTAGGCAGTAACCAAGGACAGGGACCTGACCTGCAGCATTGCATCGCCAGTTGGCTTCGAGAAGGCTATCGAACTTTCGCTCCTCTCACCTTCTTCGCAACTTCAACCTCACCTCGCCTCTATATAGACACCACCTCCCCCACCACCATTACCATCACCATCACCATCACCAATCATGACAGCTTCTTAAGCTTCCCACCCAAATCTACTATAAACATACCAGAGCTCCAAAACGGTCTAGCTCAAGCTTGTCCCATAAACGACAATGTCCTCCCTCTTCTTCAGCCCGCCGTCATCACCTCTATCATCCCTCGCAATCCCATCCTACAACCTCCGAAAACGCAAAGCCGACATCGAACCAACCGTCGAATCCCCCCTCACAAAACGTTTCCGCAAGCTAAACATCCGAAACCAACCGTCCCCTCCCTCCAAAATCACAAAACGTCCCTACAATAACAACCTCAATCCCATCACCACCAGCAATGGTAGTAATATCGAAGAACAATGGAACCAACTCACCCCTCCACCCTTCCAACGCCCCTCCTCCCCTCCACCAGCCGTAATGGAAGTCGACGAAACCCCCTACAAGATCTTCATCAACGACCTCGACTCATCCGACGACTCGGACCAAGACTCAGACCCCTCCAAAACCCAAAATAACCCCATAATCTTCCTCTCCGACGTCGAAAAGGCCATGACCAAAATCCCCGATGTCGTCCTCAACGCCTCCTCCTCCTCTTCTACACAACCAGGATTAAATCCCGATCCCCGACTTACAAAATTAACAACCGCGAGAGCAGGTTCGGGCAGCTCCACGGATTTAATCCTTTACAGACCACCCGACCAAATCGTAGACGACACGGGTGTCAGAAGACTAGTCATGGAAGCAAAAGAGCGCTTCCGTATGCAGCGTAATGCCCACAAAAACAACAATTATACCAATAATAACACCACCAGTGCGATGGATGGTATCAGAAGTGAACCGTCACCGTCACCAGTGAATTATATGATGGACCAAAGCATAGGCCAATTCGGCCAGGGATTCACCGGCAGTCCCATGACATTCACGCCGACGATGCCGAGTAACGATGATCCAGATGCTATGGTTCTCGACGATCTATGACCTAAACTTTGAAGAAAGACATTTTGACATTACGCATTTGGTGTTTAATGGAGAAGCGCGGGGTATATCATTTTAGTGAGGGGTTTCGCAGGAGTTTACTTGATTTGCATATGGAAATACTACAGCGAAGGTGCAAGGGAGTCCTTTCTGATTGGAGATATAATTGGTGTTCTTGATTGATGCTTTTGAAGGTGCCCGGGCGTTGATTCTAGAATAACCTATACTTGAATTCATTTTCACAATCAAAATACTATCATTTTTATCCTTTAGTTATTTTATCATATTTTTTATTTCTCATTCGATTGATAATTGAAAGATGTGTAGACTCCATTATATCAATGGCCTCGCTAAGAATGCTAACGAAGACCAAGACGCGAATACCCTCCCCCGCCGAAAGAAAGAACCCCATGCAAAAAAACAAAACCCCGACGGAAACTGAAAAGGGAAAATAAGAACGAAACGCTCGAAAACCATATGCTGCCAATAGTTATAAAAATACAATGCCAGAAGAAAAAAAAAGGGCCTTCCTAATTATAGCCGCGGTTGCAAGGAGATGGGAGTGATGAATAAGGAGGGGGAACCAAGAGAAATGCAAAATTAGGTATCACGAGCTAGCAAAAAGGGTCCTTTGAAACCACTACGGTCTCGGCCCGCTGCCGCTGGCTTCACCAGTAACACCGGTCCATTGCTGCCCCGGGTACGTTTGGTTCGGGTTGGTCTTTGTCGGATTCAATGGAATGTCCCCCCTCGTCGGCATACTCTCGGGGTAATAACTAGGTGGTGGTCCTTGGTTTGGATTGTAGACTATAGTTACCCTGGATTAGCATCTGACTTTCACCGAAAACCCAAAAATAACCAATGGCCGAGACCGAATCGAAATGGAATGTCAGGGTCGAAGGGAACAGGAAATAAAGGAACCTACCAGGTGGAGGAGGTTGATACGGCTCCGCATATCCTCCATAATTCCCATACCCACCAGCATTCCCGTTGAAATGACTGGGATAAGCCGCCGGGGACATCTGCCGTCTAACCATCCATCTGTGATAACTGAGCGGCTCCAGCCCCTTCGCCAGTCGGTTTTTGGCATGAATGTACCCTCCGCCAAAGTACGCTATGATGATGGCGAAAATGATCGCGCCGATGGTCCATTTGACGATTATAGCCGTCTATAATAAACAATATGTATCAGAATCGGTTCTAGGCAAGTAACTTGATAGGTCATGGAAAAAAGGGATCATGTTGAACTCACATCCGAGTACCACCAGCCGTAGTCGTCATCGTATATAAGAACCTGGCGAGGTTGTAAAATCGCCATTGTACTGTATATAATATTCCCAATTATATAATACCCTTCTCCTTCTTCTTCCTCTTCTTCTTTATATCCCTTCTTTTCTACCTCTCAGCCTCTCTATCAGAACCAAAAAAAGATTATTTTTCTGAGATCAACTGATTGAATCCTGTGTTTTTTTTCGGGTTTCCTTGTTTTTGTCGAATTATAAGGGTTTCGGGACTAGGACAAGGAAGCTAAGGGTAAACGGGATGTGTTGCTTTGATGCCGTTAACCCCAAAACCAATGGATGCAGCCGAGTAAGCGGAATATTTATTCGCACCGGCGAGTTTTGCTGAAAGCGTTCCGTGCTAAGGTGGAAAGAGAAGGACGAAGGCGACGGATGACGACGATGTTGAAGGTGTCGATGGGGGTGATTAGGTATTATTATACTCTCGAATCTGCCTGTGTATTTGGAAGTATATTTGAATATTCCTACTTATTAATTATTAGGCAGAGAAAGGAACAGTCGAATGGAACGGAGAGAGGAAGAAGAGAAAGGAAGAAGAGCCCGAGTATTAATTATAATGTCCAGGCAGGAGAAGGTGCATGTCCCAAGCACTGACACTGTTGCTGTTGGGCTGCAGGCTGGGCTGGGTGAGAATTGGGTGGCTACTATTCTGAGAAGGTGCCCGGTAACTATGAAGAGTGGCTGCTTGTTGGAGGGCGCACTAGTCAGTCAGTCATTACGGCAGCCAGGCCAGGCCAGGGATGCCCGCCGTTAATTGGCAGACGAAGGGCTGTGTACCCGTACCTGTACACCGTGCATTGCAGACCAATATATTATAATTCTATCCTCACTTTTCACATCTCGTCGAAGAGGTAAATAAGAGGTAACCTGGGAGTAAGAGGTAGCCTTGGAGTAAGAGGTATAACATGAACAAGCTTTTGCAATGCCGTCTTGAATCCGAAGCACTGCGCGCGATCGATCGTTTCAGCGATGTTTTAACAGCCCCGACAGCGTCCGTTTCAAGCAGCTCCAATGTGACCTCAACAAAGGAGAATGCCGCACACATGCAATACTATATACTATACTCACCACAATTCGGGCAAGCTTGCAAGACGGACAGATAGATAGATAGGTACATATTGTTCTGGCCGTGAAGCCTCGAGGGGTGGGAATTCTAAATTTCTTCCAAAAAAACCTTTTTTTGAGAAAAAAGAGCTGTCCACCAGATTTCGGACACAAATTTCTTGCAAAACCCGGTGCCTTATTTCTTGGTATACCCACAGCTTCAAATTTGCATTCTGCGTGGCTTCCGAAGCGATTGTATCATGACGAAGCGATCACCATCGTTCCTATCCCATAACGGCTAGTAGCGAAGGCATGGGTGTTCTGAGATGAGCGTGTCTTTCGACTACAGGTAGCTTCCTTTCGAAAACCTCGACCCGAAATCCGCAGCTCTTTCCAGCATTTGCTTCTTCTGCTGGAGTCCAATTCTCTTGCTGCTGCCCACAATGTCCTTCTCGCGATCGAAAGCCCTTTTGCTCGGATCGTCCTCTTCCTTCCTATCCTTTGACTTCGAGTGTTCTTCCACGAGGCTTTTCCCTCGATTCTTTGCCTGTTGTATATCGCATTGTTAGCGCTGTTTCGTACCCGTGTAGATACAATACAATAGGTGCCTGATTCATGCATAAATGTCAAAAACGTCAAAAAAAAATAAAAGAACTCACATTATACTCGTCAATCCGCCTCTGCGTCTCCTGAGCCTCCAATCGTGCAGCTTTCGCTTTAGGATCTTCGTCCTCACCGGTTTCATTCGCCGGTCTTCTCACTCCCATGACCTCATCCGCCACTCGCTTCGCTTTATCCGCAGCTGTCTCCATCCATAAACTGTTATCACCACCCTTAGCTGTCGGAGCCCGCGCCCCCTTTCCTGTTTGAAACTTCCTGCTTCTAATCTTCGTAGGATCCACCTTTGACGTCCAGTCACCGTGTTCTGGTGGTACTAGCATCCACTCGTCGCGTGTAATTTTCTCTGATGCGGCTTGAACCCGCGATGCTAAACGCCGTTGTGCGGCGGCCTCCTCGTCTGCCTATCGCGATCGCAATTAAAGAGAACCAGGTAAAATTAGTCTATATCTCTTTAAAAAGGCCCACTGTAAATCCTAAATCTTAGAGAGACAAGGGAGAGAGAATATTACATACCGCACTACCACGGAAACCAGGTAACGAAGGTCCAATCTCATCTCCTGACGAAGAATCGTCTTCATCGTTGTGATCATTCCCTCCCTTTTTATCATCATCTTCGTCGGGTCCCCTCGATGGCATCTGATCAATCGGTGCAGGCATATAAGGCCCCATCACCCTCCGTCGCTTCTCGGGATTCTCGTCAACATCATTCTTGGGCGCCGTAGCAGCAACAGTCTCCTGTGATGTTTTACCTTCCGATTCCTTGGGCGCCACGACTGTAGCAGCAGCAGCAGCAGCCTTTTCAGCTTCTTCCTGCTGGCGTTTTCGCTTCGCGAGGAGGTGTGGCGGGAGGGCGGGGCCGATATCCGACATGATTGTTTGAATCTACTCGGGAAAGCTTAGGTTTAGGGGGGGTCTTTGTTTCTGTGGCTGATGCGATCGAGGTTGATGATGATAATTGCTGATGTTAACGTTGCGAGAGCTTTTGCATGAAACGTGGGTGCAGATGATGCGCAGGAAAGAGAAGACCTGTCGCAAGACCTAAAACAAGACACTGCCCAGTCTTAACGCGCAACCCAATTAACTCCACACCTTCCACCCCTCCGATAGACCATCCTGACGTCGTCCGCATGCATCCCCAAGCTTCGATCCCGTAGAACCCGTAGTAACCCCGAAAAAAAGAAAGAAACCTCCTGACCTTTTTTACAAAAACTGCCGTTGTTGCCGCCGGGACCAGCACTCTCGTGGATCTGAACCCGAATTCCGAAATTCCGTTGATTTTGTGAACAGGAGAGATGCTTATTGACAACCCGTCAACGATTCGATGAGCTCCCCAGAAGCCGAAGCCTTCGATCCAGAGGCTGTACATGATATACCCAAGCTTAAGGGAAAGGCATTCGAACCGTTTGAAGAAGATGGAGGGGAGGAACTTTCGGACCAAATACCTCGCCCGAAGCTTGAGGACGTCGTATCGGACGAAGAGCATGATGCTTTAGCAGAGCCTCCAGATACCCTCGCGGATAAACTCAGCCATCTGCAAGATAATGCGCAAGAAAGTACGGCCTCACGGACTAATGGGTTTACGTTTAAGCGCACGAAATCAACGGAGCATGTTGATATTATAGATGCAGAGGGGGAAGTTGTGAACGGGAACGACGATAGCGCGGATCTGGACAGTGAAGGTGGTTCCCACCTGCCCAGTCCTCCCGGGACTCCCGACGATGTGCTTTCTGTGCAGGTAAACTGGAACCTCTTTCCAAGAATTGACCTATGTATAAAATTGTTTTATTGATAATGTGACAGGCATCCGCCCCTTCCTCGCCGGGTAGTAATATCATTCCCCGACGGGGTTCGCTACAAAATACGCCGACACCTTCACTCCGTCCGTTCGACCGTAGATTCCAAAGCCGGTTGTCGATATCTTCGCCGCTGCTAGGGTCTCCGAGATCTGCGTCGCCGGCTTTGCTAAACACCCACTCGCGATCGTCGTCCATGTCGGGACAAGGGGAAGATCTAGATGGAGACGCCGATGAAGCTTCGACGCCGTGGGACGTTATCAGGTGGACGAAGCTCAAGAAACTCAAGGCGCAGCTGTACTCCGAAAGCGGACGCCGGGCGTATGGAGAGCCGACTTGTATCAACATATTTACATCGATAGCGGTTGGAACATCGAGGGGATTGATCCTGATATTCGATTATCATCAGACCCTCATGTCGGTAATTGGCCAGAACCTGAAAGGTAAGGGCCGCACAGCCATAGAATACTTTAACGGGTACTTATATGATTGTTGTCTGTATCAGTTGAGTGCGGTGGAGTTGTATCTCTCGCCATCTCGGCCGACTATACGACGATAGCGGGCGGTCATGCCAACGGATATATATTCACCTGGGAGATCGGAAAATCAGCTCGTCCGTTTCTATCAATACCGCCAATACCACTAGGGGAGATCGATGGAAAGAGGGAAGATGGCCATGTCCAAGGGACCTCTGTTTTACACCTCGGGTTCTTGGGAACCAGACATACGGCGCTCGTATCCGCAGACGACAAAGGGATGGCCTTCTCCCACCTCGCCAGCCGCAGCTTGGTCGGCCGGGTCGTTAAAACTACTAGAATACTAGGAAGGTATCCATTCGATATCGCGACGGCTTCCAGGCCGCGGAAACCTAGTTCGGTGCTTGCATTCGCTTCCCTACCCCTTGGAAATGCGCCACAACCTACCGACACCATGGGCCTTACCGCTATGCTCACTCCGTATCTCCTGGTTATCGTTTCGACCACACCGATCGCACAGACACAGCACAAGCTTGCCAGGCCAAAGGAAGTAGCGAGCGAAGCTGCTCTCAGCGGTTGCTTAGCTTGGTTCCCAGCTATAAAACTCAAGAACGACGGCCAAAGGGGTTATAAGTCGAACCAGGTCACACAACCAAGGTTAGCTTACTGCTGGTCGAACGTCTTGACGGTCATGGAGGTCCTCCATTCGGAAAAAGAGGGAGCCGAAATCGACCCGTACAAACCACCCGCATTGCAATTTCGACTCAAGAGCCGATGGAAAAGCGACGAGGCCATTGTCGCGGTGCAGTGGCTAAACCGGCAGGTAAATAATACCACATCCCCCACCCGTTCTCCCAAATCCGTCGAATTGTAGTGCAAGGAAGTTAAGAGGTCACCTGATGATAGATTCTCTGTGTCGTCACAGTTAGCCAAAGGCTGATAATTATCGAAGAACCTACAATGCGCGCCACTGAGAGATTCGACTTGATTCCGAAGCATATATATCATCACGACTATTTTGCTCGGCAGTTAAGGTCTCTAGTTGGCAGTATGGACGAAGAGGGGTCTTTACATGCTAGTATTGCGGATGCCTACTATAACAGCGTGAAGACTTTCAAAGGCCGGGTTTTCCTGTTAGTATGTATCAATTGGTCTATTATACACCCCTACATAATCGGCTCTGGCTCACATTTGGTACTACATAGGGTTCCTTTGATATGTCAGTTGGGGCTCTGTCAAACTGGGCCGATAGACTTCTGGCACTCATGGAAGTCGGCGACTTTATCGGCGCCTTGAAGCTCGCAACATCCTTTTACCTAGGCGGGACCGAAATGATCACTGTCGGACTACCTTCGGACGACGATTCGCGCCATACAATGGTCAGAGACAAGCTCCTGGACATGATGGGTGCCTCGCTACGATACGCTTTTGGATTAACGGCCCAGTCGGTACCTATCAAAGAGCGGGAGCAACTACAGGAACTGGCGGCTGCATGCATAACCGCCTGCATGAGCATGGGCACGACGGACTTCCTCTTCGAAACCGCCTTCGACGCCTTCGAGGACGGTTCCGCGGAGGGTATCTTCCTCGAAACCCTGGAGCCTCTCATCCTAAACGGCGAACTCACATACCTACCCCCAACCGTTGTCAAATCCTTGATCTCCCACTACACATCCCTCAGCCTCGAAAGCCGCCTGGAGGAAATAATCTGTCACATGGACCCTCGAACGATGGATATTCACCAAGTAACAGGTCTCTGCAAAGAACATAGTTTGTATGACGCATTAATATACGTCTGGAACCAAGCATTGTCGGACTACATCACCCCCATGACCGAACTGCTCGCCCTAATAATCCCACTGATAACACCCAACGATGACGGCACCGAAGTCCAGAACCTGAACAGCACAAACGCTCTAAAAATCTTCCCATACCTTTCCTACATCCTCACCGGAAGATCCTACCCCACCGGTGAAATCATGTCAGATTCAGAAGCCATATCCGCCAAAGCGATGCTATACTACTTCCTCTTCCTCGGCCGTTCGATCCAATGGCCCAATGGAACCTCGGAATACATCCTAACCAAAACCACAAACTACAACAACGAACCATCATTCCCATACCTCCGCGCAATCCTTGAATTCGACGCCCCAAGCTTCCTCAGCTGCCTCAACGAAGCCTTCGAAGACCCCTTTCTAAACGACGACCCTAACCCCTCCGCCGCCCTCAATTCCTCAGCAAGTTCATCCGAACTCAGCGAAGACCAAGTCTTCGGCCGCTCGGTGAATAGACAATACATCGTCAGCATCCTCCTCGAGGTCATGAACCCCACCGACTTCACCCCGCAGGACACAATCTACCTCGACATGTTCATCGCCCGAAACCTTCCAAAATACCCACAATACCTCCTCTTCCCCGGTAGCACCCTCCAAAGGGTGTTATTGGGACTATGTAACTACCCCGGGAGCGATATCGCCGAAGACTGTCAGCTCAGCACGGAGTATTTACTCTCGATCTACCACCCGCCGGATATCAGCCTCCTAATCGACGCCTTCATCTCCGCGGGGTTTTATAGAATTCTAAAAACGGTGTTTCGGACGGAGAAGGATTACCCGCGGTTGATGGAGATGTATTTCGAAGACACGGATGCGTTGGGGACGGTATTCGACTGCGTTAATGAATTATTAAGGCCCGCTGGCGCACTAACGGCGAAACAAAGGGAGGAAGTGAAAGCGGTGATTAAAGAACATTCCAAGCAACTCGCAGACGTCGATGCGGAGAGGGCGGCGGAGACGTTAAGCGTCGTAGCACCGGATTTACACCACGCCATCGTGGCTTCCTGCGCCGAGGAACCGGAAGCGCAGTATAAATATCTCAAAGTCGTCTTCGGGGCTTCGGAGAAAAACAGCAGTAAAAAAGGAAAAATAAGGAACGAGAGGGATACGATTGCGGAGTACGGATCGTTATTGGAGTTGTATATCCGACTCATGTGTTCTTACGACTTCGAGAGGGTGTCTGGGTTTTTGGAGACGTTGAGTCCCGGGGATTTGAAGCTCGATCAGGTTATTCCCGCGCTTGAGGAGAAGGGTGCTATAGATGGGGTTGTACTGTTGATGGCTAGGGAAGGACTGATAAAGGAGGCGATGAAGAAGTTGGTACAGCACCTGGGAGTACTGGAGGCAGCGTTCGTGGGATTACTCCGCGGATGCGTGGACGACGAAGCGGGATACCAAGAAGACGACAACGTGGGCGATATGCTGATCGCACTGCAGAAATTCTCAAAAGTCGGTATCTGGCTGTGTCAGGGTCAGATGGCGGCTTTGGAAACCAGACTGCGGGGTTCGGCGGGGAGGATGACGTTGAAGAAGGCGTTGAGCAGTAAAAACTCGCCGTTGACGGCGGAGGAGGATTTATGGCTCGATTTGATCGATTGCGTGGTTCATATTTCGAAATCTGCGACGGGGGTGCTTAGGATTTCGAATGGTGGGATGGGTATGATGACGCCCGTCAGTCCCAGCGTTTCCAGCGTATCGGAGTTATCATCATCGAGACCGGTATCGAGGGCGAGTAGTAAAAGTCAGAGGTCGCACTATTCGATGCTGGGGGAGAGGAGACTGCTGGCGGCCACGCACAGACTCGTCCACGATGTCTTCACGGCTTTATTATCCGCCACATCCACCGGCGGGCAGAATACAACTTCCTTCCTGAGGATCCTACGAGCTTTTCTGAACAGAGCAGCTATCACCTCTCCTTCTCTGGCGGATTTGAGGAACGTGCTGGCGAGTATTTTCGATACGTACACCTACGAAGAACAACTACTGGCGCTTTCGGGGAAACTGTTGGAGAAGGATTTATTCCTCAAGGTGGAGGATGCGGCTACGCTGCGGCAGCAAGGGTGGAAACCGAAGAGCCAAATGTGCGAAGGTTGCGGGAAGAAGCTTTGGGGTACCGGTGCGGCGGGTGGGATATATGCCGCGTGGGAGAGTAAAAGGATAGAAGCGTTCGAGAAATCGAAGGATGAAAGGATAGAAAAGGAGGCGAGGAGGGAGAGGGAACGGTTCGGTAGTATATCCAAGGGTAAAGGGAAGGCCATGCTTGCGATTTTGCACGATGAACGGTCCGCATTACCTGGAGTTAAAGAGAATCACCCTGCCAGCGGTAAAGATGGGGAAGGGGAAGCAGCTACGGATCAAAAAGAAGGTAACGGAGGGAAGGAGGGAGGGGACAAGGAAGAAGTATCGAAAATAATCATGGTTTTCCATTGCGGACATATTTATCATCGTTCGTGCCTGGAGAGCTTGCATAAGGATGAGACGAAGGAGGAGAATGGGGAAGCTGAGGAAACACCCTTCTCGCCGGTATCTCGACACGAGACCAATGTCGAGGAGACGGGGATGCGGTGTATCGTTTGTAAATAGTGAGCGCAATGGGAGTGTGGAATGGCCGTGGTATCGTTTTACATCTACACAATAGCTGCATGATAATGCTAATTTTAAAACTCTATCCACTCTATAATATACTTATATAACGAGATAGCCATGTGCCTAGATACTTAAGTAGATATATAGGATCAAAATCAAAAAGAAAGAATAAGGAGGAGAAGGGGGAGAAGAGTTCGGAAGGGGTTTACGTATTAAAGCTGGTGAAGGAGTATATCACACATGTACTGTGGTCGATTTCAACTTGGTCCGACGCAAAAACTGGTCCGAAGCAGGCATTAACGAAGAAACCCAAGCGCCACTATTTTGTTATCCACTACCTTACTGCTATACCAGAAAAAAGAAAAGAAGAAAATATTGGGGAATACCTGCGCTTCAGGGCCCTTAAAGATTGAACAGACTTCGATGCATGCTTTCCGTAAAAACTACAAATCCAACCAACGGGTAAGAACGAAAAAAAAAGAAACAAGAAAAGAAAAGGGAAGAAGAACGGAACGAGTTGAAAAAAAAAAGAAAGAGAAAAGAAAAGAAAGGCAGAACCTGCTACAGTTTGGCATGCATCTCCAATGTCTGCTCAACCGAATGACAAAAGAGGGTGCGGCGGCTTTTTATACACTTCCCTTTTGCCAATTTTAACAATTCGGTTTTCCCAACTAGCAGTGAGAATAATTCTCTCTCTCCGTTACTTCCCAGAAAGCTTCGCCTCTGCCTCCTCTGTCTGTTGCTGTGATTTCATATCCCTAACCTTCGCAAGTACGACCTCCCTGAATATGGCGGACCTAGCAGCTCGAGAGAGCCTTCTAGCTCCTCCACCAGAGCCAGATGCGCCTGGAACACCAGCACCGGTTTGCTCTGGGAGATCATCTTGGTCGTCGGAGTTAGCATCCTGTTGGAGACGTAGGGATTCGATACGGTTCGAGAGGCGGACGAGCTCAACGCCACGCTTGAGGCGGGCTCTGGCGAGGAATTGCTTGAGTTCAGGAAGAATATCGTGCTCGGTGGCAGTTTCTCCCTTGAGCCAGACGTGATTTAAGGCTTCCTAATTGACGATTTTTATCAGTATTTGATCAACAGAGCCAAACAGCATTTTCTCGTTTATCTTCTCATACCGAGCTATTCAAACGTTCAGTCGGGTTGGGTTGAAGAAGCTCTCCGATAAACGCCTTTGCATCTTGGCTGACGCCCTTCCAGTAACGCTCGTGGAAAATAACCCGACCGTTGCTGCACTCGTCAATCAATTCCGGTAGAGTCTCGCTACGGAATGGTGAATAGCCGCATAGCAAGGTATAGGTAATCACACCGAGCGACCACATGTCGACTGGCTTTCCATGGCCTTTCTTCAGCATGACCTCTGGAGCGGCGTAGCCGAAGGAGCCAGCCATTGTAGTAAGCATCTCGTCCTTGCTGTCGAGCATTTTGGCGATGCCGAAGTCTGCGAGAACGAGGGACGACTCATGGTCTGGGGTCAAGTAGAGAAGATTTTCCGGTTTTAAATCTAATATTTAGAAAGGGGAGTAATTAGTATAACATTGTTTTTGGTATGTAAAAAAAAGGTTGTTAAGAGCGCATACCTCGGTGGACGACATTATTCTTATGAAGGTAGTCGACGGCACCTAGCACCTCTCGAACGACCCTTACGGCATCCTTTTCGGTGAACTTTCCCAATTCGCAAATACGGTCAAACAGCTCTCCACCGGTGGCTAACTGAGTGACAATGTAATATTTATCCTGTCCGGCCGCCGAAAGTCAGCATGTGTGGTTTTCTTCGACAGGATTCAAGTCGCATTTTTATTATCCAAGCTTGAGAAGCGGGGGTGGGAGCTTCAAAGGTACCTTCGACTCGAACCAATCGACGAACCGAACGATATGAGGGTGCTTCAGATGTTGCAGCAGCTGTAATTCATCATATACCATCTGTTCATTGCCTTTGACGTTCTTTTTGAGGATAATCTTGACGGCGACTTTGCCGCCAGAGCTGTCGGCCTCTCGCACAATACCGTAGGTACCTGCACCCTGTTGTTCCCCTCACCAAACGGAAATTAGCAGCTACCCCTCAGATGACTATATACGCGAAAATGTAACGGCGGATGAGTTGTTTGTATGTACCAAAGTGCGGCCCATTTTGTATTGCGACCTTTGAGATTCCATAGTCAGCACGATATCTTTATTTGAATACCAAAAACAAAGTAGGGTAACAAAAGGGCAATGGAATTAAAGTGAGAATCGAGGAGAACGAACTTTTTGTCATAGCTAGGTGGCTGGCCACCGAGTTTATTGAAGAAGGCTGTGGTATTTGGAGGCCCATGGTCAGCTACGAGCTCACGGTTTGCTCTGGCGAGGTACAATATCACGCATCACTGCAGCATCCTGTCGAGTGAACCGATTTGTACCAGGGTCCGATGGTGGGGTTGGACTGAACTCACAACTCATTTCAGGCCGAGCAGCGGGGGAATGACGTATGATTGGAGATACTTGATAAGGTCGGGTCCAAGAGGTTCGTGATGCTGAAGAGAAAGGGAAGAAGGGAGGAAGAGAGGGAGCGAAAGAGCGGGAAGGAGGTTGAGAAAGGAAGAGGATCGAGTTTAGGTGGTTACTGCTAATATAATACTAATTGGATTGGAGGGGGGAACTCGAAGGGAAGGGAAAGTGGGCTTAGTTGGGGATTCGACAGACGGGTCGAGCCACTTTTTAAGCTAGCTAGCTGCTAAGGCCGCAAGGTTGAGATCCGGTTTGATTTGAATTCGAAGGTTCGTTCGAAGGAGATATCTTTTGGAGAGTTCGGGCGGGCGAAAGCGCAGTAATTAATATTCAATTCATATTGTAACTCACTCACTCACTCACCCACTCGAACACTCATTCACATTCACAATTCAAATTCATTATATTGCATTGCTGACTCCGGGGACCCAACTGGGTAAGTTCGGTGGCCGATTGTGGAGAGAGCATCGTCACAGATACGGTTTCGGTTTCCTGGCTGCTCTGATAGCTAGCTAACCAGCTTGGTACTTGGTACTTGGCTTAGCCCGGCCGGGCGGTGGAGATGCTTATTTTTGGTATCAGGTTAATTAACGGCGGTCGAGTTCAAAACTACGTACCGACTTTCCTATGGATTGCAGATATTGATGTTTCAACATCACGAAAGGTGGCCGGAGATACCGATTCGATTCTCAAAGAGTCTAATATCACATGCAATACATGCATACGCTTATGGACGACTCGCGGCTGCAGTAGCATCACGACTTGAATTGGCACTGGATTGGATTCTATGATGCTAGTACTAGTCGTGGAACTAACGTAAGCAGTGACGGTGCAGTCATATATCAAGGAAGGAAGGAAGGAAGGAAAAAGGGAGGAAGGATCCACAATGCCGCAAGCCTATTTCCACCGAAAGGGTACCCCCAGTTGCATTGAACCCTTTTTTCGGTGAAGCTCCTACCATGACTTCTTCGAGTCAAGTCCTGCGGCGGGCGAGAGCCTTGTCAGGCTGAACTATGCGACAGCATTGTCCATATTGTGATGTCCATCGGATCATCCCATCCATTTGCCGACCCGCGGATCAAACTTGAAGCCGTGATTCCAGTTCTCGGTTTCATCTTGGATACATATTACTTTGTTTTATTTACATTCTTCATTCGTATGGGCACTCGTACGACCAGCTGAGAGCAATGTGCGAATCATGCAGGCCAATTTGCAAGTGCATCGACATGACAAGGAAAGCCCGAATGAGGGCAAGCCTGAGGCTGATGTTCTGGGAAGCTCTAACCGGAAATTTAGACCCCGCCGCTGCCCCACTTGCCCGTCTTCACCAAAGCCAAGATCTCGTCCTGGCCATGACCGCGCGTTACCAACATGGCGAAGCACTTCAAAGGGATCATAGCTGGGAGACGGTCGAAGACCCCGTCGGAAAGGAATGCATCCGATTAGCCAACCAACGGCCACCGGCCTTTCCCTTTCTTCCTGTCTTCAATTGACCGAGATTGATATCAATTTAGCTTTTTCATCCGGTCTTGGGTTCCACGGGTTTCAGAGACTATACTAAGGCAGTTTTTGGACAGGCAGTATTTAGCCCCGCTTACGCAATTCACTCGCTCTTAGAATCCAGGATCCCAATCGAAAGATCTTGAATACCCAATCGAGAGCAAGTGTGGCGTTGGATTTCCCAATGTAATCACATACAGCCAACGTTCGACGGATGAGTATTACATGAATGTTACAAAATGAGCCGGACGATGGGTGCCTAACTAGACTAGGGGTCTCTTTTTTTCTCTTTGCTCCTCTCAAGATGTATCCAGGACATCTAAGCTTCTTGCGATAGGGATACTATGACTTACGTACTGAAGATTCAAATGTTACTCCTGGCGAGTCTACGGCGCACACGTATGTATGTAAGCAGTTTGAAGTCTGAGGCCTAATGCCTCGAATGACCGCTCCAATCATGTCGGAAAGCTGGTTCCCTAGCTTGCAGCTTGGCCCAATAGGCAGCATGTAGTCAAATTTAAAGCCATCCCCCATTGCTCGAACCTGTGCTCCAGCTTCAGCAGGGCAAGGGTAGCATGCGCAGTCCAGGATGCCGTATGCACAAGCACGAAGCCGTCTGTAAACATACGCATGTGCACAAAGATTAAGCAAACTCGCTGTCTACCAAGATATATTCCATATCCCAGGCTAAGCCTCACGCGGTGTCTTAGCGTCTACATCAACCTGTAGTGGACATGATGATGAGAGCCATTAGATCCTCAGACTAGCCATTAGATACTCATGTATAATGTATGTATCCGTACAGTCATGGCCGGAGAGCTCTGGGGCTTAAGCTTGCAGTTGTCCTTGTGGGAATTTGTTTCGAAACCTGCTCCCAGACCCATCAAATTCTATTCAGGCAATCACGGTCCGCGCCTAGGCTCTCGCTTCCAGCCTTCCCTCCCCCGTATTCTTCATTGCATTGGGTGCATGTACCCTTCATTGATAGGTAGTTACCCCCCAATCGACCACCACGTCCCTGAGCCGTAGATACGCTGCGCCGACTGTGGTTGCTGTTGTTGCTTCGTGGTTGCAATTGACAGGACCTGTCCATCTGCATTGGTGGCATTTCTGCTTGGCGGTATTGACCAAGCAAGTTAGTAAGTGCTGGTGGTAGTGCAGCCTTTAAAGTACCTCGCCCCACCATCCGCTTGTTCCTTGACGAGAATCCCAACCTCGCTCGATAACGATCATATCGCTCGACGTCGTCCAACATGTTCGCCCAAAAGAGGCTCGGAAAGGTATGACATAGCTGATATCACAGCATCTGCTTTGGTTTCTTCGTTCGATATGTTAATTTCTTCATATTATCAACTATCTAGGAGCTCTCGAATGTGAGTACTGGAAAGCCAACAGGCTATGGCACCCTGCAGGCGCACGCCCGCTAAATCCGTGGCGTATACTATAGATCCACAAATCCCTCCCACCGGGGATATCTATCGCCTCGGCGTCGGACTTCACCAACTGGAAGATGGATATTCAGGTTCTTGATACCAACCCTCTATACGCCGACCAAATCTACAGGCTCAACTTCAAATTCTCCGGATCGTATCCCATCGGTACGGGCCCTCTCATATTATGGTGCAGCATATATTTATAAGTAATATATATCGAGGTTGCTGACCTTGCTTTCTGCAAATAGAGGCTCCGGAGGTGACATTTATCAAGGAGGATGGCCGTGATATCCCGATGCACCCTCATAGTGAGACCAACCCTAATTTCCGGGGACACTATTGCTAGAAGTTTCTACCGCTGATACACTGCTATCCATATAGTTTACTCAAACGGCGTGATTTGCCTTGATCTTTTGGGAACAAATTGGTCGCCGGTCCAGAACGTCGAGTCGGTGTGTATGTCGATTCAGAGCATGCTAACAAGCAACACTAAGAATGGTAATGCATCCTCTGCCCCTCAGTCGTCTGTCTCCTCCTTATCCTTTTTAACATGAGTTGGTGCATAGAACGTCCGCCCGGCGATGACACCTTCGTTCGCTCTGGCTATCGGTCGCCGCGGAATATCAACTTCGTTTATGATGATAATACCGTCTAATGAGGCTGGATAGATCCGGGAGACCTAGTTGAATTATATCATATTCGGCGATTGAATTAGCTGTTGCGAACCACGAAACTATCCGAATGGGCGATATTCTTATTTCCTTTTCAGTTCCTTTTTTACTATCTACGAAACAGGTTTCTTTGGCCTATCCAGGAGTTTTTGGATTGGAGTTTTCGAGGTTCTTTTTATCATTTTCCTTGAGCACTTTCCAACCAGTCGGGCTTGGCGGTAGAGATATTACTCCAACTATCATTATTTTACCCATTGCGCAGTTATTTGCGACCAACTTCTGTCCCGTTCATTGGACTCAGTGAAGTAAACTTCATGATCCTTCCCCCCCCCTCTTGACTTTTGGCACGTTTTTGTTGGTACACAATATATCATTTCAAGCTTTTCTTGCATACATCTGTTATCCTGCCAAAAGATTATCTCTATACCTATCTATAGAAACATTAAGAAGACACACAAAACTCCCCTGATGCGGCGCATAAAAAAAACACTATGAGAAAAATCGAACATGTTGTACCCCCAATATTGTACACGAGATCGTAAGGTTGTTGTCTATTCACTCACTCAGTCCCCACAGCGTTGCTTCTCTACCGGAAACCCACTAGGAATCCATCAGCTTCTCCTGGAAGTCTGTGCACTTCTTTTTCAGGATCTGGACTGCTTGGAGAAACAATTCGTCGGAGTTGTACATTCCTGTTGACTCGATTGAGACTAAATGCCTGTATTAGTATGCCGTTCTGTCGGGTAATTTTCCTTCTTTTTGTGTCGATGTCACGGTATCGGGGGAACTTACAAATAAAGTGATCTCTGATTCTTCCGAGCTCTACCTTGCCCTTGAATTCATCGTGTCTCAGGACCTCTCTGCTGACTGTGTCCTTCCTTGGATTCACCACTACCGCCGTATTTTCTCCCGTCTTCTTGTCCTTCCGGACCTCTGCGACTCCCTTTGGGAAGCAGTTGACAAACTTTTCGGCATCCTCCCCGGTTATCGGCTGTTTGATCTTTATCGACGGTAGTAACCGATAGGAAGCTGTAGCTACGGGACTGAATTTTGCGTGATCTTGTCCGATTCCCAAAACGCAGTGGATTTCGAGGTCAATTTCCTGACCGGGCCGTAGTTTTGCTAGGAGGATATCCGGGTTCACGGGCCGAATTTCACCGGCACCGGAGAACCACGAGGATTGTCGACCTTGTGGGGCGAATTTGAGATCACGGGCGTAGACTGAGGAGTTGAAGTAGAGCTTTGAGGGGTCGGTTTCTGTGGCGGGGGTAGCGTGGTTACGGGTGCATGCGACTTTGAGGGTCATGACGACGGTGTTAAAGTCGGTAGCTTCGGCTGCAGGCTCATCTGGGGACTCTATTGCAATAACACCATTAACATATCGTCCCCCTTTGTGTGTTTATTATTGATTTCTAGAAGTATCGTACTTTTCCGCCATCTTAACTGCTGGAAGCCCTTTTTGTCCCCTCTCAACGGTACGAGACCCAGTCTTTGCGCCAGAACTTCATCCTGGACTATGGATGTATTGTTATGGACGAAGACTGTTTCAATAGCTAGAGTCGGGACTTCGGATATGAGGATTCTTCGGAAGGCATTGGCGACCGAGGCGTCGACGCCGATGAGGTCGAATTCGTAGTCGAGGTCGTTCGCCTTGTGGATGTCGATTTTGAAGTTCTGAAACAGACAAAAGTTTGAATGTTAGAGATCCAGTAACGAATGGTTTCAACTACAGTTATATAGAGCAGAAGAAAGAAGTGAACCGACTTTTTTGAAGTTCTGTAGGTCCCAGGAATGGTCTTCGCCGGGGTAGTGACCGGGGAAATCGGTCGATGTGACATTCGAGACTCGTTCCAATTCGACGCCGACTATCTGTCAAGACAAATAAATTACTTAGATGACTACGATGGAGCTTGAAGAAGCAGTGAACTCGAACTTACCCGCCGTCTTTCCAGTTCTTCTTTTGAGGGTGCCATTGCGAACAGCTATTTCGCGTGTCCGATGTTGAATTCGAGTTTGAATGCACGAACAGAGCAGAGAGATGCAATGGGCAATGGCTTGTCGCAGAAACTTTTTTTTATTTTTTTATTTTTTCTGTTTGGTGTTGCGGGAGGTCGGACATACAACAACAGCAGCCAATGGGAGCCGGGTCAAATGGATTTGCTCTTGGCCGACCACCGTTGATATCATAGTCGAGCAGTACCCACGATTCAAGGACGACGGGAAAAGATACCTCCTTCGGGCAGATTCGGGCTCCTAGCCAAAGACGCATTTTATCCAAAGAAAGGGGCGGCTTCATCGCAATCGCCGGTTCCGGTACAACATAAAGTCGGTGGCAGTAATTTATGAGGGCTTAGAGTCGACTGTTAGCCTCATTTCACAACTCTCCACTCCTCCTTCTCGCTGTTCCTCGACCCCGCGATACCTCCCGAAGCAATGGTCGTACCACTTGCCCGACTCGCCTCCAGGCGATTATACACACAGGCTCGATGCCTTAATGTCAAGCCGATTACACTCCCGACTCAGCGGTCGTCGATACGATGTTTTGCAACCACAATGCCTCGACGAGCGGCCCCGGCCCCGACCCCAGCCCCGGAAGAGGACGAGCCTTACAAGAATATCGATCAGGCTTCTACGCCGGTTTCTCGTTGGACGGGCCCGGAACCGATCAAAAACGCGGACGAGATTGATATCAATTTTGATACAACACGGATGAGTATGTAGGGAGGGAGAGTTTATATACGATATCAAAGGGACTAGCGATGGCTAATTGCGTGGTTTATAGCCCCCGATATGGCTTTGGGTGAAACCGAGCACGAAGGCAGGAAGATCAGACACTACACCGTGAACTTTGTATGGAAATTCCTCTGTCAGATGGTGGAGGTGGTGTATGCGTCTTTGGACTTCACTAACGATGGATATTGGTTGCTTTTTGATATAGGGACCCCAACATCCTGCCGCCCACGGTGTGTTACGATTGATTCTTGAATTGAACGGTGAAGAGATTGTTCGAGCGGATCCCCACGTCGGTCTTCTGCACCGTGGTACCGAGAAGCTCATCGAATACAAGACATACGTTCAAGCCCTACCCTACTTCGACCGTCTCGATTATGTTTCCATGATGACCAACGAGCAGGTTTTCGCCCTTGCCGTCGAGAAACTACTCAACATTGAAGTTCCAGATCGTGCCAAGTGGATCCGAACATTGTTTGGGGAGCTGACTAGAGTCCGAAACCATCTTATGTCAGTTTTGTCCCATGCTATGGACGTCGGCGCTCTTACGCCTTTCTTGTGGGGTTTCGAGGAGAGAGAAAAGTTGATGGAATTCTACGAACGTGTGTCCGGTGCTCGTATGCATGCCGCTTATGTTAGACCCGGTGGTGTTCACCAGGATATCCCAATCGGTTTGTTGGATGATATTTACCAATGGGCGACCCAATTCGGCGACAGAATCGATGAAGTCGAGGAATTGTTGACCGACAGCCCGATTTGGAAGTCGAGAACCCAGGGTGTTGGTATCGTTAGCGCACAGGAGGCATTGAACTACAGTTTCTCCGGTGTTATGTTGAGAGGAAGCGGTATCCCATGGGATATTCGAAAATCGCAACCTTACGATGCTTACGATCAGGTTGAATTCGACGTCCCGGTTGGATTGAACGGAGATTGCTACGATAGATATCTTTGCAGAATGGAGGAGTTCAGGCAGTCGCTGCGGATTATTCACCAGTGCTTGAACAAGATGCCAGCTGGACCCGTCAGGACGGAAGATTACAAGGTTACCCCGCCACCAAGAGCGGCGATGAAGGAGAACATGGAGGCTCTGATCCATCACTTCTTGCTCTATACTAAGGGATACACCGTCCCCGCTGGTGAGACATATACTGCCATCGAGGCGCCAAAGGGAGAGATGGGTGTTTACGTCGTCAGTGACGGAACAGAGGTATGAAGCTTATATGCTGGCTTAATTATTCCATTGATGGAAGGCGACGGCTAATTTTTATGTTACTGCAGAGACCATACCGATGTAAGATCAGAGCGCCCGGATTTGCCCATCTGGGATGCTTCGATCAAGTTTGCAGAGGTCACTTGTTGGCTGATGCCGTCGCTGTCATTGGTACCATGGACTTGGTGTTTGGAGATAAGTCCCCCCCTTCTCTCCCCCTAATTTGGACAAACCGACATAGGATTTAAACATACTGACAACCTTTGCACAGGTCGACCGTTAAGATTTCCAGAACGGAATTGCATGGAACTAGGGGGTTGGAATGAGCTAAAGCGATCGCGTTAATTGCAATTGTTTATTCGATTTGATTGCAATTGCTTCAGATTTTTTTGTAAAATAATTGATTTCTTTGAGGGAGAGACGTGAGAGGTGTATATACGAAACGTGCTATACAAAAACATACTATCCCAAGTTATAGTTACCGACTTAGGTATACATTCTGATAGTTGAATATATATAAATAATGTATGCATATGGGAGACCGCGTCTGGGCAGCTCCGGTTAGCCGCGTTTTGCGCGGACAACAAAATAATCTAAGCGCGCATTCGCTCCGTTCCCCGTTCTAAACACCTCATCTCGCGATACGATCGCTAACTCGACTCATCGAAATCCACATCGTCTTCACCTCGCAAACCCCGCCGAATCCCACTGCCAGTCCCTTACCCCCGTATTATCGCCATCTGCTCTCGATTCCGATTCGGTTCCGGCCTTTTCTCTCCCTCCAAACCTCCTCGTACTGTCGCCAATACACGCGACACGGTTGCATCACAACCAAAACCAACAAGACCATCAACGCCGACACCACTCCCAGTTTCCGAGCTCTCGGTGTCTTCATTCGACTTGTACCATCGCCAAACCATTTAGCATACCTCGAGCATACATAGTTCGAAACTTGCCCCGTAACCGCCACTCTCTAACGGCGGCCGAAACCGACAACCAGCCTGCATACCAGATGCACGGCGGACTATCACTGGACTAAAGGAGGAGACAGCAGCTCGGGCGGGCGTTAATACGTCTTAAATGTCGGCCCCAGAGATTGCGGTTCCCGCGCCTCCTCCCCCGAAGCAATTTGCGATATAAGTACCCCCCCAATGTTATGAGGATGGGAAGGAGGGCAAGGCGGTTGGTGGCATGGCTGACATTCGGTGCACAGCAAAGCAGAGAGTCGGACTAGATGTTGACTTTGCCACGCGGACTATCAAGGTGGGTGGATTCTGGTGCCTTCGGAGAGACGGTGGAGACTGTTTAAAATGGCTGTTTGGTGGGAAAGAGAGGGAGGTTAAGGTTAACATGATGGAAATCGTAGGGGTTCACCGAGATCACTGTCCTCCCACTTGATCCGACATTACGGACATTGAGGTTCAATTGCCGGCAATGCAGTATGTGTATTTTCCGACGGACCCGGGAAGCCTAGGGCCTCTAACTAATTAAACTTTGCAGACATCAGCCGAGTAACGATCAATGGCCGTGCCCCGGGCCAGTGGGGATACAACGACCCGCATGCGAAATGGAGACTACACGATACAGCGACTGTGAATCAATGGGGGATGTTACGGCGCCGGATAGACCCCCTCTTCACTAGTACCATTGGCGACGACGAACTTTCCCTCACCCTTCCCAATAAGATGAAAATCGAATTAGAGGTACTATTGCCATAACATCGAAGTCGCAGTAGCAAAACTTCAACTAACGTACCCAGGACCCATCAATGGCTGGTACATTGGTACCGAGTCGGGACGTTCGAGCGAATTCTGCGCGTGGTACGTAGACTGAACGGGTTATGGTTGGAAGGATGGGGGTTAACATGAGGCTCGCAGATTCCCCAAGGATCGATACGCCAGGGCCTAATGCCACGGATGGGCCCGTTTACGCAACATTGCTAGTTCGTATAGATTATACTATTCCTACTATCCGGGACGGACTACACTTTGTTGGATCGGACGATGATCCTCGATATCCGCATGCCTTCACTACAAACAGCTTCCTCCCTGGATCTGCAGCGTGTCTTTTCCCTTGTATCGATGACCTTTGGGAGCGCCCTCCTGTATGGGACATTGAAATCACGTGCCCGCGAACCCTAGGAGATATCGGGATAGACATTGAACCCTACGAGGAGCCGCTGATTAATGGGTTCTCGAAGTCGTTTCTTAAGCGAAAACGGCCGAAAAAGGAAGACACGGACTTTGCATTCCAGTACCATGGCGAAGGGTCGGATCTGGAAATGCAAGTCGTGTGTTCCGGCAGCTGTGTGAATGAGGTAAATCACACACACGCCCTCAAGATACATGGCATCGGTACTAATGAAGAATGTAGTTTACGAATGCTACGGATCCACATAAAAAGGTGTTCCACTTTACTATTGAGAAGCCGACTGCGCCCCATCAAATTGCGTTCGCCATTGGGCCGTTTGAAAAAGCTGTTTTAACGGAGAATCGTGCAGCTGAAGAAGACGAAGCTCTTGGCCGCAATGCGGTAGAAGTCGTTGGGTATTGTCTTCCAGGCCGTAAAGAAGAGGTTGAGAATACCTGTTTGTTTATGCAGAGGGTGGGTCAAACTTCGGATTCAGCTTGATTCTGTACGCTGGCTAAACTAAAACAATAATAGGCCATAGATTATATGGTTAGAAACGCAGGACATTACCCTTATCCGTCATTTTCTCTGGCGTTTGTGGACGACTTCCCTTCTGAAATTGTATCCTCGGCTGGCCTAGCGGTGTGCAGCAGTCGGTTACTCTTCAAGCAGGATTGTATTGATCCTATCTATACAACAACAAAGCTACTAAGTGTGGCCCTCGCATCGCAATGGTGTGGTGTTCAGATCATACCAAAGGCCTGGGAAGATCTCTGGCTCATTATTGGGCTGGCTCATTTCCTTGCCGGTCAGTTCCTCAAAAACCTCACAGGGAGTAACGAACATCGATTTAGGATGAAAAAGGACGCAGAAGAGATTTGCAGGCAAGATGTAGGGCGGGCAGCGCTCTCGAATCCTTTGCAGCAATTGCCCCTGGACTCATCCGACCTCGACTTCATTGCCTTGAAGGCTCCCGTGGTTCTATTTATTCTTGACAGGAGACTCACGAAAGCTAGTAGCTCGATGGGTGTGTCTCGTGTCATCTCGAAATTATTTCTCAATGCGTTCACAGGAGACGTCAATTCGCTTAACCTAAGCACCGCTCAATTCATCAAGCAGTGCGAAAAAGTTGGCCACCAAAAGCTGGATTCCTTTTTCAACCAGTGGGTATTCCGGAGCGGTTACCCTCGATTCGAAATCTCTCAACGGTTCAATAAGAAAAAAATGATTGTGGAGATGATCATTCGCCAAACCCAGGATAAAGAAGTGGCTCAAAGGGGCCTTAGTCCCCAAAACTTCTTGAGGGACGCGTTGAATAGGCAAGCAGACGGCGTTAAGGATGCCTCTCCACCGCAAGTTTTCAGCGGTCCCATGACAATTCGTATACACGAAGCCGACGGCACCCCCTATGAGCACGTTGTGCAGATCCACGAGGTGTACGCAAAGCTCGAAATTCCGTACAATACAAAGTACAAACGTCTTAAAAGAACGAGACGCCAGAAGGAGCGATTGGCGGCCTTTGCCGGGATGGATATTAACGCGGAAACACAGGCAGAAGACGTACTGCTTTACTGTCTTGGCGATGTCTTGCAGAGCGATGAAGATTCGGCAGACTGGCGCCTAACCGACTTTACCAAAGAGGAGGAGGACAAGATGGCTCAAGAAGCCTTCGAATGGATCCGAGTTGATGCTGACTTCGAGTGGATCTGCACGATGAGACTCAACCAACCAGACCATATGTATCTGTCGCAGTTGCAACAGGATAGAGATGTCGCCGCACAATATGAATCCGTTCTCCACTTCAAGGAAGCCAAACCCTCTCATCTCATCTCGACAATCCTGGTTAGGACCGTCATGGACCGGCGGTATTACTATGGGATTCGCTGCGAGGCCGCGAAGGCACTCAGCAGATGTGCCACTGCAGAACTTAATTGGATTGGCGAATTTCATCTGCAGAGGGCCTTTCAAGAATTCTATTGTTTCCCCGATTCCCTGATCCCCCGCGCAAACGACTTTTCCGATTTCACATCCTATTTCGTCCAACAGAGCATCATTACTGGGTTTGGGGAAATCAGGGATGCACTGGGAAAATCTCCATTGACCGTTCAGCGATACCTTCTAGACATTATACGCTATAACGATAATTCTAGCAACAGCTTCTCGGATAGCTTCCATTTGGCAAACTTGCTTCGGAGTTTAGGAAGTTGCCTGCAAGCGGGTGCAGGACAGCATGGCATGATGGATATGGAGGTCGATGAGACAGATACTGAGGAAAGAGAGAAGAGCAAGGAAGAGATAATTCGCGAAATCGAGCGTCTTCAACGAATGGATCAGTGGATGACGTCGTATCATAATGTTATTTCGACGACCTGCCTTGATGTCAAGGACCGATTGATCAAGGCTAAGGTTCAGAAGTATACGCCACTGGAGTTCTTGGCTTATTCTAAAGAAGGAACTTCGGAGCAGTTGCGAATCAAGGCGATCAACTGCTTGGTCCAGAACGGTGCGGTTCGAGACCCGAATCTGTTGGGCTACATCTGCTATATTATCGCCTCCGATCCTTCGTCGAGGATTCGCCGCGAGACCTTTGAGTCTTTGATGCATGGGATCGGGAGTATTGCGATTGGGGATGATGTCGTCGCTGGCAATGAGGCCGCTGCATCGAACAGCCTTACAATCGTCGAGGAAAACAGTGCTGCGAAACGCCAACAAGAAGCGCGGCAGAACATTGACGCCGCAATTAGAAATCTTAAAGAGCAACTTGCGAGCAAGCCGTTTTTCAGAGAGGCTTTGGGACCGATCCTGAAGTATGGACTCTTTCATTTGGTGATGCATTGTTTGTGAGACGCTAACATTTATCTTTCCTTTCTACAGATCCACCACTATCAATTTCCTCGACGTCAGAAAGATCATCAATCTCTGTTCGCTCTTGTATGATGATATACAATCGCACATCGTCAAAGTTCCCATGCGAAAGGCTCGTGCGGTTGCGGTTTCCCATGAAGGAAAGGTAAGATCTAGCGATGGGAAATATTCTTTGATTGTTTCTTATCTTGTGGCCAACGTCTAACCCTATTGTGCACATAGGGCAAATTACGGTTTATCACGAATCCAAGTACTAAAGAACTTGTTAAATTACGCCCTGTCGACTGGCCGCATTTGAGACCTCAACCTATTGCTCCACCACCACCACCTCCTCCTCCCCCTCAAGCTCAACCCTCGTCCCGTTCTACCCCACAGCCGGCTGTCCCTAAACTAGTTCTCAAACCTCCTGCTCTCCCTGGGTCTGCGAAACCATCCACTCCCGTCTCAAGGAAACCCTCATTCTCACCTCCTCAACCCCATCCGACTCCAGTAGCCGCCGTGTCTAGTAGTACCCCGCAACCGAAAACCATTCTCAAACTCAAGGCGCCCACTCAACCTCCACAAACACCACCAGCTCCTCCTCCCAAACCAATTATCAAACTCAAGTTCACTGCCAAAAGTGGGTCTTCGTAGCCTGAACTCTTTGTTCGTCAAAGCGGAGGAGAGGCTTCGCATCTTACATACAATACACTATTATCACTACTATGACGCTTTCACATAATAATTCCATATAATCATTCAAAAGTCTGTTACCTTTATACCCACGGAAATGCAGAGGTTTTCCGTCTTCGCCTTCTCGTTTTTTTTTATATTCCCATCGTTTTTCCTTCCGTCGTGGGTATCGTCATTGTATACTAGAAATCGTGGGGTTCTTTTCTTCTTTGGTTTCCAGGAGGGTATATCTTCTTGAATTCTCATCACCACCATCCTCGACATTTATTTTCTTTTGACTAATTGTTTTTTCCAAGGCGTTCGGGTGGTTCATCTCATAAGCAATATTATTTACTCATGCCATTACCTGTATAAATTGCTCCACTTCTTCTTCTTCTTCTTCTTTTTCCCATCTCCTTTTCTCTCTTCGTCGCTTTCCCCCATTCACTACACTGGCCTGTATTCATTCTCGTCGTGTTAATGCTTATGGGTTTCTTCTAGGAGAGATAATGGAACCTTGGGCGCTTCGTCGTCATTTCTCTTTTTTATTATTATCTATATTGATCGATCGCGAATTCTTTGGCATAATCTTTCGGCGTTTTTATTTTGATCATTTACCGCCTGAAGGACAAGTTGATACGAATGCTCCCCTCTTCTCGTCCTCACTCATATGGACGTCATGTTGCACTTTTCTTTAAATTCATTTATATATATGTATAGCTTTGAAAACCTAGGGAATATTGAATAATATCTATTTCGTGAAGAGGGTCAAGCGTCTGATAGGATGACAGTTTCGTAAAATAGCTACAAATGAATGTTACGCTCAACATGAATCGCCCATGATAACAAAAAAAGGAGGTTTAGTTGAGTGGTCGGAGGGCTTTGACAAAGAAATGAGAAGCTGTGGACGACCTTTTGGCTAGACAATCCTCGATTTCCAGGGGTATTTGGTCTCTTTATTGACATTAGTCTCTGTAAGGGCTATGTTAGTATCTGCAGCTGCGATGGATGCCTTGAGGCCTGCCCTTCTTGTACGGAGAACATACGGAGAGTAGACATGCTCAGGCTTGGATTTCCAACCGACTATGAGCCTTTATTCGGAAGACTCCATAATCGTCTAGATATCTCGCCCACGGGCAGCAGTGGCAGCAACAGCAACAGACATGTGCGTGTATATAGGTACACAGACACACACATCTATCTCGCATTCCTCGTATGCTCCGTCATCCTACTCGACCCAGCACCACCAGCACCACCAGCGGCCCGTGAAGACCCAACGCCAATACGATCATCGCGTGAACGCGTCCTGGTAGACTTCTTGTTCTCAGCGGCTTGCTGCTGCTGCTGAACGGCCTGCATTTGCTTCTGTTTGTGTTCTTCGATCTGGCGCAGACGTTCGTTTTCTAAGTTGCGGAGCTCTTCTTCCTTTGCGGCTTGCTCGAGGGAGTGGCGGACCTCCTCGGCTGTAAGAAGGATTTTGGTGGGAGGACGGCGGAGGAGCGACATTTTGCCTTCTCTTATGTGATTTCCTCCCCTTTTTTCCTCTGAGGTGGGTTGGTTCTCTTTTTGTCCTTTGTAGATGTCTATGCACAAATTGATGTACGTGAATGGGGATGGTGTTTTGGGATGGTTTGGTTTGGAGTGTTGGACAGCTTGAGCTTTGAGCTGGGTAATAAAGTTGCCTGGGGCAGGGAACCACAACGGATATCGAAATCTCGACATCAACTGCTGCTGATTCCCACCAGCTACACGACTAACTAACTACAAAACTCAGTGTTCTCTGACAGGTAGTCTTTGGTGGTGATGGAAAAGAAGGGCCCTGGCAAGGAAGTCCGACAGTAAGTTCTTTCTATCCCCACGTTTACTAGCTGGAACTGAAGATTGATAATGATGTGCAGGTCACTGACGGACGCCGAGAAGGCCGTGCTGGTTGAGTACCAGAAGATCTTGATCACCCTCAATTCCATGTAGGCGCACATACTCCACGATGTCTCTTAAAAAGATGTGGAATTGCTTGAATATAGGTACTGATCGATATTGATATCTGCTCAATTCAACAGAAATACATCGTTGGAGAGAACCATTGCGACCACGCGGGAGAAAGGCCCCGTCCAGACATCGCTGGAAGACCTGCAAAGAGTCGCCCGAGATACCTTTTCAGGGCCGCCATCTTGAACCCGAAAAGGTGGCGGTGAAGAGGAAAGAGGAGGGAAATAATCGCGTCTCCCCGCCCGCCAGAAACGTACGGTGCTCGTTCGCGTGTTCTACGGGTGCAGCTAAGCTAGCAGCTAAGCTTGGTCACCAACCAGATCCTTCCCACCGCACTGCGCTTCTGGCTCATTACCATTACTATCGTCTTTCCACCGTCTTGTAAAACTCGAATCTACATTCTTCTCTCCGCTCCGACATTAACATTAATTATTCCAAAGAGTGATTTTATCCCCTTTTCCTCCGCCTCGACACCATGGCGACGACTACCGTCCTGACGACTGAATCGCCTGACAGATGGTATGTCCGGCTGTTCCACCCCACCCTGGCCTGGTCCATCCGTCCCGCTTAGCTTGAGGTGTTATGGATAGCCAGCAGCCATGTCCAAACACGACATTGCATTGCTGAACATTGATATACGACAACAGGAAGTACCTTAACAACATCCTTACCAGAAGAGGGCCTTACTCAGATGAAACCTTCGAGCCCGGTGACGAACCTAAAGCATTTCTTGCAGATCTAAAAATATTGTCAGTATTCGATTCTAGATTCTAGCCAGACTCCGTAGCTTGGGTTTCTAACTATACTAACTCGTATCCGTATCCTCTTTTAAATATATAGAGTTATGTATGTTTTCCGCCAGACAAAATGACAAATCCTTTCGGGATTACCTTGGACTGTTATCCTAATTCGAATTTTACGACAGCGGCGCTGGAGGATTGGGATGTGAAATCCTCAAGAACCTGGCCCTCTCGGGCTTCAAAGACATCCATGTCATCGATATGGGTACGGCCACAACTACTTGACCCAACAGCTCACATAGCTAATGATAATAACAATAATGAACCCTCGCAGACACCATCGATATTTCCAACTTGAACCGTCAATTCCTATTCCGAGAATCCGATGTTGGAAAGTCGAAAGCCGAGGTTGCCGCAGCGTTCGTCATGAAGAGGGTCAGAGGCGTTAAGATCACACCGTTCAACTGCGCCATCCAGGATAAAGACGACGAATACTACAAACAATTCAAGATCGTAGTTTGCGGTCTCGACTCCGTGGAGGCTAGAAGATGGATCAATGCTACGCTTGTAAACCTTGTCGGTGATGAAATATTGATCCCTCTCATCGATGGAGGCACAGAAGGGTTCAAGGGACAAGCTCGTGTGATCCTTCCGACGATTTCATGTTGTTACGAATGTACTCTCGACATGCTGACGCCGCGCGCTGCCGTCCCCCTTTGCACCCTCGCCACTATTCCAAGACAACCAGCTCACTGTATCGAATGGGCGAGCGTCATACAGTGGCCTAAGGAAAAAGGCGACCTCAAAATCGATATGGACGATCCGGAACACGTCACCTGGCTGTACACGAAAGCTCTGGGCCGTGCCAAAGAATTCAATATCCCCGGTGTGACGTACGCCATGACGCAGGGTGTTATAAAGAACATCATCCCGGCCATCGCATCTACGAATGCTATCGTTGCGGCATCCTGCTGCAACGAGGCGCTAAAGATTGCGACTACGGCTTCGCCATATTTGGATAATTATATGATGTACACTGGTGATGAGAGTGTTTATACTTACACTTTCCAGCATGAGAAGAAGGAGGATTGTCCGGTTTGTGGAAACCTGCCGCAGGCTTTGGCGGTGGATCCTGAGTCGACGTTGGAGCAGTTGATGGAGAAGTTACAGGAGAGACCTGAGACGTGAGTTTTCCCCCATGAAACCCCAGTTTTTCGTTGATACGAGGCCCAAAAATACTAACAAACTCCTACAGAACTCTGAAGAAGCCTTCGCTGAGGACTTCGTCGAAGAGTTTGTACCTGCAGGCGCCGAAGCAGTTGGAAGAGCAAACCCGACCAAACCTGGAGAGGCAGCTCAAGGAGCTGATGGAGGAAGGCGACGAACTCTCCATTTCGGACCCCGGCATGCCCTTCAATTTGCGATTCATCATTTCGTTTTCCTCTTAGTCCTTTTTTTTTTTTTCAAGTAGAAGAAAGAAATTGTGGTGTAGCTTTGGTCAGCGCCTGAAGTTGTTGGTAGAAGATATACAAGGCGGGCGTCGGCGGCGTCTGATATGAAATATGAAGCGGTTCAATTTTTTGGTCCAATTGACCTGAATACCTCGATCTACTGGTACCATCGGTCCATAAAATATTATTTAAAATCAAGTGCTAATATAAATAACGCTCAAACAACCTGCTGTCAAAAAATACTAAGAGAAATGACGGAAAGAAGACGAAGATAGTAGACAGCTCTAAGTCTGTCGCGGCTGAGTCCGTGCAGCGGTGGTAGCTGCTCGGATGATGTTGTTTCCGTTGATAATACCAGTGGTTGCGATAATAATCTGCCTCTTGCCCTCCTCTTGTTTTGCTATCCATCTTAACGCAGCAATTTCTGTGTAAGTGATACCGCCTAGGAAAAACACCACCGTAACTTTCTTCTCGTTTTGGCCATCCAGTATCACTATCACGGCTGTCAGTAACTATACCACCAATATAACGCGAACGGGGAGGAAACCTACTCCTAGCCCTAACCGCCTTATCCTCCCCCTTCTGAACCTCGTCGAACGTCTTCCCGCCCACATTCTTAACAACATCTTCAAACCCTTTCCACCCCGCCGAATTCGGATTCAAACTCCCACCACCTCGTGCCGCTTGCGCCACCGCCGACTTCTGGATGACGCATTGCACAAGTCTGACGCTCAGGGGTGCGTAGACGCTGTAAACATAAACAATATCATCCGGATCGCTTTCGTTCACGCTCTCGCTGAATAATCTGAGTGGTTTCCTGAGGTAATCGTAGTTCGTCCTCGTCGCCGCTGCAGCCGTGGAGCCAGCTACCGTACGTGATTGCAGTAATGCCACTTTGTCTAGCGCATCGAGGGTTAGGACGTGTTCGTAGCCATATCCCTGGAGGATTTCGCGACGGAAGAGGTCGAAATCCTTCGGTTTGAATCCCGTGCTAACGCAGCTGTAGAGGCAGAGGAGTCGGAGGACTGTTTCTAGAGAAGCGCCTCGGGCGATTAGCTCGGTCATGAGCTCGTGCTGTTGGGTGGATGAGTAGCCTGCTATTAGAGATTGTTGAACTTCGAGGGTTTTTTCGAAGAGTTCGGTGTTGATGTGCTTTTGGATTATTTCGGCGATGTTAAAGTCTATAGGTTACTGTTAGTATATGTGTCGATAGACCTTCGTAGTGTTTCTAAAAATTGTTCAATTTTCAACATACGCATGGATAGAGATGTCCTATCTTTTTGTGCCGGTCCGAGGACTTTTGTCACATACGTCTTCATCTCTGATACAGTTTTGTAATCATCCTTCTTTTTGAAGTCGGCATCAATTCGGAGGGCGGTTTTTTTCAGAATTGCAGGTACAGCGGAGAAGTTGTTATCGCGGAGGTCGGTGAAAACCCGATCGCTGCCTTCTAGAAGTACCTTTCGTTTCTTCCCTTGAGGTGCTGCGGGGGCGGCTCCCACGCTCCTCCCGGTCGTCTCCGCCGGGCCTTGCATCGCTGTACCGACGACGCTAGCCTCTAACTCGACGTGGGCTTAAGATATTATGTAAGTTGGCAAATCTATATAATTCCAAAAATTTTTCTAGGGTTGATGACTTACAATTATTGATTCCAAAGATTTCATCAATGAGTCCCTCATAGGTCAACTGCGTTAACAAAGGTGTGACAAAATCCGTCTCTCTATCGATAATCACAAGATTCTCGATTATCGAGCTAGGGCCTAGCGCTAGAGAAGTCGATGCATCTTCTGCAGCAGCTTCATTCCTCATTCGTAGCAGAGCGTCCAAGAGTCTCTTCGCTTTATCCCCTTGGCCTGTGATCCTTGGGAAGAGACCGTATTGCTGCTGTAGCAGCATCAAAGCCTTTGCGGAATTAAAGATCGAAGTGTATGTTTTATTCAGGTAAAGGTCTTCGAATGCATCGTCAAGTTCTAGTGATAGAACGTCCGGTTCTAGAGGTATAAAGTAGAGAGGGTATTCGTTGATTGTGACATCGCCGAATACACCCTCGTCCTCTAGAATACGGTCACACAAGGGTGTCCGGCGCGGAACAAAGAACAGGGAGTGTTCGAAGTCTTGCCCGGGTATTCGTGGGGCATTCTTAATCTGCGCTATTGAGATATGTCAGCCGTAAAATGTTTAAAAAACCAAAAAGTTCTCCCGAAGGTAGCCACTGCAGCATAGTAAAAGGCTGATAATTGATCCTTCGTTCACGGCGTATTTTGCGAATTTGTTCATCTTGGGATCAAGACTGACTATGTCGAGTAGGAGCATTCGGATCGACATAGCCTACTTGTGAGATCCCAGCAAAGGAGTTGGTTTCTCGACGAAAAAACAGACAGCGACTTACTGACATGCTATTGAGTAGGCATTATTTGCTGTACATCTTGCGATGTAAAGGATATTCTTCGAGGCAGTGTAGTCGATGTTATTATCTTCAATCCAATGTAGCTGGACAACCCCGTAGTCCTAAACCCCCACATGCATTGCATTAGCTTAGAAGCTCACATCATCGGGAATATCAGACACCGGTGTACCTGCCTGGAGCAAGGAAGGCTGCGCTATGAGCCCCAACGGTCCGGACAGCGCTTTATCCACCACCAAAGATTTCTTGCCTCGAACCTAGTTTTCCCAGCAAAGTCAGACTCGTTTCCTATATTCCTTTAAAGCTAGCCGGGCTTCTGCGACGTACACCTTCTAGAACATTGCACAGGTCTCGGAGTGCTTGATCCTTGATCTTTGAGGGATCGAATTCGGTGGCTCGTTCGGCAACCATCTTTTACATATCCTCTGGTTGGCCGAGGTAGATTCGTCTTCCAGGCTCCGATGTAATTGGGAAGATACGGTAATGTTGAGGCTAGTTCTACTACTGATAGGGTGGGGTTAGTATGATGTTCTAGCTCCGATATTGGGGTTTCTAGATAGAAAGGCACCCTCTTACCTTGCTCGCCGAATCTCGTTGAGGAGTTTAGAATATATGCATGAGGTAAGAGGTACCTAAGGAAGTGGAGAGGACGACGCGCAGCCGACACTATCAACTATGCGAATGCCAAGACCGGCCAATCTGGCGCTGAAAGCTCCACCCAAAAAATCGCGTCTGGCGACAGCTTCCAACTTATCATCGACCATCGACAAACTCCCTCCACAGAACCTCATCACCACACCCGCTCCAGGCCGCCCCCCAAGCATACATCCAGACCACCCCATAACCATATAGAATCCATCAAAATGCCACAGGCCCAGCCCGAACTCAAGAAGGTACGTACGACCTACCGCCGTCACAGAGGCTTCGTCAGACGAGAACGCTCCGTGCCTAACTCTTCGGAAATGGTTACACAGTATCTTGAGAAAAGACTCTTTGTCCAATTAAACGGATCAAGAAAGATCATTGGTGTTCTACGCGGATATGACGTACGGAAACGATCCCCTCCCTCCCTCGCTCCGGATACCGATCGAAATGGCTGAGCTAACGGGGGATGTCTAGATCTTCTTAAATCTGTGTATGGACGATTGTATCGAAGAGAAGGCCGGCGGCGAGAAGGAGAGAATCGGCACAGTAGTTATTCGTGGAAACTCGGTGGTCATGCTCGAGGTCGGTATCAATCCACACGGCATGAGATCCCGTCGCTAACCCAGAATGATAGGCTCTTGAACGTATATAGCATCTTCACCGCAATGTCGCCTTGGGATCGACTCACCCATCCATCTACCGTACGATTGGCGCCAACAAATTTGGAAATCTCTGTTATTGAGAATGTGTTTTTTCTCGAATTTCAAGGGAGTCGTGGCTGGGATAAGGCGCTTATGACATGATAACGGTATGCAACTTCGCTGCCATGAATTCATCTCCGGGGACTCAGCTGAACATTTCTTACGATGAAGAAACATATTATTTCACGGCTGTATACTAGGTACTGATTTGAGCATAATATCATCTATGACCTTATAATTGAGAAAGATCACAAAACACCCCGAGAGGGAAACTATATACAAACTGGTCGTACGATGGGTATACCAAAGAATACTCTAGGATTTTGCCGCTTGGCTCATCAGGAACTTCTTCAGGCCGAACCAATCTCGGTTGATTATTTCAACCCCGATGCTTCGCAGAGGAACCAAAGGCCCAGATTCAAATCCATAAAGGGTATGGAGCTTGTCAACAAAGCCGAGTAAGGCATTATTGGGCAAATATCTTTCAGACTGATAAGGCTCCAACGTAAACGAAGAACCAATATCCTGGCCATGTGAAATACCATCCGCAATCGATTTGACGAGAGAGTAGACATCGCCGACACCAGCGTTCAGGCCTTGCCCGGCCATGGGGTGAATCGTGTGTGCAGCATCCCTATGGGGTTCCCATGTTAGTGAAAATCGTACTTATATCTGTAGAATCGAGACTAGCCTACCCAACGAGTGCGATTCGCTCTCCAATATATCTATCCGCGTGCTTCATTTTCAGAGGGAAAGAAGCTCTGGTGCCTTCGAGAACCTCGGTAATCCGCACGGGAATAGTTGGAGGGTCCGGGTACTTCGTTACGCTTTCCCTCCACTTTGTCTCCTCGACCACCCCGCTCTTTAGGTTATGGAGATAGTCGATGTCGGTATAAGAAAGCCTAAAGGCCGCATTTACCATAGCGACAAAGTCCTCTGGTGCCAGTGACTTTAAATGAGCAACCTTTTCAGGTGTAGTCGACCAGGCGAGGTTGGCGAAGTTCCCAGGCAACTTCAAAGACATATATCATCAGCACCGTGCACGTATGAAAGTGAATATGTCATTTCAAGGTTCGGACTCACTGGTAGAATAGCAACCGGACCAGAAGGTAGGAACCTTTGATAGGCGAATTTCGGGAACGCCGAATCATCTTCGATCTTGAAAGTCGCCACCATGCTATGCCTCTCATAATCCCACCCTCTGCTCTCGATCCCAGCGAAGGTTCTAACCGGGCTATTTCCACCATCCGCTCCGATCAACAACCTCGCACCGAGCTTTTGGCCATTGCTCAATGAAACAATCGGCCAATCTCGCATATCAACCTCTTCGGTCAACTGGCCATATTCGATTTTCTCCACCTTAGTTTTATCAATCATTGTCGGCTTGACCGCAAGTTCGTCAAGACGCTTCAATAATCCATGGCTCAGGTGTATATTCTCCACCATATGCGCAATCGTAGTATCCATTCCTTCCTCCCGGCCACCCAGGAGTTTATTCCAATCGAACTCGACCCGTGCATCAGTCATGCCATCCCAGACTTGCATACCATCGTACGACTGCACTCTTTCCTGCTTGATATGTTTCCATACTCCGGTTTCTTTGAGAAGCTTGACCGTGCTCGGGATGAGCGAAACGATACGATTGGCGAAGTAATCCGGGGTTGGCTTCCAGTCCCGAATAGAAGCCAGATTCATACCCTCGATCAATGCCACCTTTAAATGACTTGTAGCACGCGCAGCACCTAATATCCCAAATATTTTTTGTCAGCATGATATAATGACGTCTAGTCAGTATTCCAATTGGCTAGGGATTCACGAACCGAGCGACGCCGCAAGTGTCAATCCGACCGGACCGCCACCGACGACCACAATATCATATATCTCGGGATTGGGCGATGCTTCGGATGCGAACGACCTCGTGGCCGTAATCCGGGCAGCATTGGACGTGCGAACGGCCCACGCCGAACGCTTTATCGGCAGGTGTAGAAGTGACCGCCGCATTTTGATATGAACATTTTATGTCAGAGCGAGCCCTTTTTTTTCCTTCGGTGACATATGAACCGGCGTGTTGCGCGTGAAGTTACGCAGAGAAAAAGAACATCAAGCCCAACGCAAAAAATTACACACGCCACTTTCGGACGAGAAAGGCGAGCTGAGGGACCTCGAAAGACCCGATATCGCGATTTTTTATGATTAAGAGAAGGCATTCATATTACGAAAAGTAACCGGCTGATTCGGTGCATTATTATCAATTGATTCGGATAAAAAGGAAAAACGGGTTTTGTGCGGTACCAATTCCGTCTAGTTAAAGATTGAAATATAATGAAAGAAAAATGCCAAAATATGTATCCCAGCATATATGCATATATGCATGCGCACGCTAAACCGAATGTTCGAATCTACAATAAATGGCGCTTCTCGACGACATGCGACATCTACATGATGAAAAAAAAGGAGTTCGTAAAGCTTATACAAGAATTAGGTAATAATTTTTGAAGCGAAAAAAAAGAAAATCAACAAAGTTTTCATGTTCCGATCTCATAGCCTCGTGCGGCTGCATCTTCCGTTTCAACGTGCATTCGTTCCATATCCGCAGCCCAACTATCTGCTGTACCAAAATCATCATTTCCTTGCTGCTGTTGCATCATGTAAAAATTCAATGCGGAGGCGTTTGCACCCGAGGGTAGTTGGTTCGTAATATCCAAAGATGCATTATTTGAAATCATCGAGGTTCTTCTGTTCGCCATGCTGCTTTGCCCTGCCGCGCTGTAATTTGAAGATGGTGTGTGTCCAAAGTTTTGTAACTGTTGGTCGATTGGGGTCCCATAACTATAATTTGGGAACCGACTGCTATCTGGGATTTGGGTGTTCTGCCTGGGAGGCATCGGCCTTGGGTCGTCTTCGTACTCCTCCTGTTCCGCCATAATCTCGTCTTCGTATTCCTTTTGGAATGAAAGACCTTTGGCTCCAGCCCCCACTAGCTGTGATTGTGACTGGCCGTGAGAAGCTATCGCATTGCTCACGCCTTCGATGCAATATCCCGCGCTTGCGTCTAACGCTTTCAATGCAAAATCCATGAAAGTAGCACCTTTACTGCTAACCTTCAGGGTCCATCTATACTCATCCAATCTTGCCTTATAGAACTCACTTTCGATCGAAACTTGGGATGTCGCCCAGAGTAATGACCCAAAGGTGCCTATTAACGCGAAGTTCACTCTCGACGCAAAATACCAAAACGATTGCAGCTGATCCGGTTTCAGACGGTTGACGAACTCAATAGCTGATATCAGGCGGGTTTTAGCCGCTGTGCGGCAGATGTGAACGAGGTAGAGACTTGTCGCCGGGGAAAGAGCGCGGATTATAGACCGGTGTAGTGTGATCTCGGTTGCGAAGTAGGCTAAGTGCAGATATCCTATATAAAATTGAGTTAGTACGGGATTTATATCTTCAGGTTTTGGATTGGGGGTTCACCTACCATTAGAGCTTAGTTTCCTAACTTTTGAAGAATCCATTCTTAGGCATTCTGGCAACCTGGAATACCACTCCTTAAGCTTTATCTGCACAGGTTTCGCCCTCTCGAGGACACTTTCAATTCCTCTGTGCTCCGACTCGTGGAATATCGACGCTTGGCTTTCTACGGTGAAGAACCCATCCAGAACTTCAGATGTGAGCTTTGTAAGCTCAATCATCTCTGTAAACAACATTCTTCCTTTATCAACTTCCGTCCCAGCCTCCTCGTCGTCTTCATCGAGGGAGCTCTCCGGGAAATCGCCTGCTGTAACCGACTGGACTGCCCAATTTGATAATGTGATATGCGAAGGCCGCCCGTGGGTAAGCGCCGCCCATTTATCCTGCATGAACACCGCCCATGCCAATCGTTTCCTCAGGCCGCGCTCCCAGTTAGGGATTTTCCAGCCTGTGCAATCAAGATGCAGACCTAATTCTTGCGCTATCGCAACAATTTGGCAAGTGAGGATCCAGGAATCGCCTTCAGGCCGTTGGAGCAGCAATAGTCCTGCTTGTACCGCCGACAGCTTTGGACGGTGTATCACTTCAGACATCGTCCTCCACGCCAGTTTTTCCAGCGCTTCGACATCCGGTTTCTTTTGAGCGGAAAGCTCTCGGTCGTAACTCCACCAGTGGAGTGCAAGAATATAAACTGCAGCCAACAATGGCGGGGAAAACTCTCGATGCGTTCGGGTATATTTTTCCAAGAAGACATTTTTGTGGAGAATCGGGAACGAAGGGTGAACGATTCGAAAATAAAGATTGATAAGGGCTTGTCCGTGTGGGTTCACAACCCTTTCAATTGCATCCAAGTCATCGAGTTCGTTAGATTGATTTGGTGTATCTTTATCCGGTAGCATTAAAAAGGTTGTCGAATCTGCGACTCGCCGAAAACTTCCTCCTGTTGCGCTGCTGATTCGTGGTTTATACTCATCCTTTGGATCAAAGGGACATAGGTCGATTAGGACCGGTTCGTATTCAGACGTTGGGCCGAGATATGCGCTATGTCGATGGGTCTGCAGCCCAAGAGTTTTCTTCAAAAGAGTCGGACCTGGCAAGTTGGCGTAATCATCGGGAGGAAGAGTGCGGCGAAGAGCATCTTTTGCTTCCTCGCTACTCGACCCTTTCCTCGCCTGCTGTCGTGGGGATTCGGGTTCGTCCATGCTTCTTTGAGAGCGGGGGAAAGCAGGGGCTTCAAGTCAGTAACACTGTACAAGGCACATTGTGACTGTTTTATGCACGCGAGAAACTGCAGGCAATGTTGCATATGTAACTCTTACCTTTTTTTATTTGACCCCAAATGCTTCTCGTCGTCAGAACCAGTGGTAGCAACTGGAAGTCTTCTCTTTCTAGGCTGAGGGCTCTGTAAGAAAGTGCAATCCTGCTTGTGAAACTGACACAAGACACAGACAGAACTGTCCTCGTTCATTACACATCGCGACTTTCTTCTTCTACACGCATCACAGGGTCGGTCTTTCCTACTTCTTGTATTTGTATTTGTCGATGTCGTGGCAGAAGATGGTTGAGTAGAAGCGGGAGGAGGGGCTGCAGGAGCAGGCGATTTCCGTCCAGGATTTGCATTCGAACTAGAGTTGACAGATTGCGAAGACTGAGAAGGAGCGGAAGCAGCAATCGGATTTGAAGGTTCCGCCATGGCAATAATGGTTTATTTTGTATTTTGATTTATAAGACGGTCAAATAAAAAATAACCCTTGAGGTAAATTATGCCAGGTTCCTTGGGGGGGTGTTCTTGTCGCCGATGTAACAAAAGAGACACTGGCGTTAATGCACGATCCAAGAGTAGTATACCCGGGATATGCCAATATGAATGGTAACAAAAAAGGAAATGTTATGGACGATGGGAAAGTCAAGAATAAAAATAAGAAGAATCAGAAACAATATTAGAGGAATAAGAGGAAGGATAAGGGCAAGAGGCAAAGAAACTACAAGAAGTTCTAGCCCCCAAAGTGTAAATGAATATTGGCTTTGTCCTCGCCGCGGAGTTCGCCAAAGAGTGGGATAGAAGAGGTCCAAAGACGGTTCCGAATACTGGACCGCGCCCTAGGGTATCCGTCAGCATGGCTGCAAGGTTAGGTAGGAATGAATGATAGGAAATTATTCAAACGACCGAGAACCAGGTAAGGGAATTATAGAATGGGGAAATTGAGCTACGGGTGTGGAAACTTACTGCGGGAACTTGTGGGAAGGGTAATATCTTTATCTTCGATGATACTAGCTAGTAATAATGCAATGTTGGGTTTTCTTCACTTGCAATAAACTACTAGTAGTATAGGTAGTCTTGTGGTTTTGCTTGGTACGGATCGAATCGATAGATAAGAAGTACTACTTCTCAATATTGATAGCCACTGCCACTGCCACTGCACAAGCAGGTAACCGACGTGCAGCAGTAACTTGGGTATAGTATGGGATCCCTAGTCCTGTCTTGTGTATTGTATTGATTGTATTGCAAATAAATGCAGAAGAAGAAAAAAGAAAAGGAAAGGAAGTCAAGAATGGACAAGCAAAAAAAAAGGGCCTTGCAGATGATGAAGCTTCCTTATCAAACGGAACGTTTCTTCGACGGAGCGATATGATCTGATACCAATGCAACGAATGCAATGCAATGGGTTAGTTAAGCTCGAACAATTGGGGCCTGATCAGATCAGAATTAACAGCTGGTCCTTGCAATCAATGTAGCCGTCCGTCGTGGTGGTGGTGTTGCACACGACCGTTCTCTGTGTTTGATATGATATGGCTTGGGCTAATAGGTATTATTATTAGCTGCTGGGAGATAGATAACTGATAAAGCACGGCGGGTGCTGTGGTGTAGTTCAGTTCCGTGCGGTTCGGTGTAGTCCAACCAGACACCGCTTTGCAACCCACGCCGGACACTACACCACCCCTCTATAGTATATTCTCCGTACAGGTTGAATTTGAGTACAATGGTAATTGAGGTTGCCTCTTCTGGCTCAGGCCGGCCCTTGTCCGTACTTCTGCTTTGGTCTCGGGCTCCAATAGAAGCACTCAAATACCGTCAAAGGGCCAAAACCCAGGGTCCAGTCTCGAAGGGGACCTCTCTTTTTGATGAGGCTGCAGTCGCCGAACCTCAACCCAGTTAACGGGGTCCACTGTTCTGGAGTCCGGCGTTTGTTCGATCGAATTCAAGAAACAAAAAAATAAAAAATAAAAAAATTGTATGGCTATAGCAGGGTAAGGTGGCCACCGAACGTGATCAATACCTGCTTTAGGGAGGAAAGAAAAATTATTAAAGGAAAACGGTATGAAGCCACATTCCTGTTCTGATTCGAATTAAACAATCTGGATCAATCTCAAGGTTTTTTATTTTTATTTTTTATTTTTTTACATCCTTTCTTTTCCTTTTGCTTATGCTTGCTGCTTGGTCGTAGGATCTTGGTCTTTCAGTCAAACTTGAACGAACGGGCCCTAGCTTTCGTCCGTAGCCTGGTTGGCCGTAGTACTTGGCTGTTGGCTAGCTTCGAGATCCCCATTGTAACCCATCTGGTTGTGGGGCGGCAGCGTGCCTGACTGGCCGATTTTCAACTACGGGTACCCGAGAGATCCATGATATCGCGGTTAAAAGTGAGTTTTTACTCCAGAGGTTTACCATCATCAACTGATAAGCAACCCCAGTTATAACCCAAAAAAGGGCTCTGAAGGAGAGATCTGGTGTCGTATGGGGACCTAACAGCATATGCATGCAATGCATGTGTCAATGGTCCGGTTTGAGCTTTCCATTCAAGCTGGCTTGGTTATCAAGAATCCAACTTTTGTTAGTGCCAGAACCGAGACGAAACCTATATCATCCGAAGGCTAAGCAGGGGGAACGGGAGACTTTGTAAAAATATGACATATGTGAATCGGACACTGGAGGGTAAAAAAAACGCGCAAGCTAACGTTCTGCTTCGCATGCATAACACGCTTCTTAACGCAGACGATAAAGGCTGTCTAGTAAGCTCCCTATCTTTCTTAAACCGCATCCGACTTTGGCTTGGTGGAACTAAAGTTTTGAGGCAGCAGAAAATGTTGATAGATAAGAGGTCGGAAGGGGCCAATGATACGAAAGATGTTTAGCTGATGGCTCTGCGAAGAGCATGTCGTCCCACCAGGCACTAAGCCCAATCTGCAAATAAGTGATGATAATGGGAAACCCCCAAGTCACTGGCATCGGACTGTTTTGCGTGGGAGGAAGAAGCAATGATACCTGGAGTGGTGGGGTCATCTGCAGGCTAAACAGAAGGTGCAGGGGTTCAAGGCTGTGGGGGCAAGATATCTCCAGTCTCCAGATCGGGTACATTACTTGCTGGCTATTCATGGCTCTTCTTTTGCTGGGCATATTGAATTTGCGAAAAGGATTATTTTATAGATTCGGTACACAGTCTCGTTTGAAAAATGTGATCCTGTCTGTTTGGCCAAGGCACTGTCATGGAGAGGGGGAGGAGGGCATACGGAAGGGAAAGGTGCAGCCGGCGACTCGAATTTCGAAACGAAAAGGCAGCTCGCGTACATTTGCATATGTCCCGAAGTTACCGCTCCGGTCTTTCGACCGAGTTTTACCAGGTTCATGATGCCCGAAATCGACTAAAACTTGGACGCGAAGGGCGGCAAGCTTGAGAATTTTTAAACATTATGTGTAATTTACAAGATATCATGACGAAGTTGGAGATAAGCCTGATGCTTCACATGCCGGTCCTAAAACGCCTTTCCGTCATCCACGCCTTGGCTTCGATATCGATTTGACAATTGCAATTTCGACCCTGATCCAAAAACTCCCGACGTCTCAACATTCTTTATTAGGGTCAACTATAATAGTATACTATTACCACCAGTTCGATTGTTCTAATCCTGACATAATCATCGGAACCATCGTTCTACAGAATTCTACACGAGTGCGAGAATTCCGTTGGCGGGCTCGATCATGATTGGTACTGCTCAATTGACGGTAGATTTAGCTCACCTATATCTTTCGATAGGTATTTTCTATGAACTTACGGTTCCAGCCCTGCTTCTTCCATTCCCTCTCCTGCTCACGCACCTTCTCTCGGAAATACGAAATCGTCCTTCCTAGGTGTATCTCCAAGTCGCCCTTCGACCGTGCGCCCTCACGGTGGAATTTCAAATGGATGATATTGAAACCTTCAGGTACAAACCCGTTCGGAACCGCGCTGGAAGTTTCCGTCAAACCTGTTGAAAAACCTTTCAATGCAGCTTCAACATTCAGGTAATACTGAAGCATATAGCTGTACGGCGCCTTGCAACGCGGGCCAAGAGAGACAACCACCAACTCGTTTAACCCATTGGCAAGAACAAAGGCCTCCTGCAGCTGGCCCGTCTGAAGCATCCCTCCTCCACCAATCGTCAACCGCCGAATAAGGCCAGCATTGGAAGTTCCTATTCCCCGCAAAAACCGTTGTGTCTGACTTAGGCCGTCAAAATGGGTGGTGTTGCCATCCGCCGTAGTCGGAGCGTGGATGCAGAACCGGTTTTTGGAGTAGAGGAGAGGGACACCTTCAGCATACAACTTTTTGCAAGTTCGAAGGACTTGGGGAAACAATTGGTGTAGCTCGTCCCGAGTTGCAAGGTCGTCGCTTCTAGCATATGGCCAAATCTCAGGATCCCCGGTTTCCGCCGAGATATTTGTGGAGACAAGGAGGTTTTCCAAGACCATTAATCGTATTTCGGTGGGAAGGGTAAGGAATTTCGCCATTTTTGAAACCAAGATATATATATGTTCTTCTAAACTATGCGTCCCTATGTACTGGGTTCAAATGCTCCAATATCAGGAAGAATTTGGGTCTGGCGATTCCTTACTCAGCTTCAAACCAAGGAGAGCAGCCTGGAACATATTATATACACTTCGTCAATATGACAAAGTCTGTAATTCAGCCCCTTCGCGGTCCAGAACTATCCTCTCTAACAAAACGTATCACATTTCTCCACGCGAAGTTTTTCAGCCCTGCGAACCCCAAAATCATGATTCGGCATTTAGTGGTCGCCTGGTCAAAATTACCCAATCAAGAAGTCTCGAACGGTCCGGAAAGGGAAATGCGAGGATTTGCTTACGCTATTGAGAACCACCAACTGTGTGGATGGTGGATCGGTGTGGCTATTGCTTACATGACATTGGCCATCATCACTTAGGTGTTTCGTAGGCTGCATGGTTTTTTGATTCGTGATCTTGGTGAAATCGCTCCCCGTTGGTCAATCAATTGATCGTGTACGGCGAATTTAACTTTTGAAGAGCTGGCTTGCGCTTGGACGTTGCCTTGATCAATGACCTATTCCATACGTAATGAGCTATATACTTCAATAATGAAACTCGAGCGAGAAATACATATCTATGCTCTACACTTGGTTTGCAATTCTCAATACGCACAATACCTGTGTAGCTCTGTAGTCACGTTCGAAGACAGCAATTGGCAATCCGTATACCCTCGAAGACGTGAATAATTGCGTTGCGTGTTATGTCACCCCACGCGGAACGTGTTGCGATGTGTGTTGTCGAAGGGTTGCACAGAGAACGCTCGTCATTTAGGAGCCGATTACGGAACCATTTTTGGATACAATCCACAACTTGCGCAATTGCGGGGAGCCTATCATCTGCATCTGTTCCTGAAAAGATTCCGCGGACAGAAAGAGGTATAAAAGCCATGGTGAAGGATATTAAAGTTGCAATCATCGGTATTCCAAATTTCTCTCCCTCCCCACTTCAATTGAATCCAACTGCTAAATCGAGATATCCAATCCCCAGGCGTCGGCGGAGTCGGAAAGGCTTTCGTCAGCCAGCTATACAACTATATCGAGAAGAATGCTTCAACTGTATCGATATCAGTAGTTTACATTGGCCGGTCCAGCTCGGCTTTGATCTCCACGGATTATTCACCTCTTCGTTTGACACCATTCGTTGCTGAGGAAGTAGACAAAACCGGAACGGACCCATTGAGCATCCCGGACTTGATTAAATTCTTGAAGGCATCAGGAAGTGAAACTATCCTGGTTGATAACACTTCGTCAATTGAACTCGCGAACACCTACCCTGATATCCTCTCCGCCGGTATTCACATTGCCACTCCGAACAAGAAGGGGTTCTCTTCAGAGGAGAAGCTCTGGAATGATATTTTCGCTGCATCGGGAAACAATGGCGGAAAGGGCGGCTACGTTTTCCATGAGGCTACCGTTGGTGCAGGACTGCCAGTTCTTAGCACCATAAGGGATCTCGTAGACACCGGCGATGAAATTACAAAGGTTGAAGGTGTCTTCTCCGGAACCATGAGCTTTTTATTCAACGAATTTGCACCAGTCGTGGGAAGCGAGTCCCCAAAGGCATTCTCAGATGTTGTCAAGGTTGCGAAGGACGCTGGTTACACTGTAAGGCGCCCCCATTATCGGAACACTGAGGTTGCCTCTGTTTGACTTATTGTTCGCTGCTGTAGGAGCCGGACCCGAGAGACGACTTGAATGGTCTGGATGTTGCCCGGAAGCTTACTATTCTTGCACGTCTTTCTGGCCTTTCTATCGCCTCGCCGACTTCATTCCCAGTCGAGTCGCTCATCCCGAAGCCTTTAGAATCAGTCGCAACCCCCAAAGAGTTTATGGACGGGTTACCAACTTATGATTCCGATATGGGCTTGATCTCCAACGAGGCCAGGGGAGAAGGAAAGGTCATCCGATTTGTTGGAAGCATCGACGTTCCTTCTAAGGCTGTCAAGGTTGGATTGGAGAAATTCGAATATTCACACCCTATTGCCGGATTGAAAGGTAGTGATAACATTATTGCATTCTACACCAAGAGATACGGCGATCGTGCATTGATTATACAGGGTGCTGGCGCTGGCGCTGAGGTTACCGCCATGGGCGTTCTATCTGACGTGATCAAAATCATTGCCAGAATTAAGTAAGTAAACAGCAATTTTAGGAACGAGACTGAAGTTGTCTCGTCGCCAGGACTAAAGTCTATGTGGTTATCTGGTTTACGAGGCCAGGTCCATGTAAATATATATTGGTAAACTTGGAAAAGAAAATAGATTTTGGCTCTTGGATCCATTGATCCATGGATGGCACGTCTCAAAAAAAAACACCAAACTCCGGTATATTATGGAATAGCAAACAAAAGACTTCGAAAATATCTACGCAATCATATTAATTAGGCCGATTCTTGTTTTATGTATGCTTCAAACCTGGAGGCAATGTTCAAAACTTCGGAATCTGTTCTCGACCCTCCAAGGAACGTAACGCCGAACGGCAGAGCCCCCTTCGTAGCCTCTGAGGCTTTGTCCGTGGCTGGAAGTGGATAGGTGCCCGCGGGAACGGCAACTGCACAAAGATCATTGACGTTTCCAAAATGTGTGAAAGTCCCCAGAGTTGAATTCAAGGAGATTGGTTCGGCGAGCATTTGCTCAACGGTTGGGTGCAGTGGTGCAGTTGGGACCACTAAGACCGAAATACCTGCTGACGAGAATATCTCCATCATTTGCCGAATATACCTGTGGATTTTGTTAGCGGGAAGTAAAAAAGAAAATATCAGCGGGAAGACCTTACAAAGCTTGTTTATGCAAGTCCCTAAAAACATCAACGGCGGTGCTCTTCCTCGCAACGACCTGCTCGAACAGTTCGCGAATCACGGGGTGTAGAGCATCACTGTTTTTCTCGAGGAAATCATCTGGAAGACTTGCAAGCCTCTCGATGACAAATGTTCCATCATACAACAGCTTTCCGGCGTTGTCGAACGGTGCCCAATCCACAGGAACCAACTGACCGCCAATATCCTGAAGCTTCTTAACGGTATCATTAAACATTTGTCGAAATGTGAAAGAACAAACCGACAGTGCCTCCGGTGGGGGGATCCCAAATTTGAACCTCGTGAAATGAGCGTCGACAGATCGTAGGATTGGGGGTGTGGCCTTGGAGTATCGGTCAGCGGCGTCGTATCCTTCAACAAGCGACCAAACTATCCGGGCATCTTTAATGTCGGATGTCATGAATGAGCAACAATCCAAAGACAGGCAGGCGGGTGTCACACCCATGAATGACACAGTGCCCCTTGTGGGTTTAAAGCCGATGACGCCATTGAATAATGCAGGGACGCGGCCGGAGCCCGCGGTATCTGTCGCTAAGCTGAAGGATACCAGCTTCGCACCAACCGAGACTGCGCTACCAGATGAAGAACCTCCACTGATATAATCCTTGTTAAAAACACTGCGTGGGATGCCATATGGTGTGCGTGTCCCATTTAGGCCTGTGGCATACTGATCAAGGTTCGTTTTCCCAATATGGATGGCGCCCTGGGCGATAAGCTTGTCGTAAATGGCAGCAGACCGAGTTGGGACGAATGCAAGTGGCGGGCACGCAGTTGTGGTCGGGACTCCGGCGACATCGATGGAATCCTTGACGCTGAACGGTACACCCCAGAGAGGCGGCAGGTTGCGTCTATCGGGGTATATCTTAAGGAGTTCTTCGGCACGGGCGAATGCGGTCTTTCTTTCGACCAAGTAGATAAAAACAGCAGGGTCAATTTGCGAGTATTCTTCAATTTTCTTATAGACAGCCTCAAGAACTGTGATTGGCGACACGCCGGCTGCATATGATCTTTGCAGATCATCGATGAGAAGGGAGCCGTCCCAAGCAGGCGGTGTTTGAGGAGGAGATTTTACTTCAGAACCATCCGATGAGACGTATGCAATATCCGATGGCTTCTCTGCAACTGTGGAGGCTGGTAGGGAAGAGAATGGTTTAAGGGCCTCGATCAGGGGATCCATAGAACCAACGTATCCAAAGAGGCCTTGGGACCAGTAGACCATATCTAAGGATGCGGTTTTGTATGGTGGATTGTATCCATCAGTGATTTCCGTAAGGGCGCCTAAGCCAGAACATGTTAGAGAGATACGCCTTTAGACGAGATCTATATAACCTGGCCTCATATAACCGGTCCCGACTGAAAACAAAACCACTATCCAATCTATGGAGTTAAACTTACAGCATTCGAAACCCCGGTCGTTGGCTTCCCTCAACGTCGTAGTAACGCAGCACTCAGTGGTCTAGTCCTCCTGTATCAGTACTCATGACAGCTACGATTTGTTTTACAAATCGATAATAGAACTTACTACACCGCCAATAATTAAATGAGTGATTCCATTCTTCTGTAGAATTTCCATGAGTCTAGTATTGTAGAAAGCGCCCTTCCCCGGCTTATCAACTACATTTTCAGATTCATATGGCTGAAGCTCGTCGACGAAGTCATGACCGTATTCCCCTCGAACGAGAAGGCGGCCCATTGGTCCCTTATCGCCAATTACTTGAACATGTTGTTTATTCCCGGGGGCAGCGGCTTGCCGGACGAGCTTTGAAGAGGGACAATCCGACAAATCCGGGACATGGCCCTCTTTTGATCCAACAGAATTTAGATATCAACAATGAATGAAATTGCAAGTTTATGGGTAGGTTTGGAAAGCCATACCTCTAGTATGAACTACTGGAAGACCAAGATTCCTCCACACCTCGAGCAACCTCGCCGTTGGCTTGATTGCAGCTTGGACGTTTGTGAGATTACCTCCCTGCGAAGAAATAAAACTGGGTCAATAACTTCACATCCTGACTATAAAATATTTCGTGAGTAGCGCTACGGACTTGAATATGCCCAAACCCATTCTCAAGAAGAAAGTCCCGCTGCATATCAATAACGAGCAATGCAGTTGCCGCAGACGGAAAGCTAAATGCATATGGTTTCGCAGAGAAGGAGATATTCTCTGGGAGCAACTTCGAGATAGCCATTTTGGATATGATGTTGGAAAATGCGACGGGTATGTGTTGTGGGTATGGTATCGATGGCTGCGCTGCTATCCTGGACTCAGAGTTGGCGATATCGATGAATAGGGATAGAGGAACAGAGAGTTGGCAAGAACAAGTCGCAAAACACCAATTCGAATGTTCCAGGCAGGTAGAGGGCTCTATATAAGCAGTCCGGTGGCCTGATACCCAAATACCTTAACTCGATATGATCCCAATTGCAAGATCTCAACCCAAATATGCATCCCTTCATGTAATGGCTGCAGAGCGCTGCTCGAAACCGCGGGAACCCGATATGATCCAGATATCAGAGGAGGCTATGATACATAAGTATGTATTTCCGGGGCTAACGATTTTACGTGATGGGTTTTAGATAGTTGGTATAAGGAATCCCCCGCACCAAAAATGCTAAACAGATAGTATACTGATGTCAGGTGGGGCGCCGGGGCGGCATCGAGCTTAGCTTCACAGCCAATCTTCCTAGATCTGCATAATGTGTGGAAGGTCCTTCAATTGTCCGACCAGGTAGCTACTTCGGTACCGAATCTGTCAATTTGAACTGAACCAACTTGGCAAACGCATCCATCACCGACGGGTTCAATGTTAAACCCGAATGTCGAACGGGCATCTCTCTCGTTGCAATTCTCACGCGCGTCGGCGTCGAAGTTCAAGAAGCATCAGATAATAAACTGCAATTCAACGGCGCGGCCACACAGTACTGTGCCGGCGGTCCACATTTTGGATTTCTCAGCCGTTTGATCACACATCCTCTTGACCCTTGTCCCGGTGGCGTTTTTCTGATAAAGCGATAAACGAACATGGCTGCAGGCCTCAGGGCCTCGCCCGCCGTCAGAAACCCGCCGGTCAACCTCAAGCTAGGCCGCGGCGCCCGTCGGCCTCAAATAGCTTCGAAAACCCAACGCATCCCACGTCGTCGCACGTGCCTTCGATGTTAGCTTGAAACCAAATTAGGAATGGCTGGTGTTTCGTCGATGCATCCCACGTCTAGCCCGTGATGCTGGTTCCGTCTGCAGCTCGCGTAAATTCGTGAATCCATGCAGTCAAGCATTAAGCCTTGAAGTTGCAGCCTTTTTGCATTTCGACGAATACCTTGTACGAAATAGATGATGTCACCGGAAGGGCTTCTTTTGGGGATTTCCTTCTATCCTTCAGCTGCTTAACATTTTGGTTTGGAGGTTTTACCACGCAATATAGGCCCTCAGTTCATTTTGGTCATCGAAGAGATATATGGCACCTCTGGAAGGTGTTTGCGCGTTACGAGAGCCGGATGGTCAATATAAAATACCATCGCGATCTTTCATGCAGGTTGCATAAACTTCGATATCTTTCTCACAAGGATTGCCGGCGGGCCACAGGGCAAAGAACCAAGTGGATCCCTGTCAAGTCTCTCGAGCGAGTAACCTTATTGAATGGTCACAATTGCGAAGCGGGGGTATGCTGTTCGTCACACAAAGTTCTAGCGCTTCGTGGGCCGTCGTTATCTTGAGAGTTCCCGGAACTAGGATACCCACCACCCTGCATTCCAGAACCGAGTATCCCCATGATCGGATACCGAATATCTGGACCAAGCTAAGCTATCATGAAAGCTTTACGCTATATCATATGCATTTTTTGTCTCTCTTTTCATGCAGGACGGCATGGATTAACCCACGCGAACAACTGAGAGTCGCGCGCGAGTGGATCTAACGGCTCCACAGCACGGCCAACTAAGATATGTAGGAGAACGAGGATTTGGGTATAAATCCAGGTTACACCTCGCCTGTGTTCTCGTTTTTCCAGCATCGACTTTCCATTCTGTCTAGGGTTCACAGATTTTATAGTGCCCAACATGGTTTCTCTATCCTTGCCCTCAATACTCTCTCCTTCCCAGATCAAGGCCAGGATCGGACCGCATCTGCACCGCGAGGTCCCAAAGAATCCCGGTTCTTATGGAAATGAGCGCTGGAGTAACCCAGGTAAGATGTTCCAAACTTTATTCAATCTGACGGGCCCGGCTAACGTAATCGTTTCTAGACTTGGACCCCGTTCCACCAGAGAAGCGGACATGGGGTGCTGGAGACTACTGGGCGTATTGGACGTCCGATATGCTTGCCCCTCCAGTATGTTTACATAAATCTACACTGTCAATATCACATTGTCTAAGTATCGTATAGCTCGCATCAACGGTTTCCGTTGTGATGTCGTTGGGGTTTACGGCGAAGTATGTTTCCAACGATTGTTAGATTACTCTTTAGGCTATCTCTAATAAGTGCAACTATAGGTCGACTCTACCCATCGTGTTCTGCGGATTCATGATTTGCTCCGTAGTTATCACCCTTACCGGTAAAATTGGTGCACGATAGTAAGTTAATTATCTATTGCATACTTTCGTGATTTATGATGCTCACATACGTACACTAGCTCGATTTCCTATCCGGTCGTGACCCGCGGTATCTTTGGAATGTACGGTTCCATGCCTGCCATTTTACTTCGTGGCTTTGTTGCGCTTATGTGGACGGCAATTCTCTGGTACGTGGCCAAAAATAATTATGGAACGCTATATTCCTGTTTTAACTGGTCTTGGTAATCCTATAGTGTTCAAGCTGCCGATTTCTTGCGAAACTGTATCACCGCTATATGGCCGAGTTTTGCTAGTTTCCCTAACCACCTCCCTGATTCCGTCGGTATCGACTCCGCTGGAATGCTGTGCTTCTTTTTATACTGGATTGTGCAAACGATCCTGTCTCTCATGCCTATTCACAAGCTGAGGATTTTATTCCTTATAAAGGCCGTTGTTGTTCCACCGACTTTCCTTGCCCTCTTCCTATGGGGAGCGATAGTCACTAAGGGAGGTGGTCCTCTTGTTAAGGGACCTACAAAACTCACTAGCGAATACATGAACACAGCGTATAGCGCATTGACTGGTTTGAATGTCATTATTGGACTTTTCAGCTCTATGGCCGTCAACATGCCTGATTTTGGTAGATTCTCCAAGGACGGGTTGGCCGGATACAACCAGTTCTTCGCCCTTCCCGTCATCGGAACCCTCGGTGCCTTAACTCCGATCTTCGTCACATCCGCTCACCAATATCAGCACGGCGAGTTCCAATGGTACATGCCAGCTATCATTGGAGCGTGGGATAGCCGAGCAGCGAAGTTCTTTGTTGGTCTCAGTTTTATCCTCGCCACTATTGGAAACCAGATTGCCGGTAGGTTACTCGTCTCGATACGTACCTCTATTCCTGTAATAAACGGCTAACTTTAATATAGCTGGAACTTTCCCATTCTCGAACGATATCTCCGGCCTTGCACCCAAATATATCAACATTTTCCGCGCTACCCTTTTGGCAGGAGTCTTTTGCGTCGTCTGCCAGCCATGGTTGATTATCAAGAACGCCGCAGGGCTCCTCGCCTTCCTTAGCGGTTATTCTTGTATGATGGGTCCTCTTGCAGGAGTCATCGTGTGCGATTACTGGGTCATCAAGAAGCAGCGGTTCGACATTCGTGAACTCTACAAGGGAGACGGTATTTATTACTACTCATATGGTATTAACTGGAGGGCTTGGACTAGTTTCTTCTTTGGGTTCCTTCCAACGTAAGTTTGTTATATATGTTATGTGGGCTGTTTTCTCGTACTAACATCGCTCTAGCCTTCCTGGATTTGCTAAATCCATTAAGATAATTCTTAATGTCGGCGGTGCTTGGAAAATCTGTAAGCCTCTTCCGGCTCGCAATCATATCGGATTGGTGACTAATACGCAATTATAGATACTTTCGCCTGGCTCTTTGGCTTCAGCGTCTCGTTCCTTGTCCACTACGTCATCAACATCTACCTCTCGCCTCACAAGCCCACTCTTCTCGATGCACCAGTTCTCCCTCCACAGATCGGGGAGGTCGTCGCTTCCGATGAAGAGACTCCAATTGACAAGTCTGATGTCGCTTATGGTGAGAAAGAATTGGAGAAATAGACAAGTTCGCTGGATAATTACCATGTAGACGTTGTGTCTCGATAATATTACGATTATTTGTTTTAATTTCAATCTCGGGGCTATTGTTTAGTGTGTAGTAGTTTAATAATATAAGCAATCATTAACAATAAAATACCTCTAAGCATTATTTGCTGGGCACTTTATAACCCTACATGTCACCTATGCTTCTTGGTTCCTTGTCTAATATCAATCTGAATTATCTCTGAAGATAATCAATCGTATTTCTCTGTACCCCTCAAGATAGTTGATCTGAGGGGGCAGAGTCCATATGGGACGAATAGAAGTAGCATACTCAGTACAGATCTACCACATATCTCTTACAAAAGCCAATGTGGTTGACCAGTAGAGTTTGGTCGCTTTGGGAAGGTTTCCATAGACGGTGAACATCTGCATTTACCCGAAAGATCCTGTGTAACCCAAGGCAGCGTGGTAATTTATGTGTTGTGATTCACTGCCAATGCGCCAACGCTCAACACACTTGATAACGCACGTTATACATCATCATCTTCAACCAAATACGTCCGATATGGTGTAGTGGTTAACATCGTCCGCTTTCAATAACTTGCTTCGCAGCTGGTTAAGATGGTCCGGACAGCCCCGGGTTCGATTCCCGGTATCGGAAGGACGTTATATTTTTGCTGCTTCTTTAGTTGGCTGGTCAAACAGAAAGCTTGTTTTTTTTTTTGCCGCTTGGGAGGTGCGAAAACGTGATGTTGGGCTGTTTGACTGGATATAACGAATGAGTCGAGCCAGATGTGAGTCTTAGTTTGAAGGTGTTTTGGTATGGGATATCGACTGGGAACGAGACTAGGATATCGAGAACATCATTGTGCCCGGTTTAGTCTCAAGCGTTTTGACAGTTGTTAGATAATTAGAGTAAAGACATCATAACGAGATCGGGTTGTATCGACATCATGGAAAGACGAGGTTCTGTCTAGAGGGAAGAACGATAGCATAAACCAAGGGCGCATTTCAATTGGGAATAGAGTTTACGGGCAGTAGGTATTATCGAGAATCTTAGATTCCGTTCCTCCTTCTAGTCTTATATATGTAGTTGCACAAGTTTATCAATTCGGTTCTCGCCCGCGAATTTAACTGAGGACTATAGCTATGTTACTCGGTACTGTGTCAGATCCCATCTAAGCATCATGCCCTTGTCCCCAAAGTTTTGGGAGATCCATCCAAAATGTATTGATAAGGTGAATCTGGGGAACGATCTAAGCGGTACCCCCTTTGTAACATATAGGGACGAGCCTGCATAAATTCAATTGTAAAGAGAGTTCATACACTAGTACTTTTATACAGATCCAAATATATATAGCTAGGCTTACCTTTTTATGTCATTAGGATCCGGTATCACGATCTGAGGGCGGCCACTTATCGAAAATACTTAAGTATTTCTATTCGGGTTCTAGCTGGTGTAACTTTCTCTCGTGGCTATGGCAGAGCCTAAAGTATTACACATATATCGAGGTACTTGACCATTTAAGTAGCTGGAGCCAATTAAATGCAATATCCGAAAAAGGCTGGTGACACACTATACTAATATACAACAGGACAGAACTAGACTACAGCAGGACTATCTGAAATCTTTCTCATGAAAGAGAAAAAAATGGATCCGGGAACTAATTGTCAATCATACTTCACGGTTGATCATGAAAAACCTACAACTGGGGGGCATGGGTAGTAGTAAAATGCCAATGGCCATGGTCGTGAAACGAACAGCGAACGATATCGATGCAGCCTCATGGCCGACTTGACAGGTTTAAATTAATATGTTCTGCTAGAATAAATAAATACAGGCCTTCCTTCAAACAAAAATAATGATCATAATAATACAAACAGGTCCTTCTGTGGATACCTCGGAGAATACCTGCCATACTGCATGTATGAAAGCTAGGCGAACTTCTCGTCGGGTCGAACTAACTACCTAATAATACTAAAAGCAAAATAAATAGAAACAGAAAAGAAATAGTAACCGAAAGCTATTCGAACGAGGAAACCCGATATCGTTCCTGATGTTGGAGCGCCAAGTGCACCAAATCAGACAGCTTCGGACTTGTAAAATCCAGTCTTTCGTAAAATCGGTGTGAATGCTTCGAACGTGCACCTTTCAAAGGGAGCAGTTCATTAGGTATTAAGCAGTAAAGCTGGCGGTCCTCGAAACCGGGTGCTCGAGGGATAGTAAAAGCCGGTCTAGTGTACATAATAAAAAATATGCATGCCCAACGCCTTTGCCATAGTTGTACAGAAAGGATAAAAATCATACACCCTTCTCCAAACCCCATGCCATAAAATACAACCGTTTATCAAGGTATAATGCGTAACAAATAAATGACCAAGCCAGAGCATGGGCGTCGTCAAAGTCGTGAATAAGGTCGTAAAAGTGAGACACCGTAATGACTGCGAGGTGGTCTCGTTCTCAGGCTGCTGGGGTAGACAACCGATCGAAGAGCCGAATACAGGCTGGATACCTGGTATCGTAATGCTCGTGGGGACGACTGGCAAAGTTGGGCCTATATGTCGGAGCCACAACGGCGGCCAAGAAGAGGTGACAAAACGGTCGAGCGAAAAGGAGCACCCGCAATGCTTCCTAGGGACACGACAGCGACAAGCAAGGCCGAAGTCGGAATTAACGGTAGGTCGACAGGCAAGGCCAACCCGATGGCTTCTGCGTACCACTCTCCAACCTCCAACAAAACGATAAACGGACGACAAGGCAAGGTCGAAACATCACATGGTTTTTTTTAAACGAGGAGTTTCCATCTCCCCGCCAGAGAGCGTTTTAACGTCACTCCCTGGTGTGACTACCGGTAACTTGTTTTTTTGAGAGGTTTACATCCTCTGCTGGGTTCCGGGGTTTTTTCTTGACGAGGAGTTTGCCATCTCCCCGCCAGAGAGCATTTTAACGTCACTCCCTGGTGTGACGGTGGATAACTTGTTTTTTAAAGAGGTTGCTATCCTCTGCGGGGTTCCGGGGTTTTTTGTTGACGAGGAGTTTCCCTTCTCCCCGCCAGAGAGCGTTTTAACGTCACTCCCTGGCGTGACGACCTTGTTTTTTATAGAGGTTGCTGTCCTCCCCTGAGGTTTAGCGCCGTCCAGGCAGGCGGCTTTAATGACCGGGGTAGCTCCCGATAGAATGAACCTTTGCGAAACCCCTTTCCGGAGACCAAGAGCCAATGAGATTCAACAGCGTCGACACCGACTCACACTACTAGGAGGATGTAAGAAGAACGAAGGACGAGGTCGGAGAATGCACTAAGCACTCTCTTCTTTCATCACTTTCATTCTTCAAACCTTCCTCCAGTGATGCCTCTCGATGTTGCGACCCCGGAGCCTCAAAGGCGACTGCTTGGTTTCGCGGAGGTGGTTTGCGTAGGTGACCTCCAACCGCTCCTCATCCCCCTCCTCGAGCCGGACCCTCCTCTGCTCCTCCTTGTAAATACTCCCCCGCGTGGCAATCTCCTCCAACTCCCTGAGCAGCCTCCTCAACTTCCTAATGAGGGACTTCCTCCCCAACTGGGAGGTTGGGACGTCCACTCCGAGAACCTCGAAGCACAAGTCATCGTCGTGGGCGACTTTCCCAAGGTCATCCCACAACTCAATGTACTTCTTGAGATTCTCGTCCTCCTTCTTGCTCTCACGGGAGTGTTGCCCGGCCTCAATGACTCGAGCCCTTTTGTGCGACCCCTGGAAGCGGGAGTCGGAAAGAGGGTCAACCACTGGTAGTGGCTCCCGCTTCACTTCTTCAGAGTATTCATACCTCTGAAAGATCGGCGGGGTGCGCTGCCTCCTCGCGGAAGCAGCGCCTTGACCCTCTCCCTCCTCCTGCTCCTCGTCTCCCAGCTCGACGAGGACCTCCAAGGAGTCAGCACGGCTCCTCTTCGCCCACCTCCCCAACTCCTCCCCACCCTCTGACTTCCTCTTCCTCCCCCTCGGCTCCTCCGCCCCCAATTCCTCCTCTCCCTCCTCTCCCTCCTCCTCACTCTCCGGCTCCGTCTCCTCCCTCCACCAGGGAAAGCCGATCTTATCGCTTGGCTGTGACGTAGTTGTTAGTAAGAACAGAATAAACAATTTTAGAACAGGAGGAAAACATACCCTGGGGCGCAGAAGTTTGTGGAGGGTCCTTTTCTTCTTGGCGGGAGGACCCTCCGCCGACCTGGTAGGCCTTTTGGCGCGGGACTGGACAGAGGTCCCCTTCCTCTGTCCAGCCTTTGCCGCCGTCCTACCAGACGGCCCTGTTGCAGGTGCTTCAGGTGCACCGCCAACCTCTAGCTCCTCGGCGTCGCCTATTTAACATAAGTCAGCAAAAATGTTTGTCATTGGATAGATTTACATGTAAAAAAAAAAAGTTGTTGCACGCTGAATAACCCTTCAACCCAGCGCCGAGCTCAGTCCTGTAACCAAACCGTGCGCCGAGCTACGTTATCTAGGTTGCTATGGGCTGATTGTTTGACAACATTCCCACCCAATGTTGGCAACGGCTTTTCAGCAACGGCTTTTTGCATCGCGAGACAAGATATCTCGAACTTCTGCAAATGCTTCTGTAACGGGGAATCGTAACATCTCCATAATCATGGGAATGGCTTCAAGGGATGTAATATAGGAATAGTTAGACTTACCAACTGCGACCGCCTCCCCATCCCACCTCTTCCTCTTCCTTCCCTCCCTCTCCTCCTCCTGCTCCTGCTCCTGCTCCTCCTGCTCCTGCTCCTCCTCTTCCTCAACCACCTTCCTCCTCGTCCTCTTCTCCACCTTCTTCTTCGTCGTAGTCGTAGTCGTAGTCGCCGTCTTCTTCGTCTCCTTCTCTTTCTCCCCTCCCTTCTCCTTCTTGGTCGTCGTCCTCGTCGTCCTCGTCGTCATCTTCTTCGTCTTCTCCTTTTCCTCATCCTCCTCCTTCTTCTTCTTCGCCGTCACTGCCCTGGTCACGCGCTTCTCAGGAGGAGGCGAACCTCCATCCTGATCAGCAACGGGAGCCAGGGCAGGACCCCCCATCTCCTCCGCCTTCCTCTTCTGACCCCTCGTCTTCGCCTCCCCGCCACCGGTAGACTTTTGAGCCAGAGGCTCCTTCTTCTTCCCAGCAGTTGATTTCTTCGGCATGTTTGCAGAAGTAATGCTTGCTGGGGGTGTTTGTAAAGGATGTGATGATAAAAGTGAAGAAGAATGTTGGTGGTTGTGATGATGAAAGTGATGGTTGTTGGGAGAGGGATGATGAGTTGGTGAGGAAGAAAGAGAAAGGGAAGGAGAGGGAGAGGGAGAGGGAGAAGGAGAGGAAGCATTGGAATTTGTTGTTGAATCTATGGCCGTAGACGGTGCGGGCGAGGGAAACCGCAACGACGGTGAAGGCGAAGGAGGACAGCCCACCGACCTGGACAGCGGCAGCTGCAGAGTCTCCCTCTCAACAACAACAACTCCTCCACCTCCACGACCTCCTCCACCGCCACCAGCCGAAGCTGATGGGCTGGTAGCAGTGTCCGAAGAGTTATCGTCGCTCTCTTCGTCTTCATCTTTGTTGCTTTGGATGGGTCCTCCCCGGAACCGTATCAGGATCTGTTCAAACATGGTGTGTCCCTGACCCGGCCCGGTAGCCCCCTTTGCTTTTGGTCCTCTTCTTTCCAGGTAAGAAACACCCGAGGACGCCCTAAAAACCCTTCAAGGGACTTAACAACTGATTGAATATTGGGATTTGGTAGCATACAAACCTCCCCGACGGGGCGAACGGGTACTCGTAGGGGGGTTAGAGTCGAAACCACTCCTTCCGACTCCCTGAGGAGAGATGACATGTCGTCCGAATTTACCAAAGCCGGAAATTTTGGACTGGGCAAACGGAGTCGCTAGCGAGGGATTCCCGTTCAAAATCCAACAATGTGGCATTTTGTCGCAGATGCGAGCAATGCGACTCGACACCTTTCCAACTTATGCGACCTTGTTGCTCTCCCTAAAATCACTTGGTTGCGACTTGAAAACTGACGGTTGTGGGTCAATGCTACTTATGGAACCCTGATATTCTTCCATTTGGGCCACTATTACGTTTCTTATAGGCTTTATATACAGCAGTAGGAGTCCCGGTCGGGTCCAAAGGTCAGCACAGGGCAGGTGTTCCAGCGTGTTGGATTTTGCGCCAACCAATCATTTCCAAGCCAAGCGACAGACCAGCATATGACAGGGATCATGTATTTCGGCAATACGAAGGACCGTCGGGTACAGTGCAGGCCATTAATTTGCATTGCATGCACGGACGAAGATGTGTAGATAAATGCAAATCTATGCAATTGGAGGAGCTTTAAGAGGCCTCGTTTTGCTGCCAGAACCCCACAATTGAATCCACCATCCGTCTCCTGTTCCCTTTCGAATCACCCATAGCCAACACCGCTGAAAGTCTTTCCTGACCCCTAGGATCTATACATGCCTCCGAGTAAGCTAGCATAGACGAGAACGAATTCGATATGGCGTAAACGGCTGTATACACATGGACACCGCTAAATTAGCTCTTAATTCCACGATATTATAGAAGAATGGAGGGCTTTAGACAGGCAACGATACCATGTTCATCAATTTTTGTATGCGTAACTGCCTCCCCGAGGAGATTTAAAACACGCAACCGACGAGCATCATGCAGCTTTGCCATTCTTTCAATTTGAGCTGTTTTTTGGGCTCGAAAATCTCGAATGAACGACTCTAGAACGGGTACTAGATCTTGGACTTTTGACAGAGGCAGTATGAATGGCTGGGAGGTCGCGGAATCGTGGGAATTCTGTTGTAGGCTATAAATATGATAGTTTTTAGCCTCCCGAACGGACCAATAGCCAGCTGGATGAAGCTCTGGGGAGCTAATGGAGAGAGATGGAGAGGCCGACGTATTGGATAGTGTATAAAATGTATGTCCGTCTTCTTGGGTTCTGAGGTATACTACACCTCTGGATTTTGCTAGGTTTTCACAAAGCCTTATCCTCGCAATAACCTGTGCTTCGAGGTCTTCAGTTGCGACATCCTCGCTGGTCAGGAAGATAAAGCAGACGTCATCGGATGGTAGATGTAGAGAAGCGTTGACCAAATGGTGGGATTCTTTGCAGCCTAGGAGGGCAGAGCTGCTTAAATCGGGTATGACGGACGACCAAGGGGGCATACGACGGAGCCCGGACGGGAACATGATCGAGAATCAACCAACAAAGTTTCTCGAGGACTTCTCAGGTTGACGTTGGACCTTATATAGGTTGTTGAATGGGGAGCTTAGACGTGATTGGTACAAATGGCTTGTTAGGATTCGATAGGGATATATAGGTATTTGCAACCACACTATGCGCCTAAACTCCGGATCCGGGTGTTTCCTATGTTGTATTTGGTTTACTGCGAAAAAATCGTATTGTGATCATGATGGCTTCTCAATTTGGATTTCAGTATAATACGCCCCTCACCATCCCATCTTATTCTATTGTATATTCTGTTCATGAGGATTATCGATACGAGACTACCGATACTTCCCGCCCATCAAGACCTCCCTTTCCCTTCTCCTCCTCAACAACTCCGCCAAAGGCACGCTGTCCTCATCATCCAACACGTCTGCCTCCTCGTCGACTCCGTAATCCGCCAGCCGTTCTCCTTCTTCGTTCCTCCACTTCTTCTTCATTTCATCTTGTCTCTTCTTCTCATCGTAATAAGTCCCCTCGATGCCCCGACCCCCATACCCGCTATCCAAATAACTATCCAACAAATCTTCATCCCTCTTATAATTAACACCCTCTTCATGCTCCCCACCCTCTCCATCAGAAGCATAGTCGTCTCCACCATCTTCGTCCTTTTGATACCCCCTCCTTTTCATATCCTCCCTCTGCCGTCTCCTGAATGCATAGACATCACTAACATCATACTCCCCAGTCGTCCACGGCCCCCCTTCCAGCTCCTTCTGCATGTGTCTCCGTTCATTTATCCCAAACTTCTCAGGGTCAGGTGGTGGCCACGCCAGCCACGATTTCTCGAACCCATTGACTTCATACCTCAACCCTCCTCCGCTTCCCCCAATCCCACCTTCCCCGATACTTCTATTCGGCAGGAATGGAAACCACCAGGTGAAAATCCCTCCATTCATGAATAGACAGATGTTGGTGTATATCCCGATATCGAACGGGAATACCTGCCGTCTAACCACCTTCCTCCTGACGAGGGCATCGTGTCGTTCTTGCTCCCACCATTCGATTGTAGTATACCCTTCCGCGATATTTGAAATGATCCGGATCCAGAGCACGATAATCGCAAAGTCCGTGATCGTGTTCACGATCAATAATATCACCAGTAGTATCAGATTCGTCGTCGAAGGACCGAGATACTGGAGTGCGCAGATAACGCAGAAGGAATGTTATCCCAGTCAGCCTTTTATATTCCCCCATCTCTTGACTATAAAAGAATTTCAGCTCAAAGGGGAAAAAAGAACTTACAGCCGGCATATCCCTCCACTTCCAAATCTCCATACACTTCCCGACCAGGAAAGTCTCCAAATAACTACACGCCGCGATCACAAACGACAAGAACCTGATGAAATGCGGCCAGGTCCTGTATCCCACGCAATTGAACGTCCACGGACAATGGTGGTCCATCAGCAGCACGCATCTATCACCACATTAGCACCCTCCCACAACAATGATATCTGGATTAAAAAAAAAAATGTGAGAGGGGGAACACCCACGTCTGACAAGTCTTGCAATGATGCGCCCTCGCCGGTTTCCACCTCTTACACCGCTTACACCACCTACAATCCGCATTCCCCCATATCCTCCCATACCTATCAGCCTTAACCTGCTCCCTAACAACCCCCTCCTTCTTCCCTCCCCCATCCTCATCATCACCACTACTATCACTTTCCTCCCCATCTTCATCCCCCCCGTCCCCAAAACTATCGCCCCCCTGCCACGAAGGCTGCCACCCAACAGGAACCCCCCCGGCATCCGTAAAAATACACCTAAAATACGTCACCCATATCCCCCCAACCAAAGTGTTGAAAATCCAAAACTCGCGTGTCTTCAGCTCCAGCACGAATACCTGCGATCCGTACGCCAGGAAGGTAATCAAACAGATCGTTACCCCCACCGCCAGGAGCGAGTACTTTGGGTTCAGCATTTCCCCTTTGAAAGGGACCTAGCCCCCGTTTAAATTTTTAGAGTTCCGGTTGAACCCGCGGTTTGAGTAGGTAAATTTGGCGACGAATTTTGTTGGATGTTTAAATGGTCGAGTTGTGTGAGTTGGTCTCACGGGTTGCATGCGCTTAAGCTCAAGCTCGTTGGATGGTTGTTTGTTCTACAATAAGAAACCGTGACCTCCACCAAAATTCTTCCCCTTAGTCGCCGGAAGGATAACACGCAATACCACCCCCTTACAATCTCCAATAGGTATTATATATAGAAGCTTCTTGAAATTGGCATATGAATATAAAAAGATGTCATTAGAGCTAAATGGCGAAAAAGAAAGAGGGAGAGAACTATCTACAGAATCCATCGCATAAAAATAAATCGAGGGTAATCATATGTATGGCCAAAAAAATAATTATGTTCAATGCATTTCATCAGGCAAGAAATCCGCAATCCATGCTTCTCCAATGCCGGCTTTGTAGACATCTCCGCTTCTTTGTGTTCAAACGACAAAAAACACTACACTGTGAGTACTTCGGTACATGTATTAGAGGGGTGGCGAGCTAGCTATACATGAATGAGAACGGAGGTAAGAGTTATTAATATCAAAATGGGGGACGTTGTGAGGGAAGAAATAGGAAAGAAAGGGGGAAGGGAGAAGAAGAAGAAATATTTAAAAACCACCAGTTAATTTCCAAGCAAAGGAGAAAGAAAAACCATTTTGAATCCCAGTTGACGCCAAGACAGTATGAGTTATGTTATGTTCTAATCGCGACGGAAAAGCCCCGTTCCCTTCCAAATATTTTAAAAGCAGCTAAAAGCAAAATATGATAGCGAATGGCAATGCTTTCGTGTGTATCGTATCAATTCAATCGATCAGTACTCTGCTTCAAAATAAGGGGTTTGAAGTTGAGGAGGGCCCCATTGGTGTGTGCTGTCCTGCGAGGAGGATTGATTAGACCATCCGGCAAGAGATCCCGTATCGCGAGCAGTAGCCACACGAAGTGCTTTATCTATAAAGGAACCATCATTAGTTTTGATTCTACAACCCGTAGATTGGAAAGTGTTTACGAACCCTTTTCGAAATCTCTCCACCTCTTCATAACGATTTTGTCACTATCAAATTCGCCATCTTCTTCATCGTGTGCTCCACCTTTGTCACCGGAAACCTTTCTCGTTTCACCCCATGAGAAGTCATCAAACTTCCAGAAGGCGTACACGGGAAGGACAAAATTCCAGATTGGCAGCGAGCAGAGGTAGCACAACATCCAAAGGACGTAAACCCACTTGTGGGCGGTGAGCACGATGAGAATAGCTGGGAGACCGAGGATAAGACCGAGAAGGATCAATGGGATTACTGGCACCGGGCGCGAAACAATGGAGATGACGATAAGGTAGACTGTAAACGAGATGGCAGCTGGCAAGACAACAGTACCGATGAGTTCGATGAACACAACGAATTGCATACCTATAGTGTTTGTTATTAGCAAAGACGTTGTCATGATAAGGTTAGAGTTTCAGGAGAGTTCAAACTTACTGAAGCAGAAGGTACCACAGAGATCTCGAACGAGAACAAGCTCCATAAGGTTGTGAACAGTAGAGTTAATCCATCGACGACGTTGGGAGAGCAAGACCATGAACTTGTTTGGAACAATCGTCTTGCACACGGCCTGGGGGACGAAAATCTGCTTTCTCTTGGGGAAGGTCTTCAACATGAGGGTCGTGAGGTATCGATCTTCACCGAGGAGGAGCAAGTTCTTCTTGTGCAGGGTATCGACGACGTTTTCGGAGTAGTGTTCAACAACATCAGGATTGGCCAGGATCGGGACCCAGTAGTTCTGGGCGCCCTTGGGAGCTTTGATGCGGTACATGCAGAAACAACCGGGTAAACAGGTAACACCACCAAACACGGACTCGAAGGCCTTTGTAAGATGATGAGAAATGAAGTATTCGAAAACTTGAATCATGCTAACCCAGCTGTCCGTCTTGTTGGCAATCTTGGTTTCACCACAGAGACCCATAATTTCAGGATCGCGGACCATGGCAGCCGTCATGTGAGTCAGGGAATCGGGGAAAACAACGGTATCAGCGTCCACCATGAGCACTATCTCATAATATTGCGGTGAGATACCGGTGATACTCCATAAACCACTGAACATTTCGTACTCGAGCTCGGTCATACGTTCGTCGAACATAACACGTTGGAGGAAGGACATTAGGACGATTTGGGAGTCACGCTTGCCTCGGTTACCAGGCTTCTTCTCACCCTGTTCGGATTCGGTACCGCACTTGACGACAAGAAGCATTGGAACACGCTGCTGGCTTTCCTTAGGAACCTTGCTATCCTGCCCATAGTCGTAGAAACCGGCGTAAACCTTTGCCATGTTGTGACGCTTTCGGCCGACGGCAATAGCGACGTACGAGAACGCTTCAACTTGCTTCGGTGGGGTAACAAAGTCCTTCATCATTTCGAGACAGAGATCCGGGGTTGGGGCATCTTCGCCAGCACCAGTAACAATACCGTCGCAAACAACGAGAATGACCTTGTGGCTGTTCGGGTATTCAGTAGTAGCAATGGAGTCGAATGTGGCGCGAAGACCGCCAGCACCCTCGGAGTAAGCGGTGACAAGACAGATGGTGTGGACCAACGGGAACCCCCACGGTTGGAACTCTGGTGGAGGTTGGGGAACAACAGATTCATGGATATAAGAGCTGGTGGGTTCGCTGAAGATGGCGGAGTGGCGGTCGTTGAAGTGTCCAGAGAGGCGGCTCACGTCCAAGTTGCTACCAAGCATAGAAGATCGACTACCAGTGGTATTACCATAGACAGCGTTCGGAGGCAAGAGGGCGCGGCTAGAACTCTGAGATCCCATGGTGGTGGGGTTAGGCTTGCCCTTGGTCGGCCCAGCACCCTGAGTGAACCTGCTAGTAGCAGGTAAGAAGCTAGCTCGCTTCGGCTTCTCGGGAAACTGGGCTGGTCGTTGAGGGTCATTGCTCCAGGCTTCGATTTCCTCCTGTCTCTTCTTCTTGTCCTCCTTGCTAGCGCTGCGAACCGCACTGAGCTTCCATGACAAAAACCAACCAAAGAAAAGAGCGAGGAAGAACTTGATAAGAACGATGCTGACGATGAAGATAAGGGAGACGTATAAAACGACCTGGGAAGCGATACATCCGACGGTTTCGACATCGATGCTACCGACGCGAAGGATCTCGGCCATACATTGGGCGGTTCGCTTGTGCGGGCCTTGGAACCTGTGGGTTACATCCTTGCCGAGCAGAGATGCGTCGTTCTTGATTTGGTCGAAGATGGGATCCCAAGCAACCTGCGAAGTGTTAAACCATTCGAGAAGGCCAAGATCCAAAACGCTACCGGAGTAGACAAGAAGCTTGCGAGTGTCGTTCTTCAAGTCGTCCCAAGAGAAGTAAACTTCTCCGGCGGCGTCCAACCCGTAGTAGGCCTTTCGAGCGGTATCAGATGTATGGCAAGCATATCCAAGATATGCCCCACTGGAATAGTTGGCGGGGGATGAGCCATCCTGCTTGAACAAGTTGCAAGGGAAATACCAAGCCAGGTCGCCATTGGAGTTGGTTGGAACGTCACTGCCTTCGGCGAGAGTGATCAATCCCTTGCATTGTCCGTTCACGTTCTGGAACAGGAAGCTGGCATCATAACCACCCCATTTTTGAGGAAGGTCGAACAAGACATTGGCACCGGGAGGGATACCGACGGCAGCTGGATGGTGAGAACCGACAAGATTGTACGCGACACCGTGAATAATCATAAGACCTCTGTCAACTTGGTTTGCCTTTAATCGAACACCAGGCGTACCGCAGACAGTTTGAGTGAAACCGAAAGTGAGGAAACCGACAGCCGCACAAAAGTACAGAATGATACTGATAAGACCAATCTTTTCTCTCCAAGCTCGCTGAGGCTCCTTTTTTGTTTTCCCGAACAAACGGAGCAGCGCATTGGGACACCAGAATGTGATTACATGGCAATATACGGTCCACAAACTCAGTGGCTGGACTTCCTGTTGTCGTTTCCTCTTCTCAGCGGCCTTCATTTCAGGATACTTTTCGGCCTTCTCTGTCTGGCGACGGGACAGTTTATTAGGTTGTCGAGGAGCGCCAGATTTCGATGACAGTGGAGAGGCTTCTTCGTCCATGGTATCCAATCTATGTCGGGCTTGCCCGGGTGCAGGACGAGCGGTGGAACCCGGTAAGGAATTGATGTCGGCTGTTTCAGGGTCGATACCTGTAGTCGAAGGGAGAACGTCCATATGCTGTGCATGTTTATGATAATTATATAGTGGATTGTCTCTAGTTATCCTATTGCGCTCCGGCTTGATCAATGACTTTTTTCGCGAAAGGTCAGCGGCGCCTGCAGGGTTGAGGGGCGCTCTGGCAGACGCCGACGCCTGTGAATGATAGGTAGGTCTCCTGGGAGGGCTACGAGTAGTCTCGGCGACATATCCGGAATCGTCATCTTCTCTTCGTCTCTGACCACCACTAGTTCGACGTCGTTCCCTGGTTTGTGGTGATGTGGGCGTCATGTCGACGGGTCTGCTACCACGGTGTGGACCCGACATGACGGAAAGCGAAAAGGGAGGCTAGAACTAGCCTTCGAGGAAGAGGGTAAACCAGCGGTGAATTCTTCGATGTGTGAAAGAAAGGGGAAAAGGCGGATGGAGGAATGTCGAGATGGTAGAAAGGAGAGCGAGAGAGAAGAAGGGGGGATGAGAGAGAGGTAGGATGAGAGAAAGAGAGAGAGAATAATTGGAATAATAATTAAGAGATGGCGTGTATTTTGGATGAACCTGGAAAAAAAGCAGAAAGAAGCCCCTGAGGTTACGTTATTATCTTGAAACACTTCGCAAAAAGAACAGAAACGAGAAAACAGGCGAAAAGGAAGAATTAACTACTGGAGCAAGCAGTAGTATGCAAAAGCCAGCCCGGCTTTGAAGCTGAAGCTGAAGCCGAAAATAAAATGAAGAGGGTAGAAAGAGAGAGAGAGAATAAGAACAGGAAGAGGAAGAAGAGGAAGAGATGAATAGCGGTAGTAGTAGTGGGAGTATAGAAGCGGTGGGAGCAACAGGTTTAGTTGCTTTACTTAGGGGCAGCAAAGCAAAGCAATGCAGGCACAATGCAGGACAGAGCAGCAGGCGACGACAGGAGGACAAGACAGAAAGGACGGAAACGAGACAAGACAATGGGACAGACAACTGCAGAGGATGTCGTCTAACGCGATGGCGGGTTTATTCCTTCTATTTTTGTCCGGGCCAGCGTTTGGGATCGGAAACTAACTGGCTAGTCCAATCCGATCCAAGTTTGTTTGACTGGCTGGCCGTTTTTGAGCAGGAAGGAAATGGAAAGGGAAATGAGAAGGCTCAAAGGAGAAACATCAAAGGCGTAGACGGCATGAATATGGTATAGTACAGAACAGTATAGAATATAGATGGTAGTATAGATGGTAGTATAGATGGTAGTATAGATGGTAGTAGGAGATGGTAATACCTTGTAACTGGCTGATGATGGCGATGATGTTGATGTTGATGATGGTGCAGATGAGGCTTGCTTGGTGGTGCTTAGTGCTGGCTGGCTGGCGGGTATTTGGTGGCTATTGGTATGGGATGTGGGTATGCAAGCAAGCAAGCAAGCAATGTGCTAAGCTGAGCTCCACCTGCTGCCGTTGCCGTGGAACAATAATAGAATGTGTCCAGAAGAATGAGAGATGACGATGATAATGATGATGATGGTGGCAATGAAGATAGTGAAGATGTCGTGAATGTCAAGAAGAAGAAGAACGATTGCTCAAAGCTACAGAAACATAAGACATAAAAACAGCAGCAGTGCAGTGCTTTGGATCTAGTTGGTAGATGTATCAAAGATAAAAGATGAAGTGTATAGATGTCTGAAACGACAGAGTATTTTTATTATTATTGATAAAAGAAGACTAAACGAATGTCAACAAGCAGAGAAGAAAGGTCGGTCGGTCAGTAACAGACGACGTTAAAGCCCGCCTGCCTCTTTCCTTTGGTGTTTTATTGTTTGGGCGAATGCGAGCGAGTGTATTTGATTGATTGATGCTACAGAAGAAAAGGGAAGAAAAGAAAAAAATTCGGCTGGTTGGAAAAGGGAAGAACGACGTAAAAAGGGTTACCAGGAGCAACGCACACAGCCCACCGCCAAAGAATTGTGTACCCTGCATGTGTGTACCCTCTACCGCTACCTGTCATGCCACCACCACATTCACAGAACCCTCGTCTACTCTATGCGTGTGTATGTATGTACATATATCTGGTCGCAATGTATGTGCCAACTAGTGTATTTTAACCATGCAAGGAGTATTTCTCTAAACAATAAATAAGGGGCGGAAAAAGGTGTTTGTTCCGGGTCGACGCGAATCCAATGCAAAGAAGTTTTTTCTCTTCTCTTCTTGCGGGTATTATTAGGGATTATACAGACCTGCTCATTCCTGCGAAATCCTCTCTATTCCTCCCTCCTTCTCCTCTACCACATGGCCCAGCCCAATGCTTCCTTACTTGCTTACCTTACCTTACTAACTGACGACGGACATGCACATAATTCCACTATCCCCGGTGGTCAGTCTGTCAGTCCGGCTGGCAGGTCTGTTTTGTCGCAGGCAAAATGGCAGCTGTGCATCGCATATGCAAGTAAGTACCAACTACCTACAATACCGATGTAAGGTGACCCCCTTTAAGCTTCCCACCAAGCGGCGAAAATTCCAGGAATAGATTGGCCTCAGGGGTTCGTATTCCTCGCCTACGCAAAATAGCAAAAAGGCTCCAAAGCACACTTTTTGTTTTTTCTCCAATTGTTTGTGTCCTGCCATTTCCCCCCTCCCCTGGTCGTATTATCCGTAGACACCGACGTCTGGGAACTTGGTACCGGTACTTGTACCACTAGCCACCCCGCCAGAGAAGAAAAAACCTGTAAGGAAAAAGTTTTCCAACATGACGGAATACCCGTCTAGAAGGTTTTTGATATTTCTTTTCTTTTTGGAAGTCTATCGATTACATCTCCCATCGCAGGTCGGATTAGTGAAACTGGAAAATAAAATAGATACAAGCTTGTGACCTAGGCCTCGTCCTTGTCTTGCCTTTTGCCTTCTTTATTGATTCCCCCTTGCAAGACCAGGACCAGTAGTTTACATGGTAGCATTCCAGATTCCCACCCAGGTAACATCGTTTCCAGAATTCCAATCACAATACAACGCAGGCGGTGCCTTTTTTTATATCACGTTATCACCTTGCAATTATACTGTGCATGTGCTGTATTTGTGTATATATTGGCTACCAATGTGCTAGCTACCCTGGAAATATAAATACTTATAAATCCTGCCCGTCATAGACTATTCTTTCGTCGTCTTCGTTGACTAATAAATTACATATTATCATAAAAAAAAGGATATATAAAAAAGAAGAAAAGAACATCCACATATACGCCGTTGTCCCAAGAAGAAGAAATAAGAAGAGAAGGGTGGAAAAGAAGGGACAAGAAGTCAAAGAGGGGCATTAAGAAGCAATACGGTGATCTATCATATAGGGTACAGAGCAAAACAGAAATTTTTATGTCCAGATAGCAATATCAGGTCTTTAATTTTCTGTCCTCTCGCCAGACTGTCCAGGCACCGACAACCCCAATCCCGCACCGCTGGAATCGTGGCCTGTCTGTGCAGGTGGAGGAGGAGGAGGGGGGCTCGCCGGTGGTTGTCCGCTATACCGCATCGTGCTAGAAACCTGCGAATACCTCATATCATCCGCCGGAAGCTCGGAGACAGCTGCGGACATAATCGATGGCGTGTGCGAGGAATGCATCGACATTCCCTTCTGCGGCAGACTGGGGCTGCCGGTTCCGTGGAGTTCGTAAGACATGGGGCGGGATCCGGCTACGAACCCTGGACTGCTCATGGGGCTGATATATGATCCGTTATCGTAACCTCCACCGCCACCGAGTTCGTGAGATGCTCTCCTGTCGCTGTATTGTGGTAAAGGTGGGGAAGTGAAGGCTGATGGTGGGAAGTTCTGTTTTGTTGGTTGTGGTGATGTGCCGGCTGCTTTTTTATACACATTAGCCATTTGATCTTTGATATTAGAAATATCGAATGAATGGTACATACCGTAGTGATCAACGACTTCAGGATAAGTCAGTGGGACGTTGGAACCAGGATCAGCCTGTTGGCTATGAGGATTATAAGCCATCGGCACCGCTGGTGCATCTTTCTTATCAGACTGCTTCTTCCGCCGAATCCACCAGATAAGAACTCCAATCAAAGCAAGTCCCAAAACTCCTCCCACAACTCCTCCCACGATAGCCCCAGTCGGCGTGCTGCTGTCGTCATCATCGCCAGAACCTGGGTTGGTCCCGGACGTCGACGGTGCGAATGGGTTATTGGACGTCTGTGCTAGCGCCGCTGGTGCCAGGTCGTCTGTTGGGCACCCGTTTCCGCAGGGAACGGACTTGCAACATCCCCAGAAGTTGGCTCCTGCAGGCGGGCTCACGCAGGTGAAGAATCGACCGCCAAACGGACAAGCTATTTACATGAGAAACCCAAATCGTTAGCTCCAAAAATCCCACATGATTGAAACAGCTGCACATATAAAATGCATCAAGAAAAGGGAATAACATACCCTGATCCGACGTGCTACCGTGAGGAATAGTTCCCAAAGTAGCATTCCTCAAGTTCCCAGCAGCACATCCAACACTCGTGCAAGCGTTGGCAGTGCAGCATCCGACGAAGCCAGTTGAAGTTGCCGCATCACACGCGTACCATTGTCCTCCATCCGGGCAGCCCCCTTGAAGGGCGGTCTGCTGTCGACGCACGAAGGGATTCGACAATTCTTGCTGCATCAACATCTTGAATATAACAATTCTATCCTTCCCGTTTTACCCTCGAAGAAGAATGATCATATAAGGAAGACTATACTAGTCTAAACCAAGAAGATTTGAAATCTATAAAAGTAAAACCCGTCGATCGATCGAGAACAAAAATGATTGAAAAGAATGTTTAGACTAGTCGATTTTCTTTTCGTTCTGAAATGCTGCTGCCTTCAACGAACTTGAATAAATGCAAGAACCGTTCCTGCTTATGGGAGTAAGAAGAGAAGTAATGAAAAGGATGGTAAGCACAGGTCAGGGACCTTAGATAATAAGTATCAGGAAAGGATCAGTGTTTTACTTTTTCATTTTTTATTTTTCTTCCCCTTCTGCTTCTTCTTCTCTTTACCCATGATATGTCAACAGCCTTATCACTCACAGTCAGCACTTACTGAATCCGAGAAAGGGCGACCTGTGCTGGCGGGCTGAAGTGCTGGATATGGTTTTGCTGACGGTTAGAGCATGGCCCGCATGCACGCCCAGGCCAGACTACATGCCCAGCTTTTTTTTAGCGGAGGAGGTCCACACTAATATCAGGAGTATTAGCTATTTTCCCAACTACAACTGCTTGACAAGAAATAAATAGACAAGGGAAACCACGCCTTGCTCCGCCTGCCCGCCTGCATTGGTACATTGGTATCTGTTATTTCAAAAAACTGAGAGACATCCTTCTGGATTTGGCATGAGTGCCTTTTTCTTCTTCCCACCCCAACGGAACCCGTCCCATACATAGCACATACATTTGGAATCACCGTTTTTTGGGGAACTCGTATCAAACACGGGAAACTAAAAAAGCTCGCACAAAGGAGTTTGTATAACTTTGGGTGGAGCGTGTGTGTGTGCCAGCAGCTCCATATATCAGCTGCGGCTCGAGGTTTAAGTTCCCGCTTGGGATACCATGGATCTTGGCGCATTCAAATTTCCAGCCTCCTAAATCTTTTTTTTTTTGAGCCGCTTGAGAGTCAGAATTTCGGTGTGATTGGCTTTTCCTTTTTTGAACCTTCACCGTGTGATACTGTGATCGGAACTATCGTGTACACCGAGACTGCACCCAAGTTAGTGCCAAGGATGCATCTGGAAAGAAACATGTTTCTTGTCTAAACAATTGCGAATGCGAGTGCGATAGCTAGCTTAGTTGGAGTAACTCAAGCTTTCAGGCTCTCGGAATCAGCCCTACGTTATCGATGGCCCAGTCCGGCCCTCAGCCCATTCCAAAGAAACAAACGACCATCGTCAGTTCGATCTGGGGAAGAGAAACAAATTCTAGTCTAAACAGCTGTCAGCCGTAATTTAGCTGCCACCGCTAACACTAATTCAACCTCCTCTTTTTCCAAGAAAGAAAATAACTCACAAACTAACCCTCACGTCGAAGCCTTAATTTAAGCTAAATATTGCATATCGGGTTTTCCTGTTGCACTGGAGATCGGGCTGACGGAAGGTATGTGCTTAGTAAATGCAATAGTACATCGCGGTGGCGTTCTGAATTCCACATCAAAGCTTCAAAGGGGGCTTGTACAGCTGTATGCACACACACTGTAGATCGTACTCCCCAAAATTTCGCCTCCCTTCTCCTTCACAATCTCTTTCTCTCCTCCCCTCCTCCCATCTACGTCAGTTGAGTAACATAAAACAGAGATCGATAATTTTGGACCGAAAAAACATCGGTCAGACAGGATCAGTCTCGAAACTAGAAAGCCTGTACTCGGAGCCGGGATGAGGTATGTATAGAATGATGTTCAACAACAACACCCAAAAAAAGAGGTATGTAAGGTGGTCCGGCCGTCTGCAAGGAAAAGCTCAGTTTATGCAAGTAGGAATCCTAGAACTGTCGTTCTCCCGCTCCGCCTATCAATACCATACGGATTCGGCTTGACCTATGTAGATTTCGTCTATTTTTTGCTCTAAACCAATAGCCCTCGTTCGTAGTGTAGTGGTCAAAGCTGGGTAAACGACCGACAGCCTCACCCCGCCGACCGGATGCTTGTTAGTGCGCTCCTTCGAGACCTCCAGCTTTCGGACGAGAGCCAAAAAACCAACAAATACACCATGGTAAAATCACTAACTGCATGTATCCCAGACCGTCGTTACATGTCAGACAAAAAGCAAGCCGCTATAAAATAGCGATATATGGTAGTATAAAACAGCGGAGCTATCGCCTAAAAAAATAAAACTCACTTTGCTACTACCTCACTTTCAGAACCAAGCACATCGAATACGAAAGAAAAAATGACGGTAACATACCTAACTTGCCTGAACCTTGGAAGTAAGGTCAGATGAACAACACGGGACCAGGCTCAAAATGCAACACTTTTTGCTTCCCACTCTGCTTCTTCTCCTCCCGATTGCTACTATTCTTAGACCTCTCAATAAGGCAGGGTTGCACCAAACGTTAAAAAGGGTTTGCTCTGGACAAAAAGCAAAAATGTAATATTCTCTTCTGGCTGGTCAACTTTTTTTTTTTTTTTTTTTTTTTTTTTTTTTTTCTGAGCAAAAAAAACCTTGAATTCACCTGACACCCGCAGACGAAAAAAATATATATATAAATTAAAATGGATAAGCATCGTTGGCATACGTCAGTTGTTCACGGGATGTTCCTTTCTTTTTTGTTTCGATAGGAAAAATCTCCTATTCGCGCCCTGAGTATCGAACATTTTTCTGTCGGATCTCCATGCACGATCGAATGTCAATCAATCCGTCGACGTTGTGATTAGTTTCTCTTTCCTTCCTGGTCTGGATGCTACACTGCCATTTCCTTTTAAACATCCCAATTTCGATTTCTCTCCTAAATGGTTGATGTTTATTTCCCATATCGGCTTCTGAAACGAAAGGAAGTTGGCACCAAGATGACCAAGTGAGTGCTAAAAAGGCTCCCCAACATTAATAAACAATGTGGATCTCGAAAAAAAAAAGCTCTTTTAATCAGCCCCCCCGTTACTCCGTATAATACAATTGAGGTTCGGCAGGCGGGAGAAAAATCTGGGTAAAGGGGTTGGTGGTTGAAATCCCCTTTTCAATACGAATGGGAATAGAATGTTCGGGGTTAATCAAGGAAAAAACCCCTCGGCCGTGGACCACCACTATGCATTGAAGGTGCGAAAGTAGACTTTAGGCCTTCAACGAATGACAGGTGGCGACTAGATCACACGGGTCGTTGGGGGGGCAGAAGTTTTTTTTCCCTTTCGTAAATTGTCTCTTTTCTCTAAAGTGGCGACATTTTCTCCCGACGGGCCTCTGATATTGCCCTATTTCGAGGTGTGCTCTACCAAAGAGAGCGACTACGCAAGGCAGGCGGAGAATTCCTTTCGAACAATAATCATTTCCCGGTTGAGACTTTTTTTTTTTTTGCTCTCTCTTTCGTGTCTTTCTTTTCTCAACAGCAAGATTGGAATGCTCTGGAGGCCTTTTTAGAAGCTTCTCTCCAATCACTTTTTTTTTAAGTGTCATTTTAAGTGAACACATTCGACGGTATTATTTTTGTTCCAGATGACCCAAATTGTGAGAGATCTGTTTGGAAAGGAGATCTGGTGGCCGCGGCATGGATCTCAGTCTGTCAGCGTAGCACTAGTTGGCAGCATGATGCATGCAATCCTTAATTGGCGGAACCAATTTCAAGGCCCTTGTTACTATTGTGCGGGGTTCCAACAGCCAAAAGAGCGTCAGCTTCCGTTCTGTCGGCTGTCAGCGAAAGGGACTCGGTGCGGAGACTCGCATCCCACAATCCACAACCCACAAACCCATGGGCCCAACCGGTTAACCCACGAAAAAGGGCTGCGTAGCTAGCCTTGGACCTTCAGCGTCAAGTTTAAAATTAATTGCCATCCCGAAAGGCCGCATCGATGTCCAATGGCTTTGTGAGATGGCGGTTGGCTAGATCATCTTCTTTCTTAAATTTTGTGAACATGCATGCATTCCTCTGGCGCCGGTGGAAAATGTGATCCAACAAGTTCGATCCGGATCAAAGAGTGAAGATTGCCGATGTAATGCCGACCACCAGGGGGAATGCCATCAAACTTCAAACTTCGAGCTCGAGCGGCTCCCCGACGCGAATGCCTTACTCCACATTTGTTCACCTTTTTCTGCTTGGTGCCTTTGGGGAGCAGGTCATTGACACACCGGATTGCGTTATTTCCTTTTTCTTTTCCTCCTGTCCTCCGCAAGGGTGGCAGCTTGGCCATGCATGGCGTCGTGCCCGGCGACATCAACCTTTTTTTTGTGATCGGTTTGACTTGCAACGAAGCAAAAAGAAGAGAGAACATTTGATGAATGATGAAAATGCGCGATCCATGATTAATCAGACGAAGCTTGTCTGGTCCGCCTCTTAACAAAAGCGCAACCAAACAACCCTGCTTTTAACATGCAGGGCATTAAGTATTAGCGGGCACCCGGGTCCACAAAAACAATCAATGCTGGACAAGGCCGGTCGTTCTACAGAGCAACTAAAGGGCACCTGAGGACCTAAAGTCTCAAAGTAGAAAAAAATTTTCAAGATTCCGCCATATCGAAGCATGGTATCCGAAGGCTATTTGTATTTTTGGGGCTTGCTTTCGATGCAGAGCTCGATCAGTCATGCTGCCGGCGCACCCGTAGGCGCATTTCATTTCATTTTATTTCAGAAAAGACTGTTTTTTCTTTTGAGAATCAGTTTCGTAGACGGTTTTGAGTCTTTTGCTTGTCGATATTCATACATTCCGACAAGGGTTGTACCCGGAAAAAGAATCATCGTCGGTCAATCGATCAATCAATCGAGGCGATTGAATCATTCGTATATGCATATCGATCTGAAGAATTGGAGACTGTCTTTGTCATCAGCATTACGCAAGGCTGCTGTTTAGAGGTTCCTCTCCTTGAACCCCCTTATCCCTCCCTCCCTCATTGCCATGAAGTAAAAATCCCGGCTCGCCAGGAAAAAAAAAAAAAAAAAAAAAAAAAAAAAGGTCGGGTATGTTAAGCATGTTGTGTGTATGCATGTATGTAAGTACTGGTACTTTGAAAGGGCCTCTCCCTGCCACGGTCCAATTTATCATATACCGGGCATACATACATTGAACATACATACACACATACTTTCTTACATACGCATCGCTATCACATCCCTCCTTGCCTCTCCACTTTGAGGGGAACAGATACTACCGAATTGAGAGCGAAAAAAAGTGAGTGAGAGGAAAGACTGGACTGTGAATGTTTGCCCTTTTCGTCGTCATAGATCACTAGCCCTCGCCGCACCAGGTGGAGAACATACATACCTAGACGAAGCTTGCCTGCTTGCAAGGTTCCATGACCCAAGAAAGAGTCCCCAATCCCACCTCAGTCCTGTCCGATTAATTTTTAGCATCAACCCCCAATTCTTGCTATTACGTTCGTTCGAATTCGTTCGCGTCGTAGTTAGGCCTCCTTCCCGGAATAGCTGCTAGCTGCCCCGTCTCAATCATCTGGGTCTTGTTCCTTCCACTTCCAGCCACAAGAAACCACAGCTGTTTCCGCTACATCCCACTCGTTTGGTTCCCTTCGAAGAATATTCTGCACATACGCAGTGCTACACCTATACATACCGGCATACACTCGAACTTTCGGCTTCTCTCTTAAGCATCGTGTCTAATAACTCGGGCTTTTTTTAATTATAGCCCGGCTGCAATCAAAGCCGACGTTGCACCTTAAACGAACCAGTCCTGTGTTGTTTCGAGGTCCAATCTCTCCGCCTTCCAGAAAACTTCGCCAGGGCAGAAACAGTTAAACGTTAACTGTTGGTAGTCCTTCTCCCCAGCAAGCCGGCCTCCCAAAAAAGGAGCCTTTCGTTTGTGGAGAATTACAACCGGTGGAAATCATTAACAAAGCAGAGGAAGCGTCATCTTATAATTCTAAATCTAAAATCTGCTTTCCTGCTTTGCTTTGTGGGACCCCTCCCGAACCCCATCCGTCTGCCTGCAATAGTCGCTATCGTTGTCGCCAGCGCCGCCGCAGGTTTTATTTTTATTTTTTATTTTTTTTTATTTTTCTTGTTCGAGTCGAGGGCATTGCAAGCCGATATATGCAGCGGTGTGCCCCCCTGGCCGGTTATATCCCTTTGACTCCGAGCTCCCTTGCATAGACGCATTTTGTGCCAACGTGGACCGTCTGTGGAGATTCTTGACAACAGAATTTCTACCAGCTGCACTTTTGAGCTTCGGAACTTCGCTCGTTTTTATAGACGCTCCGCTTCATTCTCATATATAAACACCGACCCGGATCCCTTCGTTTTATTTTATTTTTTTTTATTTTTATCTACTTCATCTCGGTTTTAGCTAAACCCCTCGTGGCCTCCATCCAACCTTTATCTTCTTTCGGCATCACCTTCGACGATCTTGCGAGAGTTAACGACATCTTCATCGTCAAAGAACGAGAAGAAAAAAGAAAGAAAGCACGGGAAAGAAGACGTAAAGAACCTTCCACGCCCAAGGACGCTCGTTTAACCGTCAATTGGGAGATCAGCAGGCGACCTCCTATTCGTCTCTCGTACGCCTCGGATCTAGGAAACACAGTGGAGAAGAAATGACTGCTGTGTCACCGTACTCTCTGGGAGATGAGAGTAAAGACGTCAAGAGAGCTTCGTCGCCAATCCTGAGCCCTCGATTACCAAGGGACTCCTATCTCGACGACAATAACATGGCCGGAAGGCCCAACGAAACCGCTACCTACCACCAGCAACCGAGCCGGTTAAACGTCACAGACTACTCTGGAGAACGGCGGAATCTTGAAAAGGATTCTCCTATCCGAGAAACCGGATATCGCACTCACTACACAGCTCAAGTTCCACAGGAAATACATCAACCACAATCCGGGATCATTGACGATGCTCGCATATCCTCAGACTCCGGTGTCCCAAGTCTAGACCTTACTCTGGGTGCATCTATAAGGCCAAGATCTAGTGGCAATGATACAAATGAAGGGGCATCGACAGGAGCTGGGGAGCTGGAACCTGCTATCATTCCCTTGAAATACGCCCACTTTGAGTCGTACAATGAAGATCAGCTCCGTACCACACAAGAGTCACCCGTCTCAACGGACTCGGACCCGCCGATTAATCCAAATCACCTCGCACCCCACGATCGAGCTCCTAACAGAAGAAAAGCGTCAGGCAATTCAGGGGTATATTCGTTCTACGGTGAATTCCGTGGTCGTACAGGAACCCCGGGACACCCAGCACCAAGAGTCCACTCAGCAGCATACTCGAACGATAGCAGAAGGTCGAGTGAAGGAGATGCACCCGGTGTATATACTTTCGACAACTCCCATCTCAAGGGAGTTGTTGGAAAGGATGCGTCACTACTTTCCCACGAGAAGACCATTGAGCTGTACCGACAAAACGCCATGAAGACCAATGATCCGTCGATTCAATACGAGTTTGCGGTTTTCTTGATATCGGCCGCGCAATCGTTGGAGAATGTGCCAAACCACCCTCCCAGTAGCGCGGGCAGGGATCGATCCCCTGCTCCCAAGGGCAGGTCGCCCCACGGTTCGGACGTCGACCTTGCGCCTGACAGGAAGAGGGCCAGGTTATTAAAAGAAGCACGGCAGATTCTCCAAAGACTCGCAGATCGATCTTTCCCATATGCGCAATACTTTTTGGCCGACGCATTGTGCAGCGGATTGTTCACAAACGGAAAACCAGACTTGGACAAAGCTTTCCCTCTGTTCGTCGCTGCAGCGAAGCACGGCCACGCTGAATCCGGATACCGAGCCGCTCTACATTACGAATATGGATGGGGCACGAAAAAGGAGCCATTGAAAGCTGTTCAATTCTACAGAGCGTCAGCTGCGAGGAACCACCCAGGTGCAATGACCAGATTGGCAATGGCATGTTTGAGAGGCGACCTCGGAATAGCAGACGGCTACAAAGAAGGACTGAAATGGCTGAAACGAGCCACGGAAGCAGCTGATTACCAGTATCCAAATGCGCCATTCGAATTGGGAAAGTTGCACGAGGTTGGAGACGACAAGGATATCTTCAAAGATCCCGGTTACTCCGCCCAGCTGTATGCTCAAGCTGCTGAACTTGGGCATGCGGAGGCTAGTTACCGGCTGGGAGAAGCTTACGAGAAGGGAACTTTGGAATGTCCTCAGGATGCCGCTTTGAGTATTCACTATTATACCGGAGCAGCGGAACTCGGCTTCGCACCGGCCCAATTGGCTCTCTGCGCTTGGTATACTGTTGGCGCCCCCCCACTTCTCGAACCCGATGAGTCCGAGGCTTACGCCTGGGCCATGAAAGCCGCTGAACGAGGTAAATACTTTTAAATGGAATCTCTCTTTTTGTTGCACGTAACACTAACATTCCATTCTTTAGGCCTGGCTAAAGCAGCTTATACTGTTGGCTACTTCACAGAGATGGGCATCGGTTGCATTCGAGACGAGGTTGGCGCGAACATGTGGTACGTCCGTGCCGCAGAGCAGGGAGACGATAGAGCGAAACTACGACTACGCACTATCGAAGCAGCGATGCACAATAGCGTCGACAAACTCAGCAAGGGAAAGAAGCAAAAGGCAGGCACTACCGACGCTGGTGAGAAAGACTGTGTTATTATGTGATCGCTTTTTGCTTCCCTTTTCTCACGATCTTGATATTCCCGCTTCTGCTTTTATTTAAGGGAAGGTATTTTACTATTCACAACTTCGTGCCCTGCCGCTTTCTTTTACTCCGACTATTTTTTGTCGCAACTGCATTCTGGGTTATTATTCTGGGCATACAACCGAGACCTTTTTTTTATTCCAATTTATCTCATCATTCCCTTTACCTCGCATTCCTTTGTTCATACCGTTCCATTTGTTTGATTTGTTTTTTTATCTGTTGGTTTCTCTTTTCCATTACCGCGGGAGCATTCCTTTGCATATTGAATAATTTCGACTATCAGTACCATAACGACCAACCAACCACCACCAATCTCATCCGATCAAGCGACTATTCGGATCAAAAACGGCATCTTCTTTCTTCTTCTCTTTTTTTTACCATTTTCCTGCCATAAAATTATTATTTCCCTTCTCTTTCCATCGGCCTGCGAGATTAAAGCCATTTTTATTTTTAATTCGGACTACGGGTTCCTCTTTTTTTTGACTATTATTTCCCTTATATCCTCTGGCATATACTACATTTCCTTCTTGCTTTTTATTCCATTCTATCTCTTTTTCTTTACTTATTATCAGATGTCGAGAGCAATTTAGAAATCCCTTGTGTGTGTTTTTTTTATATCTGTGACACAGAGAGTTAATCGATTCCAACCAAAAAATTTATTGTATATACCCCTCTCCATTTTACATGGCATATTTCCCCCTAGTTTTTTTTGTGTGGATGAAGAAAAAAAGGGCGAGGCGCAATCTAATCGAGTGATGTTTTATATGATACAGTATCGAACATTCAGAATTCAGTATATTTACGCAATAGTACTAGCTACTAGGTTAGTAGGTATGAGTAGATCTGGCCACGCGTCTGAGGACAATTGCAAAAGTGAAAAGGACATGTTGATAGAATCTTGCGAGAGAACTATACTAGATAGGTGGGTAGTAGCACCAGTTACCGCCCGGGACGAGATCTTAGAGGGGGGAAGTATATATACCACTGTGGTATTCGCTTTTTAGAGATCATTGGAGCCGATATTTTCGGCTAGACAATGCTATTGAAGAGCGTGTGCGTGTGCAGTGGGTTATGCACAGGTTAGCGTAATCCGTCGCGCAGATGCCGGTGTGGCCCCCCCTCATGCTATGTGCGTCATTTGCAACATTTCGATCGCAGGGCTAAATATAAAGTCCGACTCCCATGCGAGGGGGGCGCTCTAGAAAGGGGAGTCGGGTATAAAATGTCGGTAAAAATTATAATGACGGAAGTCGGGATGTTGCGATTTTTCTTCCCGACGACTGTTATTTCGGGCGCCGGAGCACGCCTAAGTTATAAACTATGTATAATATTTTTTGTAATGTGCACACGACACGAATATTGGTATTGACAACTGGCGGTCGGATGGGAGGTAAAATGGAATAAAACCCTCACTGACCGATGCAGGTTAGTACCGGTACGTATGATATACGGGATGCAATGTTGCATGTTGCAATTGTATTCCAGACCGGACGTCTTGAGTCTTGTGCGACGTTGGATATATCAACTTGCATGGCCTTTTACATATTGCCTGAATGCAATGCCGGACGCCAAATGCAGCGTGAATATAATGTTAATATGTAGTATTGATATACACTAGAGGAGGGTATGCATATATGATATATAACATATGGTGCGCTGCATCGGGAATATTCGAAATTCCCGTTGCATCTCCCTCAGCCCCCCCTTCAACAGTATATTACAAAGATATCGTGTGTCTATAAAGTATAAGTATAAGAGGGGCGAGGAGTATCCATTAGATATTTATTAGTCATTAGACACAAAAGGCAGAAAATCTGTTCCGGCCGCCCTGACGCCGGCCTTTTTTTCCTTTAAATTTATATAAAGACCGGCTGACTGATCGATCAGATAATAATCTTATCTCCCGCATCTCCTCCTCCTTCTCCTTCTCTCCTCTCTCCAAAAACCCTTCCATTCCCCTTCTTCCCCTATTATTACTACTGCTATTATAATTAACGCAAGGAATTGAGTAAGTAATCCTGCCCTGGTTTAAGCGAAAATTAAAAGGAAAAAAAAAAAAAAAAAAAAAAAGAACATCGGCAAATTTGTGAATTCGCATAACTTTTGCCTGCGCATTTTCGATTCGATTCGATCGAACCGCACTTTTAAAACCACACGAAAACCATGTTGTTCTCTTCCCTTTGACCTCTTCCACTTTCCTCTTTCTGTCCATCTTGTCACAAATAAATATCCATCACCGGCTTCGCTGCTTGTATTACTATTTGCATCCGACTAAAATACTGTATATCTTCGTTTTTGTTTTTGTTTTGGAGAAGGGCTTCTGAGTGCCGACGGTATCCCTCTTTTCTCCCTTTTTTCCCGTTCTAGTTCATCGTCTCTGTCGTCATCACCATCACACACATATATTATCAAATCCTCCCGGCTCCATCAACCGCTAACTGCAACCACAACCACAGCACCAAGGCACCCCGCATACCTACTTACTTAAGTACCTATACCCACCGAAGTACTTTCCTGGTCGTCGGTCATCTATCGTACATAGAGAAACAACTGGTCCTGCTTTCTCCCGTCCTCAGGGGACTCCCGTCGGACACAAACATCTGCATCTTCCCTCCATCGGTATCGCCAGTCGCCAGTGCAGTCGCTTAGACTCACCGGGCCGAACTCAACATCATGGCCTTCTCCCGGTCCGCCAGAATAATCACCCTCCTTATCATCGACACCGTATTCTTCTTCCTCGAAATCATCGTCGGATATGCCGTCCACTCTCTCGCCCTCGTCGCTGACTCCTTCCACATGCTGAACGATGTCTTCTCCCTCATCGTCGCCCTCTATGCTATCCGTCTAGCCAAGAGCAAGACCAGCAGCAGCAAATATACCTATGGCGTAGGCAGTCCCCTTTCACATTATTCTTTCTTTGTCTAGTCATTTAGACAGGCGGCTGAGCAATTACTAACATAACTGGCAAACACAACAGTGGCAAAGGGCTGAAGTTCTCGGCGCTCTCATCAACGGTGTCTTCCTCCTCGCCTTGTGCCTGTCGATTGTTCTAGAAGCAATCCAGCGATTCTTTGACCCCCCTGTCATCAACCAACCCGTCCTCATCCTTGCCGTTGGTTCGGCCGGCCTCGCCTCCAACATCGTCGGTCTATTCCTCTTCCACGACCACGGCCACGGAGGACACTCCCACGGAAACGAAGGCCATGAAGGCCACCGACACACCCACGGCTTGGAAGGTCATATCCACACCGACGATGAAATCGATGCTGCTGACGAAACCGGCGATATCGAAAGCGTCCTTCCTGAAACTGTCGTCGGAGTATACCCTCGAAGACACTCACGGTCTCACTCCCACAGCTATCGTCACGGCCATTCCCACTCTTTTGGAAGTTCGTCTAAGCACCGTCACTTCTCAACCGTCGAAGACATCCATGTTCACCCTGCCTTGAACAGGCAGGCGATCACAGATGCCGCTGCCAGGGCTGCTCTTGGATCTTCGTCGTCCAGTGAGAATGAATACCCGGATATCGAGGAGGCTGTCGTGATCGACGGAGAATCTACTGAGAGGACACCACTTATTGCGAATGGTACAAAGCACAAGTCTAGCCATCTCCACGACCGACCTCACACCCACCCACACAAGCACGACCACACCGAATATCTCGCAAACCCACCGAAGAACCCGGAATGGCACAGGGAACACGAACACGCCAAGCCCAAGTCGAAGAAGGGAGGCCACTCTCACCAAAACTTGAACATGAGGGGTGTTTTCCTCCATGTTCTTGGAGACGCTCTCGGTAACGTTGGTGTCATTGCCTCGGCTTTGTTCATCTGGCAAACAGACTTCTGGTGGAGATTCTACTTCGATCCTGCGATCTCTCTTATCATCACCATCATCATTTTCTCATCTGCTCTCCCACTCTGCAAATCCGCCGCCAGCATCCTCCTTCAGGCCGTCCCCAACGGCATTTCCCTCGATGACGTCAAGAAGGATATTGAAAATGTTCCAGGCGTTCTTAGCGTCCATGAACTCCACATCTGGCAGCTTTCGGATATCAAGATGGTAGCCTCCCTCCACGTTAGGATCGCATTCAACCCGCACTGCACCACAGAATCCCACAAGAATACCGACGACAACCCGACGGCCAGGTACATCGTCTTGGCAGAGGCTATCCGCGAGTGCCTACACGCCTACGGCATCCACTCATCCACCATTCAGCCAGAGTACTCGCCCTCCGGATCCGGAAGCTCAAGCCCACATCTTGCCCCGGCACCAGCCGGCAGCAGCAGCTCCTATGGCGCTGTTAATGGCAAATCCAAGGCCTCTGATGACGGTGACGTCGGCTGCTTAATGGAATGTTCGACCGAGTGCGAAGTTGGACAGTGTTGCGGACCTATCGACCCTAACGCCGAAGCTCGAGCCGGAGCCCACGGACACGCCCATTAAAATTCGACTATGATTATTGTTTACCACGGCCGTCTATTGCCTTAAAGAAAGACAAGAAAAATAAATAAAGAAAATAAAATAAAAGCCGGTTGTTTTGCATCTATGTGCATGCATTGTTGTTGGGATTATTAACTGACCAAGGCGTTGGAATCTGATTCGTTTCTTTTTATTGTATTGAAGGAACTTCTTTTTTTTGCTTTCGAGGGCAACATCTGTGATGGGTGCGCGGATTCTAATTTCGTCTTTTTGATCATCATTATATGGAACCAGGTGTGGAGACAAAAAACAGATAGGGAAGAGGTATCAAAAAAGCATGGTGTTTTATTGTGTAACAGCTAAGGGTGGAAGAAAAAAGTACGATAGATAAGTAGTCGGCAGAGTGAACATGTTTTTGAGGCAATTCCTTTTTCTTTTTGTTTATCTGTGGCATTTATAAATACAAGACTAGTATTTATATACCTAGGTACTCCTATGCCCTTTCCTCGTTTTTTTAATACACCGGCGGCCCCCAGACTATGTATACCGCAGTCCACTCCTTTTCTCACTCTGATTGCAGTGGTGGCTTTTTTCTTGTATATTCTCCCTTTTCTTCTTTTTCTTCCTGTTCACCATTCTTCTTTACTTTCGCCGATACGGCTTCATTCACGTTTCTTTCTTGTATATATCTATACCATCTTTAATTATCACCCTCTTGGATGAATTGGAAATTGGGCTATCGTCGACTTGTATCCCGTAAACCCGCCGAGAAATCACATTTCTACCAACCGTCCTCTAGATTAAAGCCTCCAAAGAGAAGAGCCTCTCATGACCAAGTATATCTCAAAAACCTATCCTCGGTGCCAGGCGGTCGATTGAACAGTACAAAAAGACCCCAGGTCCCCCAGGAAAAGGAAGCCTACTCCCATTTATTCACAGGATCCGCAAGGTACTCCTCATACGCCGCTCTATTAAAGAACGAAACCTCCGTTTCGTGCTCTACAAAAGTACCACAATATTAACAAAAGCCATTTCATATAGAGTGAAGGGGAATGCATACCACACCCAACTTCCGCCAAAGTCTTCGAGTCGTCGTCGAACATCCAGTCCGGACGGTCGAGGTTGATGATTAGATTCTGAGTCTTCGTCCCGTGGGCTTTGGTGTATAACTTCATCGCATCTATAAAAACAAAAGTCCATAAGTACCCTGCTCAAATGGTATGGAAAAAAGCAGAAAGTAATAAAAAAAAGTAACTCACCAAATTCAACATTCTGATACGGTTTCCATCCGGATAAAGTCTTAACATCTACGCCGCCGCCCAGTACAATCAGCCCTCCTCCACAGACATACCCGAAGCATAAAGAGAGGAGATGGAGAGGACGAACCACTGCCCGCCCGAGCTTTAAACTCCCCAACCGTAACACCCGTAAGATCTAACCCCCGAATAACCAGATTCTTGCACGTCCTATACGGAAACGACTTGATCACTCGTACGGTGATAGTTGCATTTTTCACTTAAGACCAACCCCGGGACCACACAAACGAAGGCCAAGGCTTTCGTTAGCATGAAGCTTTATATATAAACGTGTAGACTAAAAGAAAGAAAAAAAACTTACATGAATCATCTGAAGATGTAGAAGCCATCGCGAAACACCTTCTCCACTAAATCCAAAAGTCTGAAGAGAATCAAAAAAACGTAAACGGTTCGGGGCTCTTCCTTTCTTGCCTTTGGGGTATCGATTAATGAGTAATTCGAAAAGGTGAACTGGAATACAAAATATCAACTGGGTAGGTGTAAATCCTGTTGCATTTTGCGTCTACAACACATTTTTATCCATTTTGACACACAATTAAATACGATACCGTTCATAGGACCAAGGAACTTGGGCGTGAATCTTCTCAACATTGCCATCAAGGGTAGCGTATGCAATACAGGCGCTGAGACCAAGATAATGTACAGTAATGAGACACCAAAAAGCAAATTTGAACGCAAGGTGCCTTCGATATTATGCTATAGTATACAGAACGTAGGGTCATTTAAAAAGAAAAGCACCTGGAGCGTTCCAGATTGCAGAAAGTTTATGACAAAGTGCTAATCCGCAAAAAAAAAAAAACAAGAAAAAACAAGAAAAAGAAAGAATAAACGCCAGTCTCCAAATGCTATGAAGAGACGAGACACTGTAGCTTCCAGTTAACGCCGTTAGCCAAATACAAAATCGTTATGAAACGTTTTAACAATAGAGTTACAATGAAGCCAAAAAGCGGTTGTTTGTTATCCTCTTCTCCGAATTTGTGAGAATTAGATAGTTTAAAATAGGGGATTTCATCGCAAAGTTCGTTCCATCGTATCCTAAGGGTAGCCCCATGGATTAAGCTGGGTCCGAGTATCCGCCAAGGGCGATCACGATTTCTCCAACGGCGAGTTTCTGGCCCTTCCTAAGGAATTCGCCAGTTTTAGAATCGCAGCTCAACCATCCCTCCAATATGGACTGGAAGATCTGCATTTTCTTATGGATGTCGTTTCTTGATAGAAGGACTGCAACACCCGTCTGACGCTTAGTATGCGCAAGGGTGTACAGTTCTTCTAGCGAGACGGTGTAGACGATTCTCGATTGGTCAAAAAATCTGATCGTTCGCCCATCGTGATGCAGAATGATTTTAAAGTGATCAGGGAAGTTGATCTGTAAAGATGTTAGCGGGATCGAGAACATGATATTGTAACGTGGGGCAAAATTACCTGGAAACCTCCTTCATCTAGCCGGAAAACAGCGTAAATGATTTCCTTTCCGTCGGGACCAACTCCACCATTGACACGGATAAAATGGCTTATGTAAGATCTTGTAGAGGGGTCGAAGGTGCGACTGCTTGTCGTCTCAGTTTCATCGTCAGGCGTCGAATTGCCGAGTTTATTGAGCATGAAGTCGCCCAACTTCTTACAGATACCAGCTTTATCGGCTAATCCAGATGACCTAAATCTGGCAGAATCCTTGAGCAGCATCGTAGTTCGGGTGGCTTTCTTTGGAACAACGTATTCCATCAGAGCCGAGTCCATATCAAAATTGGGCTTTGGGAAATCCAACAAGATGTTTGTTCCGTCCTTGAAGATTGTGGCAGTAGTATTGTCGTTCAAAATATAACCGACTCCGTACTTATTAGAGTAGTCAACCCATTTGGTAATCCACGCGCCACTCTCAACATTCATCGGTGTGATCCTCGCTCTATTTGTCTGATCGATCGCGGTTCTTGTTTCTTTTGGCTGTGGTGGTAGGGTATCGACCGTTCTTTTGTTGAAAGCCGAGAGCGACTTCAGCGTTTGCTTGATATTTTCAATCACGATCTCGCGGGAGGCGTTGGGAATTGGATTACTGCGGTAGCTAGGGGTGATGCTCTCAGACGATGGCCTCCGCTGGGCCGCCTGTGAGGCTGATGGCTCAAGATCAATGGGGTTGGACCGTGAACTTCCCGCGGCATACACAGTTGGAAGTTTCGGGGCTCGGATTTTCGTGTCGAGAATAACACCCCCCCGACCAAGTTTGGATGGCAGCTTATACCCATTCGCATTAGTGGAGGCTGGGGCATTTTCGTTCTTATCCGAGCCTATCTTCAAATCACGGAATCCTTCGAGGGGAGCAAGAGTCCCGCTGTCTTTACTCGCTCGCTGCAGCTGCATCTCTCTCAATGGATTTAGCCTTGACGGTATCTTGGGCATTCCACCGATGTTCTTGGTCTTAGTGATCTTTGGGGAAAGCTCCTCCGGGATCATACGTTGGTTCGGCTTTGTTCGTTGGCTAGCTGGTGACATCAGGACCACTGGGGCAACAATCATCTTTTGGCCAATGGGGGCCTGGACTACAACGTTCTCCATTGGTTCGTCGTCATCCTCATTAATGGGTAGAATCTCAACACCCTTTCCTCGCGATGCACCGACGCCTTCGACCCCGAAACCAACACCGGAAACGCGAGCGACTTCAAGAAAGTTCCGATACCATGTTCCCTTACTACTGGTAACTTGGTCGTCCCAAGCCGGGATTGCTCTTAGTGTCGCGATAGGTAGTTGTCTGGGGAAATACCCAGTTTTGAAGAAGGAGTGATCCGCAATGTCATCGATGGTCGGTCTGTTCCGAGGATCGGGGCTCAGGAGAGATTTGATAAGGTCCTTTGCTTCAGGCGAGATCTGTTGTGGTGGATTGTTTGGGTATGAAAACGTTGCGACCTTGATCTTTTGGTAGATTTCCTTAACGTCGCTCGACTGGAAAGGCGGTTTGCCGATAAGCATGGCGTAGAGTATGATGCCTAACGACCACAGGTCGACTTCGAAAGAATGGCCTTCTTCTTTGCCGAACAAAACTTCGGGGGCAATGTAGTTGGGTGTACCACATATAGTGTTCTTTCTTTCGGTCCCGTCGATCAACAAAGCGGCTAAACCAAAATCCCCAATCTTGACGTTCAAATTTTCATCTAAAAATATGTTTCCAAGTTTAAGATCCCTATGGATGACATTTCTTGAGTGCATATATTTCACTGCACCAAGCATCTGGATGAGGAAAAAGCGCGCCTCGGGCTCCGTGAAGAACTTTCTTCTTCGTAGAAGATCCATCAGCGACTTATTGTTGCAAAGCTCCAAAATCATGTACACATTTTGCGAGTCCTCGAAACATTCCTTGAATCGAACAATGTTGGGGTGCTCCATAGTCTTGTGCACTTGCAGCTCTCCGAGGAACTATTACGAATAGTTAGCGGGTGTGCATTTGGCCACCAGTGTTAAACCTGGTATCACTTACTTTAGACTTCATTCTTTGCGAGCTGAGTGACTTTTTCGAGACAACCTTAGCAGCGAAAACCTCGTTGTCTGGATTGTATACCTCGAAACAGCGGGCGAAACCTCCTTCCCCTAGTGATTTCTCACGACGGTAGTCCATCCCTCGCCTTGAATCTGTGATAATTGGTGGCGGTGTGTCTGGGAGGTTCTTCTTTCTCTCCTTCTGCTGATCCTTCTTCTTTTCAGGCGTTTTCGGCGCCATGACTTGTTGTTTCTCTTCGCCAGTGGGACGAGCGTTCTGGACGCTAGCTGGAACAGGTGCTAAAGCCTGACTGCGCCTAACAGCCGAGAGAGCACCCTTCTGCTTGGAAGGCAATAGGGTCATGATTCCGAATGCGCTTGTAGCGTGGGGTATACGGCTGTTGGAAATTTGGAGTCGTTGGTAGAAACACAATGGCTCAAGAAGTTCGATCGGATTCCTAAGATTCGCAGCAGCCTACGATGCAGTACTGAGCAATGGCTGCGAGAGATCTTATTGGCAATGGCTATAGTCGAAATTCATTGAAGATTGCGAGCCGCCAGTGCAAAAAAATCGACGTTATCCAGGCCAAGAGGGTGTTCTGGAAGCAATTCGCCAATAGAGAATTGAAAACGGGGAGGTTGGCACGTGTGCGAAGACTGGAAGGAAGCGGTCGCCTGTCCCAGGGTGTCGAAGGATGATGATAGGAATGGTGAAGAAGATGGTGATGGATATAAAATAGAGTGAGGTTGTGATGGGAGGACGTAGAATTAATGTTGGATGAGTGCAAGTTTGTACTTTGGCTTTAACGAAGAGCCCATGTTTTGAATTTGCGACCGTTGGCTCGGTTGCATTTCGGAAACACCTGGCAACCGTTGTCAGGGCCCAAAGAAGGAATGGAGGGTGTGTGTTGCGTTAAATTCAAAACATTGCCTCTTTAGGAAGTTTTGGTGTATTTCCAAATATGGCAGTTCTGGACGTCAGCCTTGCGACCTCAATAGATTGCGTGTTCGGCCTGCAAAAGCATTTCTCTCACGACCTCAAAAAGTGCGGCAAGTCGCTTTCCCGCTTCCGATTTCCGCCGAAATCTCCGTCTTTGATTTACCGACACTTTCGGAAATTATGGGACCTTAGAGACCAATGCTGGACCCGCAAAGCCCAATTAGCTCAGATACACTCAACGTTGAGTCGGCGTAGCTTGGGTATTATAAACGTATACACCAACTTGACCGGTCGACCCCCACCAAGCCCGAAGGCCGCTATTCTCAGGAAGCTCTCCCCAATTTACAAGACAAACATAGTAGCACTATGTCTACAATCGCCATCAAGCTCACAAGTTTAGCTGTGAGAACTCTCGCAAAACCTATTGCTGTAAGTTTCCCTCCACATTTGAAATAGATTGGTGTATTACCCACCTCGATGTATCTATATCCATGAGTCTAACAGGGTTATTTCCAAGATTTAGAACAGTATAAAGCAGCAAGCCAAAGAGCACCCAAGGTTTCGCACTATCTGCATAGCCATTGCTCAGGCAGTCCACAGGACGGACATAAGAATCCGCTTGAATCTTCTGCGTGACAATAGTGCTATCGAAAGGGCCGAGGAAAATGAAGAGCGGCGGAAGTCAACAGAACGCGGAAAGGACGACAAAGGGGGCATTGCAAAGCTAGCAGTGGGTGCTTTCAAAGATGAGAAACAAGATTCGTCAAAACCGAGTACACAACATGATCACCATACAGCTCATGCCGACCCTGATGCCACCCATGCAACGCAGCCAGTAAAGAAGAAAAAACCGGCACCCCCCCATATACGGCCCCTATCAGATAGCAAGGCTATAGAAAGAGGCGCCGCTTTCATCTCTGAGTTCTTTTTGTTTGCTGTTGCAGGCGGCCTTATCCTCTTCGAAGCGCTTCGAAGTAGGAAGAAGGAAATGAATAGGAGGGATGAAGTTACGGAAAGGTTACAGAACCTCGAGGAGGTTGATGAAATCTGGAGGAGAAAGGTCGAAATGTTGGAGAAAAGGTTGGATGAAGCCGGAATAAAGCGAATAGCGGAACTACCTCCCGCAGTACAGGCGCCAAAGGCGACACCGCCGCCTGAAGGATGGCTTACGAAGGTTACGGAGTACTTCTCGAAATCCCTATCGACTGGAGAGGAGGCCCAATCTCCGCAGACGCCTGCCAAACCCGATGCGGTTCTAACGAAAGCTTAGGGTCATCGTGACAACCCCAACTATATAGTGTCTTTTTGTGGGAGGGTAGGCATGATTTATTCACATCCACGAATCCCCGCTCTATGAAATCCCCGGTCTCTTACGAATTGCATGTATTAGTAAGTTTCCATTTACATTACCGCCACACTGTATATAACCCCCAGGACTGCATGATTCTCCTTCTGTATCATTCCTGGCTGGTACCTTGTACATATGACAGATCTACGAGCATAGCACATGACGATTGGCATATCAACTTCGCAGCTATTAACAGGAATTCCCCAAAAGGCAGCTCCTCCCAAAAGGTACCTTACGCCGGCCCGAGCCCTGCAAAACATGACTTCCTCCTGACAGCCGTATGCAATGCATATAATGCCCATTTTTCCCGGATCCCGCTTGCATCTACCCCACTGTCTCAGATTTCAAATGGAACCGAGGGCAAGCAGGAACTATTAGGGGATAACCGGTTGTAGGATTCCCAATTGCTGCACGCCAACCGGCCATGCCAGTCGGAAAAGTGCGGGGTACCGCTTCACGCGCGCACGTGCAAGACCGGTGGAAGGGAATGGCCGCAGATTTGGGAAGGGTTCCCTCAGGCTTAGCACTCATCACGGGTACACATGCCTGATCAGCACGAGGTTCTCGGGGCAAGAGAGCTTAGAAATCGCCCCGAGGAGAAGGAGCCTGGAGGGGTGGGCGAGATACATGTCCCATATCCTTTTTCCTGCGCCACATGGATACATGGACGATAGCCTGTAGGCGCCTGAGGGAAAAAAAGAATTAGGGGGGATAATCTTGCAGAATACTTAATCTCAACGTCAGGTCAAGCACTAGGTCATCGCGTTGTAACAGAACCTTCCCCAGCTTTTTTTTCCCGCCGTTCCCCCACAGGCAAAAGGAGTGGTTTTTTTTTAGTTTTAACTCGCGTGAGCTATAACCCACCTAGGCAGATATATAACGTAAAATGGTTTACAGTGTACGTAAGACATGGTCGGGAAATCGAGTAATGAGACTATGAATGCTAAGAACTAGCTCCCGATTACGCCCCCAAGCTAAGAGAAAGTTAACCGTTTACAAGGTACGGAGTAATTCCACCGCCAATAGTTAGGGGGCAAAAAATAATCCCACAGCCAAAGTGACACCGAAATATTTCGCCCTTTTTTTTGTGCGACATGGGCCAGAAAACCAGAATGTTTCCAGATAATTCGATAATGAGGTATGAAAATGGGAACAGATATGCCAGTGGGTTTTCGAGATGAGCTCCTCTCCCAAATTTTTCTGAACTTATCTACAAGTTGATGCTCGAGCTTCATAAGCACCAATTAACTATTGAGATTTTTCGAGGAATAAGGAAGGAGGCTCCTCCGCATTAACTTGATTGTAGCCAAGCCCGTTAATTTTCTGGAGATCCTAGCACAGGGCTGTGGGGCCTCCACAGCTGTACAGGGCCACAACCGGCGGCCCCCGGAGCTCTCCGGGGAATTTCCCTTAGCCCCTTGGTATAACAAACGCCGATACCTCTCCATGCATGTTTGTGCTGCATCTCTGCAGCTGCTGCAAGTCTCGAACTCGAACTCGGAGCTCTTAAAAACTCTGCATATACATTTACTGTATGTATGTACATACTACATTGATTCCATAAGGGAAAAAAATTTCAATTTTTATGCAAATTCTAGTTTATAGTCACACATAACTGACGATGTCCCTGCATGTTCTCGCCAACGGGAGAAATCCATAGGAAGGGAAACGGGAAAGAGAAAATTTAGCTCTTGCGTGGCCGAACGGCGGAGTGAGAGTCAGGCCACAGGCGGAAATCTTACGTGGTAGACTTCTGATATGATAATTGAGATGGGACATTTACAGGGATAAAGCACTTGTAATACGATAACTTTGATCATAGGACCGTGGGAGGTCATCATTGAGCATTGACAAAGTTCGGCTCTGCGAATCCGTGGATTGTCAATTATCTAAGCTGTACTCAAGCTCAATTCCAAGCTCCATGTAAGGCGAGCATTCCATGTTAGCCGATATGGAGTCAGGAGTCTTGATCAATTGAATCAAACTACCCCAGCTCACTACCTACTTTAGTAGTAAAGGAGGGACAAGCCCGAAGAGAAAACTCGAGTCCAGTCCGCTGGGACCATCCTGTCTGCAAGACATATAACATTCCTAACGTTAATGCATTGTACGCCCAACCCTCGTGGATCCAGGGAGCCCAAGAAAACATCTCAATCGCCGACATGATCTCAAGAGCCAATGGCTACTATACTCCTGTACAGGGTAGGTTCGTCAAATAGATTGCTCAAACATGCGCCTCGCCCAGAAGAATTGAAGTCGTCCCGTGTTTGCGAGATTCGGAACCAATTCCGACGGGCAAGAACATATATCTTACAAATAGCAAGCACTTCGTACACAGGCGAGAGAATGCCCTGCTCGATAGCTGACTCAGCCGTCTTGTTGTCGTAGAGCCAGGATGCGGTATAGACGGGTACCCCAGATCCAGAAATGGCAGCCTTCCCCACAGATCCAAATGCCTTACAAGAATAACACCCCAGACGGTCCTGCACCTACAGAGCTAGCCCAGGAAATCCGGCAATTTCACACTTCCCCGGCGCATGGCGGCCAAGTCATTTGATAGACGAAGGAAAACTTACTTGTGAGTTTGGTATCCACCCGCCATCTGACGGGATCACAGCTGCCCCAGCTTTGAATTCCAGCCCAAATTTTCTTCTTTTGTTTTATTTTGGAAGTTATGTTCAGTATGTGAATTTGCCAGATCGACCCCTAGGTCTGGAACAATTTTTCAAGGAAGGAGGGAAGGGAAAAAAAAAGTATGCAATATGTTAAAAAAGGAGTTAGATCTAGAACCTTTCGTATACTGCCCGAGTTTTCGTAGACAGACCATCATATTTTAGAAACTATTTTAGGAGTCTCAACCGACAAGACGAGACGAGTCTACAGGAGAGAGAAAAAGCAATGGATGGCAAATGTAAGCGAAATATCCCGCACAGGGGTGTAGTCACGTGGCAGGCCAGGTGGTTGTCCTTTCAGTTCACTGCATTCAAATCCAATATCAAAAAATGAATCCAGATTTTTCAGACGGCGGCTCGAAACTGCAAAACTTTCTAAAATGTCATGTCATCTTTGAAGCAGTTTTAGGAGGTTAGGTGCACTTTCGTCCCGTGGTAAGCGAATGACGGCGTTATCGATAAGGTGAGGCCTGATTGGTTCCAGCGAATTTTCAAGATCAAGAGATCGAGCTCGAGCTCCAGAGGGAAAAGGTCCGAACACTGCCACCGTTGCGTCAGCTAGCCAGCTGGTGCGAGGAGCATTGATCAAGTCATTAAGCTAAGGAGGCAGTAATGCAACGGCACATGTCCCTCTCCCGTCGATAGGCTGCTGCATCGTATATGCTGCTCAGCTTTGTTGTATGCCGGTCTCGATGCGTCGACGCCTGGATGATTCAAAACATATCAGTCATGTTTGACCGCAGCTTAGCGGCTTTTTTTCTCCCTCTCTCCTTCTCCCTCCAAGGCCAGCTGACCATATCAACAACGAAGCCCCGGCCAATCCTTCAAATCGCGAAGTTCCGGAGTTGGGTAAGCTAGCAGTCGCTTGTTCGACCAAGAATTGACCAACTTTTCGCAAAAATCCGGGGAGGTTCGTGCGCGGCATGGCATTGGTTCCTTGTCGATAGACGAGGGTCCATGCCTTAGGATCAAATTGTGGATCCGGTGTGTGTCCAACAGTGCCAGCACTCGAGAAACAGGTTGAGGGTTTTTTGCCGATTTGTGGGGAAGGCTGGTGTCGTGAGCTTGACTTCAGATTCGTAACATCGGGCTAGCGCTGCGAGAAACCCGTATGTATGACCTGCCCAACATCGTCTAGTGACGGACGCCCATTTACCATCGAAATGTTGGACTGTGGGGTCGGAGAACTGAATCGTGTGCGTCGATGCATCTAGTATTCACTTCTATGTTTGTGATGCCGGCAGGTTACCATGCATGTATGTGTATGTATGTATGTATGTACCTTGTAGGTAGTAGCTGTGGCCGTGGCCGTAGCTGCTGATAAGTCCGCGGATTCGCAATCGGCCAAATCATGATTCTTTTTTTAAGGGAAAAAAAAAAAAAAAAAAAAAAAAAAAAATGAAAACAAAAAAGTCTGGGACGCAGAGGTGATTCAATTCTCAGCTGGCTGGAAAACAATCAAAGCATAGCATAGCACAGCACAGCCGACCGCGAGTTTCGAGTTACATACAAAGCAAAGCAATCCGGTCCGGAAACCCTTTGGGGTGTGTAAGTACGCGAGCGTGGGGAATTGATCCTTATCGCAAAACTTCAAGGCGCCAGAGTTACTCGTAACTCCCAAGTGAAAACGATAGTCTCCGTAGCGCAATTGGCTGATTCACCTTATGTATTGGAATCCAACCGACGGATCGCTAGTGTGGGGTAATTCTATTTAGCGCTGTTGGTTGAAGCTTTACAACTTGGCACAGCAGTCGCCGGTGTTTCGGTGATCCACTTTGGGAGGTTAGTGCGACGGTTCACATGGCCGTTATCCAGGGATGAACTGACTGTAGCACCATATCGACTCGACCTCAACATCAGAAGAATCCACTTGGAGGCATTACTGAGATCAATTGGGCTGGGAATTTGAGAACACCATGTTTAATTCTTTCCTATACACATAAAAACGAAAAACAGAGTAGAGAAGAATTCGGACCCAAGACAATTGAATAGACCTTCATATGTTATCATACACAAGAGAATAGCTCGCTCCAGCTTAAAATTAAACCGAACCGTTTGTTTTGAATGATTGCAAGTTGAACTCCAAACCCATGCTTCCAGTAAGTCTAACATCCATAAATTTTGAAACCGAGAAATTGAGAAAAAGAAATGTCTTGATAACTCAATGGGTATTTTGCGACGGATCAGGCAAAGATTGCTCGTATCCACTCCCAAGCGCCCAGGAGGAACCACTCCAGAAAGATTGTGAATATTAAAACGTAATGGCGATATAAAATTCGTTTTCGTAGCCAGCGTCAAAGCATTTACCAAATAACTCCATCGCAAAACTAGAACACCTTATAGAAAAGAACGGCAACAATTGAATATTTCGAAATAGAGAGGATCTCAGAAAGGCTGTTATAAGGTCCTCTCCAAATCGACAACATCTTGGAATGCTCGTTCCCACTTGATGGCCTCCTCGGTGGCTGGTCTTGGGAGTGGCTTTCTGGCGTAGCCTCCATAACCGAAAAATGTTTGGAGACAGCTCTTTGTTCCAACGAGTCCTCCCTGGATCGCTGCCCAGTCTCCTTGAGCCACGCGCGATTGGATACGTTTGGCTTCCTTGATTTTTCCCTGTGAGTAGTAGTTGACAATGGCAACGCATGCCTTGGGGGCAATGTTGGCAAGTCCTGCGATAACGCCAGATCCACCCACGATTAATGTCTGGAGGGTGAAGTCGGCCGATCCACCCATGGCCATGAAGCCAGAGCCGATATCAGAAGGAGTAGCAGCATTGGTAGCAGTTGCGATTCTCGCAAGTTTGCCAGAATTTCCGCAAGTCAGCTTGCAGCCAACGATATTAGGGTGCTGTGCTAGCTTGGAGATGAAGTCGGAGTCGAGATCTAGCCCGGATGCAGCACCGGGGAAATTGTAGATGAGAACTGGGAGGGGAGAGTCATCGGCAACATCGCGGAAGTATTCGTATAGGTCGGTGTTCGACATGAGACCCTTGTAGTAAGCTGGGGGGAGGACTAGAACGTAGTCGCCTCCGGAAAGAAGCGCATCGTGGCACAGTTCGAGTGTTTCCCGTGTGGATTGGGCACCGCATCCAACAATGATGGGCATGTCGTGGTATCCAGCAGCTTCTAGCGCTTCGCGCGTCGCAGTTGTAACCAATCTTCGTTCCCTGTGGCTCAGGCTAACGGCTTCTCCGTTTGAGCCCTGCGTTGTAATTCCTGCCACGCCGGCTTCTGCCATGCGGACTGCGTGCTTCTTGATAGTGGAGATATCAAGGTCTTCAGTTATATCATTGAAGAAGCAAACAGTTGGAACGTATACACCGGGGACGAGCGGGCGGTGTGTATATGCGCCGCTGTCAAGATCGGTATGTGCATGAAGAAGACTGTTTGAGTAGCTATTCGAGTGGCTGAGGGTGGGTTCCCTTGGAGTATAGTGACCATTTGTAGTTGGAGACATCGTGAGAATGGTATGTATGAAGCGATTGGTTTTTTTTTTTAAAAAAAAAGGAAAAGGGTAGTGAAATATTGTAAGATAAATAATATGAAAGGTGATTTCTGCAAATAAAGTATATTTGATATATTGAGCGAAGGATGAAGCTTCTGAGGTAAGCCAGCAGACGGACGAGATGGGAGAAGGGCTTCTTATATATAGAACGAGGCATATGCCTACTGCTCGGCGAGGATGAGAGAGAGCAAGCTGCCAACCCTCATAGGGAAAGCAAACCAAAACCAGGCAAGCGAACTAGCTAGTAGTGTCATTTCGTGTAGGAGAGAAGCCGTAGCAGAGCACAGCAAAAGGAGTATAGGAAAAGCAAATACGCGAAGGAGGAAAGAAAAGAAAAGAAAGTATGCCGGGGAAGTGAATTCAGCGAGAGGTCGTCACTCAGCCATGATGATCCAATCGATCGGGTGAGACATGCTAGTAGAGCCAGCTAGCCAGTGCAACTAGACACACGGGTCAGTTCGACCAGAAGGGGGTATTATGCGAACACAGGACCGGTGGCTGCAACCCCTGAGCATTGTGGGTGGTACATAATAATTTGGTGTGATTGTGGTGGTTGTGGATGTACCTGCTGAGAAGAGGCAAGCTTATACGAAGGTATACAAACGCCCTTGGTTGAAGGTTGGGGGAGACCGGGATTGAAGTTAGTGTGGAGGTACAAAGACCAGGATTGAGGAAGGCTGCAAAGCTGTCGGTGATGAGCGACGGCCCACGCAAATATTACCAAGGCCACTTGGATTGGTGCATCCCCTAATAACGGATAGAGCTTTGATGTTGCACAGATGCTCCTCATGAAGATACTTACCATTGCGAATCTCCTAAAGGAAACCTACAGACCTCGGAATTAGCTTTGTGCTTCAAGCGAAAGTAATTTCCCCTTCCGTGAAGTTTTTGCTGTTGGGTAACCGTGGGGGAGTAGAAGCTGGGGAAATGCTTGACAGATTTAGCGGGGGACACGGGTGCTTCTGGATCTGGGAAAGCGGCCACTGTTGTGTGGGATATAACGCCGGGGCGTTCCCGAGACACTTCCGCATCAGAGAATGAAATAGTTCTCTGGGCGAAAATATCTCCGCGAGGAATTTCGATTTTCCAAAGCCTTTGTCCGTCTATAGCCAGGTTAAAGGACCGATGTGCTCGATGCCCTTGCATGACCGGAGAGGCCAGCCATCGGATTGCTTCTTGTGAAACAGGCTCCGATTGTTCTATATCTCCATTCGAATTTCGATGACTGGTGGGACCCGCCATGGGCTGTTTCATGATCCATGGGTGGATAGGTTTGGCTTAAGGATTTTGATCAGCCTAGCAACCAACAAAGCAGGAGAACAGAAGTCTGGTATCAGAGCCTGCTTCGATGATACCATTGCGTGGAGCGGAGAGCTCCCTCGCAAGTAGGCAACCGCAATTCGACCCGGAGTGGGAGAAAGCAGTATTGTAAGCGCAGAATATCAAGAATTTAAACGCGGTGTATGTCTATCTGCGCTCGGGGCGGTCGACGTCTTGTCAACTTGTAATTCGCGAGTCCGCAATTTCATGTATCTGGGATCAAAGCTGATTGGTCCCATCCCGCAAAGCCGCGGAGAATTCTTCGTGAGAATGGATTCATACAGCGAGAGTCGCCGGGATACGATCGATGCATAAGGAAAACGCTGCACTGCAGCGGATTCGGCTCGTGACCACTTCCCACCAAGGTTTTCCCTTGCGAACTGGTCCACGAGGCCATCCTTTGTGCAGATATGTCGATGCAAGTCCGTTTTCGTTCCCTTCAACCCCAGAGCACCTAATATTAGCAAACAGAGGCATTCCACTGGAAGAAACGAGCCACATGGCATCATTAGATCTTCGGCAATTTTTTTTTTTTTGTCTTTTATGATTTTGGTCCCCTATCTTTCCTTCGGGTAACTAAGACGCCTCTAGAAATCAACGGATTCGATTCGACGATGCAATGGAGAAGTTCTCCAAGAGGGCTGGAAAAGCGCCCGCTGGCGTGGGGGTCAGGCAGCTACGGGAGGATGGTGGTTGGTTGGTTGGTTGCAGTTGGCGTTGGCTGGAGTTTGCCATTGACGTTGAGACAGACAACCACCAGAGCCAGAGTCCAGGCCAAAGCAACACACCACCTCCAATTAAACCCAAACCACCTCGACACCTTCCATTTGCACTTGCAGTTGCCACGCTGAGGCTCATTGTCAGATCATGTCAGCTCGCTGGTTCCCTTAATTCGGGTCCACTGTCGTCACTGGTACCGCTGTAAGCCGGTTTCCGGCCTATCCGTCGAAGGCTGAGAGAGTCACCGGAACTGGTTGTTGGCTTTCGGGATGATATATGCATTGGCATCAGCATGATATGGCCCGACCTTCGAACGGTCCAGCCAACCTCAAATCTTGGCTCGGGAGCTATATCCAACGAGAGCGGCAGCTTTTTTTTGACATTGACGTCTGGTTAACCGTTTATGGTGCCAGCGAATTCGTCAACCTCGAGATATATGTCGGATAGTCAGCGGCCTTGCATCATGATCTTGCCTCGAGGCAGTATCTATCTTGGGATACCCTCTGACAGCCCGCATGTTGCAAAAACGAATTGAGGTTTTGCTGAGAATCGAAAGTCTCAAGAAGAGGATTTTTGTCTCGAGTTCCAGCTATCTATCAGAGGATGCAAGACAATGGAAGCAGCAGGTCAGCCCGGTTCGTGCTTGGCCTGGCTAGCCCACAAAGGACACCACGGAACCCCCACGGTTCTGGAACGGATTCTGGAATGCTTTCAAATTTCCACCGCAAATTCGCCGCCCTGATGACCGACTCTCCTGGCGACGACGGCATAATCTCACAACGGTTGTGAAATCTCGCCTTGACGCCGACGACAATTCGGCAGCGCGAGATCGCGGTACGGACTTGGTCCGGGAGGGAAACCCCTTTCTTGACATTATTACTCAACCTTATCGTGAAAGGAATGCACCACAATGATTTGTCGATGTTGCAACAAACCGTTACCGGGGATGGAACCTCGGGCCAGGGAAGGAATCCCGGGGTCTTCCCGGATCCCAGTAGGACCAGACTTTTTCAGGGGGACGCGCATGACGCACCCCACAATTCCCAAATCCTGGATCCTCTGCCTAATATTAGCTGGTAGAGGAACCAGTCCAGTGGCTGTTTGTCGTCTGCCCTGTCGCTTGATATCATAATATTCACCTATCACACTCCAGACAATCCGATCTTTTGTTTCGACCAAAAAAAATTTCATCCTGAAGCTCTTTTGCTCACACCACATCGCTGGTCAGTGTAACAATTGACTTGCCGCAAAAGCCAATGATGAAACATCCAGCTCACCCGTTCAACCGAGCTGTGCAACCTGTGACAAGTCGGTGCCATGAGTGGGGGGTTTGTGGTTCCTGAGAAGAGCTCAATTGGAGCTTGGATGCGTGGGGTCCTCAGCCAATTTGGCCATCACATGCTCCTTTGCTGGCCACAACACCAATTAAACAACACCACACCTTTTCATCTTCCAATCGCAGAGCTTGGAACGAAAGGGAGAAAAAAAAAAAAAAAAAAAAGAATCATCGATGTGCTTTATCATTGCGATACGCTTTGTCTCTCTTTTCGTGTCGAGAGCGCCCCTCCCACTGTGCCCGGTGACAGCTTCATCTCCACTAGTCTCGCTTCGAAGAGGTAACTGAAAACGTGGGGGTGGAGCCTAACAGAGCTCCAACACAGATCTCGTTTTGACAGCTGGAGCTTAGCTTTTTTGAAGCCATGTTAACGGCCGTATGGAAGCTCCTATAATTGCAGCCTCTCTCGACTTCCTAGCTGCTCCGCCTACCGCTTCGGCCTCTTTGAAACTCACATCTTGCTCCATATAGCACGTGCCTCGCTCCGTTTACTATCTGCATATGCAAGCGATTTCTCTCAGCTACCGACGTGCCTCCAATCAGGAGTGGCGGCAGGATGCCCGGCTCTCTTGCATCTTGCATGAGCGATTTTTTGCCCAAATTTCAATATATATGACTTGCTCTCAGCATTGAAAACATACTTAGATTGTGTGTTCTTTTTGATGCTGGCTAACGCATCCAGATACATCATACCTTTCAAATATAACTTTCGAGGTACTTGAGCGTCTACAGCCCAACGCCTGTGAACGCAAGTACAATCATCTCACCTGCAGACCCTAGCATATTCTCAGCACAGCTGTCTCAATCCCCAGTTGATCACATCTTTTGTTTTTGACTTTTTCTCTCATATCTGTTCCCTGCTTTTTCGACAAACTTCATCTCACTGCAGGCAGGCAGCCCTTTTTTGGGGTCCGTAGACACCCCAGACTTCTAAACTATGTACAGAACACCGCCGTCATCAAAAATGGGTATCCACAACCACCCCCCTTCGCATCTTATATTAACTACTTTCGGGTGTGCTCGAAATGCCTAAAAGGCAAGAAAATCTGGGGAATATACATTATGCAGCGGGAAATCCGAAGAGAAGAGGTGTGCGATCCTTTTTTTTTTTTTTTTTTTTTTTTTTTTTTTTTTTCCGTCCTCCTCTTAACCTCCTCTATCTCTTGGAAAAATCAGCTTTTTAGCTTTTTGGTCGTCTTTTCCCTTGATCACCTCTTGTCTCCAGGAGAGCTAAAAAAGGGCCTACGTGGTCATCCCTGAGACGATCATAAGTGGAGAAGACTATGGAGTAACTCCAGTCTACTGCGGGTCACCATGCCGGTCTTTATCACGCTTCGCTCGTATAATTGCGGAGGAAGCATCTACATCCCGGAGAAATGCCTATTTCTCCTTATAGCGGCTTGATTGTGTCTAGAACTTCAACAAACATGGCGTCTGCCCTCTAGCCCCGAAAAAACTGGGGGGGCTCCATGTTAACTTGACCTTGTGACCCTTTCCATTCCCTCTTTTTTCCTCCACGGACAGTCTAGCTTGGCTAGATACAACGTAACTGTGGAGATATCATGTTGCATATCCACCTTTCGGCTAACATTTAGACCCTAGAGCTACTTGAAGCGAGAAACACCCGTCTATGGAGCACCGGGTAACCCCCCGTGGGAGACGAAAGGGAAAGCCGGTTTTATTTTTGTTTTCTTTTGCGAAAAAAAGAGAAGGAGCCAATTGCTATCCTTCCTAACTTCGTCTCGTAGTTTGTCCTTGCTTTCCGTCTTTTTTTTTGTTTTTTGTTTTTTACTTTTGGGGCACAAGGCATACGGGGCTTAGGAACATGCATTGATGTCCTGATATATGCATGCCGGAAAACGCCCACGATCCCACGACCAACGTAAATACATCTAACAATCGAAACCACCACCACAAGAATTCAAATGACATGAGGAGCCCCTAAAGGCCCCCCGGACCAACTAACGTCGCACAAAGACCACTCATGATCAAAATTATTTTGAAATGAAAAAAAAAAAAAGTGAAAAAATTTTTCCCTTTCATTTTCCTCGCTTTCTTCCCACGATTGCCAGCTGCAGCCCGCATCAATAGAGAAAAATCTAATATTTAAATGTCTCCCATTGGTGAAATCCCACAAAGCGGAAGCAAGACATACGACGGCCCTGACGTAAGAAAAGGCCCTTTATTTTCTTCTTCCTCTTCCTCTTCTTTCTTTTCTTATTAAACTTGTACAATCGTCCCTTCATTCCCTTCCTTCAAATTGCCTCGTTCGGAGGTGGACGATGTCCGCGATTGGTCGAGGTTGCTGTAGATGGATGCTTCTAGATATATTCATATTTGTCAACCCCCCCAATTTCGCCTCCCACTTTCCCACCAAGCTCGTTCCCCTTTCCGCGGGAAAGGAAGCGAAAAAAAAAAAAAAAAAAAGCTTTTAAGCTTAAGGGGACCAGCTGATCGATGATATATCCCCCAAAAGAAGGTTTCAAACAGAGACAATTGCCGTCAGCAGAAAGATATAATAATCACCAATGAAAGGCCTACGGAGCATCTCGACATGTATGTATGTATGCTATATGTATATCACTCACGCGTGTCACTCATCTACAACGAAGCCTTCCTTCTCCTTCTCCCTCTCGCTCACTCTACCTCCATCTCTCTCGATCCAATTGGAATCTAACAACGGGCCAAGTTCTTGCGGACATTGATATTTTTAGTCATTCGAGGCTGTCATCTATACACAAGGCAAGTAAATACCGCATAGAGAAAACAAAAAACAAAAAATAATAAAAAACTTGGAAACAAAAACGAAAAAAAGGCACAATTGAAGGGGGAATTTGGTGTCTCGATCATCATGTAAATGCTGTGACGGAAACCTCAATTCTGGAACAGCCGCTCTAACAGATATCAAAAAAAAGTAATTGGAAAGCAATCGTGTGCAGTTTTTTTGGAATGCATGCAGGAAGTAAGACTTTAGAGAATGATAAAAAAAGGACTAAAAAAGACCACACCCGCTTCCCAGCAACTTACTTCATCAAATAAAACAATAGCACAAGGGCATTAGAACTCGTTTTGCAAAACTGGTCCTAATAATATACCGTCTACCGTGTCAATAGAAATCCAAATAAGTAGCAGCATCACGGTCTTCACCAGTCATCGTTGTCATCATCCGACCCTCGATTTGCCTGCGATCTTTTCTTCAATGCAGCAGCAAGACCTCCTGCCAAACTTGAATTGGGTGCTCCACCATCAGACTGACTTTGCACGCTGAGATTGGATGCCCTTGTAGCTCCTGGTAGAGTGACTGTTTCTGCGGCCTGATGCATAGAGCTTGGCTTCCTCACGGCTGCAGCTGCAGCTGCCGATGGCTTGGGTCGGGGTGGAGGTGGAGGTTTTGCCTTCGCAGCCACGGCTGGCGGTGGAGGCGGTGGAGGTGGAGGTTTCGCAGCTTCCTCTTCCTTGAGATATGCGCTGGGCGCCCATCCTTGAGTATCGTCAGATTTTTTAGCAAGCCACCATCCTATATGGAATCAAGAATAAATATGTCAGCCGGGTCAGCTCTTGTTTCCCCCACTATTGTGACCTTCCTCTTATAATTGTTGCGTGTAAAAATGGGAAGCCTCCCTTACCGTTGGTCTCTTTTTGGAGAATTATGATTATTTCCCCTTTTGTCAAAGTAAGTTCGTTCGCGCTCTGGCCGGCGAAATCGTATAAAGCGCGGGCCATCGGATCTTGGGAGGGTGCTGCCGCGGGTGGGGGTGGTGGCGGTGGAGGAGCTCGTGTTGAGGCCACGGAAGACCCCATGGAATTTCTCTCTTGGGTTCCACCATATCCGTTCGCCATGGAATGCTGTTGAAGGACTGGAGTCACAGGCTTCATTGCCGCAGGCATAACCGTCGACGGGTTGCTCGAAACCGTTGAACTGCCGCCCCCGGGTAGTTGTTGCGGCACCGGGCGGGCTTGCGGTTGAGGTGTTGCCCTCCCACGGGCTTGGGAAGAAAGTTTTCCGTTGACACTCTTCTTGAGTAGACCGCCGGATGTAATAGCCTTGGCCGGCTTTGATCTCGGCTTTGGAGTTGGCCTTGAGACGCTGTTCGGAGGCTCACCGGGGCCAACGTGGATCGTTCCACTCTTGTACAAGTCATCCCTTAGAACGGCCGGGTCCTTAAGCGTTTTCACGACGGCGATCTTTCCTGGCTTCTTGTTGTACTCGATGGTTGGGCCAATCCGAAGGTCGAAAATTCCGGTCATGAGGCCCTTCATGTGGGTGAAAAGTTCCGTTTTGAAGATGCAGGATACGAGCGGATCCGGTTGTCCCGGGGCCCCGACTCCCAGCGAGAACCAATCATCGCGAAGATTTGATGTTCCGATAAACTTGATCGTCCCGAGTGGGATCGTTCTGTCCGCTAGAATCTGGAGTTGGTTGTTGACAATTGCCTGTGTGATAATGTAGAAATTGCGATTGGTGAGAACAATTAATCGCGGGTTCGGTTTGCTGGATCTTCCTAGTTTCGATACCAACAATTCACCTCTGCAGGAGAATAGCGTCCTATCACTAGCTGGAATTTGAACGGAATTTCTGATATGCTCGCCGTATCCCCCTCTATTGTCAACGCCAAGGTAGTCTCCCATAAATCGTCTGGATCCAATAATACTGAAACGTCTTCGCTCCTTTCTTCCGGCAAGAACAGTATGGCCGTAATCACGCAACTTGACAAAATCAGTGCTTCCGGTAAGATTTCGCCACCACCTTTGGATTCTGACAGCGCATTCAGTCCGATATCTCAAGTAGTTTCTCCAGGCTCGTTGGATACGGATGGCCATATTGTGCCAGTATCGGTCTCGCATGGTCTCCAGGGCGAACAGAGTCTCGGGCGTCTTGATGAAAGCCTTGGTAGTTCCCATTTGCCATTCTTCCTTAGGTATCCTAGTATCCTTAAGAATTTGTTCAGATCCCGATCGTGGGTCACCAGTCCAGATGTAATCACCCGCATAAGAAGTTTTCGATGACAGCAAGTAAAATCGGTCCACGAATCTCTCAAAAGTCTGACGATATGCGAAGCCAGCTCTTCGAATACGGACGTTTTCTTGGAGACCGAGATATTTGATCTGATGGAGGACAGCGGCGGAGTCGTATTCCTTCGGCGACCTGTTCTGGTTTGGCTTGATCGTTCGGATATACGAAGGTGTCGCCTTGGAAAGAGTGTTCACAAGATCGTTCGCAGATGCCTTGATCTTGTCGCTGGCGGTCGGTGGCCGACGGCCCTTTGTATCCGTGGCACCGACCTGTTGGGGAAAGATTGTGTGCAAGAATTGGTTGTCACTGGCTTCAATAAGTTCAAGAATATCTCTAAGAAGCTGGTCTTTGTTCTTGTCCGTCATGTGCTCGATCTGGTAAGTCACGTCTCCAGCATAGTGCTTGATAATGAACTGTGTCTGCCGCTGGGCGAAATGAGGATTTGTCGAAAGGGCATTGAGTCTTTGGATAAAGGTCCCATCGGCTGCACTCGAATCAGCGTGAGCAGTTGCACACGCGTCATTGAGGGCTGCAAAAACACCAGGCGGCCTCTTCTCCTCGATCAAATCGCACACGATCTTGTTGTTGAAGTACTTGATTGGTTGCCATTCAATCTGCTCTCGAACATACTCTTCTTGTTCCGTCTTTAGTGTAAGTTCGATGAAGATCTGCTGCAATTTTTCGTTCACGTAGTTGATGCAAAGTTGCTCAAAGGAGTTCTTGTCGAAAATTTCGAAGCCATAAATATCGAGGATACCGATTGTGTAGGATGTCTCTTCGCGGGCCTTCATTGAGACATTGATGCGGTCGACGATCCATTCGAAGAGATTGTTATAGATAGCCTTTGTCAATGCATCTCTTACGGCGTTAGCCTGTACCGGGTTGAGCGGCGACTCATAAATAGAACCTCTCCTTCCACCCCTCGATGTTTCAACGATACGGATAGATAGAGCCTCAAAGAAAATGTCAGTAAAAGAAAGTAAATTGTAGTTGATTTTCCCAATTCCATCGTCTTACCTTATTGAGAGCTGCACCGTCAACTTGTAACAAATAAGCTGCGAAATCAGTAACACCAGAGTCCGTGATAGCTGCGCCTCCGTTGTCATCTTCCCGAAATTGGACGTTCCCAAGCCATAAAATGGCAGCTAATAACCTAAAAATGTCGTCCTGCTCCTGTTGCGTAAGGCCAATAACCTTCATCGCCTGGAGGGTTTCGCTAAATTCTTTGTTATCATCGATTCCAGGAACATCTAAGCATCGGGAGTTGGAGGTATAGGCGTAAGCTTCAGGCGTCTGGATACCAAACAATTCTAGGATACGTTAAAAGTTAGTGGCTTGTTTGCTAGTTTCATACATTAAACTCGTGTGCTATAGCTCAAACGATAGTACTAACCTCTGTAACCTGGACTAGCGGCTTTGGCAAATTGGTAGAAGATGTGGAAGTTTCGCTCATTCATGATCTGACCAACCACACGCGCCTTCTCCAGCAAATAGTTTGTGATATTTGCACCACATGGTTCACCCTGCGCATTAAACTGGATTTCCAGGTATTTGCCATGCCGCGACGAATTGTTATTCCTCAATGTCTTCGCACACCCAAAGGCTTCCAACAGCGGATTGGTCGCCAAAACCATATTTTTGATCTCGGTAATGTGTGAGTTTTGTTGGCCTCCGGATACATTGGCGATGTATTGCATGATTCTCTTCGCAGCTTCCGTCTTCCCTGCACCGGATTCACCGCTGATGATGATACATTGGTTGTCCCGGTAGGCGTTCATGTTGTAGTACGAGGCTTCCGCGATCGCGAAGACGTGTGGGGGCATTTCTAATCGGTTCTTGCCTTTGTAGGCTTCCATGACGGAGTCGACATAGATTCCCACTATCACATGATGTTAGAATCCCCAGGGAGAGAAAAGTAAGTATGGATTGATGAGTCCGTAGTACTTACGATCCCGAAACGGGTTCACCGAGATTAACACATGACCAATGTAAGTCTATCGGACAGCCAATGGAGTTAGTCATCTGTCTGATATGGTAAGAGGTATTATGTAGTCTCGAGGGTATTATGGAGTTAAGACGCGATGTTTCGGTGATGTTTCGACGATGTTTCGACGGTTGGGATGACGTACGTATATCTCAGCAGCTTCGAATCGCTTCATCAGGTTCTCGTTGATAGCTTCATTTGAGATCTTGCTAATGAGGGTCAGGTCGCTAACACCGACTTCCTTCTTCTTCGATCCCTCATAGAAAGCCTTCTTAGGAGCCCCTTGACCGCCGGCAGAGCTTCCAGCAGCTGCCTTCATGAAGGGAACCTTTGATGTTACCCCCGCTGCATCTTTCGTTTTGTTCCGCCCCGCCCGCTTAGTGACAGCCTATACAATGTGACGAACGCTAGGTTAGCTCTTGAGAGGGCGTAGGCGTGGGAAGGAGCCGCGACATCGGGGAACGGAAACGGACTCCGACGGCGGATGGAGATATAGGACCGAACATACCATCTCGACTGGATACTTTGGTGATGGTCTCGTGCTTCGAGCTGTCACCAAAGAAATGGAGAGGAGGGAAAGTGGTTAGGTTGGTTAGGAGGTAGGTGTCGGAGACGGAGAGCTGTGGTGTGTTGTTGGGTATTTTAGGAACAGGAACAGGAACAAGAACAAAACGAGAACGAGAGGTTCGTTCTGCTGCTTTGCTTGTCAATGTGAAACCGGTTTGGTTATCAGGACGAAGGCAGGACTAGTTTGCTCCCACGTAACGTCAGCTTATAATAGCGCCTAAAGTTACTGGGGTTCGAGATAAAAAAATGAGGTAGGTCTATAAAAGGCGAAAGAGCAAACTCTTGGGATTGATTTTGGGATCGATGGGAAGGCTGGCGATGGCAGAGATATCGATCGCGATGGAGCCAGCGAAGAGATGGATCCAGCTGTTCCTAAGTACTGTATGTAAGTACTTACTTACCTAGCATATACCTCGAGAATTCAACTAAAGTACTAGTTCGTACGGTACGGGACTACCATACCTACCTAAAGTACCTAGGTAGCTAACGGACCACAGGACTGGCTGGCTGGGCTGGCTGACGGGTGGATGACCTGTCGAGCTGTCTTGAATGTACAGCGGAGGCTGCATGCACCACGTATATCCACCATCCACACCTTTAAATTTAATTACCTTAATATAACAACCGATATCATATGAAAAGCCACCCGTTCAAAAATGTAGAAGTACTGCTCAGGTATGTACATCCAAATTATACGCACATCGATGATGTTCGCTGCAGGCACCAGGCGGATCACGTAGACACTCAAATAGGTACCCTGCTTGCGTATGTAAAGTTGAGTTATAAAGCTTGTAAGCCTGTCTCGTGTCGCACAGCCACGTTGGATGATGCCACCCACCTCAAAATTTCACTTCCCGTTTGGCCCCGAAGCTCCGTCCTACCAAATGTTCAGGGGCTTACTGCGATGCGCAGTATGGGATTATGCGCAGCGTACAATAGACGGGACTGATGATGATGAGAAATAAGCTATATTCTGATTGACATGATGCATATTTGTGAACGAAAGGTAATTAAACAAATGCTCTCCCTAGCGCCTAGACTCGAGGCTAAAACAAATGGACCGGGTACTTTTTTCTGGGAAGAGGTATAGACCGTGTAACATGTCAGGATACAATGCGGTACAGCAAATGCGAAGTGATATCGCAGCCATATATAAATGTAGTGGTCCTCTTTATATATAAGAAACAAAGAAACAAAGAAAACTCCGCTCGCGCCGCTGTACTCCTGATAAATGGAAAAGAGAAAAGAACAAAATGTAAAGTATCTAAAAGCCGCTCTATGCTACCTACTTAAACTGGAGAGGGGCGGAGAAAAACCGGAACTATAAACGATAAACGAAACCCCCTAAAATGCACAAGTACCAAAAGAAAATGCTAGGACATTGTTCTCCGTAGTCCTATAGCCGACCCGAATGTCTGCCGGTCAGGACTCTCATTACTACAAGGCCGTAACGACGCCTGTCGCGCCAGAGCCCTCATGTCCTTTGTATTTTGCTGGGTATACGGCCCAAAGTCCGGTACCCGTTCGGTGATATTCACGCCTCTCCGTCTATACCGATCCAGTCTACCCGATTTCCAGAACCAGATACCCAGACCGAGTAAGATACCCAATATCAAAAATGACAATATCCCAAATGCAAGGCCGACATACCCGGCAACGGTTATCGAGCCTTTCTTCACGCCGTCGTTCGAACAACCAAACGGCACGGGGTTGCATCCGGCCGTGGAAGGCGACGAAGCCGCAAGGTAGAACTTCCCAGCTTCGTAGTCGACAGCTAGATAAACCTGTGACAAAAAGGCTTTCCCGAGCACAATCGTATTGCGGACTGCAGATTCCTGGAATATATTCAACTCTGTATAGTTACTATCAACAGCCCAAGAGCCGTTGTTATCGATCCCTCTGAGCGGATGCGCCAGCTCTTCGTTCGGGATGACTATTTTGAAATCCTCATCGAGCCCGTTCAGGACTATATCGAGAGAAAACGCTCCGGGATTCCCAGCCTTGTATCTCCAGCCCGGTTCGTTGACTTGCAGATTTGGCAACCAGTCGCTGTTGACCCTTCCTTGTCCAAGGCCTATACTTTCGAGTGATGCTAGTCTCCCCGAGGGAAACCGGAATAAATTATCGTAAGGTTCGATGCATGCGTACGGATTCCGGGATTCCATATCTATGAACGCAGTCGTCTTCATAGTCTTCTCGAACAAAACATCGATTTTTTGAATCTCAACCCTAAACGGGCACGGCCTGAATTCCGTATCCTCATAGTTGATATCAAACTCCGCAAAGTTGCCTACGACGCGAGATTGGTCGTATCCGCCCAAAACAATGTGACCGGGACGGGGGTTATACGGACTCTGGCTTCCCGCGTCGAAGCCGAAAACCAACCTGTCGATAAATCCTTGATCCTTCAAGGCTTGCAAAAAGGACGATTTGGGACCGAGTCCCAATTGTCCGAGGTTATACTTCGTACCATTGGTAACAACACCGATTTCATAATCCTTCAATTGCGTGAACCCGGCGACCGCAAACTCCACATTTCCAAATGTCTCCACAGGCCCGTTTAGGTCGTTCCAAAACCCCTCGACTCCGTTGTACATGGACGTGCTACGGCTAGCAAACCCAGCCAACAAACTTCTATCGAAAGCACCACCGTGGCTCGCTTGACATGTCTTGTTCAGACCGTTGCTATTGTAGTTGTTGCATATCTCCGACCCCAAAGTGTAAGTGGCATTTATAACGGTCGACGGAACAAGGCATATCTTCTGGCGTGCCTGGCCTTTCGTACCGACTTCGATTTGTAAACCCCAAGCGTCGACATTGGTGCAATTCTGGAGGTTGAGGCAGACGGGCGTGGAGCTTGTGGAACACGGCGGTTTCGCGCACGAGGCTGTGGGGAAGATGGCAACAACACCAACCAGGGCTGCTGCTATTATGCTGTACAAGATATTATCCACCATCACGGCGCTGAATCTGAACGAGTGCTACTGCTGCTGCTGCTGGTCCCTGGAAAAGCGACGTATGGCGACCGCATGCCAACAGTATTCCCAAAAATACTAAAAAACAAAAAAGGAACCGGATGATAGAAAAGAGCAAAGATGTGTAAATTGGAAAGATGGGGTTCCCAGATCAGAAAAGCTGCTGCACTGCATGCACCGGCCGACTCCTTCTGCTACTCCTGATGAGCCAACCTAGACCAAGACAAAGAATGTAGCATGACAGTTGGCTGGCACATATGCATCCATAAGTACTCCAACCTCGAAAGGACCATACTAATGAGAAACCAGAAGCACAGACTCGGCCACTTTTTTTTTCACCTCTATCTTTTAATTTTCATTATAAATTTCTCGGCCTCGTTGCATCAGAGTAAGTATCATAATAGTATGCAGCCTGGGTTAGGGGGCTTATCATATTATAGACCCAAGTATGTACCAAGCTCGCCACACGCATCGTTCACGATCCTATTCATGCCGGTTGGTCCTGCAAAATTACGAAATAGATTGGTCTTTTCCCGTCCCAAACAAGTCCCCAAATGAAGATCTTTGCTATGCCTTGGCGCCTTGACGATAATGTTCAGCAACTCACGGAAGAGGGAGGTTCCCAAAAGCAAGGGCCATCTCTAACTACTTGCGTCCGCTTCCCGGTCCTCGCAGAATTGTCCAGATCCCAGTGATAATCCCGGCGGTTTGTGTTTACTTTGGTCTTTTTTTTTTTTTTTGTGCATTGTGAAAGTATGAGATGCCATCTTGCATGTTCATTAGCCTTATCCCCGGCGACCATATTGTTGTAAATTGCACCGAATCTCTGGACAAACCTTGCATGGTCCCCATCGCTTAAGAGATGGGGCAGGCATTGATTGGACCTAAAATGATGCCCAGAGCTCTTGAACCCGTTCGCGGATGAAGGTCCAGCTAGCCTTGTTCGACGAAACCGACGGTGATCAGGAGGATGTGGAGGAAGGAAGAGGGGAAACAAGACTTGAGAAGGAAAAGGTTGGGGAAAATTCGGGGAATGCTTGGGGGCGGAACGTAACCATGTATGTATGCGGCTTCCGAGGTGGGTGTGTGTGATCCCAAGCCGGTGGCACACCCATACATCGTGATTTTTCTCACAAGTCCTTCGCATTTGAGGCAACAACGGAAGGTCTAAACGCGGCACAGCTGTCTCTCCCTCTCTCCAGTAATGTCGCATGGTCAGATGACGCCCTCGAAACGACGGAAAGTCCCGGGGTTTGGCGGACACAGGAATCCTTCATGCAGGTTTTGGATATGAATTTAAGGCTACATCTTCGACCCCTTCGGCCCAGAGGAACTCTCTTGACTCAACCCTCGATATGTTGCCTTCGACTATCAGATTTTCACGACAGCGTACGGATCGATTGTTCAATCTGTCAATTGACCCACGATCTCTCCACTAAAGTATCAGCCACATCTAGAACTCAAAAAGAAACTAACGAATAGTAAACGGTTGTTATATATAGTTTGCTGACCATCTAAATGGTTTCCTTTTCTTGCTTTTCACTCCTCACCTCGAGGTATGTACAATTAAAAGATACAAAACGCAAATCGCGCAATAATCAAAACCCCAATGAACCACCTCTCTACGATTCCTCGGAAGCAGCAGCACCTGTAGGGAGAAAGACATGTTAGTAGGAGTCTCTTTTGAATACGATGACACAATGGACGTACCAGTGATAATTTCAACGAGTTCACCGGTAATGACAGCCTGTCTGGTACGGTTGAACAAGATCTGGAACTTCTGGATCATTTCTCCGGCGTTCTTCGATGCATTGTCCATAGCATTTCGACGGGCAGATTGCTCGCAGGCGTGTCCCTCAGCCAAGGCCTATTGTTATTTCCTCTCCGTTAGTCCGATTCGTACTTCCATTGAGAATTTCTAGAGAAAAGACCGAATGCTCCATACCCAGTAGACCGCGTTAGCCAAAGCGAATTCGCGGAGGTTAGGAAGCTCCTCGTCATCGATCTCGAAGGCAGAGAAGTTGGCTGTTCAATATTGCATCAATAAAGTGTAAAATATATATAAAATATCGGATATGCAATGTTATGTCGTACCGGATTCCTGGAAAGAGTCTACGGAGTAGGTCTGGATGGTCTTCTGGTCGTAGGAGACAGGGCTGAGGTAAGAGTTGAAGAGAACTTCAATGTTGTCGTATTGCTTGGGAAGTTGGAAGATCTGGTCGGCAATGGTCTGAGCCTCGGTGAAAGTTGGGATATCCTTTCCGACGTTGGCAAAGCTCAAGACAATGCTCTGGCTCTTCTCCCTCTGCAATTGAGCCTTGCACTTCTCACCGAGAATAACCAAGTCGGCATTGGGGTTCTCCAACAACTTCTTCCTTGTAGCCTTGGTCAAAGCGGAATGAATACCACCGCAGAGACCCTTATCCGAAGAGGCGACGACGATGAGGGTCTTGGCCTCCTGGGGGACCTTTGTCTCGGCCTCCTCGTAGACTTTGTTGGAGGTTTCACCGAAGGCCTTGGACTCGGTCATGGCTCGCATGGCGCGGTTGAGTTTTGTCGAGGCGACGACCTTCATGGTGTTGGTGATCTTCTCGATGTTTCGGATGGACTTGAGACGTCCCTCGATTTCCCTAAGGGTGGCATATCCGGCGGCTGGTGTGAGGGCGCCGACGGCCGGTCTACGGGATAAGATGTCAGATGTTAGTACCTATGTGATGATATATACATATGGCTAGCATGTACCGATAGCCGGAATGGTATGGTATTGTATTGTATGGTGGAGGGGTATAGTTTACCGGGAGACGGCGGCAACGGCAGCCCTTCTGAGGGCAGGACGAGCGGCGTTGGCGAGCATTGAGTCAATTGGATGGAAGAACGAGGGGGCGGGAGGTTGGAGGAGAGGAGCGGAGGGGAGAGGTGACGGGGTTGAAGCAGAGGCTTTTTTTCTTTCGGACGGAGAAGTTGGCACAATCGAGTGATGTCGGTTCGGAGGAGGAGCCGCCGGCAATTTTCGTGACAACCGCAGCGGGCAAACAGGCCAACACAGCAACACAACAACACTTTCCAGCCGACTTGTCAAATTTTCAGTCAAAATCAATGTTGCGTTCCTGGTTACTTTAATTTGCCTGATGGATGTCAGTAACAGAAGGATTACTTTTTAGGTCTTCACTAAGGTACTCTTAGGTAGGTACCTAGGTATGTATCTACGTGGTTAGGTAGTATCCTTACTAGGTACCTACCTAGGTAGTTAGTCAGCCCTGGCGGACCTATGGACTATACGTTGCCGTATAGCAGAGCGAACAGGAGGAGAGTGGGTCAAGAGGATGACTACCATTATAACTCCGTGGATTTGCCTGGATCTTGAATAGGTGACGATTCCAACGCAGAGATCCGATATACACCATACACAGGCACTTCTGCTAACTAATACTAATACTAATACTCCTAGTACATGAGGATAGATAGACACGCAAGCAAGTGCTTGTTTAGCTAAGTATTTAGTAGCTAGTGGATCCTGGCGGTCAGTCAGTCAGTCAATCAATCAGTGTGGTAATAATTGCCAAGTTGGCGTTCCGTTCGGTGCGTTTGCCCAGCGAAAAGTTGACTTCAAATTTTTTCGCGCCCTTTCCGTCAGCAAAAAATTGACTTTGCCAAATTTCGACTTTATTTAGCCCTGCTTTCCCTCCTCCTCTTCCCTCTCCTTCTCCTTCTTCCCTCTCATTCCCATTCCCATAATATTCTCCTTCTCCCTCCTCTGGTCGAAATCTATTCTTTCCCACGAACACAACCGCAAAATCCATAAATCCAAAAAATATATAATTATATCTTTCCTTCCGTAAATTCTTTCTTATATTGGTTTGGACGTTCCCTGCCTGGAGTGACAAACCCGGTTCCAACTTGCTGCACAGCAAAGCACAGCACAGCACAGCACAGCAGCCAAAAGCAAGGCACACACACACAATAACAAAACGGCTAACCGCCTCATACCAGTACCATATAAAAAAATCTTGCACAGGCGAGTGATTGATTGATCGATTGATTCATTGATCCAGCTTCAACGGCCTCTTATATAATATACTATAATACGGGAAAACCTTCACGCTGCCGTCTGTTTTGTTCGGACGCTCAGTCCGAAAGGTCTCCGGGTTCCGACTGGTCTTCCAATCTGGTTCTCGAAGCCCGTCTGCTTTGCCTCCGAGTCCAACACCGCTCCCTTTTCCCACCACTCATCGCTTCTACTCTCCTTCGACGCGTTTTCGCCCCTTCGCACGGGACCTCACATTAGTGTCTCCACTACCACCACATCCACATCCACAACCAACAACACTCCCTTCTTGTGCGTCGCAGACATCACCATCACGGTCGCACGACTTCTTAAACTCTTACCTCTCTCCGAAAATCAATTTTCGCCTACCTACAACATTCGTACGGACCCAGACGACCAGTGCTCGAATTGCAATCCCTGTTGAACCTTTGGTCTTTGAGTCAACCGAATCCAAATCCAGCCGCTCAAACATGTCTTCCTCAGAGGACGAAATGCCTCTCGCCAGAGGCCGTCGAAAGCCCAACGGCCGAGCCGTCCTTCCCGGAAAGATCGACCCCGCCGTGGATCGCCAAATGGAGGAAGAATCCATGGAAATAGACGCTGCTCACACTCCAGGGATGGCCATGGACCCTAAAAATGTTTCCAAGGTTATCAACGGCTCTTCTGGTAAGCGGAAAGCTGCTATGAAGCCTGCCGTCAAGGAAGAGGAGGACGACGATGAGGTTGATTCCGCACCTTCGGTATGTTCTTATCCGCCACACTTTAGCAACCCAGCCATGGTGTGACGACATGCTAACCCGAGCCTGCAGTCGAAACGAAGACGGACCACCGTAAATGGCACCAGGAAACAGCTTGCTGATTCGGACGACGAAGATGACATACCACTTAGCTCTTCAAGGAGAAGATCGACCAAGTCAATGAAGGAAGAATCCGAATCGGACTTCGAGGACGACGACGACGACGACGTTCCCCTTCAGAAACTCGCCAAGGATAGAAAGGCTGTCGAAAAGGCTGCCGCCAAAGCCACCCCTAAAGCCACCCCTAAAAGCAAACCTGCCGCGAAAGCTACTCCAAAGACAAAATCCGCTACCAAGCGAAAACCGAAGGATGAAACACCCTCCGATGCTTCTGACAGCGACATACCCATCGCTAAACAAAGAAAAACCGCCTCAGCCAAGAAATCCAAAGCCGTGAAGGATGAGGAAGAAAGCGATGAACCTGCCCCCACCAAAAGCAAGAAGGGCAAAGGCAAGGCTGAAGAACCTGCGCCAAAGAAGGCCGCCAAGGGCAAGGCCAAGAAGGAAGAAGAGGCAGAGGAGGCTAGCCCCGATGGTGAAGAGCAGACCGACGAGTACAAGTGGTGGTTGGCCGAGCAAAATGACGGAAATCAAAAATGGGAAACCCTTCAACACTCCGGTGTCATGTTCCCGCCCCCTTACGAGCAACTGCCGAAGCATATCAAGATGAAGTACGACGGTGTCCCTATCACACTCGCACCAGAAGCCGAGGAAGTCGCAGGATTCATGGCAGCCCTTCTTGAAGCACCCCAGGCCAGTGACAAAAAGTTCCTTGAGAATTTTTTCGCTGATTGGAAAACAGTTCTGAAGGAGACCGGCGGTGCAAAAGATAAGAACGGAAATACCATCAAAATCCAAAGCTATGATAAATGCGACTTTCGCCCCATGTTCGACTACTTTAATTCTCTGAAGGAGGCAAAGAAGGCCATGACACCTGCCGAAAAGAAAGAGGCCAAGGCAGAGAAGGATAAGATTGAGGAACCGTACCAATACTGCCAATGGGATGGCCGCAAGGAGAAGGTTGGAAACTTCCGCGTCGAACCCCCCGGTCTATTCCGTGGCCGTGGCGAACATCCTAAGCGTGGCATGTACAAGAAGCGTGTTTCCCCCGAACAAATTACACTCAACATTGGCAAAGGAGCCACAGTCCCACCACCACCCAAGGGACACAAATGGGGCAACATCGTTCACAATCAAACGGCTTCTTGGTTGGCCATGTGGACCGAGAACATCAACGGCAATGTCAAGTATGTCATGCTAGCTGTCACCAGCTCCCTGAAAGGTCAGAGCGACTTCAAAAAATATGAGAAAGCCCGCGAGCTCAAGGTATTTCCCTCCACCACCACACTTATTTAAATTCAAAATCTCTAACATGTCACGTAGAAACATATCGAGAAGATCCGTCGCGAGTATACCCAGGAATTGAGTGATAAGCAAACCATGGTTCGACAGCGAGCCACTGCTATCTACTTGATTGACAAGTTCGCTCTCAGAGCAGGTAATGAAAAGGGTGAAGACGAAGCCGACACCGTCGGTTGCTGCAGCTTGAGATACGAGCACGTTACCCTTGAAGAGCCTAACCTTGTACACTTCAAGTTCCTGGGTAAAGACAGTATCCAGTTTGATCAAGTCTACACTGTTGATAAGCAAGTATTCAAGAATCTGCGTATCTTCAAGAAGGCGCCGAAGGGCCCTGGTGATGATCTTTTCGATCGCATCCAAACAAAGCACATCAACGAGTGGTTCAAAGACCATATGCCAGGACTTAGCGCTAAGGTCTTCCGTACCTATAACGCTTCTTGGACTATGCAACAAGAACTTTCCAAGATGAAGAACGTCGGCACTATCGCTGACAAACATGCTGCTTACAACGAGGCCAACAAAAAGGTCGCTATCCTTTGCAACCATCAACGTACCAAGAGCAAGATGCACGACTCGCAGATGGAGAAGAAGCTCTATGAGATCAAAGCGTTGATGTACCAGAAATGGAGACTCAAGCAGATGATCCTCAACTTGGAGCCGAAGCTCAAGAAGAAAAAGCCAGAGTACTTCAAACCAGACGCCGAGATCGATGATGAGGACTGGATTAAGGAACACCAGGGATGGTTAATGGAGGAAGAAAAGAAAAAGATCGAAAAGAAGTTCGCCAAAGACAATGAAAAATTGGCTGCCAACGGCGAAAAAGAAATGAAAGCTTCAGAGCTCAAGTCCCGCCTCGGCGCCGTTGACGATATGAAAAAGGAATTTGCGAAAGAGAACAAAACTGGGAAGATCGAGGCTGCTGGAAAGGGTCCATCCGTTGAAAAGTTCGAGGAACAAATCGCCAAACTCGATGACAAAATTCAAGTCAAGATTAGTATGATGAAGGTACGCTCTCCATACTACCAAACCGCTGCTATCACCGCAACACTAACACATTCTACAGGACAAGGAAAATACCTCGGAAGTGTCACTTGGCACATCCAAGATCAATTACATCGATCCTCGCCTGTCCGTTGTCTTTTGCAAGAAATTTGGCGTCCCTCTCGAGAGGATCTTCCCCAAGACTCTACGGGACAAGTTCAAGTGGGCTATTGAAAGTGTCGACGAGAACTGGGAGTTCTAGACAATCCCTATTCTCCTGTATTTCTAAGATTTTTTCTTAGAGAGTATTTCCACTACAAAGTGTTTTCTATAAAGCATGGACTTATTCGATTCCCCCCAAACTCCGACCCTAAACCCACCTTCTTATTCTCTGAGTCGCCCCGCTGCATATTTCGGGAACCAAACAAAGAGAATAAACTCTTCCTCCCGTGCCCCTCCCTTTCAAACTGTGATATATTACATTATACCTTATACGCTACACACTACACACACCCCTTTGTTTCCTTTTCAATACCTACAAGCAAGTATCTCCATCCCCTCAAATTTCGAAGGGAGCGACATTTCCTTGAAAGCAGATACTTTAGACTTAGACAGCTGTAGCACAGCTTACGATTCAATGTTAATGAATACCCGTGGGAAACTCACACCAATCATGCATACGCGTTCAAAAAATGTACGAAGCACGTAGACGAGTAGGAAACAGTCGTGTAGTAAAAGCTGTAACTATATATAACATAAGTCCTAACACGGCTTACAAAACGACTATTATAAGGGTAATAACTACGATGGCGTTCAAGGCTAACCAGTATCCAAGGCGGAATTGCGGGATGTAAGACCACTATCGTTGAATATCGTTTCTTCTATCTCCAATACTCATTGACATCGCGATCAACTCACAACGAACTCATCCCAGACATCCTCACACCTCCTTCAAATCCCACTCCCTAATCAAACTTACCATGCATCAAACTCCCCGAGTCTCCGCCCTATACCAGCCATAAAACGCGTGTTCTTCCTATTCTCTCGTGAGCCATGATTCACGAGATCCCCCAGGAATCCGTACGCCGTCTAGGCTCAACTCAAGTTATCACGGATCCTATCACTGTCGTTAAAGTAAGGCTTCTCTCTTAGAGGTCAACGCCTCTACAGTATGACGTACCATCTAGATCCGTTCGATTAACTTCATTCTGTGCCGTACCATTTATCCAACACAGGAACTCATTGAGAATGCGTTGGACGCTGGAGCGACATCTATCCTCATCGAAGCTAGCTCAGATCTAGTTTCTCATATCCAAGTGAAGGATAATGGATGCGGCATCGACCCGAATGATAGAAACCTAAGTACGCCAAACCTTCAAAAGCCATTGTATAAAATTGGTTGTTCAAGTCAACCTGATTTTACTATTCTATATAGTGGCCAAGCCCCATTGCACCAGCAAGATATCCACATTTGATGATTTGCTAGATGTCACCACTCTCGGATTCAGAGGTGAGGCGTTAGCCAGCCTTGCGAATGTTTCCGGGGCACTTACGATAACCACCCGTATCAAGGACGAGGCACTAGCTGTAGCTTGTGAGATCGCTCCAGACGGTTCCCTCAAAACGTTAGTTTTGCATGTCCTGCTCTCGCTCTCTTTTATATAAACAAACAATGCAAGACTAACCATATGCAACAATTATACACAGAATATCGCCGGTATCTGCACCAACCGGCTGTACAGTCAAAGTTACAAACCTATTTGCCAGATTCCCAGTCCGTAAAACCACACTGGAGAAGACCGCGGTGAAGTATCTAGGCCAGATAAAGCCACTGTTGCTATCATATTACCTTACACACCCACAAACTCGATTTCAGTTTAAGTGTGTGGCCGCACCACAAGGTAACAAGGGGAAGAAGAAAATTGAAACAAAGTATGATATCATTTTTGCAGCGAGTAGTACGAAAGAGCAGGCAGTGATCAAGGCGTTTGGTGCGGAATCTAGTCGGCATGGGCAATGGATCGAGAGTAACTATGAGAACGGCGATGTTCATGTTGAAGCTTTCGTGGTGAAGCCGGATGCAGGTATGATTGGATCCCGTCGATAATGTTTTGAGGAGCATGCAATACTAAAAATTATATCACCAGATACGAACCCCGCTGCTAAAAGGGGCGTTTGCATAGCATACAAGAACCGCCCTTTATCCATAACCCGAAATCGCGTGTTAGCCCACTCTATATACAGCCTATACAAGAAGCAGATCAAGTTTAGTTTTGCCGCAAGATCAGTTGAAACCCCTACGGAACCGTTTCTGTTCCTCAATATACTATCCAGTGTTGGAAAGGTGGATGTCAATATTGAGCCTGCGAAGGATGATGTGCTCTTTGAGAGTAACGATAGGGTGGTCGGCTGTATTAAACACTGTTTTGAGAGCGTATATGGAACCGCAGAAGATGTTGTGAGGACCGGAAGAACAAGAGACGATTTCAGCAGCGAAGTTACGAATGATTCCATGATCCCAAGCGAAGCTCTAACCCGCCAAACACCTCAAAGATTCCCTATGCCAGCGCCTGAAGTGACTGTGGCGGAAGAACTGCCGTTTTCCGAAACCAGGAGTCGTGTACCCCTCAGTTCCCCTCCAATCAAGATCAGCTCGAGTGCGATTAATGCTCAAAAAGAAGATATACTCGGCCATGACCGAGTCATAGTCGAAGAGGAAGACGAAGAAGAAGAGGAGGAGGATGGTGACGCTACCCTACAATCGGACCGCGAAAATTCCCAAGATAGATCGGACGCGAGAAAACAGAATAGCGGATGGAGTTTTAGCATGTATGGTTCAGGGATCGGTGAGGACGAGGACGAGGATTTTGTGGATATCGAAGAGGTTCTAAAAGAGACAGAAAAGCGACAGGCTGCACGAGGTACACTAGTTCTCGTATAACCTCATAAATGCTTCACGGCCAAGGCTAACGAATATATAGAAGAGGATACCCACAGACATAAATCGATATCTAACCCGTGGACAATCTCGAAGATGAACTCACGAACCCCCCAAGAAACACGGCCCGGCAACCTTCGAGAAACCCCTTTGGCAAGAGGCCCTAAAATTCAACTGCCGCTTTCTCCTTCGCAAACTCAAGAGGGAGAAAGCCCGGACCCTAGCTCAGGAATATCTAATACAAGAAAAATCGCACAAACACCCAAGATACCAACTCTCATCGATGCTCCCACTGTTGGTGCTCCCATAGCAAGAATGTCGGACAGAGGGGACCTATGGTACCCTAGCTTTGGAAGCGATAACAACATGAGCTCCCCGCACAGACGGAAAGGACCGCCTGCTGCACGAAGGCAGCGCGAAGCCGAAGCCGCTTCCTCATCCCCAGCAAGGCCATCCCCAGTAAGGCAAGAGCGTACTCGACTACCAAGTGTCCAAAAGCCCGTCCGCAAGCCAACAGGCCCGATAGACACATGGGTTGGGGTTAAAAAGACAGTTGATACATCCCGAGCCTCGCCTTCAACGGAAGACGACGAGGAAATTGACACTAGATTGCCTATCTCTGCTTTCTTTGGTACCCCGGACCTAGGTACATCAAATAGGCCGGGGGACGGTGGACGTGGAATATTCCCGTCCGCATCGGATAGGATGCGGCGAGAGAGGAGAGCCCCAAACCCACAGCTCGACGATGAAGAGGATGTATCCTCCTTCTCTGAGGACGATGAACCCTTCCAGCCCGATACCCGGCCACCGAAGGATACCAGGTCTTCTATATCCAAGTTGTCGACATCTGTAAGCCGTTCAAAACCAACCAAGCTCCTACCCGCCCAAAAATCTCCCAACAAGCCCTTCAAGCCACATTCCGGAGCCTCGAAATATCCGAGAAACGTTGGTGAGGAAGAGGGCGAATTTCCTCGTAAGATGAAACTCCTAGTTGCAACAATACCCCAAACCGACATGCGCTCTATCCGCTTCCGTGCTCGCCTAGTTGAAGACTGCCTCTATAGCGACGACTACGACACCAGAGAAACATGCCTCGACGAGTCGGAACTGAAGCAGCCGTTCTATTGTTTTCTGAGAAAATATGTTGGCAGTATAGACTTCTCGGACGATACGGAATTGGAGCTATTACAAGAAGATATCCTCGACGGGAAGGAGTTCGACGTGAGCTTCGAGAACCTCGCTAGTAGGAACTGAGGCGTAAAGTTTGTGATGCTTAATTTTCAATACCGTCCGCCCCCTTCCTCCACCCCCAATATCTCCCCGCTTTTTGAATCCCTAGCATTTGATCCCTATGATACCCTAGCGTGGCCTTTCTCTATATGAAGTTGTTGAACCTAGAGGCCTTTCCCTATCACCCACTTGTTCCGAAGCATACAAGCATTGTATTCTAAGCCCTTGCATAGCTCTCTGTAGGTGGCATGTTGCTATTTTGACCCATCAGGATGCCCTTTTCCAGCATCTCTGATCCTTAGTAAATAATAGTAGTAAATCCCATATCCCATACCTCACTAAATAAACTGTAACTCATTTCACCCATCTTTGGTAACCTTGATCAATTTCCCTTCTTCGGGGGAGTACCTCAGCCAAGCCGGGGCCCATCTCTCGTCATACTTCAAAGTTGGCTCAAACTTCTCGATGAACTACGCACGCCGAAACCGATCAGCTTCCCACGAATACCCAGCAATAAAGAACCAAGAGATACGGAGATGAAAAGAATCATACCTCAACATCCGCCTTCCCCTTCTCCCCCGCGAAATAATAATACTCGAGCTTAACACACCCGAAAGCCCAATTCTGCAGCAACTTCCTCATGCAAGCGACCAAAACTCCAGACCGATGCTTACCCTTATTGGAGTGTATCAACACGGGGAAGTTCCTATTATCGAGCAGAAGCTCCAATGCCAACCGCATGCTCACGGGATCATTCTCGACCTTTTCTTTATCCTTATCCTTCTTCTCTTTCCGTTCCCTTTCCTCCTCGAAGAGTAAGGCGGCGGCAGACCCCCGTCTCGACATCACAGACCCCCTTCTTGATTTCGCATCGTTGCTCCCGTCTTCGTCTGCAACGCCGGCAGATGTGGCTGTATATGTATAAGTATACGCACCCCCGACGCCCTTGACGTTTCCCAAGGGAAGAAGGGGGGAATCCTCGTCGCCGCCATCTGCGTTGTCGTCTGTTGTATTATCGGTGTTGTCACCGGGGCCTCGCACCTGCTGGACCCGGAAATGGAAGACTTGGATGTTATTTTCCGAGACGAAGCGCTGGAGGTCTGTGGGGAGATCCTGGTCGGCTAGGTAGATGATGGATTTTAGGTGGAGTTTTGAGAGGAAGGGGAAGTTGAGGGGCATCGGGCAGCCGGAGCGGTAGACGCCCGTCGAGACCAGAGCGAAGGAGAGGGGTGGGATTTGGACTGATGGGGTCGGCATTGCTGTGATTGAGGGTTCTTCTGGGTGTGGAGATGGTGGTGGCATCTTTTCCCCCTCTCTCTTGCCTACTTTCCCTTCTTTTTTGGGGGGGTTTATAAGTATGATGTTTTGGAAGTTGGGGTTTTGAAGGTTCGTCTGATTCTTTTAATGTTGTCGCGATACTAACGTATGGGGATACTGGTATTTGGATCAATCAACCACCCCGTTTGGGACCGACTATTGCGAATGCATTGCATATGGAATTCTGCTCTAAACTACTTCAGGTCCTTCGACAGAACGAAAAAGGAACCAAAGGATACACAGGATTTATATCGATACATCAGATGAGAGATATCTATGGAAGCCTCACTCCCAATTGCTCTGCGATCACCCCGCGTTTGGCATACGCACTCGCCTTGCTATTAACCTCCACCCCGAGCGCTCGAAGGGCAGCATCACCTTGTTCAGCTAAGTTTACGAACCCCCAAAAGTTAATATCGCACAAGGTAGGACGCACATAAACATATAAAAACTCGAAGCAATCGTATAGAATAAAACCTACCGTTAAAAACATTCAGGTCGTTCAAAGTGCGGGGCATCGCACGGCGTAATTCCTGCGGAACAGTCGCCGGTATAAGAAGCGTCTCGGTCCGACCGCAATGGCTGTTGTACAACTGCAGCCTCAAGAGGTCATTGCTGTGGATTCCAACGTTAGACTCTGTATATAAAAAAACGAACGGTTAAAACAAAGGTACTAGGTAATATAACGTCATACCGCTCCTTCAGCCGTGCGACTTCCCCTTCGAGGGCGGCAACGGATTTAGCCACCTGAAGCACGGTGAAAACTATGTTTGGTAGCGCGGCTACCCGGTCGGTTTGTGGATCGGTAAGGGTTTCGAGCTCCCTCAGCGCAGCCGACGTTGAGGGCGATATATCGGGATGCGTATAATCCATCGGCTCAGAATGATAGCTTCACAAGACAGAAGAGATACGATGCTAGTGAGGAAGACGAGAAGCGAATTGATTCTATTAACTAAAGAAAATTTAAACCCGTTCTTGGTGGGTTTTATATAGATCCCAATGAATACTCAATCGGACACCGATACCTAGATTCAAAGATGGCTGAGCATGAGGGCTCGACAAAACCGCAGCTGATGATATTAATACCAATATTCGCATCCTACAATAGTGCATCAAGGCGACGGCTTGATCACAATTACACAAAAGCAGAAGGTGCGTGTGAAATTCACGTTCGTGATTGGATTCAATTTGTATTTGGTAATGTGGTTTGTCTGGTCAATGACGTCAGAACGTCTACAACGCTCCTTCGGAATGATATGGATAAACTGTTCGAGGAAATCCGCCACTCTGTGTAAGCCATCGACTAGTTGCCGCCGTCCTATAGCGCCGGCCTGAAATATAGACCCTCTAAAAAATGATGATAACGCCCGCTTGCTAGAGTAACATCAAGGAGTGTAGGTAAAAAAGAAATTAAAAAATGAAGAAAGAAAAAGCAAAAAGGAAATAACTGCAGCAAGACAATGGAGTTAAAAGGATACATACGAAGGAAGGGAGGGGTTCGTATAAAACGTGGAATGAGATAAAGAGAGGGGTAAAATGAAATAACTGAAAAACGTCGAAAAATAGCAATGTGCGAAGAATGGAATGGGCGGTTCGACAATATCCTCCCGAAACAAAAAATAGAAACGATGCAATGTCCGCTGGTAAGAATATGTAAGAGGCCAGGTTCAAGAACGGAGACGAGTTTCGGGTTCGGACACATGCATGCATGCTCAACCCTAGTTTTGCCGAGGGGGGACTGAAAAGGAAACATGTTTAAACGACAATTTCACCGCACTCGAGGCAACATATTTCCTCGTCTATGATTGTATCGGCGTCTAGTCCCGAGTCGGAGTCGTTATCTTCTTTTTTGACGTGTTCCTGGATGCGGATTTGGTTGCCAAACAAAATGGCTCTGATGGTCTGGTTGGGCTTAGGGTCTGGTGTTTTTGGTTCACGACTACCTTCATCGTCTTTATCGTCATCCGTAAAAACGGCAATAACCTCGTCGTTGGGTTCGGATTTCACTCCGCTGATAGTACTTGCAGCAAGACTCAAATTTCGGCGACGCTTGATGGCGTCTGCAGTAATGCACTCCTCGTGCATCCAGATGCGGCACTTGGGACAGTTGACAATCCTGGTGTCTGGATTGTAATATCCCTGGCAAACACAGAATTCTCTGGGAGTCTTTTTTTTATAAAAAAGTCAAAAAGTAAGCTATTATTCATTCATATGTGAGATCTTGATCGAGAGTTGGTTGAAAAACTTACAGTGAGCTGCTTGCTCAGGTAATCGAATTGTTGGCGATAGTAGTATCCATCAAAAGTAACATCCTCGTCTGATTCGTCCCACTCCTTGATATCGGGTTTGCTGTTGACTGTCGTGGCGTCAACGATATCCGGGTGGTTACTTTCTACGAGCTCGTTACGGCCATGATATTCCATTCGGCCCCCAGGGAGATCTTCTGGCCAGTAAAACCATGCGATGCGGAGGAAAACCTTGGCAGAGCTTTCCGCTCTCACGTCTTGCACCTTAGCGAACCACTCCTTTCGCGGTCCAGACGTCTCGTCATCGTCTTCGGGACGTTTGATTTCCACAATGTCCCCGACTTTGAAATTGACGTTTCCGTGAACGAAGGTGCCATATTTCGGCATCTTGTCCCATTGGGCTTTTGGTTGAATGATGATTTTGTCAATGATATCAGATTTCCACTCAGCCTTTTGTCTCTTTCTCTTTAGGGGCGTTTGTTTGTTGCCCTTGATGCTGATGCTGAATGCTGGAGCTTCGAGCTCAAATTCAGGGTCGTCTCTGGCGTCCTTGCTCGAGCCAGCCTCTTTTTTGGTGGATAGCTTGCTAGCGGGGTTTGTCCTCTTTCGCTTTAGAGACATTGTAGTAGGTTTATGGGCACCTGCAGGCGACAGATAAAGTTGGATAGCCACGCGAGAAGAGGGGTGTAAAGGGAAGTAAAACTGCACACAGACTAGACCGTGATGGGAGGTGAAGGAGATGAGATGTCGGATCAGGTGTTGATTTGTGTAGAAGAGAGAGTAGGAGGAGGAGGAGGAGGAGGAGGAAGGGAAAGAGGAGGAGGGACTCAAAAATAACAATAAAAAAATAAATATGAGCGAGGCAAGAGAGAGTGAATGAATGAATGAATAACAACAGGCAATCAATCAAGAAAATGATACAACACGCCCATGCACGCACAAACCAGATGCAATCGCTATCGAGGAGGCTAATGCAATCAACCTGGGGTCCTTCAGCCAACCACAGATTCGGAACAATGCAGCGGCCAACATGTTTTGCAAGACACCAACTGCTGTTCCCATCTCGAGTGGCACAAATGTTCTGAATTCAGACGGCCTCGGTCCATCGGGACGTTCTACTAGCTTGATATTCCAAGACGGCCTGCATGCCCGGCTATAATGTACTCTTTCATTGTGCTGTGCCTCTTTTCGTCTATTTTTTGGGAAATACGCTAGTGCCTAATGCCTGTCCAGATGATATGGTATATCCCTCCACCCCATGCAAGTCCAGACAGATGTGGACGTATGCACATACCTCATGTATCGAGCTCTACATCTGTCGTACCTTCTCCTCTAGCACCTTGACCCACTGCTCCACTTGCTGCATGTTACCCCCTACCGTCTTCTCGTTCTCTCCGACCGCTGCCTCGACTTTTTCCAGAGCCTCTTTCCATTTGGTAATTTCAATTTGCATCTCCTCCTGTCGCTTCTCCACCGTTTCGAGGGTTTGCATGCTCCTGGCCGCTTCCCCGTGAACACCTCTTAAACTTCTCAGTCTATCCAGAACCGCAGGAAGAAGCGGGGATAGCCTGTCGATAGTCTCCAAGGTACCGTACAAGGCGTTTATCTTGGCCTCGTTTTCGGCGTCTGACAGATACGAGGGTCCCTCGGGAAGTGTGCCGGCTATCGCCGCCTCCTCCTCTCCAGCGGCACGACGGCTCTCCAAGGCGGCCTTCGCGGCTTTCCGCGCCTCCGTAAGCTTTTCAGCATCGGAAGCCAAACTCTTAACCCTCCTCGCAGCTGAGTCCAAAGACGATGCAGATGTATTTGTAAGAACCGTGAGCTGCTGCGTAAGCGTCTCAAGTGACGAAATAATAGCAAAATTTGTCGGTATAGACGCCAACGACTGCGCGGAGGATATACCCAGCAATCTCTCCAACAAGGTGATCCTGGAGTCGAATTCGGCAACTTTAGCCAGCGTGTGGGTCTTTTTGAAGTGTGGCGAGTAAGTCACCGTATAATTTGCCGTAATCCCCGCAGGTTCTACGGCGGTTTCACCCGGTGCCGACGACGACGATGGAGTCGTCTGGGCAGCATCGTCGGAGGCTGCGGTCTGTGGCGGCGGCGGCACCTTGAGTCCGTTGGCCAGCTTCCGCGCAAGATCTGCCTCCGCACCACCACCTTTCCCCTTCGCAGTCATGAGCTCTTCCATAACTTCTGCCAATCTCTCCCAGTTTTCCTCATCAGCATCACCCTCCTCGCCTTCCTCACCCTCAGAAATCCCCTGTTCCAATCTAAACTCCTCCTTCTCCTCCTTCTCCTTCTGAATCATCTCCTTCAATTCCTCCATCTCTCTTCTCAACCTAGCCAGCCTCTTCCCCACCCGTTCCTCACCATCGATCTCACTCTCCTCCACATCATCATCAAACAGCTCATCCTCATCGTCGCCGTATAACTCTCTCTCCCCTTCATCCATCCGGTTCCTCTGCCGGTTCAAAGTCGTAGTCCGATAACTCTGCCGCTTCGACGCGATCCTGTCCGAGAAATCGGCATCGCTGGCATCGACCTGTGCGTTTTTGAATACATTCCGTGCCAGCCGCGGGTGTAGTCTCGGATGGGCGATTTCGCGATGTTCGTCATCGTCGGTTTGGGATGAAGCAGAGGAGCGGTCGCCGTCTCCACGTGAGGGTGATGTCTGTTTTTTATGCCAGAGTTTGGGTGGTTAGATAGTTATCGGGGGGTGGGTGGCTGGAGGATCGTCATACGGGTAGTGTGGAATCATCTGTCAGGTCTGGTGTCTCGAAGACATCCTTTGCAGATGTATCCTGTTTTTATATATCTTCGTTAGCAATTGGACTAGGCTGGCAAGATACAGTGGTACAGTGGATGGGGGATTTACGATATCAGGAAGCGCTGAGTACTTGCGGTTCGTAGCCGCCATTGCGAAGTATACTGTGCCGACTGGGTTTCGGAGGGGAATTAAGTGGGTAAAGGTTGGGGAGTTTGGGAGCTTGAGCTTGGTTAGGGGAAAACAACGCACTGCTTTCCAACAACTACTTAGTACTTAGCATCGTATCTAGCCAGGGACAGGTGGATTATTAGGTATTAAGTATTATTTTTGTTGGACGGCCCGCAAGCTGCAAGCCATCCAGGTTGTCTATATTGTCTTGTATATCTTACACACCACTCGCGACTCTACAAAGGGAATAATTCACCATCGCACCGCACTACTGCTACCCACCGCTACAAACCATTTTTGACAAATGAAACGTTTATCACACACGCTCTCTACTACATAGGAAATCAACTGTACTCAATGAAAAGAAAAAAGGAAATGAGAAAAAAAAGAGAAAAGGGAGAAAAAAAAGGGGACACAAGATTAATATGTTCGAAAGAGGATGGTTGAATTAGAAGCAGATGAATTTATACATTCCCTAACTCATGGCTTTGGCGTATTGTACAGAAGGGTTTTAAAGGACAAAGGAAACAAAAACACGGCTGGCTAAAAAATTGGCATCACTTCAATTAATAGGATCCTCCGATGGGGAAGAGCTTGGCGCAACCGAAGTGGGTCTCGACACCGCCGTTCATGTTAGGATCCTTCCATAGATCATCACTAGAGTAGGGAGGTAACGTTAGTACATGTTGATGAAAACAACTGAAAGAGTTAGGAAAGAAAACTTACTAAGTGCTGAAGTAAGAAATGTGACCATCGTCAACGGCGTAGATGGACTCAATAGCAGCGGCCTGCTCGCCGGGTCCGGCGATGGCGTTGTTGATAGGAGCACCACCGGATGGCCAACCGGCTTCCAAGCAGAAGGTCTCAAGGTTGCAGACATCTATAGGAGCTAAGTTAGTAACCGTAACAACAGATGGCGTATTACAAATTATATGAATAACGTACCTTGAGCTTGCTTCATCTGTTGCTTGAGGAACTTGCCAGCATCAGCGGCATAACCACCGTTGAAGTAGGGTTGAATGTTGACGGCAACAACATCGATGACACCGCAAAGACCGGGGTTGGCCTCGAGGGAGGAGACGACCTCAGAGGTGGTGACCTTGCCGGGGTATCCAGCAGCCTTGAAGATTCCCTTGCACTCACCGATGAGGCTGACGAGGTCAGAGGAGGAGATGATGCCACCCCAGACGGATTCGTTACCGATGACAATGAGTTCGGTGATGTCCCATCGCTTCCAGGCAACCAACTTCTCGACCTGGGTCTTGACGTCCTGGTAGTCATAAACATCACCAGTCTTGCGGATGAAAACGCCCATAACGATCTTCAATCCGTACTTGTCGCAAGCATCGGTGATGTGCTCCAAAGCATCGCAGTCAGGGGCATAGACACGGATGGATCGGAAACCCTTGTTCTTAACCTCCTCGATATCGGTGAAGATCTGGTCACGGGTCTTGCAAGACTTGTCGTTGTTGTACTGAGTGTAAGTGATACACCATTGTCGTCCAGTTCCAACGTTGCTGTAGTCAATTGGGCCAGATGGGGTGGTGGAGGTGGTCTTGGGGGTCTCAGACTTGATGGTGGTGGTCTTTGGTGGAGTGTAAGTTGGGACTTCCACCTTGGTGGTTGGGACCTCATAAGTAGGAACCTCTGGGGTTGGCTCTGGCTTGGTCTCAGTCTCTGGGGTGTAGACTGGAGCTGGTGGTTGCTCGTGAGCAGTGTAGGCAGGAGGAGCTGGGGTCTCAGTTGTCTTCACTTCAGGAGTTGGCTCTGGGGTTGGCTCAGGGGTGAATGGAGCGTATGGGCAAGTGTAGACATAGGATGGGACGGTGACAGTGACGGTCTTGACTGGGTGAGTATAAGTTCCAGGAGTGTAAGTCTCAACAGCTGGGTAAGTGATAGTGTGAGTCTTAGTGATAGTGGTCTCGTGTCCACCGTAGGTGTAAGTTCCAGGAGTTGGGCACTCGAAAACGGTGTTTGTGAGGGTGGTGTAAACAGCAGTTCCCGAAGTGTAAGTGGTGGCATACGGGCAAGTGACCGTGGTGAGGGTCTCGGTGATGACCTTGGTGTGAACACCGTATGTGTGGGTTCCTGGTGGCAGGACGGTGGTGGTTGGAACGCAGACATACTCTGTGGAGGTCAGAGTGATGGTCTTCGCTGGGAAAGTATAGGTACCTGGGGTCTCGCAGGTGGTGACCTCGGGTGTCGGGACGGGGATGGAGTAAGTGTATGGGACTGTCGTGTGAGGGGTGGGCACGACGGTGACCGTGGACTTGACGTATTCAGTGGTATCGTAGGTTGGCTTGGGGGCTAAATTAGGTCACACATTATGTTAGCCATCTCTTTCCATTCCCTTTTAGGTCCGATATCGATTTTGGTAAATATAAGACATTGTGATGCCGAATATAGACATCGCGATGCGCCGTTTTTGGTGTTTTAGGTTCGGATCAGGTACGCATTTGTACCTGAAAGTACATGCTTTCTCCCTCGTGGTAGCGAGGGAAACGTGTTGTGTTGCACAAATGCAACAAAAACAACCAACCAACAGAAAGATGGTATCTTTGGAAGGAAACGAAAGAATCGAATAGGTTGATGGTGATGATGATAGGGGAGAGGGACAGAGAAGAAAGGGAATACTCACGATTGTACTCAACCCAAGTGGTGTAGGTAACGATCTTGCAAGTCTCGGCCTCCTGCGCCGCCGGGGCCTCGTATCCGTAATTCCTCTTGTGGACATTGTGGTGAGCATGTCGTCGAAGCAAAGAGCCGGCTTCAGCACCCATAAGGAGAGCCGAAGCCGCAAGGGCAACAGCGGCAGATCTCATTTTCTCTGTATTTGATGATGTCCCAGTTGTGCCTTTTCTCTCTCGAAGAAAAGAATCGAATTGAATAAATTGGGGTTGGACTAGAAATTAAGTGGTGTAGATTTTCTTTGGGGGGGAAGATGAAGAAGTCGAAAGCAAAGCAAGTAATTATTTCGTGTTGGTCGGATTTAGAATGGAACAGCCGCTGAAGGAGTGAAGCGGGCGTGTCTACTAAAAGCAAAACAGCAGGGAACGAGCGTCGAAAAGAATCGCGAGAAGGCGGTTCCTATACGATCAGAAGTCAGAAATAAAAGGATGGGAAGAGGGAGAAGAAAAGGAAGAAGAAGAAGAGGAGAAAAGAGGAGGAAGAAGAAAAGGGCGGGTGTTTCCATAAAATACTGGACGGGAAAGGAGGTTTCGTCTAGTTTGATTGGGGAATTTGAGATTGAGGTTGTATTGGCCTGAATTAGTCTCTTACCACTACAATATTACCATCCATCCATCCCATACACCACATCCATACATACGATACTTGATAATTCCAAGACTGCTTCCAAGGCCGTAGGTAATAAAAGTCTGTCCAGGCTTGACTCTGGTTGCTAGCACTGGGCCTGGGGGGTTAGGTTAGGTACATAGTGGCGATGTATCGAACTGAACTGATTTGTATTGGATTGTACATACATATGCAATGTAATGTTACCCCTTTAATTCTCACCAGCCAATGCAATCAGCCAGTCAATGCTTCTTTGCCCTTTGCATTGGCAGGTCTACTTAGCCCCCCAGAGGCCATGTCCGTGGCCGTGGCGGGCAGGAAACAAGAACCAGGCAGGCAGGCCAGGTAAGGCCAGGCAAGGCATGGCAAGGTATGGCAAAGGCAAGGCATGGGCACGGCAAGGGTACTCATAGTACACATAACCAAACTCTTTTTTGCTTACAGAATACTTACTTTCCCGTGAGCACAGGCTGACTCTCTTACTGACTACCTACCAAACCATGTAAAACAAATTGATATTGTATTGTAGTATTACACAGTATCGTGCGTGTGTGTGTGTGCCTCAGACTGCTCGGGAGGAGCCACTCTAATTAGCCCTGCTTCTGACATCCTCAAACAATTAAAGAAAAAAAACCCACCTCTCGCCGGGCGTTACTCGTATGGAACATCCCTCCCCGAAGGCATATGGAGAAATTCTTCTTCTTCTTTTTTTTTTTTTTTTTTTTTTTTTTCCTTGCTTGTCAAAAAAGAATCACTCTCTCACTTTCACCATCACACACTCTCTCAACTCTCAAAACAAATTGAAGAAACAAAAAAAAAAGACGTTGACAATTGGAGTCGAGCGAGAGGCTAATGTTAGTTCCATGCAAGGTACCATCATTCCACAGGCCCGCCGGTGGGAACCCTGTTTGATTCTTTTCGTTGTCTCGTTGCCATTGTTGGAAATTATTTATAACCACAGCGACCAACTGCTACTTTTACTCACATAACTTCAACAATCGACCATCAATTCGATTCTTCTCATTCATTTTCGAGAATCAAGAGGGGAAAAAAAAGGGAGGGAAATAAACAGAGATCAGTATGCGCTGGCAACCTGCTGCCCCGGAATGGCTGCGCAGGGCGGGTAAAACAAAAAAGAACGAAAAGCCCAATTGCCGGGCACCTTGAGCGAGATGAACGAGGTTTTGAAATTCGGCTTGAGGAAGGTCCTGATGGGAAATTACTCCATACCACCCAGAAAAGAAAGAACAGCAGAAACCATCAAACAGAAAGAGAGGGAAAAAAAGAAAAAATGATGGTCGCGAGTCCGACAGGTCCTTATTGGGTCAGGGGTATCACAGAAAAGAAAAATGCAGTCGGACGAGGCGATTGGTCAGTGCCCCATTTTTCTTTTTTCCCTGTCTCTCTTTCCTTTCCTTTATGTGCAGCGTATGTGCAGGTATGACAGCTATTCCGACGTTCGTTCGTTTGTGGGAACTCTGCTGCATTGACATCCACCGATGCAGGTTTCTTGCTCTTGCACATCCAATACGTCTTGTCTGTATGTAGCACATGCATGTGTGCACTACTCAGTACGTATGCGTCTACTAACTAGTCGAACGAAAAATAATTTTATATCCCCCTGTGAAAAGAAGAAAAAGTGACAGGACAATCATTGTGTAAAGAGTGAAAGGGAGAACAATTTAAAAAGAAAAAAAAGGGAATGGACAGAGAGGGAAACCCGATCCCCAAGCGCCCTGCAAGCTCCGGTCGTTGATTCCATCGACATGAGGACTAAAAAACCTCGAGACACACTCACTTTCACTTTTTACTATCGCTGCCAAATTTCCCAGATTTGCAGTTTTAGCCTCTCTCTCGTTCTCCCATGTTTTGCCTTGACCCAGAACCTCTGCGATCGAGTAATTGCAATTGTCTTGTCTCTCTTGGCTACACGACCCTGTCAATCCTCGACTTCAGCGTAAATACGGACCCCACCCCTTTTCCTCTCGATCCCCTTTTGGGGTTCCCTTCCCTTTTGTCATATTGACGATGCAATTGCCATTCCGCCGTGGAACTTCCCTTGCCATATCCAACCAAAAACTAAAAAAAAAAAAAATTGGATTTAAAAAAAAAATGACAAGCTTTCGCGACTAATTATCTGTCCAATGACGTCTCAGACCCTTCCCATGCGAAAGAACCCGAAAATCAATGGAAATTCATCTCGGTCCACGAACCGACGGTTGGTTTACATGCAAATGCACATACGTATCTGTACCTGTACCTGTACCTGTCACTGTCAGCTTACCCAATAACCATCATTTTTAAAAGAAAACGAAACAAAAGCCACAGATATCATCGACGTGTAATTATACATCTGTCAAAAAAAACCCACTGCAAGTCATAATGCATACCCAACTCCTATCCTCTTCGGCCACATCTTCCGACCGTTTTGAAAGGGAAAGGGGTGGGCAAATTATCTCGAATATAATATCATATCCGTGACCTTGCTTTAACTTTTTTTTTTTTTTTTACTTCCCCCGTGACCCTAGACGAGATAGCTTATTTACCCCAAGGTTGGATATGGATAATGATCGATATGCCTTCGTCTGCCTACTTCCCAACTACTACGTACGGTAGTAACTCATATCGGCTAGCGATATCATATCAACCAAAAAAACTTTAATTGGTAATGATGGTGGTGTCGATAGTACACAAGACCTATATGTAAAATAAAAGAAATATCCGCTGCGTAAGATGATAGGTCCGTCCGTGGACATGTGTCTGCACAATATAGCCAAAGGGCAAATTCACCAGAAACGAGAAAACCAAAGAAAAGGAAGGACGCTAGGCCTCGTCATGAACTAAACTGCCAAAGGTAGTCCACTACTTATGCAACGACAACAACAATATATCTGCTGAAGAAATGGCCAAAAAACAAAGAAAACAAATCCTTCAGAATGTGGAGAGTGGCAAGAGAAAGAAAAGCAGTAGTTAGCTATGTAGTAGCAGCCTGGTAATAAAACATCTCCAGTATTCCAATATGCAAAATGAATGGCTCGAAAAAAATAAAATAAAATAAACTGCTAATGAATCCCCCGCATTGCAAAGAAACCGACAAGAAAAGAAGAAAAAAATAATTCCCATCCCGTACCCCAAGCGACAAAACCCCTCGCAATCCGGATATTCCAAAAAAGTAAAATATATATGTCAATCATGCAGCAAACCTTATTACCCTCAAACAATCCCCAAATTGTCCATATTAACATCCCGCAACCTCATCCTTCGCCTGGAAATTGGAGGTTCGCCGACGTCGTCCGCTTCTTGCCTCCACGCATCATCGCCATCATTTTCGGGGTAATCCGGATACCCAGTCTTCCACCTGTCAAACTTCATCAACCCACCCACCATTTTGTCCGAGTTGGCAATATACAAATCCCGTCCGTCTGGCGAGAATGTGATACCCGCAATCTCGCCAAAGAAGTCTATTCTCTGCCGACTTTCCCATGTGACGGCATCCACTATCGAAACCATGTCTGCAGGTTCCGCGAACGCCAAGACTCGGGGACCACTACCCACAGGCGTGAACCTCAGGGACCGTGCGCCAGCGATATCTGCATCCAGAACCGCCACTTCTCTCTTGAAGTTCCTAGCATCGTAGACTCTAACCATCTTATCCTGATTCCCAGTTGCAATGGTATGCCCATCGTCCGACCAGGCGCATGCAAATCCGTAATCCAGATGCCCCGGTAGTCTATGTATCGTCTCTCCATCGTCGGTTCCTTGTATCACTACCTCCTTTGCATCCCCAACGATCACCCGTAGTCGACCATCCGGCGATGTATCAGCGCAGTTGATCGCCCATGGTAGCTTATGTTCAGCCACCATCTTATTAAGGTTGCAATCCAAAATCCGCAGTCTCTCGTCGTTCGACGAAAAGACTGCCTGTGGAGTTCCCGCAGTCCGTGATTTGAAAAAATGGACGTGGTTTGTTATCCCGTTACTATCTGTCGTTACCAGGCCCTCGATCGGTTTGGTTCCGATAGGCGAATCCAGGGACAGCATGGCGTACTCCCCGTAGAACCCGCCTGCAATGATAACACCGAAATCGGAAGCGAGCGTCGTAATTTTGATGGGATCTCCAGAACGTGGCCTCCGAAGATCCATGATCGTCTGCTTGGCATCACATTGCGGGTCATACCGCATAACCGTCGAGTCTCCGGTGTAGAAAACATCGTTCTTCGAGGTTGACGATATTACATTACGCAGTTGGAAATGGGAGAACTTCACATCAACAGTATTGCAGGTTTTTCGGAACCTAAAGTAGCTCTCTCTGATAGGCAAGAAGCGTGGCATCTAAGGAGGGTTATAAAAAAAAGTTAGAAAAAATGGATTGGGCTTTGGATATGGTTTAGAAAAAAATAAAATAATTATTATTATTTTTGAAAGAAATAAGTTGCTTACCCTATGAGGCTCAGGGTAGGGGGTCATGTTGGCATAGTTTTTGTATCTTCTGTTCCTGAGTAGCCTGAACCTATGCCTTTCCATGTCCAACTCCCGCCACGGGATTCCCTGGTAATCTGGACGATACTCATCAACCTGGCTCCTGTGGACCATAGCAGGCAAGTGGAAGTTAAGGATCTCGATGAAATCTTGGTTGATCTTGCACTCAGCGTTCCCAACGGGGTCTTGTCGATACTCGGCGGACAACATGCTGCAGAAATCGGGGAAAGAAAGGTTCTTCTCGTACTCGCCGTGGAACTGGGGACCAGGCCATTCCGGTGAATCATCATCCATCGCGGTAGTGAACCCGAAGAAAGCATTTCCATTGCCTTGAAATATTCCAAAGGGAAGGTTCGTATGATTCGTCAGCCACTCTTGAGGGATGGCTTGAAAGTGGGGGAAGAGGATTGGCGGAACGTTGGTGATAGCAGGTATATTTTGGGGTGTTGTGTTAGGATTGAAGGTCGGATTGTCGAGTTCCATAGGCTCGGGCTGTTGAAGGAATGTGTCAAAGTCGAACTCGGCCAAAAAGTCGTTTCCATTCTCCCAGACTTCGTATGCCAAGTCGGCAGGAGAAGCTGTGGGGGGAGGTGCTTCTTCTAGAAGTTGATCGGTGGGGTCAAGTGTGACTCCGGCGGGGGAGGATTCCGAATCACCTGATATCGATGGCACCGTAGAAGGCTGCGTGGGAGCAACGGTGACGAGATATTCAGCACCATGGTCCGCCGTATGGTGGCGATCAGGATACTCTTCATCAGAGGAAAAATCGGCATTTTCAGAGGCAGATTCCATCAATACATCCTGGGTGCCCGTGGTAAGGTCAACAGGACTGGCAGGGACCGTTCCTGTAATAGGTGAGCCCGCCAATAAATTTATGCCACTGTCCTGCGACGATGACAAAGGATCAGATCGAACGGGAGGCTCTGTTTCCCCAGGTGCGTCCGTGGTAGTAGAAAGTAGCAAGGTTTCCCGATCGCCTTGGATCATATTCGCACCGTTCGGGCGTTCAGGTTCAAGATGCGAAACCGAAGGTGGGAACAAGGGCACTCCGTTGTTCTCAGCGATGTTGCTAGGCCAGCTGGGACCATCGAATCCATGGTGTTGTAAAGATACACCGCCATCGGCTAAGCCATCATCGTGGAGCGAGCTAGAACTCGAGCTAACGGTGGCACTCGAGTTGGATAAGGTTGGGCTCCGCGTGCGAGGCGAAGAAAGGCCGAGAACGCCAGAGTTCGATGGGGATGACGCATCGGCATTGCTAGGCAGAGACTGGCAGTCGGTTTTCAAGAGAGGCAGCGAGGACAAAAGATCCAAAACGGGTTCGTCCGTCAAATCGGTGTCGGGAGCCTCTGGGAGCTGGAGGAAGGACGATGACGATGAAGGTGAGTGTGGGAGCTTGGATCCGGCATCGGTTGGACAGGTCGACGTGGACATGGACGTCGCCTGTAGGTCAGAAACCCTGAAATGGCTGGAGGGAGACGACGTTGATTCCAAAGATGCCGCCGATGCTGGTGATGCTAATACCGATACCGACGTCAATGCTGATGTGGATGCGGATGTGGACGTTGGTGTTGGATTTGATGCTATAAGAGGGTGGTGGTGGTTATGGTTATGGTGGTGGTGATGGTGATAAGTCCGGCTACCGTCGACACCGGACGAAGCATCGGCGGAGCATTGTGATTGGGAGAGCACAGAGCTAGACATGCAGCACTCCTGCGACAAAGACAGCGATGGCGTGGGCAACTGGATGAAATAAAGTGAAGGGTGTGACTCGGGGTCGAGATCCGGTGTTTCCAAAGGGTGAGAAGGAATCCCCGGGAGGCAAGAGTCCGTCCGTCGGGGAAGGTAGATATCTAGGTAAATACCTTGAATGCGTCTGACAGATGGAAGAGTATGTATGTATTTGAGTAAACAGATATGCTGTCCTCGAGGGCAGCCGGAGGTTGTAGCTGTAGCTGTAGCTGTAGCAGAAGTTGTAGATATGTTACATTCGAGATGGAGGTTTAGTTGATTCATCCATCCATTCGATCATTCAACCATACAATCATTCAATCATACATGCAATCGCTCACTTCGTTTGGGCTGGTCCGTTTGTTGGGTGTTAGCGGCAGGCAGGCGGGCAGGTGGGTGGGCTGCCTGTTGTCTGTGTGGGGTTTCTACTGTGTGCCGAACAGGACGACAGCTGACAGATTAACGAACAGGTTCCCTCTTAGCTCCGAGCTCACCAGCACCTCAATTATTCTGATAGTACCTACTTCAGTAAGTAGGTATATAGAATGCATGCCATGGACGGTACTAACTAGTAGATTAAACTATAATATGATCGATGGCCGTCGGAAGAATGTAATTGAGTTAAGTTGAATTGAATGCGCCTCGTCGGCTGACGTTGGCTGAGCCTCTTTTCCCCTTCCCTTCCCTTCCCTGCTCTGGAACATTACATGTATATACCAACTTCTAGCCCCCCGTAGCTCGTATACAGTATGTACAGTATTTGACGTCAGTATATATTATAATTAAATGAGAAAAGAGCACCTTTCATTTGGTATCTCCTCTCTTTGAATAAGTATCAGATACCGACATATGCAGACAAACGGGTAAGTGATGTGTGTTATATCGGCATCGCCACGCGACCAGATTCAGTCAGTCGGCCAGGCAGGCAGGCAGGCATCGCTGGGCGGTGGTCATCGCATGGCCCACCTGTCTGTCCTGTCCGTCGGTCGGTCGGCCAGGTCGGTCGGACAGTCTCGGTCGGGCTGGCCACTTCCACTTCCACTTCCTCCCCCACCTCCTGTTAATATAATATCATTCACTTCCATAACTCTCTCTTCCTGCTAAGTAAGTAAGTACTTATTTGCTCAGCTAGTTGATAGGTAGTAGTATATCCCCTTTCAGCCTGTGTTGGTGCGTCGCAAGATCGATCGCCTCCTTTTCTTGCTAAAAATCGCGCCGTTTGTCACCTCGGGGCGGTCGTTTGGTAACTAGCTGGGCCCCAACTGGCTGCGCTGCGTCTCGGTAGCTCGACTTCCGCGAGTTTGTTCGTTCGCGGGCTACAACTGCAACTGGAACTGGAACTGGAACTAGAATACATACCCTAGCCTAGCCCCCCATCAACCACCACCACCACCACCACCACCACCATCATAATCATCATCATCCTCATCATCGCCAACATCATCACCACCACCATCGAATCTACCGACCTCATCCATCGCCTCTCCTCTGTCGCCTCTTCTTCATCCCATCGTTCCGTCGCCTCCACAGTTTCGTACTGTAGGCTTGACACCTCCACCATCGTGACCAAAAAAAGAAAGGGACCACTCCTATCCTTCGGGCTTTCTCAAACCCCCCAATCCTCCGCCCTTCCCGCTGCTGCCTGTCCCACACCACAAAAATGTCGAAAATCGTCCGAGAGATCAAAAACGTCACCAAAGGTTACTCGAACACCCAGATAAAAGTTCGCAATGGTTCGTATCCTCCCTCTCCTCCCTCTCGTGCCGTATCCTCCGTTTTTTCCGCTCTTTCGGGCGATATCTCTCCTGTTTTCCAGCCGGCGTGTTAACATAAGATTACGCCGCCCTTTAGCGACCAGTAACGACCCATGGGGCCCGACAGGGACAGAAATGAGCGAGATCGCTAGGATGACATTCGATACGTCAGTTCCTCCGTTCGATATCCTTCCTTATCCGGTTCCGGGGGAGGGTTTTTGACTTACCTGGCCGACCGACTTCCCGACTGACTGATGGTGATAGTAATCATGACTTCTTTGAAATTATGGAAATGTTGGACAGGAGGCTGAACGACAAGGGGAAAAATTGGAGACATGTCTTGAAAGCCTTAAAGGTCCTCGACTACTGTCTCCACGAGGGCTCGGCCCATGTTGTCGTCTGGGCCAAAGACAACATCTACGTCATCAAGACCCTCCGTGAGTTCCAGTATATTGATGAGGAAGGAAAGGACCAGGGTTTGAATGGTATGGCAGCACCCAAACATAGAAAACCGCATGCTCGCATCGACGTCCTTACTAATACATCTTCCGGCTTGGCTCGAAACAGTTAGGATAGCTGCCAAAGAACTCACCGGGTTAATATTGGACGAAGAACGTCTCCGAAACGAGAGGAAGGATAGGAAATCTTGGAAGGCCCGTGTCGCCGGCCTGGACGAAGGCATCTCATCCGAAGGCTCGCACCACCAGAAGGAACAGCAGCAGCAAGCTCGCCGTCGTCAACAACGACCCGCGAGAAACGACGATGAAGACCTCGAATACCGCCTTGCGATAGAAGCCAGCAAGAACTTAGCCGAGGAAGAAGCCGCCAAGAAGCGCACCAGGAGCAACGAAGCCGAAGATGACGATCTCGAAAAGGCGATCAGATTAAGTAAGGAGGAAGAAGAACAGCGCCAGAGGGAGCTCGAACAGTCCAACGAGAACACTCTCTTCGATGAGAATCCCACTCCTACCCAAGCCCAGCCTTCTCAGCAGCTCCCACAGCAGAACTGGCAGCAAGGCCAAGCTGTAGACCTCTTCGGGAACCCCATCCAGTCGCAGCAGACCGCATTCCTCTCGAACGTCTACTCTCAACAGCCCGGTCTCGATCAGTCACAGTATGGCCAGCAGCCTGGAGGCTACGTTCAAGGCCCCGTCGCCACCGGATGGGGCGTCCCTTCACAGTTCCCTCAACCGACGGGTTTCGAGCAGCAGCAGCAGCAACAACAGCAGCAGCAGGCCGCCTTCTTGCAACCGCAGAACACCATACAACCGCAGAACACCATTCAGCCACAACAAACTGCCTTCGGCGCAAGCAACCCATTCGCCGCTGCCGGCTTCAACCAACAGGCCACCGGTTTCCTCACACCCGATGCCAGCAACCCATATGGAGGTAACCAACTAGGCATTCAACAGCAGCCGGAAGCTTTAAAGCCAATGCCTACGGGCTCCAACAACCCCTTCGCCCAGTTCACAACTCCGCCACCGCAGAGCAACGGCTTCAATAGCGTTTCCCCCCAGAGGACCGCCCAACCGACTCTGTCCCAACTCCAGCAGAACCAGACTTCAGGGTATCCGTCTGCTTTCCAGCAACAGCCTAACCCAGCCGATCAGAAACACGCGCAGCTCAATGCTCTTTTGGCGACTGGCAATGAATCAGGACAGGATACATTTGGAAATATTGGAAACTTGCGAATTCCAGCTCAACATACTGCTCCAGGGACATTCATCAATTCTGCGGGTACTGGACGCACGGGACTGGGTGTTCAAGCTACAGGGAATAACCCCTTCTTGAACACCCAATTCACGGGTGTTCCCCAGCAGCAATTCCCACAGCAGAACAGGATGATCCCGGCCGCAACCGGTCCCGCCGGGATCAATGGCTTCGGACAGCCAAACCCTTATGCTGGCTTCCCGGGACAACAGCAGCCGCAGCATCAGCAACAACAGCACCAATCTACCAACCTGATTGACTTCTAAGCCGTAGGATTTAATACGCTGTATTATCGTTCAATCGTTCACTACCCGCCCCCATCTTTTATGTATCGAGGGACGCAATCATCATTTTCACACCACAACGTAGTTTCCTCGGTATTCAATTAAAGACGATGTTTTCTGAAAAAGGAGATTTCCGTAATGTTTTGCTTTGGCGTTCGATTGATTCCCTCTGCAAGAATCCCTCCCGTTCGAGTTTTCTTTTTGTCCATTTTTCATATACCTCTAGCTTTGCTTCAGTGTCTAGTCCTGCAATCCGTTTCCTCCTGCTTCCCTTTTGCCCTCTTTCCTCTTCCTTTCTTCTCCCTTTTCTCCTTGTTGTTTTTTACATTTAACTTCTCCTTACTTAGGTATTTGTTCTATTTCTTCATTCTCCCATTTTCGATTCTTCCTTTGTTGCGAATCTTCCCATACCGACGTGCCTCTAAAGCTCTCTTCGGTCCGTACCACAAGACCCCAGTGCTAAGATGTCGCTGATATCAAAAAAAAAAAAAAAGAAACCCAAAAAAACAAAGTATAGTTGCCTACAACTCTCTCCTGCGTCTCTACTCGATCGATGACATTGATGCCGAAGCAATCCTAATAGAAAGCATGCATTTTCGTCAATATGGGGGGACTTGAGGGAAGTTAGGGAAATGGGGGAGGGGAGAAGAGAGGAGGGGGAGGGAGGGGAAATTCTGCAACGAAATGCTCTTCTTCTTCTTCTTCCTGTATATAGACTGGTAGGCAGGTCTTTTCCTTCCTGATAAAAATTCATTCTACCGCTTTTAGTTTTAATCCTTTTGTAATAGAAACAATTTGACAAAATATCAGTGGATTGGTTCATCATGTGCAAGGATGTGGATGTTATTGATAGTAGCTACCGGTCATTACGTCATAATACCGACATACCTCTTTTTTAAATATATATTGCAACAGGCATCGGCGGAGCTTCATACCAAAGTAATTTATTCAAGTAGGACAAGAATACTATTCTATTCAAGCGCCGACACACACGCACGCGCATATTCCTGGTATCTATTGGATTAATCAATTGGCAGCAATCGCCTTTGCAGGCTATTTCGATTAACAAAAGAAAACGCACCATGTCTTCTACGGATACGAATTCAGGGTACCTAGCCTGCCGATTGATTGGCCTGCTCGGGACGGGCTTCGCTTCAGGTACGATGTGTATACACGCTTGATTGGGACCTTCCTTTAATCGTGCATATCCCAGCAAAGAGAAACGCATGGTAGATTTAACTATTTGCTAACAATATTCCTTTTTCTTTCGTTTGTTAAACAGGTGTATTCCTGTCAACGGCATACTTTTCCATGCCGGGGTTGCTCAAAACCAAAGACGCCAGCGGGAAGGCAGTGGCATTCAAGGAAACTTCAAACCGGTCTCACGCTCTTCTGAACCGAACTGTTTTCCCGTCGGCCGTATCCCTGGTCTACGCAGCTATCCACGCGCCTTCTCACCCAGAAGATTGGATCAACCCTAGGACGCTTCTAGGGATTGCTGCGACAACGGTTACATTTACCTCGCCTTATTCATATTTCAAGGTATCGAAAGCCAGGAAGTCGTTGGTGGCGGCCGGACAAGCCGTGGAAGTCGACGAGGAAAAGCAATTGGGACTTTCGATTGTGGATGATGGTATTGTCCATAATGATATGGTGACCTGGATGGCCGGGGAGGCGACCAAAGGATGGCTTATGTTTGGTGGATTTGTGCTTGCAGCTGTGGTGGAGGTCTACTATCTTTGAATTCGGTATGGTCGTCGACTATACCTTTTGAAGAAGAAGAGGAAAAGAAAAGTGTACGTATGCGTGTATACTTAAGTAATTCTCAGTCAGGCCTTAATAAGTGCCCGATGCTAGGCGTCCCTTCGTCCTTCCGGGGCAGTTTTCGTGTGTCACGATAACATTTCAACCAACGGTTTCCAGCGGGTTATCAGAGAGAGAGGAAAGCGGACCACGGCAGAATGTCCAGGAGCTGAACTCACGTTGACGTTAGAAATTACCCAAAAGTAACGCCGAGAGCCGATGCCGAGCACAATTATCTGATTCGGACTTACACAAGCACAACCGGGATATGAGGATTATAGCCGGTTGCCAAGCCGGGCATCGGCGGGGGAAATCCCTTTTTCTCGCGCTTTTTACACATGATTCTGAGTTGTTTTTTTTTTCTTGCTTTCTTTCTCTTGTTGTTCGTGCGACCGAGGGGTGAACCCAGGAACGCAGACAACCATGCAAGCAGGCTGTAATAAAGTTATCAGATCCGAGAACTGCGCAGACTTCGGCCTTCCCAAAGCCGGGTTCCCATATTCTCTCATACTTTCCGCAACGAAAAACAAAATAAATATAAAAAACACTAAAAAACACTAAAAAATTTCATTATTCAGACAACGTGTGTAATTAGTAACTAAGTAGTAACCCGATAGCCTAGCTACGTAGCTACCTCCTCCCATGACTAAGTTGCTAAGTCGTCGTCTCCATTGGCCCTTCTTAAAAGACATCGAATCCCGTCTTCCTTCCTCCATCGACTTCACTTCATCCCACTTCTCCTCCTCACTAACTCAAACTTCAACTTCAATCCACTATCATCACCATCTTCGACCTGGGTCTAGACTTGACTAGAGAGAAAGAGAGACAGAGTGCGTGAATATATAACTCTCCGGGTGCGAGCTCGCAATCGCCAAGTGCCGTTTGGCGTGCATTGCATTCAATTCGAATCGACTAATCTGTCTTCCTGCAGCGTCCACCCTGCACCCGATCTGGGTTTCCATTCCTCGTCCTATCCAAGGCTCTCGTCGGAGCACTCAGGATAATTAATTAAATACTTATTCTGCTTCTTAATCTTGGACTCTTGCATCTGCATCTGCACAAATTCTTGCCTTGCCTCCCTGTCTACCTTGTCCCCATCCTTTTTTTTTTTTTTTTTTTCTCTCCCCATCGGAATATATCCCCTGATAGACAAAAGTATAATTCGCCCCGCTGCCTCGTCCTCTGATTCTTCTTCTTTTCCTTTTCCCTTCTTCTTCTCTGATACTTCGCGCACAAGAGCATTTATTTCCCTTACCCTTTTTTCCTTCCCTTTCCTTCGGACCATATATATTATTATATACTATACATATTATTAGACAAAAGTACCTCATTAGAAAAAAGTATCTCGACCTTTCCTGCTTCCTTTACGTAAGTTCATTACCTGTCTTTTGAGTTCCCTCAGCCCGCCTCTAACTCCTTTGATTCTCAGGCCCAGCGACGATTTTATTTAATATCTATTTCTTACAAAATTCTTCTTAATTTTTTTTCCTTCTATTTTCCCTTACTGGACACTATCAATTGTATAAAAAAATACCCTTTGCCACCGAAATCCTTCAGCAGAATATTATATCGCTTGCAGTCCACGCCCGACTCATCAAAATCCACGTCTTCGTCACGGTTACCCGTTTTTCCACATTTCACGGCCGAGGTAGTCGGACGTCCGCATCCCAACAATAATGCTCAGACGACTCGTTAGATCTTTCACACATGGGAACCAAAAGTCCGCCGTCACAAAGGACAATCTTTTCGATACTATCCCAGCCGATTGTGACCTTGAATGCCACAGCTGCACTATCAAATACCCAGCCAATTTTAAGATAGAGGAAGGGTCTGATTTATGGCAGACGGGTGACGATTGGGCGACTCATTTGATTGTTGCTACTGGAAAGTCGGATTGGGTTCGTGATGTGAGGTAGGCTCTGTCCGATATATTTTTCATACAAAAAACAAAAATAGAAATTAAAAAAAACCGCTGATTACTGTAGTGACGAAAAAGGCTCCATTATGGAGGCCATCAGCAAGGCCAAGAAGCCTACCAATGGGGTCAGTATATACCTACCCACAATTTGCGGGGAAAACGTATGCAAGATGGAGGAGCCCAGTCCTGACCTAAAACGTTGCTGCAGAAACTAAAAGTCTCCGCCTCAAACATGTGCCCGCCTCCAGAGTACTACACAGAGAGCTCAAAGCCTACAACATGTGTAATTTTACCCTCTTGGACCCAGGTCGAAATGGTGACCCCGGATGACGTGCAAGAACTTGTCGATAAGTTTATCAGTCCTGGGCCGACTACCACCACACCCTTAGAACCGCAGGGTCTGCAAATGTGTGCCTCGAGGGAGGCCAAACATGATTCCGCCATTAATGCTACACCCGAACGGCAGCAGGCAGAAATCGAGGATATGCAGTCCATGGCGGATGACTCCACCAGTGACGATGGAACCACCCAGTCAGAAGAATTGGCAACCCTGACAATTAGTGCTACATCATGCCCTACAGCCGCTGACTTGGCTGCTTCCTCGTACCTCAAGTCATACGAATGCCCACATGATTATTTAATTTTGCTCTGTTCGCATAAACATCGTGATGGTACGTTCCCTGCTCTTCTATTTTTCTTTCTCTTTTTTTTATTTATTATTTTACTATATTATTTTACCCTTTCTTCTGTGCGCATGTAACACAAGTACTGATGTGAGGTTTTCTTATATTGTCTAGCTCGCTGCGGTCAATCTGCGCCATTGATCGCGAAGGAATTACGACGACATCTCCAGCCGTTGGGCCTTTACCGCGATCTCGACGACTACAGACCCGGCGGGGTGGGAATCTTTTTTATCAATCACGTTGGTGGGCATAAATGGAGTGCCAATATGATTATTTATAGGAAGAAGGCCGGACAGGGTATCTGGTTGGCGAGAGTGCGGCCGCATGATGTTGAAGCGATAGTTAAGTGGACCGTGTTGGAGGGGAAAGTGCAGCCGGACAAGATTAGAGCTGGCTTTGATCGTTCGAGAGGGGTTACCAGCTGGTAATATGTTTTGCAATCTTGTTCTCTCTTTTTTTCCCTTTTTTCCTTTGGGTATTTTTGGCTTGGCGGGGTATGCATATGAGGTAGATGTATTCCAGCGAGGCTCTGGAATCCTCTTCACCTCTTCCTTTCCCTTTTTTTCTTCTTTCCATTTTCCATTTCAATTAGCCTTTTTTTCTCCCTTTTTTCCTTCGCATTTACACTTTTACCACTTGCGTCGTCTTTCCTGCTTTTGATCACCGGCGTGCAAAACGAAACCAAAAAAAGGTATATTGTGGGTTGACGGAAACACGGCTTCATTTTTTTTACAAATATGATACAAGATAGAACGGACTGCAAGATAGCACAAGCGGGTCTACATGACGTGTCCAGTGCATCGGGACGAACGAAACAAAAAAACAAAAAACTAAAAAAAAAAAAAAAAAAAAAAACTAGAAGGAATCAAAAAAGACATTATTGTTTTATCACCATAGGAAGAAGCATGATATACCTTTTTAGATTAATAATAATGACAAAAGATATTACCCTACCCCTCTCGATACGACATTTGCTTTCGTGCCAATGCATACGACCTTTCCCCAATCTCTGATAATCGATCGATCAAAGTATCGATGGATAAGAAAGAAAAAAGAAGGGTTTGAAAGTTCATCCGATTGGATGGATAGATTACAACGAGCACCGAAAGGCGTCACGCAATTCCAGACACGGCTCTATTGCGCCATCATATATCCATACCATACATCGGACGGAATATCTATCGAATATTTAAAACTTATTCAAATCACCAAAGAGGTAAGCAAGTAAAAATAAAAGTAAGTATGAATTATATGGTATATATATTTGTTTATACATGTAACTATACCTACTCGATATTTATATAAGTACGCCCCCCCTCCAAGTAATATAAAAGGCTTACTTGAGGGGGGCAGGGTGGGATAGGTATATTGGGAGGCTGAGGAGAGGACTTCTATCTAGCCCGGCCTCAATCAAAGCTTTGATGGGGATGCGGTTTTTCATATACAGGAACGAAAGGGGAACAGAGATAAAAATAAAAAATCAGTAAAAAAAGGAGAAAGAAAACGCCAATGTGATCCCCAGGCGGTAGTAATATGAAAGAATGTCTGCAATAATGCCCGAGCGCTATGCTATGGGAAATGAGTGTAAAGGAAGATGCTAAAAGATGCATGAGCCCAAGAGAAGACAAGAGAGAAAAAAACAATGCGAAAGAAGGGGAGGAGAAAGCCGACAGCCTTTTGTCGCATCATCTGGTAGTTGACATGACACAGTGAAGAAGAAGATATATGGTATATCGTAAGTCGAAGATTAGCGGATTTATGCGAGAAGAGAGAGGGGAATTGAAGGAGGGTAAGGAAAGGAATTATGAAGTAGATAAGTATTTTGGTCAAGTCAGTGCTCTACTGAAGAGAGCGGGTGGTTTTTTCCCTCTTCCCCCTCTTGAAGCTGAAGACAAATTAAGAAAAGATGGGAGGTCGTATATATAAACCCTTTCCGAAACACCCTGGCTCCAATGAAACAAGATCCGAAACTGAAAAATCAAATAGAAAAGAAATAGATCGGTGGAAATGCACGTTGGTATAAAAATGGTGTACGCAAGTGCATATTCTTGGCGGTCAGACAGCTGCAATAGATGGTCAAATGAGAACAAGAGAGCACACGCTATACAATTCGCTCGTTTGGGGTATCTTTGAAGGGGGGTAAAACTGTCAAAAAAAGAAGCATATGGAAGGATAGTGAGCGCAAAAAAAAAGGGGGGGACGGATAGTGAATATGTCGCTCAGCCGATTGTGCGTATCGCAAAACGGAGTGCTCGCTTTCCGGCTGAGACGTCTTCTTTTTTCCGTTCATCGATGCCGTAAGCCATTCCGGTGTCGAAGTTTATACGATTTAATGGTTGTAAAGAAGTATTCTTGAAGAATTTCCAGAAAAAGAACAAGCCGAAGAAAACAAAGACGCTGAGGTACGCTGAAAGAAAGTTGGGTGCGAAGTCGACATCTCGAGATATCGGGACACCATCGGCGTCACGTCGGCCAGTCAAGAAAAAGTCGAAGCCGTTAAACAATACGATGACGGTAGTTGCGAAAAGCCCAATCCCTGCAGAGTATAGGTTAGCACCTACGATTTGAAGACGGGAAATGATATGGTGGTTTACTCACAAGCTAGATATGGTTGGAATGGACTCCTATATGGATACTCGTCTGAAAAGCGGTCGATGTGACGGGCTTGCTCAATGCCATAGTAGAAACGGACAAATGCAAGACAAAATGTTCTAAGAAAGTACTCATGTCAATAAACCCATAGCAGAATTCTTCGACGGGATGGAACGTACCCCCAAACGATGAGACCAGAAGTGGTAGTAAGCTTCAATAGGTAGTCGAAAACAATCTGTCCGGTGGGGCCCGCGAGTTGGATGTAGGCCGTCAAGGCGATTGCTGTACTTGTCAAGACAGAAACATACGGGACACCACTGGCAGTGCACCTACGGAAGATCCTTGGGGCCTTCCCCTCTAAGGAAAGCCCGTAGAGAGTCCGACTGCTAGCGTAAAGGTGCGAATTTCCTGCAGACCAAGCACAGAAGACGAAAATGCCGTTGATGATAGCGGGAAGGATTGGGATAGATGACTCCATGATGGCAATAACCCAGGGCGATTTCGACCCGAGAGCGCTGAAGCCTTGCTGGGTCCCTGTAGCAGCCCCTACAGTCGAGTCGTGGAATTGCAGGAGGCGATCGTGAGTGCTTGGGACGTTTAACCCGACGACAAAAATCCCCAAGACGTAGAATATAGCGATTCTCCAGAACAACCGTCGTACGGCGGAAGGTAGCGCCTGGCGGGAGTTCGCAGCTTCGCCAGCAGCGACAGCCACAATTTCTGTTCCAAGAAATGAAAACGCAGCAATTGTGAAAGACCCCCAAGTCGCAAGGAAGTTTGCTCCAGGGCCTGTAATGTCTGGATACTCGAAAAATTGATCCCTCCATTGTTTCACACCGTCATAGGTCACAAAATGTTGTCGGAACGGTCCATTCGGAAACTCCCAGTTCTTGAAACGAATTGGTGCATGATTCGGTGCCCCTCCAGCATTGATAATGACCATCAGGATTATAAGCCCAAGTATTGTCATGATTTTGAGCAGGCCAAACCAATACTCTAGTTCGCCATAAACCCGAACGTTGAAGCAATTGACCGCCAGTACCATCCCAAGGAAAACTGTTATCCACAAGGCGATATACTTTTCGTCTTCGATGGGACTGTTTCTCTGTTAGTTAAGCCCATGGCGGGGGGGAATGAAAAAAAAAAAAAAAAATTAAAGATGAACAATGGTGACATACGAGTAGTATCTGATTAGAATCGAGGCAGCCGTTACTTCCGTGGGTAGTGCGGTAGCAAAAGATAACCAATACATCCAACCAGCAGCGAATCCGAGAGCGTCATCAACAAACCTCCCAGCATAGGTGGTAATACCTCTTCAGGTTACACAAGGAATGTCAGCAGAACCATGTAGGAGGGGGAGGGGTGAGAATGCATACCCGGCAATTGGAATTAAGGCCGTCATCTCTCCTAAGCTCAGCATCACACAGAGCACTACGAACCCCATACAACTATAACCGATCAATGCCCCCAAAGGCCCAGCGACGCTGAGAGCCTTGCCGCTAGCCAGGAAGAGTCCGACACCAAGAGTTCCGCCCAATGCTATCATTTGAAGATGTCTCGCCCCAAGCCGTCGCTGCAGGTCTTCGTTTATCTCCCCATTGCCTTTGTTCCACCGGTGAAAGTTGTGGTCTCCAGGAAATCTCCTGGTAGGCCGGTTAGAGTGATTGGAGGCAGATCGGGCTTGGTCCAAAGGATATGTTGTTGAGTGGGAGAAATCATCGTCAATGGCACCGACTCGGTCGGGATCGCCGTCGTGAGCATCTTCGAAGTCAATGACGCCGGTAGCGACTGATGTAGTCGAGAGTCGTACATTGGGGGGATGGTGATAGATATCGTTCTTATAGGCTTTTTGGACATCATACTGATATTCGTCATCAGGGTCGTTGAAATTGTGTTTCGGCGGCGAGGAATTGATATACTGTGTATGGTCGCCAGAATATATCTGAGACATCTCAGGTACTGGGGCGTAGGCTCGAGCAGGAGCTGTTGGTCGAGGCCACTTCCCAGGACCATGCCCAACTCCTTCCTCCATTTGAATAGCGTGTGTGTCCATTATGTATTTCCTATTACTGCTCTGAATTTGACCAGCATTTTCCAGTAATCGATCCTGAGGTAAATAGTATGCTCCTCCGCCAGAGGTAGTCGAGTCATTTGATAGCTCCGGCTGGTGGCCTCGTCGACCTGTCGAAGATGCACTCTTGAATTGTAATAACCCAACCCCGCTGCCAACCCGACTATCGGAATTATCTCCAGGCCCCAAATGCGCCGCCTCCGGTGCCATCGTGTTTGATGCGACATCGTTACCGCTGTTTGCTGGAGAATGTCGTTGACGTGGTTGCGGTCGCGACCAGTTTATATTATTCCTCCACGACGAACTGACATCGCCAGACTGCCCTTCAGCACTCATGGTGCCAATATTAGTACCAGATAGATTCAAGAATGAGAATTCGGATAAATTGAATATTTTATGAAAGTCGAGGTTGCTTCAAGAAGAAAACGTTTTCATTGCCGCCGAGATGTGCCAGGGGAGTAAAGCGCATGAACCATGAGAATATGTCGATTTATGGCCTGTGTCGTAAAGGCTTCGAGCTATTATGGTTGGAGGTGTGTCTGTGTATGTAAGTATATGGGTGTATAGGTATACGAGCAAGGCGAAGAGGAAAGAAATATATATGTGTGTATATATGGTCGAGATAGAAGTCGGGAGAAATGTCCGCAAGTTATCGGCCAACAGATAATGGGAGGGAAATTAAGAAGTTGATGCAGCTGACGGCCGCCGTGAGATCCTGATCAATTAACCCAGCGAAGCCAAATCTCGGATGGGTGTTTAATGGATGCCGAAAATAGAAAGCAATGAAACGGCAGATTGTTCAACGTCTACTCGATGAATTAATGGACTAAGAAGGGGGGGCTATTGCTTTGGAAGGAAAGGGAAGGGAATGAGAGACATACTGCTGCTGCGATGATGAGAGTGCGAAATGCGAAATGCGAAATGACAGAGCAGCACAGTGGCGATGGAGGGTGAATGGATGGATGGATGAATGGGTGGATGGACGGGCGAGAGAGCGAGGTTGGGGCGGTCGAACAACAACAACAGCAACAACACTCGGACACTCGCACACACCAGGTCGACTTTCTGTCTGTCTATCTGTCTATTGTCGTTGTCGTTGGGCCGTTGGATGTTGAGGTGACTGTGGTATGGTATGTATGATATGCGTATCCTGTTTTCGTATGTAAGCAAGCACTTACTGGTCGTGGGTGATAGTGGTAGCGGTAGTGGTTATCGAGTGGGAACCGGTTGATTGATCGATTAATTACAACCAGCCAGTCACCGAAGTGGCAAAGAACAGGCCCAAAATCCTCCAGATTCGGTCCGGTTCAGGTGCTCTTTGTTTCAATCGCTGGGGGGGTTAAAACGTTCGGGGAGGAGAAATGGAAATCGAAGGAAGAGAAAGAATAGAGTATTTCCTTAGCTAAGCTGGACCGGTTTACTCCATCTTCTCAGACAAGACATCCTTCTTCTACCACCATATGGAAGTGAGTGCTCATGCACATACAGAGAATAGCACGAAACATGTAAGTGCATACGCCCACCACCAACAAGTACAAGTATGGGACTAAAGCATGCAACTACAACATCCCTCCAGCTATGTCTCAGAAACGAGGGCTTCGGACTGGGTGGAGGATACGGCTGCTGGGCCTCAGACCGCGGACGAAAATGGGAGACGGGATGAGAAAGGGGACGACGAAGAGGGACTAGGCCTTTGGGGTCACGCCCAAGACATGCCCTCGATGGATGGACCTTGGCTGGCCCAAGCAGAAATTTCAAGGGACTGTCCATGCAACAGGTCAGAGGCGGGAACCCACTGCGGCTAACCCTTTTCCTGCCTCTAAAATGTTTTGGGAACTGTTGGAAGGCTGGGTAAACGGGATAATCATGTTCATTACCCTATGCCAATGATACTGACAAGTTTTTTCGTCGGCACAAACACGGGCAAAGGCGCTCTTGGTACGGAGTATGTATGTACCTAGGTACTCTTTTCACATCCACTCTCGATGGATCCACCGTTACCCCATCCTTTTACATAGCACATTCGCTGATGCTGTCGCGAGACCAAGTACTCAAAATGAAATAGCTGCTCTGCCCGTATCAAAGAAGAGAGACCACCTCCGGTTGAAAGGCGCAAAGATTGCGCCGTAAGGAGAAAAAACAAATACATTGCATACTAAAAGCCCGACCAAGCCGTTTTTTGATAGGTTATCCAGCTGTATCATGTCACAAATTCCGGAATGCCCACTTTGTGTTTTAATTCATGACCAACCGGCAGGTTTCAAAAGGGAGGAAAGGAAAACCTGTCTCCCTCAAACAGCCCGAGACCTTGGATCAAGCCGCTGTGATCGCCCTCTAGCTGCTTAGGATGGCGATAGATAGACGTTCAGCATCTTGACTGATAACGATTGTCGATTGTCGTATCATTCCATATCACCCCATATCGTAAAGCAGCAAAGCGCCAATGAGAAATGAATATCCCCGGTAGAGTTTTTCCTTCCTCTCTTTCATTCTTGTCCTCCGACCCTGGCCTTGCCAGTGTTACCTCGCGTGACTTGTCGGCCTACACGAAATTTAATTCCCTCCAGAAAAAAAGGATATTAGCATCTGCTGAAAGTCTGCAGCTCGAGCCAACTGCTGACCGGGGCCGGCGCATCGATAATACATACAGAGTAGCAAGCGCATCTCTTTTTTTCTCTCTAGGTAGCCAGTCTCCCTGCAGCTTGGTGTGCTTTGACATTATAATACTGAGCGCTATTGATGTTCTTAATTCATGCAACCCGATTCGGTTTCCTGTCGCTTGTTTTTGAACCTGGTCTGATCTCTTGGAAAATCCCAGTTCACTCACTGAATTCCGGGCATCTGTGGACAATAGCCTTTCAACCTAAGCAATACAGAGTAGCGTTGTCGAAAAAAGTGGGGGTCTTATCGCTGTCTAGACGTCTAGCTTCTAATGGAGTCGCTGGAGCTCTCATATCAAACTCATATCAGCACCTTATTTCTCTCCAGCTACATCACTGAGTAATGTCAGCATGGCATCAGCGTTTTTTCCTGTTGGAATGTATGATTATAACCGCCATGGGAAGAAAGAACATCCCGAGTTTCATGCAATGTTTTGTCTCCTGCACCTCAACAACCCTAGTGTCTGCTAGCACGGTCATTTCTATTCCAAGATTTTAATATTTTAATGAACCCAACAATTCAGTTAATTCTTTCCTGTCCTTCCATTGGCACAAAGGATCAATTCTGCATCGCCGATTCGACGTCGACAACTTCCAAGCAAAGATCGATTTCGCCAATCTATCTTGGCTTAGGTAATGTATTCCTATCTACTTGCGGGGCCATCACCTTGGTTTTTATAACGGCGTTCGTGAGCCAAGTTTATGGCTGAAACCACATGCTCGCATGTAATGCACAATTATATTTCCGCACCAAGCCACCGAACACCACCAAAATGTATCTCGCTTGGGGGGGTTCCTCCTTATTCCGAGCGACCTAGTATCGATATCGTATCTATCACCTCCTGCATATAAAACACCCACGGTACGTCTAGTCGCACGCAGTAGATCGGAAACTATGCGTCTTTGTTTTGTATATCAACTCGGATACCTCGAGCCCGAGTCCACAAATACACGCTGTATCTGCGATTAACATTAACTCTAGTGGACCTCCCAGTAGTTTCGCCAGCTCGGGCCTAGAGCTCAAAGGAGCGGTCCTGAGTTAGGTATAAACGCCGATTGCGGCACCCTTGGCCGTCCTGCGTGAATTAAACAATTAATTTAATTACTGAATAGCTCTGTTGGAATAATTAACTACCAGTAGTCATCCAGATCGCCGTACGGAGTACATACACTCAATTTAACGCGAGTGTTCAAATATATTATAATACTACCCCGCTTACCATGGCGGCGGGTGTAGATATTAGTCGCTATTGGCTCTAGCTCCAAACATTTTTGTAGGTATGTGGATGACTTGCATCCTTAGGTCTGTATATGCATAATTATCTGCATCTTAAGGCCTTCAACCTCAGGTTCGGGCGCCTCAGCTCAGCGGGAAAGGACGTCTAGTTGGCTTTTGACTCCGAAAAGTCAAATTGACATCTCAACCTGCCCGTTTGTGAGTAGCGGTGAACTGGACAAGCGTAAAGTTCTCCAAGAAAAGGCTAACGATATTTAGCCACCCTTGCTAGAAATTGTTACGCAACAGACGCCGAGCTAAGTAATGACAGTTTCGCTGGATCGATGTTCTCACGATGTCGCAATGCCCCAACGGTCGTTTGGGCATGGTGAAAGCGAGATTGCCACTGAGACTAGTAACCTGCACGAATTTTCCGGCACGAGCCGTGGCCTGCCGTGAATACGAGCCCCTAAACGAGAGACCTCTGATGTATTCTCATATGCAACGGTTTCGATTGGCCCTTTAAGTTTCGTGCGGGGATGCATCGTGCGTACGCGTGTAGAAAAAAAACATATCATGTGTCTCGATTGCGTGCAACATGAACAGCTTCCGTAACTTCGACATGTGCACTAGCTGCAACTGAGATATTTTTTAAAGGGAAATACTGAATTGATCAGGATATCTCTAGTGTTTGTTTGGTTGGAGTAATTGGCGTGACAGTTAACCCCAGAAGATACATGGTCTCCTATACAAGTTTCCTTGGGTATTCTAGCTAGGCGGGGGGCACATTGATAATACATACTTCGCGGGGGTGGGCCTTGGCACAGCGAACATGCATCTATATACAAAATAAACGGATCAAAACTGATACCAATCTCTCCTCAATAGACGTGAAACCAGTCAGTCATATCGGGGTTTTCCGGGCTACGTCTATGGAGTACAATCCCCTGTCAACCGATCAAACCCTAGTGGGGTGTCCAAAGGCATAGTACCTGCCTTTTACGCCTTATTCTATCTATTCCATTATTCTAGAAGCATGCCAAGGGCATTAACAGGAAAGTTCCAATCTTCCGGGACCCTTGCATGCGCATGGCACTATGGCCAGTATCGATATGGATTCTATTTTGTCGCGGAAGCACCCCCCCTAAACTCTCACCTCACTCTACATGCTTCTTGTTGATAATTCACCCACGGCACGGATGTCAAAGCGTACCCTGATGCAGCCTCATTTTGGTCATTAGTGTCGGTTTTAATGCTGGTGCATCGGTTCCGTTAGAACTTTCTTAGGCAGCTTCCAAACTTGGAAGCTCAAATATATGACCCATGCAATTCGCCATTATATCTAGGAAACTGGGTTTGATCATGTAATTCTGGCTCGGAATTGCTATACGATATAACTTTTGAAGGGTTTTCAGTCCTTATGATGGGTTCCAATAGTTTCTACCGATGGATTCATATAAAAGTATTTTTTGGCACGGATTTCCAGCGATTGCGTTGGAGATGTTGCATTTTCACTCCCATAGTATATTCCTTAGGCGATATTAGTATCGATATCGATACTTAGCCTCAAGACTACTAGGTTGGATACATGGCACCAGTTAGACCAGATAATGGTTATTCTTTGTTTTTGGAATTTAGGTATATATACAGTAGTGATTCTATAATATTCTATTAGAATTTGCAAAATATAATACAACTTCGATCGATGCAACAATAAAAGAAGCTATGCCCCCGAAAACAAATCCTTCCAAAATTGCTTGAATCCATAGGCTTTCGCCTCGGATTCGTCATAAACCTTTCCCTTCTCGCCTGCGGAGAGCAACGAGAGGATATTCTTATCTTCTTTATCCGTCTTCAATTCACCGAGTTGGAGCTGAGATTTGCCGTAATCTGGGTTATTCGCTCGCTCTATCATTTCGGCGGGTATAGTGGGCATGACATCTCTGTAACATGCTAGGATTTCTCGTTTGAGGGTAAGAAATGGTCGTTGTGCTATCGACGGAGCTTGGAGACTATTAGAACTCGTTAGTTACGGGGGCAGAAACTGCGCAGGAGCCGTCATCCGAAGGGGTCATACTTATAGGAGCGTGTCATGTTATTTATGGTCTTGATGCTAACTTCGTGGTAAGAGAGTTCCGATTTCTCCCAGTTGCTATCACGGAAGGGTGCCAACGGCCTCTCCGGTTTCGCGGGCTCCGTACTATCCTTTGAGGGGGGCTGAGCCATTGGGCCGTCTGGAGGCGAAGCGTTTTCTTTAACATGACCGACCACATCTTTCGGTTTGGCGCCTTCATTGTAGGCGATCACAGGGTTCGGATTGGCGATTTTCTCAGCCTTTGCATATTCTTCCGCGCGCCTGATCCAGACATCGGGAGTCCCGCCCCAACTAGCAATTGTTCGAACGACGTGCCTTTTCCAATCTGTTCTTATACGGCCTCGAAAGGACCTAATCTCCTTCTGAAGCTCCTGTTGCTTCTCAATCCAAGGAGGAACTATTTCCTGCCGCTGGATCATACGGTTTAGGAGGTACTCTGTCGTATCTATGAAAGGACTTCCAGCATGGTGGTCCTCATTTATTGGCCCTTTAGGTAAATTCTTGAACATGCCTTTCGAGATAGCCTCCTCGATTTTCTCGTTGGCTAACGCTGTCAAGCCTTGGATCGTGTTAGGCATAGCTCGTGCTCCCGGTTCAAACCGCTCTTTGAACATTCGTGACCTTGCTTCTTTTTCTTCGTCATTAAGCTCAGACTCAGCCTTTTTCATCAGCGGATACTGCCCCGCTCTATCCCTTGCAGACACTATCCTTTCATTTTTTGACATCCTGCGCATGGGTGCCAAATTTGTTGGTAGTGATGTCCGACTAGTCTGAGCAGTAGCTTTGCCTCGTAACCGGGGTGTAGCTTCATGTAAACTTCTTAGCACTGAATCCTCTAGCGATTCCGTGCCAGTCCATGGCCTCGCCATCGCAGTTTCCCGGGTTTCCTTGCCCGCTGCGTCGGATAAACGGGCGTACGCAATCGAGCCGGCATGCTCGGATTCAAAATCCGCGCTTTGAATCTTCTTGGATAGTCTCTCTTTTAGAGCCTCTAGGCCCTCAGATCCGGAATGAGGCGTCGATACCTCGCTGGGTTCCTGCGCTTGGATCTCTTTGATATGCCTTCGCGGATTAGCTAACTTCGATTGCTCCTCCAAATCTTCGAGCCTTCGTCGCATCGCTCCATCTTCCTCGTCTATCTCGTCCTGGCGAGTTGGAGTTTGGGATTTGCCCGCGCCAGGAGGATCTTGAAACCTAGGATGTATGTATGAGATATTTCTACGAAACGACTTTGAGAATATTGTTGAGGCGGGAGCTCCGTCGACTGCTCGGGCGCCGAGCAGAATATAATGCGGCCCGGTAACCTTTTTTGAGGTCAGATACCGAGATAGTTTCGGTGAAATAGAAGTTGGATTCATGGTGCGGCGCGTGCTGGGTGTATTCTAGCTCCAGCTATGCACATAGAACTGGCCTCGAGACTACACATAGAATATGTATTTGTTTGCCACAAATGAAGTCGAAGATGCAATGGAGGGCCGACTATATCGACTAGTCACCATTAGCAAATATAACTGGGAAGGGAAATTCTCTTTGCATCATACCCATTTCAAAGCGCTAGATGGTGCCTTCCGAGATTTATCCATGTGTCCCATGGACCATGCATAGACTCTCGGTTCGAATGGTTCTATGGTCACGTCTGGATGTTCAACTAGTCTCGGGTCTGGATTATAACATTCAATAAAAAAGCATCGAAAATCCAACACCGCAACACCAACCCCTGCTACACAACCGCCTATCAGTGATGAATGCCAGTTTCAGCTAGGAGCCACGTTAATATTGTGAGAACAACGACTGCCACGCAACAAGTTAATGTAGTATACCACGTTTTGAGAAATTATTTAGATCCTCTATTGGTACCGTTCCTCGCATAGGTATAATTTCGCTCGCGACAACATTTGTTCATGTCTACAAGCACATATATTCTATATACAAGCCCCGTCAGCGGTACGGTAGTGTATATACATGTATACACCGAGGGGCTGTACTACAAGGTAAGGAATGTATCTTCCCCCAGTGCAATGATTTTCGCCCGAACGATACCCCATGCCCACGAGACATGCAAAGAATTGACCTCTTGACCAATAAACCCCGGTGTATGCTCCGTCTCTACGTAGCTGCAATAGTCTGCAATTGCTGCGTATATACCCTCGCTCTCATCCTCCATGACATCGTTCAATTTTGCGAAGTCGTCAAAGGACATTCCGGGTGTATCGTGCAATGCTTGAGCGAATGTCCGCCAGAATGTTGCAGGTCCAGAAGGCCCATTGACCCCCTCTGGAGTGAGAAATTCTCGCAGGATAGCGATAATGAAAACTAGCTCTTCTTTGGAGATGATCTCTTCATAGAATGGGCCATCTTCGCCTTCTATTTCTTCCACAGGGATGGGATTTTGGTCTAGCTTCTGAGTTAAATCGCTATTGTCGTTTAAGTATTGACTCAAACCTAGGATTCTGTCTCTTGCATAACATTCCAGAAAGCTCTCCAACTTTTTTATCTTCGAGACTATGATTTCTTCCTGTCCTTTACGATAAGTATCCGCTAGTTTTTCCCGATAGCTAGCCGCAGGAGAAGCCAGAGACAGGTCGTATTTGCGTATTGCTGCTAGTTTCTGGTTTATAGCTGCTTTCAACCCAAGCGCCACGGCTAGTTCATTTCTGATAGAAATTGGGGTTGCATTTGGGTCTCCGTTTTCCAGGTCGTCGATTTCGCTTTCGTTGGCAACAAGAATTCTGAAGAGATCTACAAGGGCGTCCGGCCAATCGTTTTCGAGGGAGTGGGGCCCTTTTGGATCTTGATCAATATCAGTCGACTTTTTTAGATGGAAAACCTCCTTCCAAGTTTGCTTGAGCTTCCGCTGTTCCCAAATTTCTGCTGCTTGTCCCCTGGGTGAAATGGTAAATTTCATAGCTAGTGAGTCTGTGGGATTATCCGGGATCACAAATCCATATCCCATCAACAATTCTTCGTTTCCCTTTGGGCCGTAGTTATTAAAAACTTGTGATCCCGCTGGGAGGGTTTCCGGAATCTTCAATGAGAATAACGTTGGTGTGGGTTCCCAGATGATTTTAGTGTTTGGTTTGTGGTTTAAGATATCCACCAAAGGAATCAGAACTGGGAAACTGGTATCATCCGGATTGCTAGCATTCTTGTCCGCCGGAGCACTCCCTGCGACACCAACAAGTTTTGAGGGGAAGGAACGGGAAGTGTAGATCGTAGCAGCCCGCAGGTACAGATCCCTTGGCAGAGGGAGTTATTCAAAATATCCTTCAATATAGGGTGTGAGAGATCTAGAGTGTAAGGGAACCTACCATGTGTACTCCTGTGAATTTTCTACATCACCGTCGTTAAGAAGTTGACACCCGGACTCCCACTCTTCCGTCCAGAGCTGCTTCCTCGACACGACATCACCCGCCCCGAGGTTTGTCCCCGCCAGCCTTTCCATCTCGTCATCGTCAAAATACAAAGGGGTGTCGAAAGTTTCAGGGAGAAGTCTTATATACGGCCAAAACTGACTCTGCTCCTTTAGTAAAAGATGCTGGCAGAGGTGAAAGCATGCCTTGGCGTGGGTAGAGAGGGAGGGAGCTTCGAAAAAAGAAGCTGGGAATGACGGGGTCGGATTTGCAAGAGAGAATATAAGAGATGTAGGGCATGTGACAAGAGTGAGGGCCTCTCCTGCATTTTCTGCTACCTCGTTTTTGTCAGATCTTATTTTCGCACTGAACCCGTTCTCCTCATCTATAAGTTTTTGCTGTTGTTATTTTTGTGTTGCCTTTGAATATAATTTCAGTTTTGCGAGTGCATTCGAATACCTTTGTAAAATTCTAAGGTGTCGGAGATGTGCCCCCCGGATTGGACGACCCATTCCGCGAGTTCATGCAGGTGCTGGTGCTCTGAGTACCGATAGTTGGCCTCGGAGCCGTACCTGGCTCTTTTGGGCGCCGGTTCTGACATTATATTGGGGATGTTAGAATTGAGGGAGTACGTAGAGGGCGAAACCAATTCTGGTGCTAGGATGCAGGATGTTTGATGGTTTGGAAAGCCTTATAAACGAAAATTGTACAATGTGGTGCACAATGTAAGAATATACCAGCTACAAGGAGTATCATCAAATTTGCAAATCCCACAAGCCAGCCTTTGTAAGTAGGTACCGGTAGGTTCGCTTGTACTTTATACCGTGGAGGAAAGAGCACGTTCTCTGGGCCATGGGCCGGCTACTAGATACAAGTCGGTCTTAAATCGCGCCTGATGGCAATGGGTCGTCCTGGGGTTTAGGTCCCTTCGAGACACCCTTAGAACAAAGAGGGTCTCCAAAAAATTGCCACGCCCTCCCAAAGTACCTAGGTACATAGCTACGAAATACCTATGTAGCCGCTTAAGAATCACATAACGTATCCATCTCAATATGTAACTACCGAAGTAGGTGCACGATCCAGTAGTTACCCAACTGATTGATTTGTTAAACGGTAAGTTCGCAGTTGATTCCAGTAACCCTAACGAAACTTTTCAACGGGATAGATTGCTATTTTACACAGATTCGAAATTAAATTTCGAGATTATAGTAGATCCAAAGAAAAATCTTTCCGTAAACGCCGCGCTTTGCTATCTAAGCTTGTTAGGTCTGTAACGAGCTGAGGTCAAAGTCTTATTTAGAACGTATCCTTAGTGGATGTAAATACACGGTTCTAAATTGGGGTATATACTCTAAATCTAATCCTTGAATTTATAACTCTTTGGGGCAAAATCAATCGCACCCCCGCGATAGGCACCTCGTTTTTTCTGTAAATAGTGTACGATTGTTAGAGAAAAGACGCCGTTCATTGATTGGTAAGTTGGTCTCTCATACCTTGTTCTTCTCCTTAGTGAAGCCTTTGCCCCTCGTAACAATAAGGTCCTCGTGGGCCCGCTGGGCGTATGCAGCACCGTTGAAGCTATTATCCTTCAGGGCATCGTCCTCATAAGTTATTTTTTCCATGTTGATCCTCGAAAAAGGTTTATTCTTCATTTTCTCCCCCTTTGCGCTTTCGGACTTTATCTCTGTTTCAGCTGATGATACGGGTGTCGCCTCCCCACTTTCCATAGATTGGGTTTCCTTCTTGATTTCAACTTTGGGAGGGAGTTCTTTCGTAGGTGTGCTGAGTTTTGGCTTCTTCTTTTCACGAGGCGGGGTCGTGCTTTTTGTAGGTTTTTTTGTAGGCTTCTTTTTGGATTTCTTCTCATCCTCACTATCGCTGCTGTCGGAAGAAGAATCGTCGGAAGAGTCGTCTGAACTACTGTCAGAGGAATCTGATGAAGAATCGGATTCTTCAGAGTCGGAAGAAGAATCAGAATCAGAAGATTCATCTGACGAAGAGCCAGAAGAACTGGACGAGGATGATGACGATGAAGATGAAGAGCTCGAGGAGCTGGAAGAGGAACTAGATGACGAAGATGACGAAGATGAAGACGACGAGGACACTGAAGCAGACCGCTGGCGCTTTCGAGGGTTCTTAGGCTTTGAATCCTTGGGCATGTTGGAAGATTCCACCGATTTATCACTGAGAGTATCAGATGTATCGTCGGCAGCTTCTCTGACAAGCTGCGCGGATGGTGAGGCAGGTGCGACAGGCGCTGTCCTAAAGCGCTGGTAGATGTCGGCGAGAGAGACAGAGGGCGCCTTTGAAGCTTCGATCTTTATCTTACGCTTCTCAGATTCCTGGAGGAGCTTGCGGCTGGATTTCGAGAATCCGTTTGCCTCCAAATACTGCGATACCAGCGACAGGAGTTCTGGGTCGTCCTGGGAACTGGCGCCTGTGCTCGAGGGCTCTGCTGCCGCGGAAGCAGTGCTGCCGCTGGGTTTGAAGATCCAGGCTTTGTCGGCCATCTTTCCCTCTTTGCTTCTATTTTTTCCTGATGACGGTGGTAATGATGCTTATGTCTGTTGGTATGCGGCGGTTGTCGAGTGAGCCGCGAGGGTAATTGGCCTCTGGCTGATCAAGCAGTCGCTGATGGTGAAGCGGGATAAAAGAGAGTTACCAAAAATTTGTCGAGGTTTTTTGGCTTTGTAGAAGAGAAGAAAAAAAAAGTTCGAATTCGCGACCTGCCGCCCAAACATGTCTTGGCGGACCAGACACAAGGCATGTGGCTCCCGGGGGTTGATGGACCTCCAACTTGGTTCCCAGGGTGAGATGTTTCTATGTCATCAGAATTCCCCGGACTTCCCCGGACAGAGCTCGCTGCTGGGACCAGATATCCCCTCCTGAGGACGGGCGGCGTTACTAAGAGACTTTCTCATCCCAAAGTCCCAAAGCTGCCCCTAACAATTGTCGCCTTTCCCTCCCCATCTCCAGCTTCATTAACTTTCTCGGCCGGGTTGAAATTGGGTTTGTTTTGTACCGCAACGTCCACCCTTCCTTTTTATTCAATTCTCGGACCAATCAAACATGGGCGTCTGAACCCGCCCCTAGCCTAGCTTGAGCTCCCATTGTATGTACGGTACTACTACCGGACAAGTACATACAAGAACACAGTCTGGATCTGGACACTACCCGCATCTTCGTCCCTAAATCGACAACGTCATCCCAAGTGTCGCCATATATACAAGATGGCCTCGCCCTATTCTTCCATCTCCAGTGCTGCTGGTGGACCTCCTCACTCTCCGGCCATGACTTCACAATCAACCTCCAGCCATCGGGAGATATACGAGAACGAGCGGACAAGAATCCAACAATCCTGTTTCAGCAGGGCCGATGCTGATGGGCAGCGTTCGTAGCTCCTTTGTCCCCTATCCCATCAATCCTCCTTCATGGATCCCAAGACTGATATCGAATGCTTCAATAGTCCTCGAATGCTACATTACTCATGTTAGGGTTATCGAAGATGCCGTTCATCCGTCTGCTCCACCGCCACCAAACTACCAACCGGGCCCCGACGCCCGTAAGAACCGTGTGATCATTGTCGCTGTTCGGAAATCCGGCCGTGTTCGATTGCACAAAGCTCGTGAGAACAACACTGGATCCTTTAGCATCGGGAAGTCATGGTATCTAGACGACCTGACACATATCGAAAACGATCCTGGGTGTACCGGGTTCACCGCGACCATCGGTAAACCATACTACTGGCAAACTCGAACCTCGAGGGAAAAGGAGGCCTTTGTTGCTTCCCTCTTTCGAATATTTAAGAAGTATACGGGCGGGAAGTCTCCGGTCCTCGTTGGGTTTGATTCGATAATATCGTTATCTGGGGAAGGAAGACCGAGTACTGGGAATTCAGACCTTTTCCAAGGGGAGCAACTCAATGGCCAATCCCAAAGCCCAGCTGCGACCCCAACCATCCCGACACCAGCGCCTCACGCTGAGCATTCAAGGCAGCTATCCACTGTTTCAAGTCATAGTTCTCGGCCTTCAATCACGACAGATGCAGAGCCGGGACGGCCAGAGCTACAGACTAGACTGTCTGACGCTTCAGCAAATCCTCGGGTGCAACGGCGTCCGACAAATGAGTCTGCAAGACAGCCAATATCCCCTGCCCTCTACGAGCCCAAGCATTCACTTCCCGAAACCGAGTCGAAGCCCGAAGAACAATTGATTACATCGCCACCAGAACCTACCACCGATGTTGCTCTAGGTACCAACGGCTTTCCAAACCAATCGAATCAGCAAAAGGCCAGTGGGGGATTGCCAACTTCACCGAGGGGCGCTCCGAGAGGTGCACTCCCAACGTCGCCAAAAACGAGCCAGATGCAACCAATTCAAACGAACCTAGATCCGCATCGAGGCTCTGCGCCACAAGCAATATCCCCCCAAGCCGCCTCCCCGCAAGCCCCTTCCCCTCAAGCCACGACGCCACAAGGACAATCAGCACCTCCTATAGCTACCCCGATAATATCACTCCCTCAGGGACCAAGGCTGGGTGTGGCAAATAAAAGCTCTTCTAAAGATATTGCTGCCCGGTTTAAGCTTGCTGCGGATGCATATGCCGCTGGGGGTGCGCTATCAAAGGGGCATAGTAAAACGCGAGGAATTCCTAGCCCCGCCCCTCCGGCTAGTGCGGCGACTGCGGCAACTCCAGGCGACCTCAAAGTTGACACCCCAAATACTTTAAAAGTTGGGGTGAGCATCTCCAAAGAAGATTTACTCCGAGGAAAGATGAGTGGCCACCACGATTCTATACCAGAAAAATCATCTCGGCGACCGGAATCACCTGCAATGCAGAATCTCCCCGACTCGAAGAAGGGGTCCGTCTCAAGCGCTTCAGAGGCCCCGTCCGAGCGTGCTTCCTCGCGGCAGGAATATCGCCCCATACCGTCCATCGATATCTCTGGCACTCCAGATTCGACTGCTATCCGCCTGGAACTAGCTCGTGATACTACGCCCAAGACCGTTGTCTTAGACGCACCCGATAAGGATGACGAACCGGGTACAGCCACGGAGGGGAAGCCTGTTGGGAAGGCATCGTTGCTTTCCGCTCGCCACAAACGACGCCGCTCGGCAGCTTCGAACACCGCCAGGAGCAAATACATGAAACAAATCGATTTTACTAACATGACCGTCGATCTCGATGCGGTGTTGGAGGAATTTGGTTGGGATGGTAGAAATATGAAAATCGACATTCTCGAGTCTGAAGTTCGACAGGAGCTCGCGAAAGTGGAGAGCGGAAATATCTGGATTGCAACGGACGACGAGAACAAAGCCGCAAATGCGGCGAAAATCGAAGAGCTCGCGCAGCAATTGGACGAAACCCTGGCACAGTGTGACGAGTTAGATGGCTTACTCACTTTATACGCGGTTGAATTAATGGTACGGCAAAACTTGCGTGGAAATCGTTTGGATTCACTTACTAACAACAGCACTGAACCATCTAGAGTTTGCAAGATGACATTGCCTACATTGAAAACCAATCGCAAGGTCTTCAAGTTCAAACGGCCAACCAAAAGACGCTTCAAAAGGAGCTCGAACTTTTACTGCAAACAGTCAGCATCTCTCCAGAAGAGATAGAGACCCTCCAAAACTCAAGAGTTCAGGTCGACAACCTGCCGGATATCGAAAGTTCATTGTGTGTCTTGTACAAGGCCATCGTCACAATCGACCCAACTGTTGGGACAGCTGCTGGAGCAAAACCTACCCAAGCGGAGTCTGATCTAGACGATATTACCCTAGGAGAAGCAGGAATGGGGAAAATGATGGCTTTGAAGGATAAGAAGGATAAATATGTTGACGATAGTAGGATGTTCGCCAGACGTCTCATCGAGTACATGAAAATTAAGTACCGCGTATGCTACCCATGACCTATACACCCTATGCGCTACCGATACTAATATGATGCACAGCAAGATCTAATGACTCTTGTTAAACCCCTGGATGGGTCGGCGCCGGTAGGAAGAGGGGGGGGGCGTTCGGCAGGAAGGCCGAAGGCTCTGACCCATAACGAGGTTTATCATTCATTATACAAATTTGCGGGCCTTATTCTTTTCACTCGGGATATCGATCGAAGCAGCTACCTCACTTTGGTCCGGGAATACGCTGTGGCTGTAAAAGATCAATTTACGGAAGAAATAGGGAATAACATCTGGGGATGGAAGGGTATAATGAGGAAGCCAACAGCTGAAGACCAGGAAATCTGTAAGCTCCCGTCTCCTATAAGCTAGGAGGCTACATCAGTCTAACACAGAGGCATTTTTAAGTATTCACACACGCCGAGAAGGAGTCTGAAGGCAGCTCCGTTCGAGGTCTTGGGGTGATGAGGTCAGCTACTCGCGCCAAACCGTTCCGATCTCAAAGCAACGATACTAGCGCTAGGGCCACCGCGGAACGGGCACAAGATGGTAAATTACTAGGCAGTGAATGTTTCGCCGGCTTCCTCGACGACATAATACCACTTGTAGCAGCAGAGCAAAACTTCCTCTCGGAGTTCTTCCATATGGCCTCGAACTCGGCATCGAACTACCTCGAGTTTGTCCAGAGTGGGCACCCCGACGACAGGCGGCCTAGTGATTTCAATCGAAGACGGGTACCAGAGCAGGATAAACAGGTCGCGAAAAAACTTTACGAGACGATGACCGATGTCTTCGGATTCCTTGCGACTGAAATGCAGTCCTTCGTTGCGGTAATCACGTCGAATGACCCACTGTAAGCTCTTCTTCTCGTTGTAGGAAATATCGCTCCCGTAATGTGTCCGTTTACTAATATGAAGGATAGACAAGGAGTCGGCGTTATTTATGCAATTGAGAAAAAACTAAGTTTATTTAGAGAGGGCACCAACCAAGAATTCCTTGTCAAATGCCTCCTGAAATTAAGTGAAAACATGAAGAGTGCTTTCATTGCATTTTTGAAGGAGCAAGTGCGTGCGATCGAAGCTACAAAGGTCAAATCTAAGAAGAAAAGAACCGTTCTGGAGTTCATCAAATCATTCCCGGTAGGTACTTAATATTCACACAGGGTACTGTTCGACGTCATGCTAATGCATTTTTTATTTTAGCAATTTTCGGCCAAAATCGAGGACCAACTACCTCCAGAGCAACTTACGGATGAGAGCTTAGAGGTTCGGGAATTGGTCAACAACGGCTATGGTATCCTAAATAGGGCAATGTTCGAGGCAATGCAGGCTATAGCAAAGCAATCATCGTCCGGAGGAGCACAGACAGTGGACCCAGAGGACAAAGAAGCTCTCCATTACCATATCATGATAATACAGAATATGGACTACTATACGGAGACACTGGATGTGCGAAATAATTCGGTTTTGCAAGATTCGAAACAGAAGGCAGAAGAAGAGTATAAGGAGCACATGGCCTTGTACGTGAGTGCTGCCATACGCAAGCACCTGGAGAAGACACTGGTAAGTGGGAATATTAACCGGCTCGGCTGTTGGTTAAACATTTGGTTAACCCAAGACTCGCACTACAGGATTTCGTTGAAGGAGTTGAGGCTCTAGAACAAACGTCGACGCCCGAAGAGATCTTGGGCAAGAAAGGATTTACGAAATTGAAATTTAAAGAAATCCTCAACGACAACCAAAAAGAAATCTCCGGCAGTCATGTAAGAGATGGCGTCAAGCAGCTTGTCAAACGTGTGACGAAACAGTTCGGGGATGAAGGGCATCTAGACCCGCTTTCAGTGAGGGTTTTAAAAGAGGCGGAGTCGGAATACTTGAGGCTGGTCAACCGGATGAACAGTCTATTGCAGGGGACGTACCGTGACCAAGGCCTGGAAATGCCGTTGAAGAGAGAGGACGTCATCGCCGCATTTGCGAAGCAGATGAGCGCTAAATAGAATCCTAGCATTCAAATGCCTCAGTACTTCCACAATTTCGTGGACTTGGACAGAGCGCAGTCGGCGGCGAGCAAGCGATCCAACCGAACCTGAGGGCCTGAAAGGCATAACTGGCGAAGAGGGAGAATGGAAATGGGAAGCCATTTTGCCGATTGATTCCCTTCCTTAGTTTTACTTTTACTTTTTTTTTTTTTTTCCCTTCCTGTTTCGCCGACTGCTCCTTCTCCTTCTTCTTTTCTAATTTCATTTTACCAACGAATAACTGTGGGGCATGCAGGCGTTGAATATTTTTATCTGTCTGGACTGATTGATGTTGCTTGAACCGATGTTTCTTCTGATATAGTAAAGCGCAGCGAGCAAAAATGATTCTTATCCCTCTTATTTGTGCGCTCGTTCATTTATTCGCTGATTCGGATTGACCGACCAATGTTACGGCGAGAATCTCTCTCCGGGCCTGAAATTCAATGTTCTTCGTCTTCCTGTACATGTTCCCCTTGTGTGGTGGAATCGAGCTGATGTTCCCCACTCTCGATCCTCGCTGGGCCCCTTTCCGACATACCATTCCCATACATATTTCCTGGGGGGCTGTCTGTCTAACCCCATCCAGTTAAAATGGGCGGCGATGGGACGTGGAGGATGGGATACCCTTGGCCGGGACGTCTGGTGATTGGATCTCCTAATATAAAATGTCAAAATGTCTTTGACCGAAGAGGCCAGCAGGGCAACTAAAGAAAGCTACCTAATTAACAGCCCAACTAACTCGCTGGAGCTGACTCCCAGATCAACGCACGCACCAGACCGCACCACCACACCACCACCACGACGGCCAATACCACCACCACCAACCACCACCCACAACCTCCTTTTCGTCTCCCTATTTATATCATTCATCTCCATTGACCGCCTTCATCTCCGTCCCCCGTCAATATCACCATCCCACCGCCGCTTACCTTTCTATTCTTACTAAACCCGCGATCGAGCTTTGCGATATCGCTGTCGCTCGTTTCTCTTGTTCACCACTGACTACTTCGACAGGGGCTTCTAATTAAAGCTTCGCTGCAATCCAGACAGATATACCAATCTGAACCCTCTTCTCTATCACCATGAAGGGTATGCTCGGCCTGACCACTGTGTTCGGATATGCATCAAAAATTGTTACTGACGTGTAAACCCATTGTAAAGCTTTAATTCTTGTCGGCGGCTTTGGAACCCGTCTGCGTCCCTTGGTCAGTTCCAATTGAGCCCTCCCAATACCATAGCTCAGCAGTTGCAAACGCGAACCCCCTCCGGTTTTGCCAGCTTCAAAACAATTCCTGCCAATCCATATCTCCCAAGATGGAATCGTCTTTACGGTCCATAAGCTAACACGTATCCTGTTTCGAGCTCTAGACGCTCACATTGCCAAAGCCATTGGTTGAGTTTTGCAACCGGCCAATGATCTTGCACCAAGTCGAAGCCCTAGCTGCAGCTGGTGTTACCGACATCGTTTTGGCCGTGAATTACCGTCCAGATGTCATGGTTGCACATCTAAAGAAGGTTAGTGGGCGCACTGAGCGTACTGTTCAGCCCTGCTCGAGTTCCGAGCTCATTTTGGAACCTGTCGCTGACCTGCAATCTCCCGGCTACAGTATGAGGAGCAATACAACGTCAAAATCACCTTCTCCGTCGAGAACGAGCCATTGGGCACTGCTGGGCCTCTCAAACTTGCCGAAGAGATCCTTGGGAAAGACGACAAGCCGTTCTTTGTCCTGAACTCCGATGTCGTCTGCGATTACCCATTCCAACAGCTCGCCGACTTCCACAAAACACATGGTGACGAAGGTACCATTGTTGTCACCAAAGTTGAAGAACCGTCGAAATACGGTGTCGTAGTCCACCAGCCGGGTCACCCCACAAGAATAGATCGTTTTGTTGAAAAGCCAGTCGAGTTCGTTGGAAATCGAATTAACGCTGGCATTTACATCCTCAACCCGTCTATTCTCAGCAGGATAGAGCTAAGGCCGACATCTATTGAACAAGAGACCTTCCCCGCCATGACTCGGGATGGTCAGTTGCATTCATTTGACCTCGAGGGCTTCTGGATGGACGTTGGGCAACCGAAGGACTTCTTGTCCGGTACCTGCCTGTTCCTTTCTTCCTTGACCAAGAAAGGGTCGAAACTTTTGACACCAGCCACCCAGCCCTTCGTTCATGGTGGAAACGTCATGATCGACCCCTCTGCTAAGATTGGAAACAACTGCAGAATAGGGCCCAATGTAACCATTGGACCTAACGTTGTCATTGGCGACGGTGTCCGAATCCAGAGATCAGTAGTCCTTGAAGGCTCGAGGATCAAGGATCACGCCTGGGTCAAGAGCACCATCGTTGGATGGCACGGCACAGTCGGGAAGTGGGCTAGATTGGAGAACGTTACCGTCATGGGAGATGATGTTACGATTGCTGATGAAGTTTACGTTAACGGTGGTTCCATTTTACCCCACAAGACTATCAAGGCTAACATTGATGGTAAGATCCCCACATCCAACCTATTCTCGTGTTCAACCGATGCTAATGCACGCACCTTAGTTCCTGCCATTATCATGTAGAGAGACAACCCCCCGAAAAGTTAAAATGCCTTCGATGACCCAAGTCCCTTGACTCTTTTCTATATATATTTTTTATACTTTTCTTTAAGAAACAACTTGGGAGGGCTATACATTAAACGGGATTCACAGTTCTTTGGGTTGGTTGATGCAGGTATCCTGCCCGGTACCGCGTTTACCCCGAACCCCAAGTCCGCCACGATCATACTTCTACATAATTCTTCATCTTGCATAAGCCTTTTGTTCTTCCTTTTTCTTCTTTCTTTGTTACTTTTTCTTCTTCGAAAAAACACTATTGCATATTGGGAGGGAGTATTCCAACGTTTCGGTGACGACATTTGAGAATTTCTCTTCCAAACTAAAAAAAAAGGCCATCAAAAAAAAAGACGTCGAATTCACAAACCGAAGTTTTCTTTTTTTTACATATCTTTTCCAAACACCAAAAAAAAGGAGGGGAAGAAAAAGTTAATAGCCTTGTAATTAATTCATTAGATCGATTGGGGGGGATGGCGCATAGCAGAGGATAAAAAACAACATATGGTGTGGGAAAGCGTTGGGATACTGGTTACACTTTTATGCGAATGAAACGAAATAACTCCTCTCTCAAATATCTATCCATCTCTTCATTTCAGTGCCTTGTACAATTAATTGTAGGACCGGATCGCGACTAATTGGTACGTAAAATATGGTATACTTCTCATTAAATAGTATTTCGTCAAGTGGTAGATGTATAATACAATGGAGCTTTAAAACAGAGAAAGCCATCGAGCAAGAAAGAAGTGTAACAGCAGAGACCTATGTAGTGTTTTCCCTGGATTTCCTTTCCGAGAAAAACGCCCCCACTCCCAGCTGAAATGAAAACGACTGAAAAAAAAACCTCAGCACTTTTTTTTTTAGGGTCAGAAAAACTTTTATCCTTTTGAAACTCATGCAGACGGAGCTGGAAAAGAGGAGCAGAAAGGTGGTGAAACAAGAATCGAAAATTGAAGCCAAACAGCGCCATGCCTCTTCTTTTCGTTGATAAGATGATTGAGTGGAGCAAGAACCATTTTTAGAACAAGAGAAAGAAGAAAAGAAGAAAGTCCGACGACGCCAGAAAGAGAAGGGACAGAAACACAAGAACGAAAAAGTACGAGGGAAAGAAACAAAGGCAAAGAAAAACAAGAACTATTCCTAAGAACGCCATCATTTTCCGACATGAATTCGTTTTTTGAAAAGCGGGCAATAACCCGGCTGATATTAGTTTTGGGGGGCCAAGGCGGTTGGTTCCCCCTCTATTTCGCAAGACCATAGTAGGCATAGATGCCTCCAACTTCACCGAAGTTGCAGGGAATCTTCCGGTTTCCCCACTTCTTGCTTCCCATTTTCCATACCCTCTCGCCATCGTCATGGGTGTTGCTCTTAACTAACCACGACCTTCGTCCGTAGGATTGCTCGGTCCAGCCGCATGCCTTGGTTGCGTGGAGCTTGGCACAGCCAGTGACGTTCTTCTCTGAAAGCTCAAGGACCTGGAGCGTGGTATTCTGCGGAAGAATCGCTCCGTTGGAAAAATGGAGTGCATTGGGAGATACAGCCGAAATACCAGTTAGATCAAGGTATCGGAGGCTGGCCTTCCATTGTGGTGCAAAGAATGTGTTGATATCATCCATTGTCAGTTCTGTGTGGCCCAAGGAAAGCTCCTCAAGTTGGGATACCAATGGAAGAAGCATCGGCATGTGGTCAGATGATATGGATGCACCGGTCAAATTAAGAGACACCAACGACTTTGGCAGGTTCGGGAGAAGGTCTTCAACATCGACAGCAGACAATAGCCTATATCGACTGGCATCGTAGTGGAGATTGAGGACCTGAAGGTTGCGAACAGCTGGGTGCTCAAGCAAGAAAGTGACAACGTTCTCACCCTTGAGACGGGCGCACTTGGAGAGCGAGAGATGAGTGATGTTGGCGGTCGCCGGGATCGACATCAGAGCAGAATCCGTTACCTGGGTGTGAGAAAGATCGAGATGGGTGAGGTTTGGAAGCCGTGGAAGGATGGCTGTGAATACGCTGGTGGCAAGAGTTGTGCACTCGTGCAGGCTCAATCGCTGGACTGGGAACGACTCTGGGAGCTTTGGATTCCATGGGTGCATGACTTCAGTAAAGGCTTCCTTGAATCGCGAGGCGGAAGCACCGCAGAAATCGACAGCTTCGAGCAGGGGAAGGGTGAAGAACAGCTCTTCGAGGACGGAAGCATCGATATCCGGTCCTAGGGCCTCCTGTGCGAGGAATTCGCGGAGGTTTCCGGTGGCCCTGAGACCTTTGGTGAGGGTCTTCGCTGTCAAGTTTTGCATTTCCATGTTCATCCGACCGGTCCTTCCCAAGCCAACAGAGGTGTACTGCGAGAAATCCATACGTCGGACCATTCCTCCAAGGACTGGGTGGTTGGTGATCTGTTCCAAGAACTTGGAGTAGACCGGGGAATGCGGGAACATCGCATTCTGGAAGATTGTGAATAGTGTGGCGGCATACAAGGTGCGAGAAGCCTTGAGAACAGCGGAGAGATCGCTGTTCCGTCTCTTGTAGCCAGTTGGAGGTTCCTGAGGAATCAGGTAGGAGAAAATTTGGTCTGTGGCAGGAAGGTGTTAGCCACCGAACTGAAGTGAGGACTTAAGATTGATTGCTTACCGTATATTTCGACAGGGAGCTTTTCGAAGGGAGCCCTTTTATCGATATTGTCGGACTCATCGTGGGGGAGGGGAGGACGCTCGACATTGCCAGTGGCAGAGGGGGTTTTCGTTTGCGTCTCATATTCCCAGGAAGCGTAGGAGAACTCCTTCGCGTGAAATCCCATATCTATGTCTGGCTTATGATTGTTTTTTTCTTTCTTTCTCTTTATATCTTCGTCTACGTATGTATGCACGTATGCACGTATGTGTGTGTATGTGTGTATGCGAGGGTTAGTGAATGATGCTGATGCTGGTGTTGATGATGTTGACGATGCTGATGCTGATGCTTTGTTGATGTGGATTGATCTTATTAATTGCTGATCTTAAATGGACCGACTGACTGATTGATGATTGATCGATGGAGGTCGACGATGATAATTAATAAACTTGGAGGAGGGAGGGAAAATTTAGATTTAAGCTTTTGTCTCGGGGGCAGCGGGCTTTAATAGCTTTCGACAGCAGCAAGCAGCAGTTCACTTGAGGGCCTCTATGGAATACCGTAAATAAAATAGAGGTGAATCAAATCCAATCGACCAAGAGAGTCACAGTCACACCCGGTCACATTTCCGTCCAAAAGCAGCATTCTTGGGAGCTAAACACCAAGAAGAAAGAAAGTTTTATAGTCGAGCTCTCTCTCGGACAAAGACACCAGTGCCAGACTCGGACTGTGGCCACAGCGACATCAGCTGGCCTTGTCAATTATCTAAGCCGCTGCCCGTTTTGGATTCCGATGGGGTAACAGTTTCCTCACAAAAACCGGCTAACAGTTTCTATGGGGTAACGCTTGACAAAAAGTTTTCCACAACAGGCTCTGACGCCATGTTTGCCTGCCCTGTCGTATCCAATCGTCCCCAGCATGCCCGCTACCACAACAGAACAGAGGGGAAGAAAAATTTTTTGTTTGATGTCAGAGAGTGTGTGGATTTTTGATTTTTGCCTGGAGGAAGTCCGTTCAATGACTGTCGCACGTGGCGGATATATTTAGAGAGGAGCTGCCACATCCGAAAATCCGGGGTACCCAGCGGACTGATTCCGAGGAGAAACCTTTTTTTTTTTTTTTTCCCCTTCCCTTCTGTAAATTTTCCCCTATACGCAATGACCTTTTTCTTTTTCCTTTCTTTCCTTCTTCCTTTTTTTTGGTGTTTTGGTGCTGGTTTGAGCTCCGCTCACCGCTCTTCGGACTTCCAGAAGGTGGTACACTGGTTGGAAAAGGCCCTTCCGGGGGTTGATCCTCGGGCGGCTTCATGCACGATCCAGGGATCACACTCCAACCTTATTTCCCCAGATTTTGCCCAGTTCGGCTGCCTGCATGACCTCTCCCATCCTTGTGTGTCTGCTTGGTGCCGTGTGTGTGTGGCCTGCTTTGCCATTCGGTGGTCGGATTTCTCGGTCCAGTCCGGGCCTGAACCGTGTCGAAAGTCATGTCATGTCAGTTCTGGGTGGTATGTTGTGCTCGACTGGCATCATCATTGCATTTTGGCATCATTCTGGGATCGAATTCCATCACCACGTCACCACCCCATTCGAACCCATTGAAACCGTGTAGAATTCCCATCTCCGGCTGTATTCGGAGCCTATTGGCTGGGCAAGCCTAATCTAGATCCTCTCTCCGCTTGCGACCTAGCGAACCGGTATCACCGGTGCGAAGCCGAACATTCAAGGCTGTGTAGTCTCATCAATCACATCTGGATCACGGGGTCATGGTCACAATGCACCAAAGGGAAAATAAGGGGCACAGGAAAGTCACTTTCGTGGCATTTCGTTTAAGGAGAAGGAAGAAGGAAGAACAAGGAGAGGATCGATCTTGAGCTCGGAGAATTAAAGTAAAAGAAGAAAAACCACATATCATTCCCGCCACCATCATCACACCACCAACCATATAAGCAATAAAACCTGAACCCGAATGCAATGCTCACAAACAAAATAACAAACCACAGAACCAAGAATATATATATATAAGTATATCGAACTGCTCAAAAATAAACTAAAAATTAATTGGAAAGAAAAAAAAAAAAAAAAAAAAAAAAAAAAAGGAAGAAAGAAAAAGAAAACCGCCGTGTCGGTGCTCCCGACCTCGTATTGCGCCTGGAAACTCCTCCTGGATATACTGTGTAAGAAACAAAAAAGGAGAAAATATGAAAGCAACGAAATGACACGAAAAGAAAAGAAACAACCATAACCCCTGTTTATCAGATCAGAAACCGAGCGTGGAAATCAAAAAGAACAAAGGAGAGGGGGGAATGGGTGTCGAAAGGTAAGAAAAAGGGTTAGAAGAATTTAACAGCATTAAAGAATTAGGGACGGCCAGATGCCGGGTCGTGGGGGGCTCGTAGCAAACAAAAAAAAAAACCGATGCATCATTCCCAAAGTTCGTCATCATTCATTATCGTCGGTTTGTGGTCCGAAGAACCGTGAAGATGTTAATGTTATCGATCTGATCTGGATCGAGGTCGACATAACGCACCGCGCGTCTTTTCTTGAACGGTCTTGACCGCTTAGGGCTAATCGGTACTATTTGCGAAGCCTGAGACAGAGGGGGGAAGCTTTCAACACTCATCGGGTCCTCTGTCAGTGGGGAACTGGGCCCAGGTCCAAGGCCTTCCGGCATAGCTGGGGTGCTGACGATACCCAACGGGCTTATTGTGCCGGTGCGCTGTGGTAACCCATCGCCATCTGCGTCTTCACTATCACTAGCCTCTTCAGGATCGGCATCGCCAGCGCTGCCTTCAACTCGATAGTATTTGTCATTGACAACAACGTATTCGAGGTCCTGGAGTGGTCCGACAGCTGCTGCCATAAGACTACCAAGCGTACCGGCAATCTGTTCGTTATTGGGGATATCCTCAAGAAGGACGTGGATGGCAAGAAGCGACGTTAGGCTCTCCAATGTATTAACAAAATAGGACTAAAAGTTGTCTCCAGGTTAGCTGTTATACACACTACTAAAACGGTCATGATCAAAGGATTTTTTTTATTTTTTTATAACTCACCCAGTCTTCATCTTTAACGGAGAGCGCCAACTCCCTAAGCCCATTACACTTCCTCAAAAGCATGCGGACTGCCTTTTTGTCAAAAACCAAGTTGTCGGGTTCAAGATGGTAAACCGCGAGGCACTTCAGACACTCGTGGTGCTTGAGCAAACCACGTGTGAGCTGTTCCATAGTCATATTCCCAGAGCTATGGACGAGGTAAAATTCTTGTAACCCGGAGAACGAATCTAAGAAATCCGCCAATTCCGGTATTGCGTCGTCTGTGATTATACATTGCAGGCGAGGTACCAGTTGCTCGGTGTTCGAAGTAAGAGACCTCCAAAAGGCGGGGTGGGTGCCACATTGCCACAATGATAAGCGGACCAATTTTGAGAAATCTATTACCCTGGAGAGGTGGTTGCTCTGCGGTGGGAACATTACTCTGTACAACTTGAGCGAGACGAAGGCGTGCTTTTGCGGGTAATGGAAATCCTCAAAGCGATAGCCACCCTCCTGGTCGGACATTGATTCATAAGGCTCCTCCTGGAAACCTTCCGAAGCGCTGTAGCTCTCGTCTGGTAGATTGATATTCCGTAGATTCGATAAAGATTCGCTCAGTGCCCTCCGAGGGCCTCTGAATAAGATTTTGGACATATCCATACCCTCAGTGCCGGGGATATTTGGCTTCAGTGCCACTTTGATCCCAACCATGTCCGGAGAGTCGGATACAATGTCGCCAACCTGCCGAAGCTGCTCCAAGGTTTCGATAAGCATAATGGTAAGTATTTTGATGTTTTTGAAACCGGTGAAACAAGGTTCCATCCCCGCCGCCCTAAGGTTTGGGTGTAATCGTTCCGCCAGCCTGAAACGGAGGTTTTTCAATGTGGTCCGCGACTGAAGCATGGTGATAAGTCCTTTGCTCAGGGGCACGTCCCTGATGTCCCACGCAAAGCTCTCGATGTTGTTCATGCGCATGACAGCGATTTTGACGAGCGAATTCAGCATGAGGACACCCGGGGAGAGCTTTCCCTTCTTGGCGTACTCAGAATCGGCATTTGCATATGTCTTGAACCATTCCCCAGCAACAGCGAAATCGTGGATATGAGAAGCATAGTTGTTGTCGGTCGATGTCAACGTGTCCAAAGCAGATGTTAGTCTCTCGTCGAGATCCTCTCTCCGCCGCCGTACTGTCACCCTAAAGTCTTTATAGAGGTGCGGGATGACGAGTTCGAAGAGCAAGTGGTTGCACTGGGCAAGGCGATAAAGGGCTCTTGTTCCGAGCTATTTATTTTGAAGAAGATGGCAGTTGTTAGTTTTCAGCTTTTTGTAGAAGAGGTGGGGTGTGTGTTTTTGTGTGGAGGGTACTAACGCGATCAAATATCATTTTTAGGACATCCAAAGGAAGCCCTAGGAAGTCAAAGACATCCTGTCTCGATGAACCACATTCAACCGACATCCTTTCTTCTGAAACAAAGCCCCCAAGCTTTCCGTTCCTTGCCGACCGACGGCGATTTTGCTTCTTTTTTGCAGACAAAACCCGAGATATCAAACCCTTCGCTCTGAACCGAAGCTTGGGAGATTCCGATTGGTGTGACTGTGAGGCCGGGTGTGACGGTGTGATGGTGTCGGCAGAGGCCCAGGTAGAGACAGATACGGTTGACGAAGCAGATGAATGGATATTAGGCGAGTACGGAGGGTGATGTAGAGGCCTGGCGAAATGTATAATACAAGATTGGTAGTGTGGGTATTTGGGCCGTTCCCTGTCGGCAGGGGAGGGCGATGTAGATGACCTGTGAGCTACCGGGGGGGAAGATGGAGAAGAGGAAGGCTGCTGAATCCGAATTGACGAAATTTTGAAGACCTGGCTGCTGAAAGCCAGCAAAAAAATCTGTATCGGCAGCGATGGAGGGCGAGGACGGTAAGGGTGAGGGGGGGGTTTGAGGAGAGGAGGAGTGGCAGCGGCGGCGGCGGTGGTTGAAGGTGTCGTGGTTGGTTGGTGGTGGTGATGATGGGCAGTTAGTTAGGTAAGTACTTGGACCGGCTGTTGTTTTGGGGCGGTCGGTGGCGTTGTTGTTGTTTTTTTTCTATCGGCCGATGCACAGGAATCGGAGTTACTTTCTCGAACCGGCGGCAGGCAAACTCACTCGGCCAATGCTCACTCTCCTGGCGCTGGAATGCGACTATCTACTAAGTAAGTACTTACTTAGGTAGGTAAGTAGGTACCTAGTATGTGGGCAGGTAGGGCGGCGGAATGGAGTTTAGATTTGATATATAATATATCGTAATCCACGATGCAGCCGCTTATATTCTGACAGACAGCTGTGCCAAGCCAACTAGCAGCTCCAAAGAAGCTGGAGTTAAGGGATATAATGCTGATACGATGCTGATGCTTCGATGGCAATTCCTAGCTGGTTTATATTTGGTGTTTTCTCCGAGGCTATATTTCCCCTCCCCTTCTTTGATTATTTCGATTCTTCCGAGATATAGCTGAGCTGGGTCGCATGCAGTTGTTTACTAACGTATCGATACGAGAATATATGCACCATCCATACATCCATACATACTATAAGATTGGCTGCTCTTGGTTTTTTTTCGTTCCTTTTTTTTTTTTTTTTTTTCCTCCCTCGAAAAAAGACAAAAGTTGAAGAAGTTTTGAAAAAAAAAGGACTTTCCCCCCCTTCTAGAAGGTCGTATCGTATCCGCATATATATATGTATTACAGACCTCAAAATCCATAGACGCAAAAACAGCGAGAGAGAGAGAGAAAAGTGTATCCGGTGAATTCTTCGTCTGATTTCTGGCTCCCTCAGTTCACCACGCAAGCGCTGTGATACCATCATGGGGGAAGCTTTAGCCCAGAATCGGGTGGTGTTCTTGGGTGGTACTGCCATAGTCACAAGTACCACCATACATCCCATCGCTTGTCACGCGAACTACACCATCTTCTGCACCCACGTGCACGTGCTGTGGCTGCTCTGCCCCTAGCTTGAACTCAACGGCACCCAAAAATACAAAATAGGGTATTCACTGTACAGCAGATACGTACTTATTATGGACATGTACATGTACCTTCGGATTCTCTGTATGAGTGCGGAGGTACCCATATACGATGAGGCTATGGTATATAGTAGCTAGTATAGTACTAGCAGAAGACCCTGCCTGGCCATGCAAGGTACGGCTGGCCCGCAGGAGGATCCGAAGTAGATGCATCGATGCCCATGTGAAAGTTTCAGATGAGCAGTAATTTCTCATAATCTCCCACCCGATATCGATAACTTTTAACATGCGGTCCTGAGTAATGACGACATGACATCAACCTTGAAACACTACGAGGCGCTCCTCAAAACCCAAAGCGTGGCTTTCACTAGCCTGGATAGCCTGGCCTTTGATAAATTCCTCTCGACAAAATGCGTGATCCACAAGAAAACCAAGAGGCAGGAGGAGGAGGGAAAAAGAAAGACAGAAAGAACAAACGATGGAACGATTTAATGGGTGGATGGACGGTCGCTGATGGCGAAACAAGACTGGCGTGCGATGAATAGGACACACAGCAACATTCCGTTTATTCAAAAGACGAGTGAGGTTATAAATCATCGCTACCGTGCTAGCTGTAACGTATCGTATTTCTAATTATACATGTAAAACCCTTACCTTGCATCCGTCTATTCCTCCTCCATGAGAAGCTCAAAGCTAAATGGTTCAAATGGTATCTAATAACAATATAACTTTAGCATCTTTGCGCCACTAGAAAGAGAGAGAGGGAAAAAGCGAAAAGGAGTAGGGGTTCGACTCAGAATGAAGGATCGTATACTTACACCTTCGCCCACAAAGTACTTGCTCATACTCTCAACCCATGCGAGACGCAAACTGTGGAGCATAGCCCCAGTACCTTCCATGATAACGAGGACGCCAATTGTCAAATTGAACCACATATAAAATGTAACGACGACCATAATAACGCCGATAGGGCCTGATTTGGCAAACCCGTTTGCTAGAGTCATATTCCACATGACCTGACTCAGCTGTGCGTGGGCAAGAGACAAAGCCCAGAGCCGAAGGTAACTGGCGGTGTGCGATATGCAATTCAAGCAAAATTCTGTGCCGCCGGGGTTAGTAAAAACAGGGACCTCCGAGAAAGAAAGTGAGGGGGTTTAGCAGTACCAATAGTATGAATGATTTGATGGATCATTTCCTCTCCAAAATCAAACTCCTCTTCTTCTTCTCCATCAATATCTTCCGCCACAAGCGCCACCGCAGAGCCATCGTAATCGGCGCTCTCCCTCCCCAACGTATGTCCATTCCCATCAGCACTGTCTCGACCCTCATCATCAAGAGCGCTGACTCGACTGTGTTCCCCAAGACCTCGGTAACCCAGTGCTCGATGTTGCTTGTTTTCCCATCGTAGGTACAAAGGTTTCGATAGGAGGAGCCATGGAACGCAAACGGCGGCAATCAGAATAAGAATAGTCTGCACGACTTCCTGACCAGCGTAGAGTCTATCGGTGATGTTGCCTGGGCTGAGGAACATGTTGATCAACATGTTCAAAATACTGGGCGGCTGTGTTCCGCTCGCTTGCCAATCGACAGACCATTTGTAGATGATGGTGATTACGAGGTATCCGAATATGGACTGCATAAATAACATACTGGGTAAAAAGTTTCCCCAGATGTCAATTGGTTTCCGGAAAAACTTGGCGTTGATGTAAACATTGCAGAGAGAGTAAGTCATGTGCGCCCAACCCAAGATAATACTGAGCTTCATCTTGTAGGAGTTCGTGAAGAGGAGATTGTTTTCGGCGCTATGCCACTTCCAGTCGACACCAAATGGATACGTGTAGCCCTCGACCCTATGGGCTGTGACCTTCATACCCGGTTTCCAGTCCTCAGGTACCGAGTACTCCCACATTGACGGAAAAATAAAGAGTGGTTTCGAGAATATATCGTTATATATCAATCCGGTGAATAGCGAGAATATACCCATCATCAACATAAGGTATCGTCCGTAGTAAGCCATATCGAAGATCTCCTGGATTTTCCGGCCGTCTAAGTGCCTCTCGTTGAGAATCATGAGAACAGCAGCTAGGACAAGAAAAAAACCGTGTCCAAGATCACCAAACATGACGGCGAATAGGAAAGGAAAAGTTATCAGGGTCTGCAACCCAGGGTTGACTTCCTGATACTTCGCAGTACCGTATGCATTGATAATTCCCTGGAACGCAACAGTGAATTTATTTGTTTTGAAGTGGGTTGGGGGTGTTTTGTTCGTCTGGAGCTCGTTGATTATGGAAGGCATTTGTAGACCAGCCCGTGCATTAACTTCCCGGAGAGTATGTTGGACCAAAGGCAGACCGCTCTTTGGACACCATCCCTCAGCAACTAAAACCTTTCGAGCCTGGTCATAGTTGAATTTGTTTAGAGCCTCGTAAACAGCCTTTTCTTTCTTTACCACAACCATCCAACTCGCCAACTGGGCGGCGATCATCCTAAGTTCCGCCTTCAGGGTGAGTTTAGTGTTTTGGAGAACGGAATTCAAGTCTTCAATTCTTTGGTTGACTTCAAGGATTTGGTCGCGGCGGTTGTTGGTATCTTCGTCCACCTGGTAGAGATCTGCCCCCAAGCTTTCCGAAATCTTCCTAATCTTCGAAACAATTTCCTTTCCATGGGCGAAAATCACGAAAACGTTCTTGTCGACCTCTTCGCCGGTTTGAGGGTCGGCAATCTTGTCCGCCATTTCCGACTGGTTCATGTAGAGATTGCCTCTGAGAGTTCTCCAAAGAATGCGCTCGAAGGCGTTGATCCGATCCCGTGAGATAACACCGGCAACGAACCCGATATTCATGACCGAAAAAGATTGCTGTTCACCTCCTTGATGGACATTCTGTTCCATATCATTGTCGAGTAGGGGTGCAGTGTCGTCATCCTCGCCGGTTTGTCGTATTTCCTCGACCTGGCCGTAGGCGTGCTCGAATACAGACCCTGCCTCTCTTAGAACTGCCCTCCATTCAATCAATTCCACCCAACGCTTCTGCAAAGTCTCATGGCTCTCATTCAATTCCGACACTCTTTTCTCAAGCTGGTCACACCGGTCGGCGAGGTCGTCAATTTCGTGAGCGGAAGGAGCGGCGGTGACGTTTTCGTTCCGAGGAATAGGTCGGACTGTGACCCCGGCCTTTTCCATCTGTGTAGCAAAGAAGCCTACAGTACAATGACACAATTTAGCATGGGCATGTGGGCGTTAGGGGGTAGCGTTCGTCAGCGCTTACGTAGCTGCCGTTCGACATTGTCGAGCCGCCGAATCTCTTTAGTGAAGGTTCGTTGGAAGGCATTCGTGTCGGAATTTAACTAGACGTAGAACCAGAGTAAGTGGAAGGTGTCATTTTGTCGGTCTACGGTATTGGACAAGTAGTTATTGGGTCAACTAACATCGCGAAACTGGATGTTCCCGAGTTCACCAAGAGCGGATACGACTTCTCGCCCAATCTCGGTAGCTACATACAACTGCACCAGTGACATGTCACTGGAGCGGAAGAGTGTATCCTGGACCCCCATCTTGATAGAACTCCCACGGTTCGCAAGGGGGGTAAGCGGAATTGATTCTCTCTCCGTCGTGTGTTCCCGTAACCCGGAGGTTTCTATTCCAACTTGAAAACCCCGGTGACGCTAGGTAGAACTAAAATATCACGGATGGACCCCGGAATGGGGTAGTGTTGAGAATGAGAAATGCTCGATATCGGCGGGCGCTTGTGCGGAAGTGTTCGGGTCGTACTGGCGATTTACAGACGGTGTTTTTTTTTAGATGTTGTGATGAGATGGAAGACGATGACGACGGTGGTTGGGAATTGGGAGATGGAATGGGAAGAAAGGGATGCGTGCAGACACGTGTTGCCGGACAGGCCTTGGCGACACAACACCACATTCCCTTCGACCATCTCGACTCTACTTGTATACATGGACACCAGAGACAATATATCAAGACTCAGCTAAACTAGAGTGCAGTCATGCAGCGCAACGAGATGCGGAGATGCGGAGTATAGGCAATGAAATAAGCATAGAGTAAACCCATCTCCTCCCGCAAGTACCCACTAAGTATACATCCAACCACTTCGATCAAGTCAGAATTCTTTAGAGTCTGTCCATCTCTTCGGCCGCTCGCTAACCAGAAAACCCAGAACTATGGAGACAGATCATATATGAGATGAATAAAAAGGAAAAAAGGAGAAAAGACAGATATCATGAAATAGACGCCAACGTATTCCACAGTAATCTTCAGTGTATTACTACACGGAGAAAAAAACCAGAGGGCAAATGGGCGAGAGAAATAAGCAAACGCCGGTGATATAGTTGAGAAACGCAACTATGGCGACGACGAGGTATAAACAAGCCCGGGGGGTATGCACATCTTCTAGAACCCGAGGGCGGAACCGTATCAAATAGTAGGGCATGACGCCGAAGTAAAGAATCTAACCATGCGGCACCACTAAAATAAAATAAAAATAAAAATAAAAAAAAGTTGTGGCTAGCCAAAGCCTGAGACTCAACGCCGCCTGATGTCGTCCTCGGCTACAAAGAGGGTTACGGCGTTCATAGAATCCTCCCCTCCATGGAATCGGCTCTCGATAGCCATTTGCACATCCTCGTCGGAATTAACAGTGATGTAATCACCATCCTCATCCTGATATCGAACCCTCAGAGGATTATTGCTAGAATATGTTGCCCCTCCGCAGAGCCTAACCTTCCGCTCGATTCGGTCCATCAATTGAGTGTATCCGATGTTCTGCGGAACTATAATCACAAACATATCTGTGATATAGCTAACTTTGACTTTAAGCGACGGCACGGGCATCTGTCGCATTGCGGGCAGGGATGCAGTGTCACCAACTCTCAAGGCTTCCATTGGCGGTGTGCCATTTCTTGGGATATAATCTTGGTGCATTGTGCTGATATGTGCCATTCCGCTGGCGCGCGGGTTTTCAGGCAGGGTGTTCAGATGCTGAACATGGGAGTACAGTGATGGGCTTTGCGATATCATCCTTGAAGGTGCAGGATATCCAGCTGTATTAGGAAGCGGGGGGGTTCCCAAAGCATTTGCACGCCCAAGAGGGGAAGAGGCTGGCAACGGGTGAATGTTAGGACTGCTTGCGGACCTCATTCTGTTTTGATGGGTGGTAGATTGAGGCTGTGCGATACCTGGAAGTGAAGGCCGTTGGATCCGCTGGCCGCTACCTTCTCTAGAAGTGGATCTAGCCATCGCACTTCCATTTTCATGGCCACCTTGCTTCGGGAATGGATATTGCCCAGATGTTTGCCTGCCTTGGGGTGTAGGCATAGGCGATTCCGAAGGTGAAAAGTAGGACATACCATTTGTAGGTGTTGCCGCGGAAAGTGGCGTAGTTTGCGATTGCATATATTGGTTCGAGGAGGATATCGGGTACTTGGGCTGTTTAGGTGGCGGGAAAGCCGTTTGGCTGCCACCCGGCGGATATTTGCCTGACTGATCGAGCCGCGGAGCTTGGGTAGCCTCAGGCTCTCCTTGCTCCTCCTCTTCGTCGTCGTCATCGTCAGATGAGACTCCGTCTTCAGTTGGGCGAGGGACGTCGGCACCGGCCGTCCAAATAAACTCCGTATTCGACGTGGGGAACCGAGCGGGACGATCGGATTTGGCTGGAGCATCGTCTCGTTTCCATAGGGCGACCTGTCGATGAAGAAGGTTGTTCCACTGCTTCAGCAGTTCCTCATTGCGCTGGCGGATAATAAAATTCTCGACACCTGGATCTCCTTTCCAGAAGATTTGTAGTGTATACGATCCTATAGCCACGTTAGAAGCAAAGCAAAAGATAACGTTGCGCCGAATATTCATAGTTACCATTCTTCGCCAAGCTGATAATGTCCGTAACATTTTGCATGAAGATTCTGCCTTTGAGTTGGAGACGAGGTTTTGGTCCCTTCCTATTACCAATTGCGGCCGCCTTTGACTTCTTATTTGCCCCGATCTCTTTGCAGCAGAGCAGTATCCTTTCGAAAAGGTAAATTTGATACTAAATAGAATGATGTCAGGAATGGCCGCTCAGGCGATGTTTCTAGAGGAGGGGGGGGGCGAAATAACATACCTCTCGCTCAATATCACCCTTCGCATCTCCTTTGATTACGGTAAACTGGCCGTACAGTAGTAGGTCACCGAAGTGATCGATTTGATGCCCCTTCCAATCCTCCACTCGATCCTTCAGTTCTTCCACGACTTCTGCGTTTTCCAGCTTTCCGATAGCCTCATTTACTTTGGTGTTAATCTTAACCACCGTCTTGAGACCCTCTTCAAGATCTTCTCTTCTCGGGTCATCTTGTGCCGACGCTTTCAGAATACTTTCTAACAACAACGTATATCGACAGATTCGCTGTGGTGGTTTGATTAAAAAGCCTCCGACGCCAGCTCGGTTGAGAGGATGGTCAAGTTTGTTCAATCTCGGGGCTTCTAACACCGCAAGATCCTGGGCGTGTTTGAAGTTGGCACAAAAGTCTTCATAAACGGTGAATTTCGCTTCCTACAAATTTACGGTTAGCTCCGACTGATGAGGTTTTCTTTCTTTCTTTCTTTCTTTCTCTTTGGCTTTGCACCAGGCGAGCAAGGTCTTACATAATGCTGGAAGAGGGAACCCCATTTTTGCTTCTCGGGCGGCATATCATACATCATTTCCATTCTGACAAGGAACCGTCTTTGAAAGTCTAGAAGGTGATCGAGATTGAGGAACAATGAGTGGATCGTGTCATTAGAGACGATCTCCTCTGCCTGCAACCTTTGCTTGAACTGTTGCAACTGCTCCAGATCCTGAACATATTTCCGCTCGGTATCCAGAAACTCAGCGACAGATTTGCCGCGTTTGTCTAGGCCAGCCCGTTCGGCCTTCTCATCGGCCAATTTATTGCTTATTGTGAGTATGTTTCTCTTCTCCAGTTCGTCGAGAACCTGCGATACCACTTTCGCGACCTACTCTAGCAGTTTAGCATATGCGTGTTGGCCAACATCTTTCCTCAAACAGAATCCAAACCAACCTTAACGAAACCATTTGTATCATCGCCATAGACATTTGTGATGATGAAAGTATTTTCACCAATGAGACCCAGCTCTTCATTGATGTTCTTCAAGAAACGAAACACAAGCGCCTTTTTCTTATTGAGAGAGTCGGGAACCTCATCTACACCAGCAACTTGGTTATCCGGGCGAAGCGTATTGTAGAGGAGGATCAAGGGAGCGCCAGTTCTGAATGTGTGCCAGAGCTGGTATACGGGATCTGCTGGCAGATCAGGGTGCTCGGGATCTGTGGCGAACTGTTCCAAATATCTTTCCATCCCCGGAATAAGCTCGAGTCGTTTCTTCAGTTGCCTACATATCTGGTATAGAGATTGAGAAGCATCTGCTTGCTTATTAATTACGGAATCGTTGACAGTTGGGATCGACGGGCCGAACGTGGCTACCGGGGAGGCAACCACGGGTGAACCCGCCTGGCCAGGGGCGGCGATTGTGGACGTTGTCGATATCGACGATATAGTAGACATTGAGGCGTGTGGGTTAACCAGAGTGGAAGATGTTGATACGCGCGGGCTGGCCGCTGGGATAGCTCCGTGGGCTTTCATTAGTAGAGCTTGGTCAAGCTCAATTGTCATCAACCGGGTTTTGGCGGGTTTTAGCCTCGACGAGGCAAACTATTCAAGAAAGCGAGACCTGATTAGCAAACTTATTTTGATCAAGATGATAGCAATAAGTGTCGATAAGAACAACCAATTCATATGCGTATATTTGGAGGACCAATGGAAAATAGGAAAAGGAATAAAAAAACAACGAGGATGAATATGAATATGAATATGGAGGCGGAGAAGGAGATAAAAATGAAATAAGTATTAAAGCAAAGACCTCGCAGTACCAAAAGGAAAACAACACAAATACATCAGCCCAGGAGTTTACCGAGGCGGGTAGATAGATGATTTGGTGGTTATAGCGATATTCGTCGGGGTAAGAAATCGCGTTTTCCCCTCAGAGCAGCTTGCGGGCGGCTGGCTGGCTGGCTGGCTTAGACTAGTTCGCCGAAAGAACCACGCATGCATGCATGCAAGATCCACTTGGCGGGGAGAGACCAGGAATGGTTGAAGGAAATGGAAATGGAAATGAAATGAAGCTGCTAGTTGCGGGGACTTGAACAGAAGCAAAAATGACCCAAGCGATGTAGCTGCGATAATAGTCACATAAGGAGTGGTTTGAGATGATGGTGATAATGGTGATAAATGATAATGACAGGAGTTCGGCCCGGAGCTTTTTCTTGTGTACCTGTCAGCGAATAGGATAGGATAGGATAAGATGCTATTCTTTTTTTTTTTTGTTGTTTTGTCGGGATGAGAATCGGCGAGTAGTAAATGGTGTTCCGATAGAAGGTATCCAGCCGTGATGTTGGGGGGGGGGGGATTTCGAGGGATGGCGGCAACGAAGACAGGTGATAAAGAGAATGGATGGATAGGCAGGCGGGTGTTTGTGTCTATGCCTACACGAGCGAGCAAGGTATGTACTCGGATTCCGCCGTTCAGTGTTGGCAGCCGAGCAGAGCAGATTGCAGGTGTCAGGTGTCTTGCGTCTTGTGTCTCTCCTCCCCTCTTCCGTTTGTCTGAAGTAGCGAGAAAGACGGCACAGAAGAATTGGGGAGACCAGGAAGTACCTAGTGTGTTCCCTTTTTTTTTTTCGAAGAGAAGAGGAACGATAGGGAGGGTGGGGGATATGGCGGTGATGGTGATTGCAGTGGTAAGGAAGGGGAAGGAGGAAGGGAGGGAGGCCCGTGGGGAGGAGTAGGTACCTAAGCAGGTGCTTACTATGTCGGTGCTTAAGTACTTGAGTACTTAGTACTTCAACTTCAGCAGGGCACCAAGCAGGTACTTAAGTAAGTACTTATGTAGGTAACCAAGTAGGTGCTCAAGGAAGCACCTCGGAAGGACATATAAAATACAACAACACCGCTCCGTCGTACGTCGTCGTCGACCGGGCTCGGGAAGGATAAGAGGAAGGAGAAGGGTATGATGGTGATGGTGGTGATAAGAAGAAGAGGAGGAAGAAGAAGAAGAAGAAGAAGAAGAAGAAGAAGAAGAAGAAGCTGAGGGTGGAGATGGGCGAGGAAGAATAGGAAGAATGGGAGGAAGAAGAAGAGGGAGGTTGTGATTGGATTGGAGGTATGGAATATGGGATATAGAAGACGGGAGGGGGAGGAGTGTGTGGTTGATTTGATTGATACTGGCACCGGTCCTCGACTTCGCAATGGTTCTGGCTCTAATATTGATAATTTAATAACGGGCGGTTGGCTCCAAGTTGGCTCCAAGTTGCCTTCACTTTGGTTTGGTCTGGTCCGGTCTGGCTTGGTTAGCCCGTCCCAGCCAACCAGCCAACCAGCCAGGCTTTGCTCGGTAAGTAAGCTCCCCCCCCCCCCAAAAACCACCAACTGGAGCAGCCAAAGCAACTAAACTAGAGCGAATACACCAAGCCTGCAGCGGGCTATGGACTGGGATAATAATAAATGGTGGTTTTTGGAGAGTTGATGCGATTTCCAGGACCCAAAATTGCGGATTGTTCTTGGGAGGGTTTCTGTTTCGGGGAATTCTAGTCGTGCAGAGGCTGATTTCTCTCGTCTAAAGGGGCCAGAAAGGCTCGATAAGAAGCGCGCACGGGAGGATTGCCATGAGGAGGGGCAAGTTGCCAGCGAGGGTCCGTATCGCGATAGTCCAGCCGGAGGAGGGTCCTTCTTTTCACGCAGGGATACATCCCATATCCAGATCCAGATCCAGATCCATATCCATAACCCATAACCCATAATTCATAATCCCTATCCATCCCATTTGCAGGTATGTGTATATATAAATATAAGAAAGAAAGGGGAAAAATACAGAACGTATGTGCATAAGTACGCATGTGGGTGTTCTATTATAAGAAACAGAACGGAGCGAATTCGAATTCAAGGAAGAAAATACAAATTATAACGTAAAGAGGGAAAGGAAAGAAAGTAAGAAAAAAGGAAGAAGGTTGGAACCATAACCTACCATGGCTGAATCGGCGTACATGACGCTGAGGTTAATAATATATACTCAACTTATGTAAGTGAGTACTTGAGCGAGTACTTGAGCAAGTAAGTACCTAGGTAGGTACTTAAGTAAGTATATATACAAGTAGTGTTGTATTTGTATCTGGTGATGGTGATGATGATGGCGATGATGGTAGATGTCCGACGGGACCACGGATATCGATAGTATGTATATTGCTCTGCTCCTGCCCTCTGTCTCTCTCCCTCGAGGCCGCTTCCCTTCCCTTCTCCCTGCTCCCTTCTTTCTTTCTGTCTTTCTTTCTTTCTCTCTCTCTCTCTCTCTCTCTCTCTCTCTCTCTCTCTTTCCTCTCTTCTCTTTTGTTCTCTTCCCGCCTGCTCGAAGAGAACCTGAAGCTCAAGCTGTCCGACAAGTGAGTTTCAAAACATGCAGGGCCCTTTTTCGCGGCGGGTCGCCCAAACCAATCCGAGTCCAGGCTTCTTCTTCCTCTTAGTAATCTACTCGGTCAAGTCTGCACATACAGTACAAACATGTAGACATGTATTGTAGCTGGGTCAGTCTAACTAATATAAGGAGCAAGTTTTGAGACCTCTTTTTTGTCGCCCGTCCGGAATGATACTTTTAAAATAAAGTAAAATAAAGATGAGATAGAATAAGTAAAAGCTTCCATGAACCCTTCCAGAAGGCAAGGAAGGTCAGGCAATTGAAGGCGAGGCATCCGATATAAATACTTCATTCTCTTCCCTTCCCTTCTGCCCCCGCCCCAGCTAGTTACATGTATGTATGTCTGGATGTACAGTCTCGGCGAAAGGGTAATAGTAATAATAATAAGAGTAGAACCCAGTAATGTACACGGGTTAATATAATAATAATAATCCCCATCTTCTCAAACGAGTGTGGGAAATACGGGGAGCAGCAGGAGGGCGTCTACTGGTAGGTCCTCTGTGCACATGGTTGACTTTTTCCCCACGAATATTAAAATACGACCCACCCTCGCTACTTCTTCTTTTCCTTTCTTCTTTCTATTTTTTTCCCCCTTTCCCACAGCTTCCTCGGCTCTTCTTCTTCCTCTTCTTCCTCCTCCTCCTCTTCCTTTTTTTTTTTTTTTTTTTTTGTCGTGGTGGTGCAGGTGGTGATGTTGCCGGCTATTTACGACCGCCTAACCGGCAGCCTCCTGCGGCCAAACTTCGACGATATCCGACAGGATAATTATAAGTTTGCTGAAACAGTGTGCCAAATAAGTAGTCTCCCGTTAGTCCATTTGTACAGTACCTCAGCTGTCTCCATCTCTATCTAACCAAGGACTTAGGCCAGTACTTAAGTGATTGGGTAGGATATCACGACCCGTTTATATTTACTGTGCTGCGCATTGGTTATATGGATAGTGAGTACCTAGGTACTTATGCATATGTATTGTAGTCTCATGTCTTCCTCTACTCCTTCCTCAATCGACCCCTACGTATGTACTTAAGTATGTAGTTAGGGGATTCGAAGATGTCTACCGGGGCTTCAGGTGCTTCGAGTGCTCCCACCCGTTTGTGCGCATTAGTGTGTCAGTATGTGGCAATACTGGCGGACTGCTTTGCGGGGCCGCCTTCCCCCATAATTAATCCCGCACCATGCCATCCACCCATCCACCCATTATAATATCCATACAATACGATGTACTTCCTTAGTCAGAAGTACATGCATGTGCATCTCCCGCTTTTCGCTTTTCCCTTTCGCTTTTCGAGGGGCTCGCGCGAGCGAGTTTTAAAAGTGATCAGTACTTACAATGCACACCTTACTGGCTTGGTCGGTGGGAACATGCAGCCACCTCGTATCGAATTCTCCAGAGTTTGCCCGAACGAATGACCGAACAACCGCTCATTCGCTTCAGACCCAAATTCGACTAATTTCGTTTTTAATTTGATATTTTTTTTTTTTATTTCTTATTTTTTATTTTTATTTTTTATTTTTTTTTATTATTTTTTTTTTATTATTTTTTTCCCTTTCAATTCTTCAAGTCCTGTGGATTCGGATCCTGATCGTATGCTGTAGTTAGGTAATCAACTACTCCCACATCCCGGTCGAGTCGCCCATCCCCCACATTATGGTTCGAAGCACGTAGTTCTTGCTCCTTATTATGTACAGACACAGTAGATGGCGTCCTCCTACTACTACCACATCGTCCTCGAATTATATCGCTCTTCTCACACCCTCTCCCGGATTGCGATCGAAGCCGGTATCGTCCCCGACATCAAAGGCTGTTCCCTACCATCCCACGGAACGGACTTTTTCGCGTTCATCCCCGAGGCCGCACGGCCCTCATGCCCCTCAGATGATAGCAGCAGCGGCAGCGTCACAGCTAGCCCCACTTCAGTAGATCCTGTCCCTCCCGACCATTTGGACTACAGATTCTCCGTCGTCACCCTCGAAAGCATCAATATGGCGTCCCAGCCCCAAACTCCGACAGACAGCGATATTTCCCCCGGCCGGCTCCGAGGCAAGAGCGTTAGCTTTGCAGACACCTCTGACTCTCATTTCTCGTCCATCAAGGCACGCTACACTCCGATAGTATCGTCTACCGCCAACATCGGATATGGAGTCGTCCACCTCTATCGAGAGTCGACCGAAACACCAGGTCTCTTCGGTCCAGGAACCACAAACCGCCCGGGGCCACCGGACACACAGGCCTCGCCGGAACTAGCCAAAGAGGACCACCATCCTACCAAAAGTACCGACACACATAATAAAGTCCCTACGGATGACGAGCACGATTCTACGGTGGTTGCGATTTTAGCTGTGCCGGCCTACATGACTCCGAGCGATTTTCTTGGGTACGTCGGAGACGACACACGTGATGCAGTTAGCCACTTCAGGTTGATCCGAACTGGCGAAGACGTCCGCAAGTATATGGCTCTACTTAAATTTCGTAGACTGGAAGATGCAAAGAAGTTTACCAGGGAATACAATGGCCGGGTCTTCAATACCATGGAAGTAAGCCTTCGGTGGCCCCACCTGGATTTAAACCCTTTGTCACACACCCACCATAGCTAACACTAGAATATAGCCGGAGACTTGTCATGTTGTCTTCATCAAGAGTGTTCAGTTCCAACTATCAGATGTAGACGCTTCTCAGGGACACCTGGCCGGCGCTAGTTCTACCTTGGTAGATGGTCTCGCACAAACAATTCATCCTACCAAATATGAAACCGACCCGCCTTCGCCTTTTCAGCAAACCCCTGCTACGATTCCCGTTACCGCGGCCCACTTGACAACGAAACCGGCCCCGCCTCCGACGGCTTCGCTGTTGGAACTTCCCACCTGTCCCGTTTGCTTGGAGCGCATGGATGAGACAACTGGCTTGCTAACCACCCAGTGCCAGCATGTATTCCACTGCGCCTGCCTTAGCAAATGGAAAGATGGGAGCTGCCCTGTGTGCCGTTATACCTCAAACGACAAAAAGAATATCGGCGGGCGGCCGAAACAAAAATTGAAAAGATTTAGAGATGGGAAAGAAGAATCAACTGACGAGGATGAAGATGATATTTGCGTCAGCTGTGGTGCGGTGGACAATCTCTGGGTTTGGTAAGTCCATGACCCTGGTAACATCGAGAATGGGGGAGGAAAAGGCACCGGACGCTATGGCCGGTTTAATATCTTGATTCGTATATTTATTCCCTAGCGCACGTTCTGATTTTCTTCGATAGTTTAATATGCGGCCACGTGGGATGTGGGAGGTACGAGGAAAAGCATGCCTTCCAACACTACGAACAGACACAGCATTGCTTTGCCATGGACGTCGATACCCAAAGGGTCTGGGACTACGCATCCGATGCGTATGTCCATAGGCTGGTCCAGAACAAGGCTGACGGGAAGCTCGTCGAGCTCCCCTCTGGGAGGAACGAGACCAATGCGGATGAATTGTATGACAAGCTGGATAATATCGGCATGGAGTATACGCACCTCTTGACCCGTCAGTTGGACTCGCAGAGAACCTATTTTGAAGAGCAGGTGGTCGCTGCGGCTGACAAGGCCACCAAGGCCTCCCGTCGAGCGGACGAGGCGTCCGAGAAGCTCCAAGAAGCGCTAGCTGCCCTCGAAGATTTGAAGCTAAAGGTTGATCACCTATCTCAAGACATCGTTCCATCGTTGGAAAAATCCAAAACCAGGGCTGAGAAGAGAGCCGACAAAGCTACCGAGCTGCTTCGTAAGTTCGAGAAGGATTGGAGGGAAGAGAAGACCGTAAATGATGGACTTCTCGAGCGGGTGGAAAAGATCAACAAGGAGCGCGAAGAACTTGTTAAAGAGAACGTGGATTTGAAAGATCAGCTCAGGTATGGATCTGTCGGTATTCGTGTGAGGGTCGCAGTGTGCTAATATCATGTTGCAAATCATATAGGGACATGATGTTTTTCGTAGAAGGTAGGGAGAAGCTGAAAGAGATGGATGAAGAGGGCATCGAGGAGGGCGAAGTCACAATTGGCGATGCACCGGATGGTAAGAAGAAACGGAAGGGGAAGGGGAAGGGTAAACGGTGATGAACTAGCTTTCTTTCGCCACTCTCATATTTTTGCATTCACGCGGCGCAGGTCGGAGTTTACTATTGATTAGATTTGTGATACCCATGGCTTATTGAAATACCTGCATACGGTGGATAGAGTGCAACTGCTGGGTGTTGAAGTACTCTTAGTTAATTTACCTAGTATTTACCTAGTATTTACCTCCCTAGGTACCTATAAAGTACCTACATGAGCATTTTTGTGAGCCAGGGCTGGCCGAAGTAGTTTTCCAAAATGCCTCTAAATATCGTAGCCTCGAAACACCCTGCAAAGCATTGAGAGTTGATCCCTTGTGATCTTCAGGTGTTATAAAATGCGTCGATTCCTCTCAACTTACCGACGGTCAAACATCTCCCCAACTTACAGCCTCTTCACATCCAAAGCCGTCCCCAACGCTATATCCCTGCCGTCTGGCGTGATATTAGCTTAAGGCTTCTTAATATCGAGCAGGTGGGAGTATTCTTGAATGACATACCAGCGTCGAGTCGCCAACTCCAAAGCCAAGCGGAAGGTTGCCTTTCCAAAAGTGTGGCCCACGATGGTCCAGGTAGAGCTTCTCGACGAAGGCGAGCAGCCTCAGCGGGCGACTCGAGATGAAGGGGGTGCAGAAGAACCCCCCCACCATGGCTTTTACCAGATGGCCCATGAGAGGGTCCCTGCTATGCATCTCAACCTCCCCTTCATCCTGGACGACTTGAAGACGGAAACCTCACAGAAGCAACTTTCAACAGCACGGAACATCATGAAGTCTGTCAACCAACAGTTCCTTCCTTCATTAGATAAAGCAACACATATCGAATTTCTGCTTAGCCCTCTAGACGAAGGTCTATCAGGCGGGTTCGTCGGTCTTGACGCTAGCAGACCATGGCTACTATATTGGTGTACCAATGCCCTATCACTCCTAGGCGAGGATGTTGGAATTTATAACGATCGGTAAGGCCTGATATTATAACTATCTGCAAATTTCGCTTTCTAACATTTAAACCTTACACGCTGAAAGAGTTATCTCGAGCCTCAAACCGCTCCAACATCCAGGTGGGGGTTTTGGAGGTGGGAACGGGCAAGCCCCCCACGTTGCCGCAGCTTATGCTTCCATCTTAACACTTGCTATCACATCCTACCACGCCTCAAGGGGTTTACCTGAGAACGAGCGGTTGGCTGTCTATGCCGATTCATTCGCTTGGATAGACCGGGGGAAGCTATTGCAATGGATCCGAAAGATCAAGTTGCCCAGCGGAGGGTTCAAGGTCAACGAAGGCGGAGAGGAGGATGTACGTGCCGGATACTGCGCCCTCGTCGTGTTGGCTCTCCTAGGATACGATGACGAGGATCTCCGGGGCGATCCTTCGCTTGGTGACCTCCCACTTCTTGGTGGGGTCGCTGAGTACTTCAAAAGTTGCCAGACCTGGGAAGGTGGTGTTGGGGCGAAGCCTCATGCTGAAGCCCATGGGGGGTACGCCTTCTGCGTCCTGGCTGCCCTGTGTCTTCTCGGTGACCCTGAAGAGGCTTTGAGCAAAAACTTAGATCTCAATAGGCTGGTTTCCTGGCTTTCTGCTCGCCAATACGCGCCCGAGGGGGGGTTTTCCGGAAGAACCAATAAACTAGTCGACGGATGTTATAGCACCTGGGTTGGAGGGTGTTGGTCGCTTGTCGAGGCGGCCGCTAATGCAGCCGAGTCCAGAAAGATGTCTACGAGAATCAATGTTGGAGATTTGTGGAGCCGGAAAGCGTTGATTCGGTATATCCTCACATGCTGTCAAGGTCCTAATGGAGGTCTTAGGGATAAACCGGGAATGTGGGTGTCTTTCTACTATCATTGCGTTATCGGCACATCTGAATGTTTGTCTGCTGACATGATTTATTGCACCAAACCAGGCGTCCAGACTATTACCACTCCAACTACGTACTGCTAGGCCTTTCTGCGGCTCAGCATTATTATTACTACGACGACTCTTTTGCTCAATCCCCAGTCATAACAAAGTCCCCATTTAGACATGGCTATCGGTGGAAATCGAGTAAGAATGTTCCTAAGCCGACTGGTAACGATGGAGCCGGTGGGGGTTGGCTGGAAGGCTTGGTATCGGACGAAGGTGACAGGGTAGGCGTCCAACATCCGTTGTTCAACATTCCGCTAGGGGCGGAGACTCAGCTCCAGAGTTGGTGGGAGTGGTATAACGATGTCGGCGATGTGGATTCTACTTCAAGCGAAATCTGACCGAGTGATATATTATATATAAAAACACCCTCCAAGCTGCATTTGATTGATTGGTTGATTGATTGGCTGGCGAATTCGAAGAGGATAGCCATGACTGACATAAAGAAGAATGGTCGATAAGAACTGATTAGCCCACCAACCTTGCACTGCAATGCGATGTCGAAAAGAACAAGATGTCAGTCAGTCAGTCTCAGAGGTCTCGTGCCCGCACTAGTGCTGATTTAGGAAAGCCAATGCATAATCGAGCCCATGTGCATTTCGACACATGTATGTCCATCCATGCCTCCAGACATGGAAATGTACAAGTACATACAAAGACGCCGACAACCGTGGCCGCAGGACATAAGAACATGGACAGTCCAAGTGTGTATGCTTGTACCGGGACACAGCGAAGCCCAGACTGCCAGGAGGTTGCGGGGTTGCCATTGGTCATGGGACCGTTCCCACATGCGCCCATCTTCGATTCCAACAGCTTGTTCTTGAACACCACTGGTATCATATTTTACGACATTCCGACCATTTCGTCTGATAGTTTGAATCCGAATAGCTGTGAGAATTTTTGACATGGGAGTGATAGGCCTGGGAAGATTTTTCAAATCTCCTGAGCTGAGGCATCTGCACCTAACTAATACCTATCTCCGCCCATACTGCTTCGAGTCCAGGTCTAAGTCTGAGTCTCTGGAAGGCGCCCCCCTGAATTACATCCATCCAAGTACGTCTGCCGTCTGGAATCCTGGCCCTGCCCCCCCCGCCGGCCTGCCCCGTGTGATAAATTATAATTAAAGATTCAAAGTCCAGGTTGAACTAGTGGCATCTTGACATGCCAGGCTAAAACTCCAGACTCAATTAGAAGATATGCCGCCTCGATAGTCAATGCTGCTCCAGCCGGATCCCTTATCACCACCCCCTCACTCGTTCAACATCATAATTCTCCAACGGAACCTCGACCTCACTGCATGGGGGCATCGCATCTCTTATCCAGAGGCACCGCTCCCAGGGAGAACTCCAATCTCATGTTCCAGCCAAGTTGGTGCGACGTCTTTCCCTAAATCCATTCTGTCCAAACGTCAACAACACTTCTCTGTGAGAGGTTCGCCTCCGCCGTTTGGCCCAACCGCCATGAGGCAAAGCTTTCACCGTTATCTCCTTCCGCCTGCATTATTGATAGTGCATGCCTTACTACTTCTACCGATCTTGATCCCATACAAGCCCGATAATTCGCCAAATCCAGAATCCTCACTGCAGGTCGCTTTAAACTCGGCGCGATATGCATTCCCACTCGCCTGTGTCGCATTTGCGACGACATACGGGTTGCGCCTTCTAGCACGATCGCAAGCTTTGTCCCCGTCGGAAAGCCGAGTTGCATGGGTCGTACTTTTTTCGCTTGGTGTAGCTGAAGAAGTTTTGCGATGGAGCATCGTAAGATACCTATCTAACCTAGAGGGCGGAGGGGGCGGATATGGCGCGAAGAACCCGGAACCTAAACACAGGCCCCCTTCGATACCTGGTACCAAGACGCTTCTGCATGCGACAAGCGTGGAAGTCGAGCCTGGCATATGGGAAGGGGTTTACTTGATGGGTTGGCTGTGGAGCGCTTTGGAATGTATTGTAAGTGGAACATCCCTTTCGTTATGATATTTCATATTTTGGAGGTCACAACTAATGTCCCTAGTATACCTGGTGGTCTCTGGCGCCGTGCCAAACTTCCAGTCCGCTTGCCTTGCCCGACGTTGAGTATCCTGTTCCGATCTCTCGACCCCATTCATACCATAGTTGGAGGAAGGAACATAGCAAAAAGAGAAGCACGGACTCCACTATTCGCACGATCCGTGGCTTGTCTAGAAAGTCAGACATCCCCTTTACAAACCCATACTCCGCATCACTGGAGGAACACCGATATCAGCCGGCCAATGGCGGTAGCCTGGCATACCAAGGATTGTTGAGCAAATTCGAAGATCGGGCAAGCTCCCCAGAATTAAGTCGCCGAATCGCACGGGAGGAAGATAACGACGCTGGTGATGAAGAAACATCTGCTACCGACAACGACAACGACCCCTTAGACTCGCCTCTAACTCCAACCGCATATCGCCCATCTTATCATGCTGCAGTACCGGCGCAGCCGCCACGACAAACGACGGATGAGGACGACGATCAAGAAGAAAGTACGCCGACCCAACAGAAGCATAACGCCCGGTTTCTTATGCCCGGGCCCGTAACCTCGGATAGCGATTATTTTGGAGGACGGGAGCCAGCCTGGACTTTCAGTAACCAGATATCACCGAAGCGGCATACCCCTGAACCCACTCGTCGGCTGAGTGCTTTGATCAGCGACACCGAGACGGAAAGTTTGATATCCGGGGCCCAGACACCTCTTTTAAGTTCGTCTATCCCGCTGGATCAGGAGCAGACGTCTCTCCTCGACCACCCGCGCGGCCTAAGCTATGGAAGCACCCAACAGCTCCAAACACCTTTGGGAACTTTACTTCCACCGCCCCTAGACACTCATCTAAACAAATTGGATGTGACGAATCGACCTTCAATAACATCGCATCCTAGTTATCTCTCTATAACAACGGGGGATGAGGCAGAGGACGAGTCTGATACGCAAGGGAATGGCGGTTCTTTTGGTAGAGCCTACCCGTCCCACCCCGCGTTTTCCTCGTCCTACATTCACCAGCACTTCCCTTCTCCCAATTTATCGAACACGACATATGGTCAACTAACGCCCACCAACAATACTATTCGCTTGGCCCGTCCAAAGATAGGCACTTCAAATACATTGCCTATCAGGAGAACGAAAACAAAGCGGCCACGAAGCTTCCCTGGCATCCCACTACAACATACTCCTCCAGTAGAGCCATTACTCCGCCCCCCCAGATATTCTCGTAGATGTTTCCATGGAGTAGAAGTCAACTCCGTTCCGTTTATTTTAGCTATACTTTGGGTCGTTATAGTTGCATTTCAACATATAGCCTACGGACTATGGTTTGTTTGGTTCCCAACCCCAGTTTTCGAAGACGTCGTCCAGGGGTGGAGCATCATTTTTTTTGTTGTCATTGCATTCTCAAAAGGAGCACATGTCGCTCTGATCAACAGTGGCTGGATTGTGGCGTGAGTACTTTCCTTTTGAAACTTATCGGTGCAGAGGTAAATCTTATTAACTTTTATTCAATAGGAACGGCCTGCTTTGGCTTACAACATTCGCCTGCATAGTCATTTCGTTTGTGTTATATTTTATTGCCCTAGTCTTATGGGGGGTATTATGGTAGCTATTGATACTCGCCACTCGCCGTTAGACGGTTTTTTGGATTGTTATTATATCGAGCACTGGCGGTTTTGCCTTGTCTTTTTTCTGTTATTTGCAGATTTGGCGTTTCAAAGTTTGTGTCAGTTGTACCTGTACATAAGATTATACCTCCCGGTGGCGTTCTGCTTTTTCATATATGGTGCGCGGCAAGGAACCATGCGCAGTTCGAACTCCCGAGGTCCCCCATAAATCTGAGTAAACTTCGTTTGACCTCTTGTTGGCTTCTTCTTAAAGGTCTAAAATCGGTTCTCAATACGAACATATGATCTATTAGGCGGTTCCTCCTTGGTTCCCCCTCCTATAAGCACATCCCACGCCCACACGATACGAAGGGAATATATCACCGACGCCATGTATGGCGAGGCATTCATATGATGCCTAGCATGCCTAGGAGTATTGGATCTCCTACATGATTGCTGCATTGTACCTACGAGAGAATAAGGGCCCGCAAAAGCCGACTCGGGGCGAATCTGAGGCTACCGATTCTGAGTGAAAATCATCTCGTATACTTCTCCGATTTGTTGAGAAGAAGCTTTTTAAGGCAATCTATATGAGCGAGCATCGTCTCATTCCGTGCGACGGCCGTGGCAGAGGTGTCCATCCTTCGTTGGTTGTCACCGTAGACAACTGTGAACGCGGGAAGGACATCGACGTCGAGGATGACAGATAGCGGTGAAAGAGTGCAGTTCTATTGAGAAAATAAGTGACCAGAAAAAGGGGCCAAAAAAACCATTAGCGATGATTCTGTATTTAGGACACTGGTATCGAGCAATTAATGCAGTAAAATGTGTATATCTTACATCGCCAATGCAGCTACCTTTGCCTAACCTAGTCCCGACCTCGATAGAAGTGGCGTCGCCAATCCTAGCAGCTTGGATATGACAGTTCACCTCCACATGAACAAAATCCCCCAAAACGAGGCCATCAATATCCGGGGCTATCAACTGCGTTCTTTCGCTGACGATGCAGTTTGATCCGATAACTATGGGGCCTTCGGTGGAGTTGAGCTTACACCGAGGGTGTAGGACAGTATTCGCCCCAATTGTTATAGGGTAAGTGCCGGAGAAGGATATGGCATCGCTGAGAACGGTGGTAGGGTCGGTTGAGAGCGGTGGGAGCGGGGCGGAAGAGGCAGAGGACGCACCAGAGCGTTTTGGACCCATCTCGAGCTTCTGGTGGCTGGCGGATGTTGGTGGTTGGTGGCAGGCACTTACTCGTAGCTGGTAGATATATCTACCGGGCTTAGTCGGACATAGTCGGACATAAGGACATCGCTTGATGTCATGGATTTACGTCACGTTGGGCGCGAACTGCACATCGACGACGACAACACCAACAACACACCCCAACCTAAAAGGATCTAGGGCAAAATTGAGCCCATATGCATCCGTCTCCCTAGCTTAGGTAGCCAGCGACAATCGACAGCCTCTCAAATCAACCACCACCACGACATTGATGATAAACCAAAATGCCCGGCGCGTTTGAGGGTCTACAGGCATTGGATTTGGGCCCGATCCCACACTCTATTTGCGAGAAACTAGCAGTGACTACCACCCTCGCGATCAGGACATTTGCCTATGTCTTTTTGAGATGGGTGAGTACTAGTCGACGTCCTGGCACATACCTATTCTTCACCTCCATACTTTTCAAACCCCAAAATTTGGGAAATCTATCTTGGTCTCGTTCTATAGCTGACTTTGTCTCTCAATTTAGATCCCTGGTCCAGTAAGCCTCTCTTGACCGTGACCCTGATTCTGCTTCCTAGAAGATTGTGATCGCTTGACATGCATATATACCCGTATATTTCCATATATATTGCTAGGTCGAGCAAGAACTCGAGTGAAAGCGATGCCCTCGCCGCCGCTAGCCAGAAATAACACGGACGGAACCTAATAACAAATGTTTGGTGTTTATAGTGGATACCTAAAGTATTAGGACCTTCGTTTGCGATTTTTCTACCAACTTATCTCGCGCTCACTTTGTCGAAACCCCTATTTACAACAAAGTCCGAATCAGATGTGACTATTCGGTCAAAGCAAGAGCACCCGACCTCCAAAGGAAGCCGAGATGCCAAATCTTCAAACGGTGCAGTCGTTATCGAGGCTAAGAAAGTAAATGTATCCACTCGCCGGAAAACTGCCTCTTGGAAAACCTTAGTGCTTGGGACTCCTAGCTTAACGGATAACCCGATACTTACCGTTATATCCTTCCTGATCAATGCTCTTTGTTTCGCCGCGGTGTATGACGCTACATATACCTTACCGAATTACCATAAAGGACACGACCTCTCCTTTGCGAGAACCGGTTGGGTATCCGATCACTCCGCGCGAATTCTTGTTCGGGAGCCTAGCAACTCGGACTACGTCAAGCATTCCCCAGTTTATGTTGTCTCTTGGAGAGAGCAGGCCCACCCGGGGCCCGTGAAAACTTCTGTACGATGGAACACACTCCAAGTTGGGGAGTTTACCGAGGAAACCGATTATACAGTCTCTGTGACCATCCCGGGCCTCAAGCCTGGAACCAAGTATCAGTACTTAACCACTGGAAACCATACAGGAAGCTTTACTACGGCTCCCAAACATGGCACTAAAGGCAAATTCACATTTTTATCGGTGGGCCTCCCCTATCCCTTGGAAACCGGGCTGTGCTAATAATACTATAGACATCGTGTATAAAACAACGGGTTCCTTACAACCCACTCGCACACCCACTTCACATCCCTGGATTTAAGATCCTAGGAAATCTCCTCCCAGAACTTAAGGCACAGTTTATGCTTTTCTTGGGCGACTTTATCTACATTGATGTATGATACTTGACACTCTATCCCAACACCCGTTTGAGAATACTTTCCTTACGACTAAAACTTTCTATGCAGGTCCCGATGCGTCCTGGAAAGGATATAGAGTCATATAGGATGAATTACCGCCAGATATATTCATCTGCGGATTGGCCAGGTGTGGGAGATCACCTTCCTTGGATACATGTCTATGATGTAAGTTGTGCCTGTGAAATTCGATCATAGCGTTCCTGTGTTCTAAGGAGAAACCATAGGATCATGAGATTGCAAATGACTGGGATAAGGGCGAAACCGGACTCTACGAGGCAGCAGTTGACCCTTACAAATCATATCAACACCAAGTTAACCCTCCCCCAGTCAGGGAGAATTCGACGTATTATACTTTCAACTGGGGGCCTGCATCGTTCTTCTTACTTGACACTCGTCGCTACAGATCTCCAAACGGAGTTGCAGATGGTCCTGAAAAGACTATGTTAGGCGCCGCGCAGCTACACGAGCTCCTCGAGTGGCTGCGTAGATCTGACAAGGATATACAATGGAAATTCATCGTTAGCAGTGTCCCATTGACCAAGAACTGGCAGGTCAATGGTAATGATACATGGCGCGGTTTCCAGTGGGAACGATCTAAGATCCTGGAGGCTGCTTGGTCGGTGAAGGGCGCCGGCGTCGTGGTTTTGTCTGGTGACAGACACGAATTTGCGGCTACAGCGTATGCCACCTTCCAGTTGTTCTAATAGCTCTATCGACTGTTATTAACCAAATTGATAGGTTTCCGCCTCCTCCAAACTCGCGATTCCCAGCATCTGCAACCGTACATGAGTTCTCGTGCTCCCCTCTCAGTCAGTTTTATCTTCCGGTCAGGACGTATAGACAACGAGATGACGAAGACGTTCTCATAAAGTATAGAACATTCTACCCTTTCTTTTTCTTATTCTTTTTTCTCTCTCACTAACAGCTTGCGCAGATATATCCCTGACGGAAATTCTAAGTTCGGGGCGATCGAGATCGACTCCACGAGTCCTGGACAAGCAGTGCTCAAGTACAAGCTATTCGTGGATGGGAAGGAGGTATGGAATTGGATCTTAACCAACCCTCGCCTGTAGAGGCTATTGGCTTCCGCAAAGAGAAAGAATCATTTGAGTATGTTGTATGGTTAATGAAGTTGGTGGCGCCTTTGCTATTTCTGACCTCGATCGTAAAACTTCTTGTATACCTCTATTAAACCTCTTCCTTCTAGTTTGATCCTAAACAAGTTATTTAGCGTATTACGTCTCTTGTATCTACCTATTTACCATTTTTATATCTTGATTTTACCAATTCCCAGTGCTAAATTGTCTTGAGCCGTAGACACTCACCGAAATATATGTTTTTTGTTAGGTATATATACACATGCATGCAACTTTTGATTGGGGTATTTACAACTCGAAAACTATGGATCTAATGACAGCCCTTCCAGTAGTCGCGGTCGAGCTTCATCAACGCCGCTTGTTTGTGGGGGAATGCGAAGTCCTTAACTTTATAGAACCCGTAACGAGTCAATAACCGGATGAACCTAGACAGATCTTAAATTTAGTGGTTGGGCCAGAAAAAAAAAACCCCAGTCGATTGGTGAGGTATTAATATATGGGCGAATGCTTACAATTCATTGTCCACTCTAGGTTCTAGATATACGGATTGGGTCCTGGAGTCGGAAAGAAACATGACTGATAGGCGGCCCCGAGTGTATTAGTACCAGCATTTTCAGATAGATCCAGACTCAGTTGGGGAGCGACTTACAATGAACGATGGAGTCAAGCCAAGCGGTCGACCTCCCTCGGGCCCAGTCTTCTCCCACGAGGAGATGCACACCTCTATCCCAATCCTGCACGTTATTTGCATAACGGGCTAGGTGATCCTCCTTCACCCAGTATATATCAAAGAAGCAAGCATCCCTCCAACCCGTAAGATTCCCATCTGCATCCAAGTCATTCCAACTCCCTATAGCGGTGAAAGAATGCTTGCTGGCAAGGCAGTTTTCTAGGAATTTCTTCTGGTGCTCGATTGGGCCTTGCTCACCCCAAAATTCCGAGACCCTTGGGTTGTTCATCCATCTGTGGATCAGATCGAGGTCGGACATGTCCACAGGCCTCAGCTTGAACACCGAGTTCACCTTGTCTGAGATGCAGTGACGGGTATAAAATGGGAGCTGCCGGGGAGGGGGGAGGGGCCGCTTTGGATGGCGGATGACGCCATTTGAAAGAATATATCGAAGTGGTTTCGCAGGGAGATTGAGGTGAACATTGAGGTTTGACAAGAATATCTCCGGGGATAACTGCCAGAAGACACTGGCAAAGACCAGATGCACTGCTTCATCGCCCTGGCCCTGGATATCTACAAGCCCAAGGCGTTCCAGCTGTGTGCCAAATTCCAAACGGGCAGCGGGCGCATCCAACTCGAGAATGAGCTCGACAGATCGTTCTGGAATAGGCTTGCCCTTGGGCACCACGACCGCCACATCGCTTGTATATTGGAAGTACCAGTACAGAGCGGTCCAAACGGTTTCCAAATCCTCGGTGGAATTCTGCAGCTGGACCTTCAGGCGGGCCGATGGCTGGCCTGGAGTACTTTCAGCCGTAATGCGGATTGTCGTATCATTTCCTGGGGTTGGTTGTATTACGGTGGTGACGACTTCAAATTCTTCCGACGGACGAGATACTTCGGAGGCCAGGGGCCTGGCGACAGGAGGATCCGTCGGCAAGTAGAGGACATTAAAATGGCCCATGGCGACAATATTTACTTGCGTGGCTCTACTTACCTATAGCTAGCTTCTTGCCTGCGGCGTTGATATGAGACTCGAACCGAATCGAATCGAATCTGCATATGAGCTTGGCTTTGGTGGCGAGCAAGCATGTGCCTCGGCTCGGGTCTCAATCTGCCCAGCAGCCCAGCGCCGGACGCACGCCGCATTTCAAGGAAATGCTCACTAACAGCAAGCTAGTCCAAAGCGAGGCCCTCGAAAGTCCGGGGTTCACGTCGGCCTGCTGTTTGGTGCATGCGCTTGCTTCCTTGGGTCAGCTTCCAGGCGTGGGCGGTGCTGACATGTGAATCCCAACTTTCTATATAACATCAGCAGCGCAGGGCCGAGGGCAAATCCAGAACATCTACCCGAACTCTATCTCCTATACCATATTATATCATATCGTATCATAATAGTGTATACTGTACCAGCTACGTGTCTATTATATTCACCTCAGACATCGATATATAGAAAATGGCCGGTGTGTAGTGCTTATCATACATACAATTCTAGATGCTCTCGATGGTGTTTGCTGACAATATACCTTTTTTTTTTTTTTTTTTTTTTTTTTTTTATACAGCCCAGCGTCTATCCCAGCTCTCGAACCAGATCTCTGGTGTTCCATCCAATGCCCGCGATGCCCTACTCGCGAAAAACCCTGATGATGTACGATACTCCTCCCCTCACCCCAGAAACTCGGAGGAGGGCAAGGGTCGGTTTAAAATTATTTTGATAGTTGGTACTAACTCAAACCCTCTTTTTTGGTCGTTAGGTCGTCATCGTTTCTGCGCTGAGAACTGCGCTCACCAGGGGTGGCAAGGGTGGATTCAAAGACACAGCCGGAGCCGACCTTCTCGCTGGTGTTTTGAAGGGCGTAATCCAGAAATCGGTACGGGGCCTGTCTATCATTTACTGAGCAAAACCAAATTCCTAACCTCTATTGTATGTAAACGTATAGGGTATTAACCCGGAATTGGTCGAGGACATTGCCGTTGGCAACGTTCTTGCCCCCGGTGCTGGTGCCACCGAGTTCCGCGCAGCTGCCATCGTTGCCGGTTTCCCTGTCACAACTGCCGTTAGGTCACTGAACAGACAATGTTCGAGCGGTCTCCAAGCTATCGTTGACATTGCCAACCAAATCAAGGCTGGTATGATTGATATCGGTATTGGGGCTGGTTGCGAAAGCATGTCGCAGAACTACGGGTACCTAACCCCCCTCCTTTTTAAAAAAAACTCAATGCATGTTTCAGGAATCATCTAACTTGGATTGATCTTACAGACCAGGTGCCGTCTCCGAATTCTCTCCATTGTTGGATGGGAATGTCGAGGCTGCCAACTGCAAGGTCCCAATGGGTCAGCTCTCGGAAGCGATGGCCAAAGACAAGGGTGTTAGCAGAGCCTCGCAAGACAAGTTTGCTGCAGAATCCTTTCAGAAGGCCGAGAAGGCCCAGAAAGACGGACTTTTCGATGAAGAGATCGTTCCTCTTACTGTGTCCTTCGAGGACCCAAAGACGGGCGAGACGAAACAGATTGTGGTCTCCAAGGACGATGGCATCCGCCCTGGCATGACTGCCGAATCTCTCGGAAAGATCCGACCGGCTTTCGCAAAGGATGGTTCCATCCACGCTGGTAATGCTTCCCAGGTCTCCGACGGTGCCGCCGCTGTTCTGTTGATGAAGCGCTCCAAAGCTGAACAGCTTGGCCTCAAGGTCTTGGGCAAGTATGTTACAGCGGCTGTTGCCGGAGTCCCTCCACTCTTGATGGGAGTTGGACCTTGGAAAGCCATTCCAAAGGTTTTGGAAAAAACCGGCCTTAGCAAGGATGATGTTGATATCTACGAAATCAATGAGGCATTCGCTTCGCAGTGCTTGTGGTGCGCTAACGAGCTTGGATTGGATCACAAGAAGATCAATCCCAAGGGGGGAGCCATTGCATTTGGTCATCCACTAGGGTGCACTGGTGCGAGGCAGATCGCGACATTGCTCCCAGAGTTGAAGAGGACGGGCAAGAAAATCGGAGTTACCAGCATGTGCATTGGAACAGGAATGGGCTTGGCGGCAGTCTTTGTGGGCGAGGCATGATGTACCCGCCCGCGATTTGCTTGTTTGCTGTTTCTTTCGCTTCGGAGTTCGTTGATTCCTGTATAGTATAGTATAGTATGTCCGGATAGGGAGTTAATTGTAGATAGTATTATAATGATCCTATTCCTATTCCTATTTTATTCCCATCACAAGTTATATCTATCTGAGGAGATCCGGAGTCAAGGGCAAACGCCAAGAGCGACAGGGATACACATACAGACATACATGCTTAGCGCCTCGCCAGCTGCAGCCCGAGATCCTACTTCCCTGGATCCTCTGTACGAAAAGTAACAAGGATCTCGGGCAGAGTCAGGAAGCAGGCCTGTACAGATGTGTACCATCGGAGTCATCCAGGCTGCCTTGTGGCTGGCCACAGACACAACGTCATGACTCTTAGTCACGTTCCGGTGGCTTCCACACCCTTTTTCTTTGTCATGGAAAGCTTGTGTTGCTGCCCGTCAGCTCCAAGCTCAGCCCCCCATCCACCCATCCCAGAGACTCTATTTAAGCAACTCTCCTCCTCCTTTTCTTCCCTTTCACCTCCATCTTCACCATCTCACGCAACCATCTATTTGCTACTTGCTTGCCACTAGGAAATAACCATCTCCCTTCCACAAAAGCCTTATATCTCCCCCTATCACAAGAACCAGACAAGATGCAGATCTTCGTCAAGACCCGTATGTTCTACCCCGAACCCCCGATTTGCCACTCCGTACTAACTTCTCTCTCCCCAACCAACAGTCACAGGAAAGACCATCACCTTGGAGGTCGAATCCTCCGACACTATCGATAATGTCAAGGCCAAGATCCAAGACAAGGAAGGCATTCCTCCAGATCAACAGCGTTTGATCTTTGCTGGAAAACAGCTTGAAGACGGAAGGTAAACCTAAACTTCCAACCTCCCGATTTACCTAGACCCATACCATAGAACTAACGCGTGGCTTGTTCTCCACCAGAACCCTTTCCGACTACAACATTCAGAAGGAGTCTACTCTCCATCTTGTCCTTCGTCTCCGTGGTGGTATGCAGATCTTCGTCAAGACTCTGACCGGGAAGACTATCACCCTTGAGGTGGAGTCTTCTGACACCATCGACAACGTCAAGGCCAAGATTCAGGACAAGGAAGGTATCCCACCAGATCAACAGCGTCTCATTTTCGCTGGCAAGCAATTGGAAGACGGTCGCACACTCTCGGACTACAACATTCAGAAGGAGTCCACTCTTCATCTCGTCCTTCGTCTCCGTGGTGGTATGCAGATCTTCGTCAAGACTCTGACCGGAAAGACCATTACCCTCGAAGTCGAGTCATCGGACACTATCGACAACGTCAAGGCCAAGATTCAGGACAAGGAAGGTATCCCACCAGATCAACAGCGTCTCATTTTCGCTGGCAAGCAATTGGAAGACGGTCGCACACTCTCGGACTACAACATCCAGAAAGAATCCACTCTTCACTTGGTGTTGCGTCTCCGTGGTGGTATGCAAATCTTTGTAAAGACTCTTACTGGCAAGACGATTACTTTGGAAGTTGAATCTTCCGATACTATCGACAATGTCAAAGCTAAGATTCAGGATAAGGAGGGTATCCCCCCAGATCAACAACGTCTTATCTTTGCGGGTAAGCAGCTTGAGGATGGCCGAACTCTCTCGGATTACAATATCCAGAAGGAATCTACCCTTCACTTGGTGTTGCGTCTCAGAGGAGGTCAGTAAATTGGCTGTGCCGGCGTTTACTTGTTGGTCTTAGCGGACTCTTAATGTATTTAACGGTTTTTGTGATCATGACGAGAGGATAACTTTAGACCTCTCTCTTCTTTTGTTTCGATAGCCTGTTTTGTATTCTCTCTCTCCCCCCCCCCCCCTTTCTCTTCCTTGGGCCATTTGTAGTTCAGGAGATAGAAATAGATATGACAACCCCCTCACTATATCCAGAGGGAAGTTTCCAATAGGAAATACCAGCGTTCCCACACATACTCGCCCTCTCTTTGGGCGAGATGGAGACCGTAAACTGTAGATTGACGACTTTTCACATTCATATTCCCCAATATCTCGTTATTTGAAACAGGTGTTGCATGCTGCGGATTGCAACAAGCTGCCCGTAAACGTAGAAAGACATCTTTTCCACAGATGTCGGCAAAGGGCGCCCGTACAGTACAGTAACATTCGAGTTCCCCCGCTTCCCCCCTCTCGAGTCCCCCCTCGACTATTGCAAGATCCCACGATATCCCTATCTCTCAGCACAGCGGCAACTTTAGGTTGAGGCCAATATGGCGCCATCTACTGCAGACACAGTTTGGGGAGATCCTTTGGCAAACAGCCTGTCATGCCATGCCATCCACCTTCTCCACCCTTTCGCCTTTTCTTTTTCTTTTTCCGTTTTGATGATGATACCAAGAAGGCGTCGCTTCACCCATGCAATGGGGATGTCCGGTACATACATAGGAGGTATCGAAAGACATGCCGTACCGATAGCTACGTATACTGACCTACTGACTAACATCTTGCTCGTACTTCCCTAACGAGAGGGGCTTGAATTCGAACCAAAAAAAAAAAAAAAGGAATGAAAGAAGACATAAGACAAATAACAGATATGACAATGACAGCTGCGGGTACGGTTGATCTGAATGGTGATAATGCAACCCGGACTTCTGAGCTCGTGAGTGCGAACCGAACCCGTGTTTTTACGGCGGGTATGCCGGTAGACCTCTCCTCGGCCGTTAGATACATACATTGGGGCCTCCTCCATACGAGTCCATTATCTATATCCTTATCCTTTAGGTATTCATTCCCTTTCAGTATAACGCAGCAAAGAAAGCAAACTCTTGTTTCCAACAATCAATTAACCCTTCTCTCCCTTGCAGACAGGCTTCATGTTTTGCCAACTCATCGTGCATAACCGCAAACTAGCAGTAACTGCCTGCCAGTATTCCCTGATCAAGCACCATGCACATCATTCGTCTCACTCATGCACCAGCAGGAAGATGCAAACATGCAATATGCATACTGTTCGAAGCAAGCAAGCAAGCAAGCAAGCAAGCAAGCAAGCAAGCAAGCAAGCAAGCAAGCAAGCAAGCAAGCAAGCAAGCAAGCAAGCAGCATGCCGCTTAGGTTTCAGCAGCCCGTTGCTTGAACTTCATACCTCGTTCAATAACCCTTTGACGAGATGAACTGGATCGGTGCCGGTCCTTGTTCTTCTGTTTCCCACGTTGCCAGCTCCGCATCCTCCAGCTGCTTCTCACCTCCCTCTGTTATCCGTGCATTTGAAGAGCATTCGTTCCTTCGATGCTGCGGCTTTTGGGGCATGTTGTGTCGTCTCTTGTCGTGTCGAAGGGATAGAGTTTGTTCCCAAGTCATTGACCAAGCTAGTATCAACAGGGAAACCAATGCGGACGGCTGCGTCGGGATAGACGTACTCGGGCTACCTGGGTGTCGGGCTGCTTAAAGTCACTCCCTCAATGGGTATTGCGGGATTGCCTTTAAATCGTTCCGACGAATTGTTCCCGCATTCTACTTGACCGCCTCCGCAAGTGCGTCGACTAATGCTAGGTAGCATATTATTTGCATGGCTTCCAATGCAGTTTCGCGGCTTAACAAAAGTCATGCTCAAAACGTTACATACATGCATGCATACTGTCTGCACTATTCCCAAGCCCTCGTTTGGGGGCAAACTTAAGCACAAAGAGACCAGACAGAGGCAAAACAAAGAAGGACAGGGAAAAAAAAAAAAAGAGACGAAGAAGAATAGATCAGTGATTGCTCTTCCCTAGCTGCATTGACTCATGATCTGGTCTCAATGTCGAGGAGCATATAGTAGAGGGGGTTTCCATCTCATATTCTGCCAGAGGTTCTATCACACACCCACGCCCACCCACACTCTCTATATTAATCCACCCTCTGCAGAGAATTGACTAGCAACTGTCCTTGTTTCTCCCTACAAATTGGCTCTCTCTTGTCTAGCTGTCTAGTACACTAGTATTGTCGCTTGGGCGTCTTTTCCTACCGGTAAACGCCCAAAACACGACCAAGCCCTAGTAATTTATAACTGATAAATTAGGTCTTTATCAGAATCCAAAGTCTGTCCACAAGCCGAATACCTTCATTCCACTATCCGAAAGTACAAGCCTAGCAGAGGCAGCAGCCAATACAAACCTAGCTTTCAAGGCTCATATATATAACTCGCACCGATGTATTACATATTATACCTTTCCAGTACGTTTCTAATTCTCAACTAAAACATTCCCCCCCCCTGCGCGTTTACGGCAAGGTCTTCTGCGAGATCATTGACTGTCGGTTTTGCTATTGAAAAGCAATAGGGGGGATCGCAGCCAATGTATGTATGATATTTTTGATGCTAAGTACACTGACCTTCTTTCTTAGGTCTCTGCCGCCGCCGAAGATGGCCGGATCCACACTACGAAGTGCTCCAATGCAATGGTGGCTATAGCTGTATTGTCCGCGTCAACCATCGAGAGTATTATTGCGAAAGCATATCGGAATCTGAGGTTCTTGCTCGGGAAGCTGCGGCACAACGGGCATATCAGTTTTCTGTGAATGAAAGCCAATTCGCAAAAGCTGCTGGCGTTATTGTTGCCCCGTCGAAAGCAATATATGCGAGCACACCGATTATGTGATAATCCCAAGCTCACAAACGACGATGGATATGGCCCTATTGCCTGGATGCACTTAGCGACACACCATTCCCCGAGTCCTTCGAGTAATTGTATGAGGGAAAAAGCCGCCTACGGCCTCTATTGTGTTGCAGAGGTCAAAAGATGTTGGGCAAATCGGCGGGTAAGGCTGACAACGTGGGAAGGCTAGGTCAGCGCCAATTGGCGAGGTTTCAGTTTCTTTGACAGCACCACTATGTACATATATTATTTTACACAGGCATGTTCCTACATTTCATTTTCGAATGCCCGAATCTTCGGGGCCATACAGAAACAATGAAGACGTTAAAAGCTAGAAAGCGCTTCGATCTTCAGTGAATCATACATTGCGCTTGAACAATGAACCAACTGACAATCATTTAGCTCGCTGGCTGGGAAAAGGTCCGAGCCTTTGAGTTTGCGATGTGAATAACACCAAGTTGGAGTCCGAGATCGTGGCCAAGGGAGTTAGCGCTGGAGGTGGTGGGAAATGCTGCCAGAGAGCGGAAGTTTTATCTTCCAAGTGTACTCTGACTCCTATAGCTAACCCTTGAGAGGTATAGTCAGCCGTCTGTTTTTCCGACGTTTGCATTGTTAGGTATGTGATCTGGTTTTTTCGCTCGAAATGTGATTCAGATTCGAACCCGGTCATGGGTGTTTCTCATCAACGTTGGCCTGTATAGGGCCAACTATGCTGACCGTCGTGAGAAAAAAAAGAAAAAAGGATCATCAGGTAATGGCGGTTCTAGAGGGTGCGGTAGGGTTGGAGGAATGAAGGGTTGAAGCAAGTAAAATGTGCCTACCTGGTGATAATTACAAACACTATCAAGGTGGCCGTTGCACCTTAGCGGGGTGTACCTAGATAACCTTGTTAGTAAGCCGAGGTTTTCATGGTGGCGCTAAGTATGAGTATTTGAACAAGTGTACGATGTGCTCAGTCGGAATTCATGTCGCCAATGCCACAATGGGCTCGGACATATGCTTGTCATTTGTTTGAATTGGAAGATCATCATGGAGAGGGAGATAAGCGGGATCGTGTAGGTGAAAAGCACTCACATCGAAAAATATACCAACTATGCACCATGACCGGCGAATATATTCTAACAGATTGGGAGTCCGATTAGCCGCCATAGCAAAGACCAGAATAAATGATACAGTTGCTTCAAAATGGCATGGATGTGTTCTTCTCAGTTTGGCATGAATGGTAAATTGGTTGATGTTCTCGTCATCGGAAACCCGAATAAGACTCGTCATCAAAACTTCATCAGGTGAACTCGAAGGGGGTGTACGTTCGGGATCAAGTTTTTAGCATACCGTATATTCAATATGGCACCCTGCCAGAGCGTGTTATCACCTCAGTGTCCTACAAACAAGTTGTTAGCCTCGACTGTCTGGTTGGGATAATAATCTAAAAAACTCAGACATGGCCTCGTGACATAGAAGCATTCATTCAGTCGGCGAGGTTTTCTAGGCCTGCCATAAAATTGCGTTTCGGCTCATAATAATCCATAAGGATATCGGTGCCCAGTGCAGTTTCATCATTTTGCTTCCAGAATAATGATGTCCATAGGCAGTTGGAACGTACTTCAGTGGGGCGCACGGGTCATCCTCTAGGACTCGCTCTTTGGTTTATAGGGCCATGGCCCCTGCGGACAATGGTAATATTGAATTATGATTATTTTCATTATTATCTGAACGCCGACAGAGGCGAAACCATAATAAGATTATATGTCCCCCATCATCCCTTTCGAGTGGATAAAAGATCTAGCACTGAATTCAACAACAGAGTATCTCGTTAGCTAATGCTTTAGTAACCATGTTATCCAGGGCGCAGAGGCCCGCTCACGAGCATTCAAGAGGTTGAGGTATTATCATCAGAATTTAGCCATTTTATATCCGCATTATTCTTTAGAGAACTTGGACGGTAATTTCCATTTGCGTATAGTTGTTTAAAATAAAGTCATCATGTAAGATAGATCTAGGGAAGCGAGAGGGCTTTGAGGGTTGGTGTATGCTGCCATACCTGATATATCGTTGTAGAAAGACATAGATGCCGAGTGGCTATGTGTTGGCGGTGAGCATCTGAAAAGGAGTATTAGCTTTAGGTCCTTTCCGAGGATCAACAATGTGGCGGCAGGGTGAGTGAAAAGTAAAAGAGAGAAAAAATATATTGTGAAGAAACAATGTTCTAATGATCAGACTGACGTGCGCACGTTGAGTTTCATTCCTCATTTTGAGAGGTCAAAGACTCTAGTTATGTATCGGTGTTGGAGTCATCATTTGAGAAACATGATAGGGAAGCAATTGTATTGTCAGGAGGGATATTGAGGGGTAGGTACCTTTACTAACATCGTTGGCAACAGCGATGGTGGTGGCGATGATGAAGAAGATGAGATGATGATGGTGGTGGTGAGATGGAGAGAGTCAAGAGAGAAGAACTTTGTTCGTGTGTGAAAGAAAAAAAATATATATTTTTTTCCATCGTGGTGTTTTTTTGTCTTGGCGTTTGCTGTTATGAAAGTGTTGGCAGCACAGAACCGCGCAACACACGTTTGTTTTTGTGCCCTGGTGTTTGTGGAAGGTGTGGTGTGTCACGTGCCAAACGGGTCCCGAATACATCTCTGACACGTGCCGGATAAATGTCCAAGCCTCGAACCTCAGAGGCCGGCGCGCCGCGGGAAAATTGGTTCCGTCAACTGCCCTCAGAAATGAGGTATGTGCATAATATACGTTTGATATACAGCTGGGTATCATATATGAGAAGCTTGAGGAACATAGAGCTAGACTAGCGCAGCTGCAGCCAATGATGGCGTACTTGTTACAGATGCAAGAGATTCGTAGGCGAGATAATACCTACCTAAGTACGTACACGTGCATGCTAGTATATGCTGAGGACTTATTAGTACCTAGGTATGTACTTATAAGTACTTGTATTTGTTAGGATATATCTTGAAATCAGGTGCCGGATCGATCCAAAAAAAAAATAAAAATAAAAATAAAAAAAAAAAAAAAAAAAAAAAAGAACCAAAGAGAGAATTCGTCCTGCCCCGCAAACCCGGACAATTAGAACTCAAAGGCGCCATTTATCCGCTAACGTCCACCCGACAGTGGCCGAGAGTGGTCGGTCCCCAACTTTTGGCCTGTGGACTATCCGCCTCTCGGGAAGCTTCCGATAACAGGATGCTTCTAAATCCCGCTTGTCATCGGGATGTCAGATCAAAAGATCAAGGTCAGCCAGGCTTGCGACCCGAAGAGAAGCAGGCATTGCATTCCATTGTTTCTTAAATCCTAACCTTACTTATCTGACCGCTTCGAACTAGAGCTCGAAGTCCTGGACTATTTATAATTATCTATATCTCCTTCCGAGCGACATCCAGGTTCCGTCCTCAGCTCAGGTATATAACTAACGTCAAGTCCAGACTTATAATTAAGCTTCCTATATATTAGCTTACCTATCTATCTATTTACCTACTCACTTAATTTCCTCTTCTATCCTTCATAGTAATACATACCAGTGCCAGATAAGCCCTCATATAGAGAAATACCATAGAAAGCCCCCCCAAACCAAAAAAAAACAATGGATCACAACGGAAACGGTTGGAAAGTTCATAGTGAAATCCAGACCGATATCGTCACGCTCACTAGATATCTCACGGAAACCCAACATGCACTAGGTTCAACGGCAACCGGAGACTTCACGTAAGCCCAGCTCATCACCCATGAACCGATGCCATGTATCGATAGATATTGGCTAGTACTCTAGCCAGAACGTGGTGGCCGGGGCCGGCCATCTCGATTGAATACGTACATAATTTAACTCCTTTTCATTCGAAAATAGGCTCCTGTGCCATGCATTGCAATTCTCTTTCAAGAGCATATCGTAAGCTTTCCCGCCGGCGTTCGACCTCAGAGGTCGCTAAATGCAGTGCACACGCTCACTAACGCCTTTATAGATACTACATCCGGAGGGCAACATTGATTAATCTCGTGGGTTTAGCTGGCTCAGAAAACAAGACTGGAGATGAACAGAAAAAGCTAGACGTCATCGGTAATGAAATCTTTGTCAACAGTATGAGGAGCTCTGGGAAAGTGAAGGTCCTTGTTTCCGAGGAGGAGGAGCAAGCATTGGTTTTCCAGGGTGCCGGCAAATATGCTGTCGTCTGTGACCCCATTGATGGTTCTTCGAATCTTGATGCTGGCGTCTCAGTGGGCACCATTTTCGGAGTCTTTAAATTGGACGATAATGCGGAAGGCAAAGCCGATGATGTTCTCCTGCCGGGAACTGAACTGGTTGCTGCGGGATTCACCATGTATGGTGCATCTGCAAACTTGGTCCTCACCATGAAAGGCGGCAATGTCAATGGCTTCACACTCGACAATGCACTTGGGGAGTTCATCCTCACCCACCCTAACGTGAGTGCCTTACAGTCATTATATTAGCGGAAGCGCGCAGGCTGTTAACATAACATGGGACCCCCGTAGATGAGGATGCCCGAGACACGATCGATATACTCTGTCAACGAAGGAAACAGTCTTTATTGGGACGAGTCTTGCAAGAAATATTTTGATAGCATCAAATACCCCACCGAAAAAGGCGCAAAGCCTTATTCCGCTCGATATATCGGATCCATGGTTGCAGACGCTTATCGAACCCTATGCTATGGCGGAATGTTCGCATACCCTGCCGACAAGAAGAGCCCGAAGGGCAAGCTCAGAATTTTATACGAATGCGCCCCTATGGCTATGGTCATGGAAAATGGTATAATCCCCCCCCTCCTTTTTTTTTTTTATTTGTCTTGAGACTATTTTTTCTATCATATTGGGTGTATGGGCTAACACCATCGTCTCTGGGTTAAAGCTGGCGGACAAGCTGTTGATAGTAACATGAGGAGGATGCTCGAAGTAGTCCCAACCCACATCCACGATAGATCGGGGATATTCATGGGCTCTTATGGGGAGATCGAAAAGGTCAAAGCTGTCTTTGCGAAATCGTGAAGGAAGTCTATTTAGAATATGACCGAGTCTATGTCTTGGACCCTGTTGCTATAGCCTGTTTGTTAAATTTTCCCGCCAGAATATTGGGTATTGTATATAAGTATCGGAAATACCGGCATGGAGAGATCGAAACATCATGCAAGAATGGTACTTATGTAATATCTACATGTTGGTTGTCTCTCACAAGTAACCTCAGTGCCTTTGCAAGTTGCAGCCCTAAATATAATATGCCGGTATGTCTATTATTTATCACCTACGACTTTAGGTGGTCTCTTGGGGAATTCCCGCACAACAATACTGCAATCCACCTCTCTACAAAGGGACCGTCGTCGTTCAGTTGGGACCAGTGACAAAAAGTCCAGCCCGCTAGCCCTCTCGATCATTTCCACCGGGACTGAAAACTCGGCGAGCGGTGTCTTATTGTCGATCGGTGCATTTGGTAGAACGAATGCACCAATTGCCACGGACGCTGTGAGACTTGGGGCAGTCTCGGATTCTCCAAGAATGATTTTGTAGAAGTGTGTTGGGACGGCAACGTTTGGCGGGGATCCAATAACTTCATACGAGACACGATACTTACCATCACTATCAAGCTTCGGGAGGTAAAGGGGACCCGTAATAACACGAATCGACCGATACTTTGCTGTCAGTCGACGGCAAAAGTCCTCGAAGTGCGCCCAATCTATAGGTGATTCGTGAGCCCCCGTTCGTCTAAACCCGCCGGCACTAAAGTCGGAGGGAGCCACCTACAATCTCGATTAAACCCCGTCCCTACTTGTGGGCACATATTCGTCAAGTAAAATGTTTCGTCCATAGCCTGTTGGCTGAACTTTGCGTCCGCCGCAGGGGCCTTTCAAATGGAATACTATCAGCAGGATACGTGTATATACGTGTATTGATACGAACACAACAGGACAATGCGGTAGGCACGTAATAGACATTCGTTACATACCATGTGGCCACGATCGTATCCGCTTCTAAAGTAATCCTTCAACCTGGCGCGGAAATTTTCTGGGACAGCTTGATCCTCTAAAAACACACTGTTTTTCCGATCTCCCTTGGCGCCGGAGAGGGACTCGGCAGTGATATGCTCAGCTACCTACGGGGTGTAATCAGGAACATTAGATCGGAGGGTCTATTCTATAGGCTGGAGACGAAAGCCGCAGGACTGGAATGTGATGTACCCAGGCGGGATTCCTCATTCTGCGGTCGTAAACTGATATGAAAGAAGTCCTTGAAGCAAGGTCGTTTGTCGGTCCTGGAGCTCCTATAACACGATCAAAGTCAGCTCGAATTCCTTCCATGCCTTTCTTTCTTTCTTTCTTTTTTTTTTCCCGTCTCCCTTTGAAAGAAAAACGAAAGGACGGATTGGGTTAAATTTAAGTTCGTCGTGCCCGCAGTACGGGTAGCCAGTCTATGGGTGTAGCTCTTACCATAGGAAAACCACCCGCTCGGATCTATGATGTTCTTAGGACTACGTTGAATACTTTCTGTTGTAGGAAGGACCGGGGTGGAGGACTTCGTGGTTGAAGGAGGAGGAGGAGGAGGTATTGTAGGAGCAGGTTGCGATTGGCCATCGCGTTTCCCCAAGAGCAATGCAGTGACGGCCGCCCCAGCGGAAGCGCTGGCGGCAGCTATCAAGAGCATCGTCTTTGCCATTCTGAAGACGGACGATGAAGAGGTCGAGGGTCAAAAATTACTTGGGTGTTTTGCAATTTTGGTGTGACAGGCGATAAGTTTATAATTTTGGTGTTGCATGTTGCCGCATGTGTGCATGGCCAGGGTCCGGATGGAAGCAATGTCATGTGCAGGCCAGGCGCAGGCCGTGGCATCCCATGCCCACTCCCATGCGCCATGTGTGCGCCATGTGCGCATCGACATCCTTCCTTGCTCCAGTACCTGTGTATTTAAAGACCAAGTCAAGGTCCGGTGGTAGTGAGGTGATTGCAGGTATGGTCATGACCTGTGTAAGTTCGTAACTACATAAGAAGCTTAGCTTTGCAGTATATATATCTGCCCCTTCGAATTCAACCGCTCTTTTTTATGACCCACGAATATATATATATGTGTACGTATGTAAGGATAGGTATAGGTATATATATATATATATACATATAAGCGTATATGTATGCTTCAGGCATGATGGCCCGAGATCAATCCATAATGCCTGGATACGACGCCGACAGCTCCGAAGACGATAACAGTAGACATTCCAGTATCTTCCAAGCAAGTCTCTATCTTGTCGAAGATGGGAAACAGTCTACATCCGCGCTTGGACCAGGTTCGCCCCCGGCATCTAGTCATGACGAAGTGGCGGCGTTGAGCACATCCATCGATAGTTGCGCGACGTTGGTCCCAAACACTTCGGATGCGGTTACTATCAATTACGTGGACGGTGGGCCCCTTGGTGTCGATCTTGATCTCGATCTCGATGACCCCAAGGCAGAACCTCTCTATATTTACACGAGCCCAATGGAACCAACCGAGCGGCCACCCACTATGCCAGCCCCTCCGGCCCAGAAGCGTGCTGAAGCTCTTGCTGAAATTCTTTTCAGACAAGGTAGGGCGCCAACCCCTCTGTGTCAAGACGGATATTTAAGAAAACTAGAAATTTTTAAAAAGAAGGAGGGACGACTGCTAAATTGGCGCGGGCTGCTTTATATCAGATATGCAAACGTATGGCCTCCATGTGAGTACTTCGGCTGCCGCAATGTCGTACATCCGACGGAGCGAGTATCACGAAGCCTTGCGTGCGACAGAGTTCAACTTTAGGGCCATTCAGTCCCAGCAGCGGGGATATGGCGACCTGCGGAACCATCCTTTCTCTCGTGCAGTGCGGGAAGACGCCCCGCTCCTCCGACCTGGGGCGTGGATTAACTCCGAAAACGAGCGAGAAAGGCGGAGGCAACAGCGTCGAGGCCAATCAACCGGTCAAGAAAGGGTTGACGGTAACACAGGGAATTGGGAATCGGGAGTGTGGGGTGGGTTCTTAGCGATTCTATGTTGCATGGCTATACCCATAAACGACTACGCTCGAGAAACGCAAGGTGATTGGTATTAAGGGGGGTCGGTAGATACTAATGGTAGAACAGCACACCCCAGAAAACATCGTTAATGAAGAGCGCCGCGAGAACAGAAAACTTCGTGGGGCCGGCAATTTATTAGTGTAGGCGCGGTGGTTGACAGATTTAGGAAATCTGTGATGGGCAGGAGCATGTAAGCTAGTGGCTAAGAATCAAAATCAAATTTAAGCAAGTAAATCGTGTGAGTCGAGATAAGGGGAATATAGCTTAAGGACTTAGAGGGATTTCTTTGCATGGCTATAATCTTCGGTTTCCCAGCCTTTCATCCAATTCCCGTTCCTATTATATTTCCTCTCTTCCTCGAGCTTGACCTCCCTTAGAAACCTCTTCCTTTTTAATCCCCACCCAAGAAGGATGGGTAAAAAGTGCCAGACGTCAAACTCAGGCCACATGCAATCTACAAACTCTATATCGGTGTCTTGGTGTGCTTGCCAGAGCATAAAATCTGACAGACGTTCAACCCCTGATGTTCGGATCAAAAGATCTAGTGGAGGATTGTCCGCAGTGAATAAGTGCTCCGTTACTGTCTGCTCATTGATATCCTCTAGGTCGAGGATATCGCTATGACGAACCCCGGCGAAGTCAATATGTTCCCTTGGAGGAGCCGGTGCAGTGTGTGGGGAGCCATTGACTACGGTTGACGCTGAAGTTGTGTTCGAGGCGGGTGACTCGGATCTACTCTGCGGACTGGTTTCGCGTACTGTCTCAGGGTTTTCTTCGGCTAATGTTTCCAGGTGCTGTCTCTGTGGCCTCGGTGGCGCAGCGAGAGCAACTATTGATTGGATTGCGGACGTAATCTCATCGCGGGATGTATAGGGAAAACAAACGTTGAGGATGGCCCTTGATTAGGTTAAAAGGGTTAGAATTGAAGGAAGAAAGTGGGTTTAGTCGCTCTAAGCTCATACTTGTTATTATGTTTTGTGAGGTCAGTTGCACGATCAATCGCATCCAAAACTTCCTGGTTCACCAACGACCGATGCCCCAATATACGAATTTTAGCACCATAGCGGTCGAGGAGATCTCCATGTTGCGAAAGCTGGGATAATTTGATTTTGGCGATATCCATCAAGGCGTCGACTTCATATTTAGACCGTTTGAAGTTTTCGATCGAGAACGCGTAGATTGTAACGACTTTGACGCCGGCCTTATAGCAAATTTCGAGTATCTAGAAGGACCGTGGGTTCACATGCTTTAAGTTTAGTATAATAATTAATTATGGTAGGTCGGACGCTGCATTCCAACAGGAATCAACTACCTTTGCTAATGCCTCGAAGCCTAAGTTATGTCCCTCTGTGGTCTCAATATGGCTTTGTCGGGCAAAACGTCGGTTTCCATCCATGACAAAAGCGACATGTTGAGGAATAGGGCCTTGTCTAAGGGCCCCTATCAGGGCTTCCTGTAGCCGTAAGCTTAGCCATTCGATAGGAGGGAGAGAGGAGAACCATCGGCGTGTTCTTAAGGAAGTTCGGAGGCCGCTTGACGACATTGTTTACAAGCGGTGAATTGTAGAGTACTTAGAAGAAGAGGAGGGGCGAAGGGGCTGGGAGAATGTGGTTGATAGTTAATTAAGCAAGTGCTCGGGGTTTGACAACAGCCGGTGATATACAGCCGGTGATATTTAAATAATTTGGTTCTGCGACAGGTGCAAGGAGAGGACATACGTCAGTCGGCGCCCAACAGCCGAGGCCACGCGCCCTCCTTTGTCGTCGCCACTTCGTTGGCTGCCGCCGAAAATCCAACGAGCCCAACGCAAGAAAAAAAGAAAAAGAAAAAGAAGGGGGGGGGGAAGAATATATAGATAGTAAAGGGAGTTGATTATGTCCAATTCCCAGCCTTGAGGTGATGCAGCATGTCGCTGGTTTTGATAGCTGATCTGGGTGTCCCAATAGCAATGACTTCACAAAGCTCCTCTTCCTGTTGTTCCACCGCCCCGTCCGCGTCCACCGGGAATCCAAAACGGAGCGATTCTAATGCAGATTCTTTGTGGGCTAATTCCGATCCCAGATTATTTTCCGTGAGAGTGTCCGACAAGTCATACTTGAGTAAACCAATATCATCAGTTGGGGGTGCTAGTAAATTGAGGATACCCTTCTATTCAAATACGAAATCTGGCAGGAAACGAGGAGGAGAAAGGAGGAGAAAGGAGGAGAAAGGAGGAGAAAGGAGGAGAAAGGAGGAGAAAGGAAAAGGTCGAGAAAAAAAGATGTACATACGTGGTGACCAATATTGACAAGAGGGTCGAGAAGGTTTTCTTCCATTGATCTCGATGCTTCCTCTGTCTCCACGATCTTATATTTATTTGGTGATCTTTTTGTCGCGACCTTTCTGGGGTTAAAAACACACACGTAGTTTTTCTCTATGAATATCGAGAGAATCCCCGCGACGATAGATTGCTGCCCCGGTTCGATCCCTATTATTACCCAGTCAACAAGTCTGTCCAAAATATATCGAAGCAGCTATCTTGATTCGAATACCTAGAGTTTTCATAATATCATAAAGCGTTTTGCCAGGTGTGCTCAGCATCAAGCACCGAATGATCCTTCGAGCAACTGTGAATGACCTCATTTCCTGAAGGAGATCGGGTTCATTCTTCTCTAGTAGGCACGTGTAACACACATGCACGCTTCCTATTCGGGGGTCATTATCTCCAATAAATCCATAACATTCACAGTGTTGCCACTTATTGCACAAGTCACACTGAATCTGATCAAGTAAAATCCAAGTAGTCGTTAGCTTAGGATCCGTTAGGTGATGGGTTCGGGAATCAACAAAGCTATACAGAATCAATATTTTCGGCCTCGACACCGCATTCACACCCAATTTGATTATTATTCCCTTGCTGGTCGGAATCGGCGTCGCTGCTAACTTGTCGAGAAGTCTCCGGTAGCTCCTCCAACTTGAGGCCAGAAATGCGTAACGAGGGGACGGTCGGTGGGGCCCGGCGGATCTCTATATCAATCGGTTCGCTTTCCACTTGTAGCTTTTTGATCTTAGCGGGAGGGTGGGTACTTTCAAATCCCTGTGTACTAACGTAGTCTGTACGCGCAGCCTTTCTAGTGAGGGTTTCGAACGAAGATCTATCGATGGATTTGCTACTCTCCCCTGGTACTAATGCGACCCCGTTTATTCTAACCTTTCCACTGGAAAGGCTTTCCTGGGAAGAGAGATGTGTCCCCCCGCTAGGACGCGGTTGGTGATCGTGGGATGGCGCAAACTCAATAAAATCATGCACGCTCACGGGCTCGCCGAGGCGTTGCCTCTTTGTTTGGTGTGTAGACCCATTCTCGGAATCGCTGGTGTCCGCTCGGTTTCCTGAGAACGGTCGTTTCCCTGATGTGACTCGGATTTGAACTCTGGACCCGGTTAGCTTGGGGAGTTGAAGGATTCGGAATAATCGCTTACGTGTGTAGCCCGGTTTCCATAGTTCCAAAAACCTCATCACTTAGAGCGCTTGATGTATCACCATCGAACAAAGAGGTTTTCCAGTTGACTGTGTGAACATAGGTGGTGCCCATTCCTCCGGCGCGTCCGACGTATGGTAAAGCCTAATTGTGAGGTATCGATTTTCTACCTTATGATATAAGACTGGTTTCGCAATCAAACTAGAATCCAGTTTGGTGTGGAACGAACTTACCAGGGAGAAGGTCCAGATTTTGAGTTATCACAATCAACCGCCGGATTAGGGCTCTTACCGAGCGGTTAATCTGAGCAACATCTAACAACTCCGCTGATTGGTCGCAACTGGTGCCATTCTGGATGGCCGTACTCATGGTTATGTCCTTGATGTCCACCGATTTCCCCGATTCCCTCCTGTGATAGTTAATAGAGAATGTGTACGCTTCTTGAATAATCTCTGGACGGTCGATATCTAGAAAAACGACTAACTGAAAGGCTTTGAGATATCCTTTCCTCAAGGCACTGAAAATACCCTTCTCCTATATCAAAAACGTGAGAATGGGCAGATAACCATCTCGTGGGTTTTACGCACTATCAAGTCGAGTAGTGTATCAGCTTCGAGAGAAGATCCGCGCTGGATATGTTTTACTCGAGTGCCTGCTTCCTTCTTCTTCCTTGTCTTGTCGGACTCTTGGCTCATGGCTGCAGATTCGGACTGAAGTTGGGGCTCATGAGCTGCACCACCATAGCTCATGTCGCAAAAGCTTTTTTCGGGAATGAGACCCCTGTGATTTATTGTGTCAGTCCCTGTATCTTAAAGCTGAGCATTGTGAGGTAGAGGTACCGAAGATATGTGATACAACCGATAGCGGCATTGATAAGATCTTGGACAACTTGTTGGCTCTGTTTTTCGATGGGGAGAACAGCTTGGTGCTTCTCGGTATCAACCGATGGATTTGGTTTGGTTGTAACTGCCTGAGCCGAGATCAATGGGCCATCTTGACCTGTATTCCGTGATAGCAGAGGCCTGCTACCGGCCTGTTGGGGGCGTGACTTCTGAAGCTGGCCAACAGGCATCGTGTGAGGACTATAAAAAAGAAAAAAGGCTGTGAGGTACGCTAGAGGTATCTGGTGTTGTCTTGCGTATGTTCGGCGTAGGAGGAAGGCACGTGCGTATAATTTGTATGGGGCAGGGTGTGAGGGCGTTGCATTGATGATCGGAGGGAGTGATTCGTAGTCGTGGTCTGGGTCTCGGTCTCGGTCTTGGTGACTGACGTTGTGTTGTAATTGTTGTATTTCCACCGTCCAATTGCAGGCTTCAAGTTAAGCGCGGGTTTGGCACCACGCGCCTGATCTATGTGGCTAGCAGCCGTAGCTTATAATTAGGCGTCCACTTGGTCTGGAGCAATTGCAAATACGTAATCATTCTTGGAAATTATATTATCAATATCGATATCAGTGCTGGATTCAATCCAATTTCAACCGGTACCCTATAGCTCTAATTCGATTATATCTCAGCTGCGGCGATTGAATTCATCAAATAAAGCTCACATTTGTATGCAGTTGACAGCTACATGAACTACAAACCCCAAGACGGAGCCACCATGCATGCCATGCAGCCCGAAGCCCCTCATGAAACGCCGTCGCCGCACAGACACTTTATGGAATTAGCGCTTGAAGAAGCTCGGAAGTGCATACCATCGCAAACTGCCTTCTCTGTCGGAGCCGTCCTCGTAGACAGCACCACCAGCCCCTACAGAATCGTAGCCACCGGCTTTTCTCGCGAACTTGAAGGCAATACACACGCAGAGGAAGTGTGTTTTAAAAAAGTTGCGGTAGGGTCCTCGCCCCCCGGCAGCGGAACCGACTACACACTTTACACAACCATGGAGCCGTGTTCGGAAAGACTCAGTGGGAAAAAGCCTTGCGTTGATCGGATCCTTGAATTTGGCAGAATTTCAACGGTTTATATAGGGTGCCGAGAACCATCGACTTTTATACAGGAGAACACCGCAGTCCAGAGATTACTAGAACGGGGTATTCGGTATTTGCCAGTCGAGGGCATGAGTTGTGAATGCCAGGAAGTCGCGACGAGGGGGCACAATTGATTCCCGAGTAACGCTTCTCAAGAGTCGAAATTTTGATGGAGGGTGTCCCGGATCTCTAACTCAATTTTGAAGAGGCAGGAGGGCGAGGCGCCAATACAATTTATTTGTGTATCGAGACACTGGAGGGCGGGGAGAGTCGGTGGTAGGCGCAGATTCAAAAGGCCACTACGTTGGTTCTGTCGTCGAAGATATGTTGATAGGCATCGTTGCGCGAAAACGAATACATGGAGGCTTATTTATACGTAGGGCCTCTGTCTGGTTTGATATTTACGTGCTAGAACCTGTTTCTGAGATAAAGCTATGCTACTGATTCAGCGCATTTGTATTGGTCTCGCGGGCCGGCCACATAAAAGCTTGTATTGGTGTTCAAAGCCCTTGCCTACTGTTGAGCCCGTGTTGTTTTCTCGTAGCCCTCCATCGTCAGTGCAGCCAAAAAACAAGGTATTTCTTTCCTTTCTTCGACATAGAACTTTAGCTGGTTCCGAATTTCACGGGCAAACTGGCTGTTGGGGCCGCCGCAGAGCTTCATTGTACCTATAAATTTCGACACCAATGTTATTTGTTGCCTCGTACCCAGACCACCAGGGTGGTTGTTTTTGTATTTTAGCTCGTTGACCGGAAGAGGACTGGGGATTACCCTGTTCACCATCAAACACTATTCCTGTGTCTACACCCCCATAGAGATCTGATCGATGAAACATCGATGTGACTTTTACTCTTCCGTTAGGCTGGAAGTCGACCTCGTACCCGAGAAGACTGTACACGGCCTGTCTAAACTCTAGTGCCTTCTTTGACCACATCTAGTTCTGCTGTTAGTATCAACATTAGTCTCAGGTAGCTGTAGAAACATACCTCTTTCAACCTGGTCATCCGCTTTTCCTTTTCTGCGACCAGGGCTTCCATTTCTTGAACATCTAGTCTGCTCCTTTCCAACGTGCTTATTGGCACAAATTTAGTTCCTCCTTGTTGGCCCTCAAGTTGAGCTAAAAGGGCTTTGTTTTCTTCTCTAAGAACTCGAAGGGTTTCCATTTTCGTTACTTCATGGCGGGCTACAGGGTTGTCTTTCAATTGCAAAACCCTCATTCTTGACGTCGTTTCGCTCGCTGCCAGTTGTTTCTGCAGGGCTTTTATCTCGACAACGGCAAGTTTATGAGCTTGCTTGGACGTTTCCAATTCTACATGGAAGGGATTAGCAGGCACAACCCCCCGCATTTTTCTTGAGGACTCACCTCGATGGAGGGTATCAATCCGTTCTTGATATTGGTTGACATTGCGCTTGTAGTCTAGGCCCTCCCCTGGTCTTTGGGGGTCAATGGTTCGGGCGACATCCCGTTCTTGAAGTTGTCTTGTGAGGGCATCGATTTCATTCTTATGCTCACCGAGCAGCCTCTCAAGTTCCTCGATACGTTGGGATTTCTGATCATCGTAGTTCCCAGCCATCATAACTTCCTCTTCGGTAGAATATGTTTTCTAGATCCTGTTAATTCCGGTTTCTAGGAGCAAATTTCGAGGGAACAGAGAAGGGAGAAGGGCAACGGTGGTAATCAGAATGTCTTGAGGGGTGATTCCTTACTAATTGCTCCCGTAAGAACGTCGCCTCTTTCAGAGCAAGTTCCTTTTGTCGTTCAAGCCGTTGCTTCTCTTTCGAATCTTTGTTCAGCCGTTGCTTCAAGGCTTGGTTGTCTTCTTCTAATTTCGCCTGTGTAGTTATTAAATCTCTAATTTCTTGGTCCCGCTCCGCAATCGCCGGATCTGGCCGACCAAACTTTTCTAGGAGTGCACCTTTCTCAATTTTCGTTTGCACGTAGGCTTTAGCCAAGTGCGCGGGCGAGGCGAATTGGGCGCCATCTGGGTCGTCTTGTAAGAACGCAGTCCAGCCCAGCCTTTCCTCTTCCAAGATTGCCTTCTGGAATTCGAGATTCGAAACCTTCTCACGCAGCCCATCAAGTGCCTGGACCTTGCTTAATAGAGCCCTTCTTTCCTCTTCCATGAGGGAAATACTTTTGTTGTATGACCTTAGTTCCTCATTCTCCAGTTCCAGTTTTCGATTTCTGACTTCAATCGATCTTGTGCGACTAAGCTGATCGGCTAATTCTCTTTTTAGTACCTTTAAGGTCTCGTTATCCTCGGAACATTCTCTGGCGGCTTCGGGCTGTCCCTGATATCGGAGGATTTCGTCTTCTTTGTCGCGAAGTCTGGTTTGGCAATCTTGTAGCGATGCCTTCCGATCTGCGAGCTCTAAACTAAGGGAATTCGCCTGCTCACGGACAATATTTGTTTGAGCTCTAAGGTCCTCTATCTCATGTCGGTGCTTTCTTTGGAGAGTATCTTGCGTGGTCTCCAGATCATGGTTGGCTTCCCTTAAAACCAAGATCTCAGCTTCCGCGTCTCGGAGCTGTTGCTCGAGAGATACCTACTTGCACAATGGCCACGTTAACAAGGAATCGAAACAAGAAAAGCGTTCTCAAGTGCACCTTCGTATTCATGGCATCCTGGCAAATGGATTCAAGCTCGGAAGCAAGGGTCTGGTGCCGCTCGAATATAAAATTCTTTTCGCTCCGTTCTTGTTCGAAAATTTTCCCGTCATCTTGGACCTTTTTCTGCAGCGTGCTTATCTCTTTGCGAGAACTGATGTTTTCTAGTTCGCGCTCCTGTTTAAGAGTGGCTAGTTCGTACTTGACGGCGTTGAGCTCAATGAGGATAGCATCCTGGGCGCTGTCTGCCGCGACATTGGGACTGTGATCTAGCAAATATGAATATGGGGTTCTAGGGTGGACGGGATAGGCAGGCTTAAGGGCTGGGAACAATGACCGGCGAAGCCAACGTGGTCCAACTCACCTCGTGCTGAGGTGCCCGTCGCAACGAGAACGCTATTGTGAAGGTGACTTGGGTGGACTGGTTCCATGGCAGATTGTGTGGCGGATGGGTGGAGCGGTTACAAGCTCAAGGCCAAGTCGAAGTCTAGAGTCGATAATGTTATATCAGCTATCGATTCAGCACCATGTCTGGACCGGTTTGAATGCTTACTTTGTGTACTCAAGCGCCACGATTGGAGGTCCGTTTCCACATGGGCGGACCAACCGACGTGTGTCCTCAATAAGTAGGTCTGTCTAATTTGCGAGGTGATCAGAGCGTGCACATTTGATGAGATGAGCTTTGTTGAATCGTCGAATCGAATATCCGCGAGACGCGCAGGGTTTCGGAAGCGCGTTTGCTGACTCAGCGCGTACACACACACACCACACACCTACACACACACACACACCCTACATATCAGGTAGTATACAAGCTAAGCTAAGACTTCGAACCCGATACAACTACTTCAGTAGGTCCTAAGTATACGTAAGTAGGTACCTAGGTACTTAGGTAGGTAGGTATGTACCTAAGTACCTGGGTACTTATAGCATCAAAGTAATGTACCTACCTATAGCTACCTTAGCAGCACTGTGGAATCTCGGAACATTGATGCAACATGCAACACCAAACATGCAACAGATGTATATACCTACCTACTACTTGGTACTTACTTAGGTAGGTAGGTACCCCCGTATATTATTTTATTATGATTGCAGATAAACTATCAGCTACCGCCTAAGTATATGCTATGATATGATAATCGCTCATCAAAACACCAGCCAGGAACCACAGACTTTCCATTCCGATTCCCGGCTCCTGTTGCCGATGCCAATCCCATATGTACAACAAGCTTGTGACATCAAAAGAGGGCACGGACCAACTGTTAGATGGCGGTTTTCTCGCGTCGGTTACCCAAAGCATGCACGTTCAGACCAATAGCCCAGCCGAATGCCTGGATCTGTATTAGGGGGGTTCTTCGAGACCCTTGTCCACCGAACTCCCACACCATTTTCCAGCATCAAGCTGCATATTCGATCAATCTTCCTTCGAGCACAGGTCTTCAAGGCCATGTCTATATAATCCAGCTCGGAAGCCCAGGAAAATTTACTTCATTCTGCTCCCAAAAACCTTTTCCTCTGTGCTAATCTGACAAGTTCGACTGTCAAACTGACCGATCAAAACTCCTTTCGACCAGATCCCCGACATTTCCGATAGCGACAGCCGAACACTTGCAATGGAATGTAGCTGCATGTAGTGCCGACCCGACCTTATTTGGAGGAACCTCAGGATCACATGCTGCATGGTCTGATTCAACAAGCCTTCGAGTAGCCAAGTGGAACACCATCCTTCTTTCTCCTGGCACGCTTTCGCAAGTGTACAGCAAAGGGACAGCCGACAGATCAGACACGGGACAAACCCGGATCCGTGAAATGACACTTCCGCTTCATTATCTTTCTCACGCCCGTGTTTCACGATGTCGGTTCAACATCAACCAAGGCAGCACTCCTCCCATCCTGAGAAAAATTGCGTCTGCAGTCTCCAGTGTTTCAGCCCAAAAGCAGAAGCGTCAACATCTTCAAGATGGACTTTCAACCCAAACTTCGGGTCGACATTGAATGTTGAAGAACATCAGGCTAAATACGATGGAAATGGCACATGATCCTAACATAGCACAGATTGGACGGCTAGAAGGCGGTATGGGGGAATGATCGTCTTGAGAAATAGGCCTTGTCCTAATAAAAAGTGATTTCCACTTTGTTACAGCCGGTTTGGGTTTTGGTGTGCTGAGGCTCCCTATTGGCCACCTGCATCACAACGGAGGACTCCACTTTCTGTTCTAAAGTTTAATTCAGACAGTAAATTGCATGATAAAAGCGCATGACATGGTGGTCTGGTATGTTCCCCACCAAGAGACGGCTCGGGTTGAGTCTGATCGGTGCCGGTTTTGCGCTAAACCAATACAGGCAATCAACACATGTAGACGAAAATCGCGCAGATTTTTCAAATCTCCACATTGTCGGTTTTTTTTTTTTTTTTTTTTTTTTTTTTTTCTTGGTTCGCACCTGTCAGTGTTGGGCAAAAATAATATAGTGGTTAGAGGTTTGGAAAACCAAAACTACGCTACTTTTCTTTCTTTCTTTCTTTCTTTCTTTCTCTCTCTTGGGAGTGCCTTTCGTGTGAAGGTCAGGGGCATTTCTTTTTGAAGATCCCTTATCCAAATTCATCTTTGTCATTGTGTAGAGATGACCCATGGCGCTGGATTTCAATGTCAGGTACGTACACAGTACATGGCGCACTAAACCGAGAGGGAGGGGAGGGGGAGAGACAGGATTCAGCTCCAGACCAAGGGGAGAGGATGAACGGAATCGGTCAAGAATGCACTGTCGAAACTAGCCCCATCCTGTCCCTCAAGTAGGGATTCAACTTTCAGCCAGGTTGCGGTATGGCAAATAATTCGGTCGAAACCATTCATTGTACACGCATGAACAGTCCATCCTTTCTCTTTGGTACCTTTTTTGTCAGGTCTGGTACCTTTATACACAGTAAAATCAAATTGACGGGAAGTACTAGTTCATTGTTTGGGATACGGATTCAGATTAGACCCTTTATCCATGTAGAAAGTATTTACCATCCTCCTTTCGGACAAAGACATAAATGAGCCTGGCTGCGTCTTCGGGACAAGAAAAGTGGATAAGCCAACAGGTTCGTATTGATGGGCACTATCTTACCGCTTTTGAATCCCTTCGAAATGATGTTTGAAAAAAAAAACATTTTATTTGTTTATTTATTTATTTATTTTATTTTTTTTTCAAGGGAAACTCCGAGATTGTTTTCGCAGAGTCGCCCCCGTTCACGATGTACATATATATGTATACGGTATGTATGTACATACATATAATTTTGTTGAAAAGAAGATATTGTTATCCAAAAATAATCACCCACAAGGTAGAACAGAGTATTGTCGTTTCATCTATTCGCCTCAAAGGGACCCCGCAGTGGCGCAAAGCTACTATCACATAGAAAAGCATGTATCTTACACTAGTACTACACGCTCATCAGCTTGGTTTGGACCCTTGTACCCTTGTCAACTCCAGTGACCTCTGTACTAACTAGTACATATATACGTATTATATATTATGTCTAGACATACATTGTCCGCGTAGGTACCTCCATACATACCTATATCCGCATGTAAATATGTCTGCGACACATTCCAGGATGCCAAGGCAGTCTTTGACAATATTCAACCCACCAAGCTACGAAATCGGTACAGGCATGTTGCGGTCCATTATGCATGCATATACATACTATAAAGTCTGTACTCATAAATATCTGTAGGTCCTGTATGTACATAGTATGTTACGAACATGTGTTCCGTCCTCGTTCATGCATCCAAATATCCATGTTCCGTCCAACTCCACCCAAGGAAAGTCTCGTGGATGCTGGGATTTTACCCCAAAGGTGTACTATGTATGTGTGACCGAATTTATCCAGATCAAGGATATTCTTTGAGCAGGCATACCCTAGCTAGTAAAAACCTTGGCACTCCCAACTGTGGTCACTAGTCCCGATATATACTAGACGTTGATATATGTTTCGAGGACGGGCTATACCATTGCATTGCAATTTGGAGCCGACCAAACAGTTTGATATTCGACCGATTTGTTAATTTATTGTAAGGGAGAAAACAAGAACAAGAACAAGAGCGAAAAGGAGGAGGAGGAGGAGGAGGAGGAGGAGGAGGATAACTAGAGGGGAGAGGGGAAGGGTTTGGTACTATCTAATAATATAACAAAGTCCAAAAGTTATGTATTTATCTATCTTACAATTAGACTCCAAACCCGTCGTGTTATGTCTGCGTGTGGGTGTGTATACCAGTCCCGACATTGCCAAATAATAAAACATGGGTTAAACACTGAATGAAAACAAGGGTGAGGAGGCACATACATATGTAGACAGACATCCCGGATAAAATGCGAAGAACGGTTTCTCAGTTTTTCGATGGGGCAGCGCTGGAACCGTATTCGGAACGCACCCACAGGCATATATTTATAAGGAAGTCAAGCAGTTATATAACTTATTATGCAAAGACTGGCGATGTGATAAAAACCTGGTCTGACTTCGCAAATACATCTAGTGTCCATGTACTTGTCTGTACACACATGTGGAGTACTAGCCCGATATCATTTTCGTTTTATAGGTGGTAGTACTCACCTGCCAGTCTTTGGCTCTGACCCGCGCTGCAAGGAACGTATTAGTCTGCGGCTTTAACGTTGACCATCGATGTTGGAGTACAATTCCATATACTAAACCTCACACGGACTGGAGGTACCAATACCGTCCTTGATTTCTTCGGTGGAGACTTGGCCTTGTGAGCCGACGCATATGCACGTTCTAGTCCAAATTCATCGACTTGCATCCATCATTCTGTCAACGAAATCACCACCGCCATGAGTGGCCGCCTCTTCCATGCCCAAAGAGGTTGGAAGCTACAAAGTTGGTACAGGCACACAGGTATCTGCTCGAGTGCATACATATGGATTGTATGTATATGTGCGTACGTATGTATGTATGTATGTATATATGTACGTGCACGAGGGGATGATGTTTTCGAAAATTCTAAAGGGAAAAAAATAAAATAAAATAGTACAAATAATTATATATATATTTAAAAAAAACTCAAGATAATATACATATGTATGTATATTCCTTTATAAACTGGGTAGCTGGTAACTACCTAGGTAGGTAATTGCAGCTAAGAGTAGTTTTTTTTTCTCATCTTCCTCATTATGATCTTTTTTCTTCCTTTTTCCTGCGTTTCTGAATGGGGTGACCTTGGCCTTTCACGTTGAACCGTGTTTTCTTTTTCCCCCTGTTTTTCCGGAATCCCTTGTTGCACAACCCCGGTCCTAGTCTTCGTTCAAGCGTGGATATTGCTTTGGATCACATCCCGGTCACCCTGTTTCACCATCTAGCCGCAGAGTCTCTGTTAGTAGCTTCACCGGATACCTATCGAGTAAGAGTTGGCCTCGGCCCAAACCATCGTTCGCACCACACATGGAACACTGGCGTTCCTGCTTAGGGAGAGTATGTACATGAATGTAAATATGTGTGTATGTGTGTACGTACGCATGTTGACTCTTGTGCAGTTTTTGCGATTCCTGTGGTTCATTTGTAACAATTGGTCCCTCAGTTCATACTCTGTACATTATTTTAATATCTTCATTTTCACTTTCATGTCCACTTTCACCTCAAAAGCGCTCGTGATGGCGATAGGATGATAATGATGATGATGACAGTAATGGTAATGAGGAGTTAGGTGCGCGGGTTCACGAATTCAGGGTGTTTGACTCCCCAACGTCGCTGATGAGCTTCATGAATTCAGTGGCGACAATACCGTTTCTGTTCGTTTTATAGACTTTTGATAGTACTCTGTACTTAGTTACTGTGTAATTTCGTCCGGGTGAGGCAAGGCGTCGAGGGTAGATCCGTTCTTGCCAGCCCATGTTCTCTTGTTACATCTGCATTGCACCTTACCTACTCCAGTATTCAGCTCCTGCCCGCATGTGGAGATGGTCATCGATCAGGGATTATGGGCTCCAAGACACTAGTAGAAAACATTGTCAATCTAAATGAGGCGGGGAACGGTAGCAGGGGCATCAGACCCACATTAAAATTCTGTAGAATAGACGAAGAAGAAAAAAGGAACGAAATGTGGAAAGATCAGGGATCACAGAGATCAATGGTGGAGCGCGATTCAATCTTAGCAGAACCATTGCGACGAACATCCATACATGGCTATCGCCTTGGTCGTCTGGTGTTTCGTTATATATCAGCATCACCAACCACGCAACCACCACCCCCCAGCAGACAAGAGCCTTTTTTTCCCTTCTCCCCGGACAGACTCTCCTCAGCTTCCAGTTTTCAGTTTTCAATCTTCAATCCTCAGTCCTCAGTTCTTGTGAACCAAGGCTTCCCTTAATCGGTCCTCGATATTATATAGTTATATTACTTCCTTCTGGTTTTCCGGACTTCTCTACGGAGGAGTACACAATAAATATTATTGTTATTATCCTTATTACCTCTTATCCTGATCCCTATCCTTATTATCTTGTCATCCAGTGACCCCCCCTTCCCTAGGTACAATACTTCTAACCTCGAGGGACTCTTTCGTTACGCATTATATATTCTCTTCGTAGATATTCTTTTTCTTTTTATTTCTTCGCCTTCATTCTCGATTCCGACAACCGCCGGAACGTAACATCACCGGTTTTTTTTTTTTTTTTTTTGTTGTGTAACCAGACACCACACGCCACAGAAAAGGGACCTTTAAAGGCGTTGCAACCAACGGATATTTGCCAAAGAGAGCAGGTAAGAAGAAGAAGGAGAAGTGGAAGAAGAAGGGTACCTAACCACCGTCGCCTGTCTGCCCGGATTTGAAATTTTGCCATGGACAGGTGCCCATGACCAGGGAGACAAGCTTTAACCGAGTCTCCGATAACATGGAAGCAAAAAGCCAATCAATCAATCCGTTCTCCTTCCCTTTCCTTTTCCCTTCCCCTTTCCCTTTCCTTTTCCCTTTCCATTCTGCCCTTGGGCAACCAGCCTATCGGATTGGCTTGGGGGTGGGGTGAGAGACAAATTTCAATACAATGCATGAACAGGACAAGTGAGCGGGCGAGGTCAGCAAGCAGGCACCCTGATGCAGGCTGGCTCACTCCAACATACGCACGCCGCCACCGATCGTTGATTACTATGCCATGCCTCCATGTACATGTACATGTACAATCCAAAACGGTGTAGTATAGTACGTAAGTACTGTACATACACATACCAGAGAGGGAGAGGGGATCCGATATACTGGACCGGCTTACATACATACCGTTATACTCATTCACACGCTCGCTCTCTTACTCGGTCGCTCTCTTACTCGGTCGCCCACTCTCATGCTTTCGTTTATAATGTGTGTGTGTCCGTGTGTATTTATACACATACACATACAGATATACGCATACCCTCGCAGTATAGTACTTATTCGTAAGTTTGTATAGCTGGGTAGCAAGTCAGCATTTGAGCAAGTGAGAGTGCATGAAGAGTTGAGTTCTTGACGCCGTATGTAAGTATGGGTCAGTATATAGGTATAATCCCTGCGTCCTACCGATATTGCTATATAATCAATCCCATGCCCGCCCGCCCGCCCGTTCGTTCGTTCGTTGTCCAGTCTTCGAAATCTGGGAATTTCCACTGTCATTACCTCTTTTTCTACCCGCCGTCCACCAAGCCGAGGCCTGGGCGCTCCAGCGAGATGACATTGTTGAATGATGCTGACATCGAAACTCCTGTTCCAGCCAGCAAATCCAAATCGATCCCGGACGAGCGAGCCATTCCATTTGACCACCGAAGGCCTATTCCTTCGCTCTCCCTCGCGCCACCAAGGGGCCATTTGTCTCCAACAGTCGCACGTAGGTGCAAAATACACGATGTGAGTCCACTTCGCCATGATCCCGCTCAGGTGGAGAGGTTCAGAGGCTAACTCAACCCATCAGACGACACCTCCAACACAACAACACGGCAACACAAGATAACGCTCTCCACCGCTAAAAATGGAAATCCACGAGTTGATAATCGACGAACGCCATGCTCCAAAACAGTTCCCCTGCGACTGGCCCGACTGTAACAAGGTGCGTAGCCGCATTCCTCGAGGATATCGGATCTGGATTGGTGTTCTTGCCTGTTAACACCCTCCCTCTTTTCTACATCAGAAATTCAATAGGAAGTCTGACCTCCAGAGGCATCACCGAATCCACACCAACACACGTCCCTACGCATGTACCTTCGCCGGGTGCAAGAAAAGCTTCATCCAACGGAGTGCTCTGACTGTTCATATTCGTACACACACCGGTGAAAAACCACACCAGTGCGAGTTTATCGGCTGTGGTAAATGCTTTTCTGATGTAGGTTCGGAAGGAACTGCCCCAGCACCGGCAAACCAATTACTGACCATTAAAATATATATAGTCTTCAAGCCTTGCCCGTCATAGGAGGATACACACGGGGCGGCGCCCGTATCTTTGCGGTGCAAATAGATGCGGCAAAAGCTTTTGTAGGAAAACAACTCTCATCAAGCATGCCCGAAGAGCCCATGGCATTGGCCAAAACCTTGATGTCTCCGACGACGATTCTGAGAATGAAGATTCAACCACTACCGGGAGATCCCACCCAAAGCCTGTCTCGCAAGCTCGCGCCGAGGCCATAAGAAACCATGGACCCGAAAGTGTCCTCCAAAATCAAGGGCGTCACCTTAACCTCTTCCGACCAGAGTTGTCCCTCCCTTCTAGCCCGCGTTCGAATCCCGGTGGTATCGGCTTCAACGATACATACGGCAGCTCTGCCGCCGTATACCATCCGCAGAGTCTAGTTTCAGATCACCCGATGACACCGACAAGTCCTTACTGCTTCCAGGAAACGCCTCCACATGCACACGTGTCGCCATTTTCGAATCTACCCCGTACCTGCGCCGAGGATTTCATGCCTACCAGCACCGGAATATCCCAACACCCTCAGAGCACCCAATATAACCCCAATCTTCGCATCATATGTAGCAGCAGCCCTACCCAGCAAGCATTAGTCGCGGGCCATTGCGTTGGAAGTCCTGGGGAGCTTTCGAATTGTTCGACGGCTACCAGCGGTGCCTCGGTTGACTATTTCTACCGTAACCCTTCTACAGTTGATGGAGTCGGCAACGTGGCCCTCTTTATGCAACAAACTCCTGCTCCGGACCACATGTCCCATCAGGTACAGGATCAGAGCATCGCAGAAATGCCCATAACTGTGATGTCACAGCAACAATCTCAACACTCACAGCAGCAGCAACCTGGCGCAACCATCTGGTATGGTTATTCGCAGTTCGATCAACCACAGTTCCATAGCAGCGAGCAGCGGATATTTTACGAAAATAGCAATATAGAAAATATGGCGCCAGTCAAACCTCCTTCCGAAGTTGTTCTACACCCACTCTTGACCCCAAGGGCGTCTTTATGTTAAACTGTTTATATTCCTTGCTTTGCTTCTTCCCCCGGTGCCCATTTGATCTCACATCATTCTTGTAATCCTATTTTTTTCTTCTCTTGTTTTAGTGGACATGGTCTTGATGTGGCGTTTGGGGCGAACGGTTCCCGGTTTTGCGACGTGTGGCGTTATCATGTTTGCGTTTTACAAATGTTTGTACAGATCTAAATACTAGTATACATAAGGTGCGTGCGTTCTTGGGTTTGGATAACCCAGCTCTAGTTTTGCCGGGAATTAAAGGTACATCATGTATATACATAAATCTGGGGGTGGGGGTTGCCAGCCGTTGTTTACCTACGGCCAATGGTAAATAAATTACCATACATTGATCAAAATCATCTGTCCTCGGGCAAGGAAAAAACCCAACCCGGGTGTTTTCCACGACTCATAGAACTTCAAGTTAGCCAGCTATAGCCAGCCGCAACGCTGGCCTGTTTTGAAAGTAGGGCTAAGAATTATACCTAGACCGAGCTAAGAATTATACCTAGACCGAGGGAGGAACATGGTGTAGTTTGCGAATCCAGCAATCAACTATGCTACAAAATCTCCTGGTTCTTTGCATTGAAGCTATTCACCGCCAAAGCAATTTTGTTATAGAGGAATTGTCGACTCGTGTCGGTGCATGGAATGAATGGGCCAGTAACGCCTCCTATTCAAGTAGAATGGTTCTGTTAGGGTTTCTTATCCTATAGGTACGCGCCCTGGAAGTGTATTACCTCGAAGCGACAACTGTATTCCCGTTTTTTCCATACTAATTGTTTGGAGGTCCTTAAGGGGGACATCCCATTCACACACAAGCTTTTTAGATTTCACCAGCATAATTCGACTACAGCCAGAAATGAGTTAGTAGAACAAAATGGTGGTAACAGATGGTGAGCTATACTGACCTATACGTAAGCATCACGACAACGTCTTCGCCGGGCAGTTCTAGATGAGCAATGTAATCTTCATCAAAATATTTGCCGTTGTCCAATTGCTTCAGCCAGAATTGACCCAGTGCTTCCCTTTGAGAGTATGGTCGAACAACCCCGTCCCGCCCAACAAATCTTGTGAGGCGAACCCTCTCAAGACCTTCCGCATCGAATACTGTAGTCGTGTTGCGAATTCCCTCAGTAACATCTATTCTCTAGTTAGCCTTATCTCGTTATACTAGACCGGGGTTCACATGTCGGCATACTCGAAGCAAGGTCAAAAACACCAATTGCTGGCTTCGTGGCCAAACCAACCACGCCCTTCCCGAATCCTTTGATGAATCCAGCTACGCCTTCACGTTCCGCACCTTCTAAAGGTTTCCGGGCCAACCCCCCTACTCCACTAGCGACGCTTGTAATAAACGAATTCGCACCGCTTGCAACCCCATACAGTGCATGTTTTGGCCTATTACGCGACCGTGACATCCGCCTACGATCTTGAAATTGCTTGTCGAGAGTTGCAGCCGAGAGGCCTAGTAGATAGTTAGCCAAAATAAATCACATCACCGAGTCAATTCTGGAGGACAAACCCTTCGAAATACTACCAGTGACTTTTGATAGACTGTCTGTCACTCCGAATACTGACTTCTTCACAAAACTTGTTGCCCCTTTAGCAATTCCAATACCGAGCTCTTGGGGTCGATCTGTCATGACGAATCCTTGGTACGGTTCGTAGAATATATCCATGACCCCCGAACTTATATTATTAAATAGCCCAACGGGATTGCCCAAGAAGTCTGCAGACCCAAGAATCTTATGGACTTGATAAAGAAATTCTTGGCTGTAATGACCCTGCACCCTTTGAAGGAGAATTGGTACTGACACTCGAACGTTCTCTAATAATAGCGCGTTGAGTTTTACGGGAGCGTCATTGATGTTTCCGATAGCCATGGTCAGCACGTTCACGAAGAACATTAGGGGGTTCCTTGAGGACGTTTTGTCTTCTGCATTAACTCGCTCCGTTCGGACAAAAGAGAGGTCCATCTGAGCCGGCTGTATGTGAAGAAGTTCGAAATAGACATCTTGTCCCGCCTCTGTTGCTTTTGGTTCGGGTATCCCGAGGCTTTCATCGCAAAGGTTCTCCTCTCTGTCCTGGGACCAACTTGCACCTGGAATCCTTGAGAAGTCTAGAAGAGCAAAAATGAAGTCTTCGTCGATCTCCACCGTCATTTGTTGAAGCAAGAAGGTAGCGTATTTTATGTACAGAACGCCGTAAGCTACAGTTAAAGAGATCTCGTGGGTCAGAAGAGGGAGCCGAAGGGGGGGGGAGGGGCAGAGCTGAAAGGTAGGAACGGAAAGAACTTACAATCATCCTTAACCCTAGTAATCGAAGTGTGAAACGATGGATGGACATCCATCTCTTTCCCGGTTTTGGGGACGACGCTGGGATAGAGTAGGATCGGAAAGATACCACCGTATAATTGGTTGTCAATTTGAATCCACTTAACTAGTAAGTTTAGCGTTTGGTATAGATTTGATTCGTTATATTTAAATTCCATCCCTCTGAAGGTTACATATGCAAGTTCCTTGAGGTGGCTGTTGATCAAAGACACGCCGATTCCCGCGAATCGGACCTGGGTCTTGAAGGATACTTCCCCATCCTCCTCTTGAACTTCAAATCCAGAGGTAGAGCCACTGGCCATGCTGGTTTGCGAGATATTTGTCTTCGGCTTGTATATACTTTTCGATTGTTTGTAATTCGAGAGGATCAAGGTTTGGGTCGGCCCATCCGCTGCAACATTGATGTCAATGATCTTCAATTGCGAGGCGCCGGGCTTCGCAGGAATCTTCATCGGTATCTACATACAGCCATTTATGTCAGATTGTTTGGACCATACGAAGTTTGAATATCATGCTATACCAGGTTCCCGATTTCCGATAGCCGGATGTGTCGTTCTTTTCCATTAGAAGATAGAATGAGCTCTTTCTTCCTTGCGGCAGGAAAGTCCCATGCATATGGCATTATGCTTCGAGGGGGTAGACGGTATCGGATAGGCCGGAAGTTAGAGTCGTTATTGGCTTGGTCGTCATCCTCATCGAGGTGGGGGTCCTTGCAAACAGTTATGGTTAGTAGCAGGCAACTGGATATTTGCAAAGCTCAAACCTACCGCTTGCCAAAAAGTAAACTCAGCATCACTCTCATTTCTCATTGAGAATGGCCAACTTTTTGTTTCCATACTGATATGGAGAAATATTGTGGCATGCTCTTGTAGGATCTCTATCCGGACCAAGCGCTGCCTTCGGCCTGATTTCGATATTTTAACATGAATAGTTCCTATATCAGAGATATTGAACGGCGAAGACCTTTCCAGGTTCTCGGTTAACATATATCTAGTTTAATGTTAGGGTTTAAAAATCCGTACCATTGATTATCCAGTCCGGGGAAACAAAGTGTTAACTGTTTTTCGTGGGACTGCCTTAAGAAATGGAGAGGCAATAGCTCTCCTGGCTTGAGTGTCATAATTCTTGAAGAGGCCGACTCGCGCACGTTTATTTCTTCCGATAGTTTGCTATTTAGAATGAATCTAGGAGTCAATGTGACTATTTTTGTCATTTTATACTACCAATGAACCCCCAGTTAGTCAAATTAAAACACTTTAAGAAGGTATAATAAACTACGAACATACCTTTCCTTCTCCCTCAGTCACAGATATTCCAATATGAATCTCTTCTTGCCGAGATGAGCTGGCAATGACGACATCATCAATGTTTCCAATAGCTTCGAAGCTCACCGGCCTACTCCATGCCGAGTCACCAACCTTCAAGAGAGCTCTATTTCGACGGTCGTCGGTAAGGTAGGAAAACATATATGGGATTGCTTTCTTCCGGGAGAGGTTTTCTAAATCGGCCTAGGATGAGAACAGATGGCATCAAAAAAAAATAATAATAATAACATTTTCGACTAACCTGAGAAAGACTGTCCGGCTGCCGGACGAGCTTGTTGCATAGATGATTTTGCCTTGACGAATATTTCAAGCCCTGTCTTGTTCAGAAGCAAGAATGGACTATATACCGACACTCGAAACGCCCCACCAGCGTTAGGGATCGGGCTACATAAAATTAGCTATGACCAAAAAAAAAAAAGGGGGGGAGGAGAGGGAGAGGGTAGCTTACTAGTAGTGGAGCTTGAGTTTCAACGGCAGTCCATTCCTATCCTTCAGAGAGAGGGACGACTCGCGTTTGAAATCATCATTATCCGCGGAGTTAATGATCGCAAATTCGCTTTGTCCAAAAACTAAAAATAGTCAGTTGCATCAAGAGCAGGGAGGCGGCTCATTAGCATCGCACTTACCGGTATCTTGCATTTCTATGCTCATCAAGAGAAGATGGGATAGCTGCACGACATGCACGGGGCTCAAGCCACCCTTTCTTAGGAAGTTTGTCCAGTCTTTCTTCGTATTCTTATCATAAATGCGATATTTAAAATCAAAAGGTAGGAGGTTTTCAACTTCAACGGGCGCCGATAGCCGGATTTTCATGTTGGGGTATTTCCTGGAATGCGATTTTTAGCTAAGTGTTCCCGACAAATGCAACCTATCTTACCTTGTCAAAGGGTCTGTCCTATCGAAATTGGCGTGGACGTGGAAATAAAACGGTGGTGCAACTTCCTCCTCATTTTTACAGGTGAGCATTTGCGTAGGCGCGCCACGAAGATCCTCCCAATATATCCTGCTGTCCGACCAGTTGTACCCGAATCCGGCTGCATGGGCGGCAGTCAGCCACTATAAACGGTTAAGGCGGGGAGCTCTTACCATCTGGTCTGACAACAGCAGAACTATAAAATGCTGCTTCAACGGGGAAAGGATGGGCCCCCCCTGGCTTTATTTTGTAAATCCTAGCTATATGAGCACGCCCCGAGTCGAGAATGCCGAGTTCAATGGGGATCTGTGTGTTATTCTCAACCAATAACGGGGACCGAAAGGTGATGTATTTCACGTTATCCGTGCCGAGGTGTACTTCACACAACAGGCGGTGGACGATCTTGTTCGCTCGAGGTCGGAGCGCATACGTTTCTTCGCCCTCACGGTTGACAGGTATCTTGGTTACACTCTCAAATGGGGTGTCTTCTAGTTTAACCCCAACAACCCCCCCGCCACCTTCAGGATTAAGGTTCTTCATTTTTATTAGTATAGTTTATCTCTTGTGCTACGGCTGTATTACTTACTTCTCGCATTTTCTCCCATTCTTCAAATCTCCAAGGTGCCTCCTCTCCGTCTTCTAAACGTCTTGCCATTGAAGTTCCTGAGCTGCTCTCAACATCAGCCCACACATGGATCGGATACCCTGAATGATTCCTGATTCTGTAGGGGGCATCAGCTCCCCGTGGCTTTGTCAAAACCTCATCGCTCTGAGAAAGGAACTGGACAGCCTTGGACGCCAAAACAATGCTTTGTGTCGTTATGGTAAGCTCCATCATTTTTCTCGAGAACAATTCAATAGCTAAGCGTCCAGGGTTTAAAGAACGGGATATCTACCCATTTTCTCTATGTTAGTAAATGACGAAGGTTATTGAAAGAGTCGGGCTCACATGAAGTCCCAGTTGCCAAGGCTCAATTAATGGCTCCCAGGCCGACTTTGAAAAGTTGTAAATATTGACGAATATCTCGATATTGGTGTCTCCATTCATCTTTGGGTATAGTGTAAGCTTTCTTCTGACTGTATTCATAAAGTTTTGCGTACATACCTCTGAAGACCAGTTCCCAACCCTAGCCGTAAAGTGTTTTACACTCAAGTCTAGCAGAGGGAGCTCGTGGGCATCTCCAATCAGAATTACCCTGAACCCATCAATCGCGACAACCATTTCCTCTTTGTTCAAAATCGTAGAGGTAGGCAAAGGCCCCTTTGATGGGATAGCTGTAACTGCTCCAGATATCGAAGGTTTTGAGATAGAGGAAGATCTGCCAGCTGCCGGCTTTCTGGCCGAGCTGGATGATGAATTCAAGGGCCCGAACTGGGACTGTTTCGGGGCATCTACCTGATCCTGTGCGCTCGCGGAGCCTGATAGCTCGGAGGCCTTTGAGACAATTTGCATCGCAAGCATTATATCCCTAAGGGAAACACGTAAAACAAGTGGCTCGATACTTATCGATACGGACGTGATAGATTGCCCATCCCCGACTGGTCGAGTTTCCATGGATGTTTTTCCTCCAAAGTCGTCCAAAATGCGCAACCTACTTGTTTCAAATTTATCCATCCTACATAAGAACATCCCAACTTTGCTCACCTCTAGAGTCAGGGCATGCTGCTGTGCCAAGAGCACCTGTTTTGTTCCCAATACAATAGCCTCCGAGCTGCTGCTCTCTGGGTGTGCAATCAAAATGACCTGCGCATCAACAATATTAATCCTGAAAGATGTTTCCATTTGAGCCCCAGTTTTTTCATTTGATGCGCTTGGGGGAGGCATCTCTTCCTTTCCATTACTGGCGTAAGCATCCACTTCTGAATCAGATGAAACTTCCTCTGTACTGGAACCCTCTGTGCTTGTAGGTATTTGGTCCATGGGGCTTGTTTCGTCAACCCCAATACCGTTTATTATGAAGTCTCGAAGGGCGAATAAATAGTCAAGCGCAAATATTATTCTTGGGCTGTCAATGGTAAGCATCGCAATGAGGTGACGGTTCGTTTGTCCTGATACTGTGACACTGGCCATAAACTGGGACCCATCGGTAATAGTAGAGGACATTATTTTGCGGTACTTATTGGTTTCTCTTCGACGGCTATCGTTGATCGTAAAAGACTTTATAAGAACCTCGGATTCTAACGACCCGTCGCTCATCATTCGCAATTTTATTCCAGTCCTATTCAACGAAAATTTTGATAGGCTGGCTGATGCTGTATCACGAATTGGATTCAATGGCGTGGAAACCAAGAGTTCAAGGCTAATATCGCCCATTGTGAGAATTAAATCTACCTTGGTCCATATGCCGGATACCACAGACAACTCCGGGTTTAGATCTGAGGCTGGAGTATGGCTATCTGATATGGGGGGCCGCCCAGTTAGATTCGTATTTCCGGTGTGCGGGGCCGCATCCGGGGGAGCGTAGTCTTCGGGCTCCCCGGCAAACACTCCGGGGATTGAGCGACTTAGGTCCACGAGAATTTGGAGCTGATCCTGCGAAAGTTTCATTTTCAAGTCCGACATTGTACCTTGGACCTATATGAAAAAAAAAAAAAGATTAGCACAATAGATCGCCATCGGCATAGCTGTTGACATTGGCACCTCTATATCTGGCCGTTCCAGTTTCTCTTGGTGCTCGAGATAATTTATCTTAAACCCAAGGTCAATTTTATCAATCATCTCAAGCTCTTCGACAACTTTGGGTGTAAAGTTGAGCGCGGATATTAACCTGACCTTCCGGATACCAGATTCAATCTTGTTAACGATCGGGGAATGGTCGCAGTCGTCTAGCGGGGTAAACTTGTTCGAGGCGTATATTTCTCCAAGGAATGCCGTAATGGTGTCTCTTCCAACCCTACCACACCGTGGGACTCTTGGGAATGTAATGATAGGCGTCTGAATTGTAATATCGAATTGGATTCTATTAACCCGGTCTTGTATATGGCTAGCTTGGTTAACCGCCGCCTGCCTGGCAGCGTTGAACAATGCTTGCATGCGACCAAATTTAACCATGAAATTTACGATCTTGCGGAAGGGCTCTTCGACGAAGTTGACTTTGATGGAACCGGATTTCAAATATATCGATGTGTCGTAGCCGGGGTATGCCGCCGCATTATCAGGGTCAAAGGTTTCATAGCGAAAATCAGCAAGATTGTCTCCCTCAATGGTCATGAGCTGACGTAAATCCGATTCTGTGCTTGCACCCTCATTGATGTCGTCTAATAGAGAAAAATTTCCTAGTCTCGCACCAATACGCATAGTTTTCCCCATCAGGAACACACCAACGTCTGCTGACGCGAGGCTTAATGTTGCCAACCGAAGCCCGTCGTTGTTTAGGATGAGAGCTATCGTAGAAAGATCTATTTTGACTCGCATTTTTTCAGGCCCGTATTCGATTTCCGGGGTCTGCAAATTTACAGACTCGCGGTCCTGCTCCCTTTCACCTAAGAGGGCCGTCTCAGGGTGTTTCTCGTTTTGGTTTGTAAAAGTTGTGACGATAAAGTCTAGTAGTGTTAGGAGTGTCGTTCGAGTGACGACAACATCAACGGTTGAAATAGAGACGTCGATATTTGTATCTATGCCCTCATATATTGTCATATATTCCGGCGAATTTCGGTTGATTTTCGCATATTTGACGTGCACTAAACTTTTCCCCTTGTCTTTAGATCCCTCGGAAGTGATTATGCTTTTGAATTGGGGAGAAGGGTCCGTATCGATCTGGTCCTCTAAGTTCAAAGTCTTCAGAATTACATCAGCAACAATGTCATATGGCCGAACGTAGAAGTTAAGGATAAAGCCGTCCGCAACGAGTTCCGCCAATGGCCTGTCAGGCGCATTCGTCGTGCCCTCGGCTTTAAACAGCGACCCTTGGAGTCTATCGACTTGGAATTTGAATTCGAATGTTTTCTGATGAAGCTTAGGAGCGTCCTATGTATCTGTACTTAGCATTTCCAGCATCTTGGGTAAAACAATAAACGAAACTTACAGAAGACCGACCCTCCGGAGCCTCAATAAAATGATCGTCATCCTGGCTACCATCATCGGACTCCTCTTCAACGAGTAACAAAGCCTGTTCTTGGGCCGAAAAACGGAAAGTGGAATCACGTCTGTGGGCCTCCTGTTTCTTACTGCTACCCTTTGGACCGCCCTCCGTCACATTCTTTTTGTTGAAATCGCCATCATTGAACTTAGGGATTGCAACGTCAATAATGCCCATTAATGTTTTGTACTTCTTATCAGAGACGCTAGCATGCAGCATTGGCATATGTCCGGATATTCGAAACTTCGTCAAATTGGGTGCTTTCGGTAGAATCGATATTTCGATTTTAAAATCAATATTAATGCGGTCGACAACCCTGAGCTGTTTCGAATCGCCCTCTTCCTCAAGTTGGGCTATCGTTGCCTCGATCGATGGGCCGATCAAAATTTGAGTCGATTTGAGTTGTAGCAGAAATTTGTCATACATGAGAGACTCCAATTTCTCATAGTCCGAGTCTGTGTACTGGGTACTTTGCTTCGCTTGTATCTCTTGGACGTCGTGTTTCTGTACGAGGTCACTGGTAAGGCTCACATGGCCGGCATCAATAATTAAGCAATTCGCGGCATGAGCTGTGACATTTTCCGGAATAACAAGGAGCGGGGCTTGAAGATCGAGTTTAGCGTTGAGAGTCTTGTGCTCTTCCAATGCGAATTCAAGACCAGCCCTAGTCTGCTGCCTAACTGCTTCCACGGTGGCGCCGGCGGTCTCCATTAAGGCACCTATTGATTCCATATGCCGTTCTGGTGGTTTAAAGAATTTGTAAATCTCCTCCAAAAACCTTGGATTGTAAATGACTTCCATGCTTCTGAGCTTTGCTGTTACCGCGGAATCGGCGCTCTCGTCCAATGGGTTTCGCTCGAAGGTCGCATGGAAGAATGCGTCCTTGTCGTTGAAACGGGTACCTTTGACGTCGGTGGACTGCGAATCTACACCTGTTTCATTAGGCTTTACCCTTACTATTTGTGGAAATAAAGATCCAGGCGTGGTTCCGTCATAGACACGTAGGCCCCCTAGACTAGTCTCTGCTAAAAACGAATCTGGACGTTGTACGAGTGCGGCTTTGAAGTTGTCGAATGATAAGGAGGTAATTTCCACCGCATTCGCGCTGTGAGGGCCACGCTTGAGGGTGAAGCTCCCAGTTTTAAGGCTTGTCTCTAGCTCCATTTTTATGGAGTCACGGGGCAAATCAATACTTTCAGCGAGTAACTTTTTTTCGTCCCAATCAATCGCGTCGTAAAGCTCTCGACGCTGTTGCTCGGTCATCGTAGCTTCGTCAGATGCCTCATTCTCGCCGTCGATTGGGGCTGAGCCCCAGGCCCAAGAAAACCAGCCCTTTGGTTGTTGTTCTTGTGGCTTTTTGACGATCGCCCTTTCTTTGCGAAGCTGGTTTCTCGCTAACGAACGATAAAACCGCAGATCCTCATAGGAGAGCTTCCACTCCAATTTCTTTAGCTCGTCCGTTTCGCTCGGTGCAAGAGGTTCGGTCTTCTTCTTCTTCATAAAAAGCTGGATATATCGGAGCCTGTCATTCCTTCGTTCTTTAAAGTAACCCCATGTCCATTTTTTATTTTTCTCGTGTATTTCGTCCCGAACAGCTGTGATTGCGAATCTGAACCATGCTTTGGGGTCCTCGGCGAGTTTTGACTTTGGCCGAAACTTCTTGTATTGCTGATGGCGTATATAGAAATGAAATAGATCAATCAACATTAAAGCGTCCCGATATTGATGTTCGTCGATGACAAAGCCAATTTCGTCAAATAAAGCTCGAGCCTTTAGCTTTGGTGTTTCCCGCGATGGCGTCTTACAAAGCTCAAGCCTTGCTTCGCCACTCACTGGCTTTAGAATGAACTGTTGCGACTCAGCCGCCTGGTTACTCGTTGCGATTAGTCGTGGGAATTCCGTTAGGACATCTTCGTGGGCACCATGTCCAAGAAGCTCCGTGTCCGTATTCCAATAGACGGCCAAGGACCTAAGTTTGCCGAGTTTGTGGGTAACCGCAACGTTCCCTTGAATAAATATTGGCCGCCAATTCTCGTCCGTTGAAACAGCGGAAAACTCCTCGAGCGTAAACCCTAAAGCGAACGGATGCTAGAGTGGTGCCAAATATGTTTTTGTTAGCCCCCTAAGCCCGAAGAGGGATTTTACGTAGATAGGAAACTCACTCCTGGTGTTGAGATCGAATCTTCGTAACGGATATGGATGTTTTTTATAGTCACTTGTAAGTTGTCAACGATCTAGTGATTATAGTGAGTGTCTGTTGTAGCCATAGGACATTTGATTCGTTCATTCAGACCTTTGTGACTAGGGATTCAGTAAAGGACTGGTGTTTCTGTTGTTCCTCCTCGGAAAGTCCGGAGGTTGTCCTTTCATGGACTAGCTCTGCGCTCTCGAGTTTCTCTTGCTTCAAAATTTGCCGTCTTCTTTCTTCGTCTTCTTCGTCATACTATAAACAATTTTAAATGTCAATGTTTATATCGGTGTGTGGTCCTCAGGGCGACATGCGGTCATCAATTTACCTCTGAATCATGCTTCGGGGTGGCTAGAAGAAAGACATCTTCGATAGTAACCTTGACGGGTTTGTTCTTCAAATTGCTCCATGGTATTCTGGATACAAGGGAGTTGGAAAAGGTAAGTATATAATTCAAAGGGGCTCGCAAGTTCTGCTTCACTTCCCTCCTCTTCCTCCTCGGTGGAATAATAGGGGTGCCAGGGTAACGCTTACTGGAGGGTCAGGCGCCCAAGGTGTCCCTCCGACACATTCAGCGGCAGTTTCATTTGATCCAACGCCTTAAAGTTTGGAAAGAATAAGGCATCGAGTTAGTAAATCCGATGCGTAGTTTTTGTGGAGTGCTCAAGTGCATATCACCTCTTTTCTAAGTTCAAGGTCCCGTAGCTGAACATCGCCACTGAATGAGGCAGGTTAGAAACCCTGCATCTAGGACAAAGAGGAGCAGCGAGATGCGAACCTCCATATCCCTATATTCAATTGTTTGGGATCAAAATTCCGAATATACCTAAGCCAGGAATGTTAGCGTGTTGTGTGGTTGGTAATAGCAGAGTGAACCCATCAACATACATCCCCAAGAACCGATTCAAGAGGGTAGCAACCAGGCCCTCTAACATGATTCCCGTTTGGTGAACCGAGCGACGGTTCGCGCACCAGGTGACAAGTAAGTATGAGTCAGATCGAAGTGATGATACGGCGCGAGTGCCTAGTAAGGGGTAGCAAGAAGGATATAACGGAATAAAAGAAGTCGCCGGTTTGTTGTGTAGCTAAATATCAGGTGCCACCCAGCCTAGTCAGGTACTAGAATTGTCGCCTCGGGTATTTAAGATATCGGGAACCAATTCTTCAGGCTATGTGGACCTTTTCATCCGGGAAGATCGAAGTGTCTGCAGCGGGGAGGGATGGGGCATTAGAGAGCCTGGGAACAGGCGAAGGTATGGGGTGTCGTTGATTTCTTCGGTAGATTTAGTAATCATAAGTTGGTTGTCGTTGGATTGGAGCTTGAGCGGTGATGTTTGATTGATGGTACCTAAGCAAGCACTTGAGCCAGCATATCCACAAACACGACGAGCTAGTTAGCTTACCTGCCTCGAATCCGGGGTATCAACAAGTACGTTACTCAAGGACTTCCTCAAGGGTGGGGCTAACTTCAAATCTGGTGACGTACAACGTGCAAATCTCGAGGATCCAGTCCAGGTGCTAACTATCTACTTACTTAGCTGTTGCAATGCAACGTTAAGTACTTAAGTACCTACCCAAGTAGGTCGGTTTTGGTGACGTAACGCCCGATAAAATTTAATGAGTTCTTGATAACGTGTGCGACATCGATATAACGACAGAGCCAACACAAAACGACGCAATGATGATATATATAATGATCATCAATGATGCATGTACCGTATATTGTAATCTTATATACTATACACCTCAACCCAAGAAAAATGGTTTATCATCAAAAGGGGACTTGAGGGTGAAAATTCGAAAAGAAAGAAGCTAGGAAGGAAGGGGAAAAAAAAGGAAGATAGCAAGGTCGTTGACTACCACCGTGCCCAATATCAACAGCCAGAGGGTATATACTTACTTACTTATCTATATAGGTACCTAGGAGGTGCTAAGCAGGTATATATGTATATTTGCCTCATGAGCCAACTGGCATTGGTCCCTTTGAAATATCCCTACTTAATTTAAAAAAAACTCTTGCGACTGGAGTTCGAAGCTAGTTGGGAAACACACTCCCTCCAAATTTGTGATAGGTATATCGATATCGTATTACCTACCCATCATGTTCAGACAATACGTTGCCACAGGCCTTCGACAAATCATGGCCCTGCGGGGAGTTTTAAGTTCGCTGGCTTCCAATCAAAGCGTTCCACAGACTAACTTCAAAATTAATCGAATTCGTCCATTGCATCGATATCCCGGCCAACTAGCCTCCCTGAGAAGCTACACGACCCCCAACTCGAACCCTCAGGCATCAGTACAGCCAGGTCCGCGCGATAGTAATATTTCGAAAAGCGACCCTTCCGAAGTAGGTATTCATATGAATTCATTCGTCCACGTGCCTTCGATTTTCCCCGGTGTAATTTCGAAGCGTACATTTATCTTTAGATCTATATTGAGAAAATCTCGATTTACAGGTCACGGCGACAAGTCCTATCCGCCTTATCACTGAAACCTCACATACTTCCAATCGCGATCGCAGTAGCCAACAAAACTCTTTAAAAGGGAGTTTCCAGCATGACTTGGTTAGTAGTCGCCATATATATTCGTCCTCGAAGCTTAAAACGTAACCTTTTGTTGGGTAATAGAGCATTATTAGAGAAACCTTTGCATTTAAGGAAGTTCCGAAGGAGGTGTTATTCTTCGGAGGGGTGGGCCTCGTTCCCTATATAGCTACAACCGTTTCGACATTCTTCCTCGCCTGGGACATTGAAAGAATCTCGCAAGAGGGTGTGGGTTACTTCCTAGACCGAGAAACAGCCTCCACTATTCTTAGCCTTTTGGAGCCAGTCCAGGTCGGATTTGGGGCGGTGATTCTCAGTTTTTTAGGAGCAATACATTGGGGTCTCGAGTTTGCTGCCTATGGAGGGAGCCACCCGTAAGTCTACCCCTCAAATAACACCTTATCAAAGTATTCCATCCGCCCAATTTAATAATACTATATATATGGCATGTAGATACCAGAGATACCTTTTAGGTATACTCGCCCCTGCGATGGCCTGGCCAACAGTATTTATGCAATATGACATTGCCCTATTGACACAATTCCTGGGGTTTACTGGGATGTATTTCGCTGATTCACGCGCGACGACGCTTGGATTAGGTATGCGCCAGTCCTCGGTTTTTTGCACGAGGGTGGGAGGCTAACGGTGCGGACTAGCGCCACGATGGTACACAACCTATCGTTTTTTACTCACATTTATCGTCGGGGCATGTATTGTCATGACTTTGATAGGCCGAAGCAAAGTAGGTGGTGGACCCTCGGCGGTGGTCGTCCTATTTCATTGTTATATTCTGTCATTGTTTCTGATGATTATATTTAGATTGGTGAAAAGAGTGGACCACCCCACTCGGCACAAGAAATGGTGCAGAGGCTACGACAAGCGGAGGGTTTAAAAACCACAAGGGCCGGATATCGCAAACTTGTCCGGCAAGACGAGGAGGAGGCCAGGCAGGTGCAGCTTGGGGTCGAAAAACGGAGGAAAGATTAGCACGAAAGGAAACAGGGCATATCAAGTACTTAAGTAGTTAGTACATGTAGCTAGTCGACCATGTTGAGGTTGTTACAGTTTGAAGCCAGCCGGTTCTTGGCACCGATGCAGCCGTGGCTTACCTAAGCCTTGGCAACCACTTTCCTTTTGTCGCCTTTTTTTCGTCGTTAATGGAATTTGCTCTCGACACATACCGCCGACCTACCTCCCATCTCCCTGCCCACATACCTGCCAGGTACCCCGCTTGCACAAGTGGCTACGAAGCATACACCCCCTGGAGCGATCCATTGGTACGCCAAAACTAGATACGTTGGGTACGCCGCGGGCAACGACCCTCTGAAACCAGAGCTTCCATTATCCATCCGTTCTTTTTCTTCTCATCTTAACCATTGCGTTCTAGGGAGTTGCCGTTTCTCTTCCCACCATGTCGGCTGTCAAATCCGCAGAGCACCATGGGCTAAAGCGCCAGGCCGCAGCAATAGCATTGATGGAAGGGGTTGGTACATTTTCGCAAGCAGCATCCTCTCAAAGAAAAAGGAAACGTGGGGTATCTAGTGCCCTGAGATCGGGTGAGGCTACTAGTGCAAAACTTGATGTCAAGGATCTTGATGTCATTGCCGGCAATTCGCGCTTAAGAAACTCCCTGAAGGGCCTTGTGGGCGATATCGACACTGAAGCCCCTTCTGCCCCTAATCGCCAGAAACTATCTGCGCCTACTCCACATACCACTCAAGTTCGTCTGAACCGACAGGAGGCATATTCCACAACAAAGGAGACGCTCGATAAATGGATCGACGCAGTCAAGTCAACCCGAAGCGCGGAACAATTAATATTCCCTCTTCGAGGGAAAGCGACCGACCCTTTGAATAATGGCAACTGTCACTTGTCACGACAGGTGGGCCGAACGGGTACCCAAACATCCACCAAGTTAGAAGATCGAATTGCTCGAACACTGTCCCTGGCGGTGCAAACCCCCAAACCCGATAAACCTATACCAGACTCCGGGAACTCCACGAAGCGAGACGCTCAGAATGCGAAGGCTAAGACAGCGCACTTGCGGATGGAAAGAGAACTCCTTCTTCGGAAAGAAGCCAAAGCGAAGCGGTTGAGAAAAATAAAATCCAAGTCATACCGACGGCTTTTGAGGAAAGACCAACAAAGGCTTTCTAAGCGGCTTTCATCCCCAGAAAATATTAACAACGACGAGGCGGAAGAGGCCTCGAGTGAAAGTGGAAACTTTCTTCGGGGGGTCAGCACACTAGAGCAAAGCCATGACGTGGATTTGTCCCAAAGTCTTGACGAAAACACCTTATCGGAATCGCCAAATGGCGAGAGCGTTTCTGATAAACGTCTTTTCGCAATGAAATTCATGGAGGAAGCTGAAAAGCGCAATGCTATTAGAAACAGAGCCTCCGAAATTTCTACTAACCAGGAAAGCCCCACGGGAAGGCGTATATTCCATGATGGGCTACTTATTGGCCGTGTGGGGCAGACCAAATCCACGCCGAACGACGGAAAAAGTGCGCAGCCTCTAATTTCTAAGATCAGCTCTGTCACAGATCCAAGGCCAAGTCGTAGAGAGGAAATCACAAACCCATGGCTACCATCCCAACCTACGAAAGGCGATGGAAAGGTAGAGCCTTTACTGCCGATGTCGTTGGCGTCTCGGGGGTATGAAATCAAAACTCCAGTCTGCACACGGGACAGAGAAGATAAGGATGGGCAAACCGTGTGGCTTGATACCTCTCTCGCTAGCCCCACGGGTACTAGTGAGCCTTTGGCTGGTATTACAAGGAGCGAGCAACCTGAACTTCTGGCTCGTGCTTTTGCTGGTGACAATATCCTTCAAGAAATTCCAGACCAACCGCCGAAGCATCCCAGCCCTCCGGATAGCGGCGCTCCGGGCCTACAGGGTTGGGGTAATTGGAGTGGTTTGGCAAGGAGCGCGAGCAAATCCCGCAAACAGAGGGGAGCTAGCAAACAACAGGCCGAAAGCCACAAAGCTAGAACTGAAAAGGTCGTTTTAAACCAAAAACTCTGTAAAAAGGTACTATTTCCTATTCCATGCTATATCAAGGGCGAAGACTGACGAATATCGGCTTCCGCATGTAGGGAACAAAGTATCTTGCCACTGCCCTTCCATATCCATTTGAAACAAGCGATCAGTACGAACGCTCCCTTCGTTTTCCAATCGGACAGGAATGGTCAACAAAAGAAACCCACCAAACCCTTACTGCGCCCAAGGTAATAGTCAAGGGGGGCACAGTGATTGCTCCATTATCATAATTCAGCCACCTTAACCCCCTCAGAGAGCAATTCGATGAAACCAATTAAAATTTCTATTCTGCTTTTGAGCTTGACTGAGGAAACATATTGATTAAAGGCCCTCCTCCTCATAGAAGTAAACGCCCCCACAAACGCAACAACTAGGATTTATTTGACACGCCGCATTCAAAATCCCATCCGTACTTCTATTTGTAAACGTACTACATCCTATAAACCCTAAGGTTTGGCAACTCAAACCATTTACGAGAGTTCCAGATAAGCCTTGCTTGATGAATTGGCGATGCCCATCGCGAGACCAGCGATACCATTACGCCAGTGGCATTGAATCCAACACAGAGTTGAGCTCGTAGAGCAGGCGGCCTGTTGGCCATTTCTAGGATACACCACGCATATGTTGTCGAGCTTTCATTTGCTCTATGCGCATTTTAAGTTGTGACGTGACTTGGGCTGCCCTCTTCCAATTTTCGTTAGGATCTGCAATTTCCCCTGTCCGAATCTCGGATTCCGATTTTTGGCCCTGCAATTTATCCCTACTCGAACCGGAGTCCGAAATGGGGCTCCGCATGCTATCGCGTGAGGGATACATACTTGGGCCGTCATCCAGGCCATACGAGGACCCGGCGAGGCTCGATCGGTTGCGGGGGCGTGAGAGAGCGCTAGCCCTTTGCCCATGCTCCCCTATCCCCGAAATACTAGTCGCACTTACTGTTCGATCTCGAGGATACCCACCAAACGATTCATGGGTTAGAGCGTCCCCAAGATCCGTAGCGGCAGGCGAGCTAGCTCGGCTAAACCTTGCGAGCTCTCGCTTCAAACGGTCGACCTCTCGCTGCTTCTTGTCGAGATTCTCTTCGGCGGTTTGGAGATCGGACCGTAGGCGAAGTAGTTGTGTTTCCTTTGCTTTAATTGAAAGCACATCGCGTGTGTGCTCCTCGATCAATTGTGCATTCTGTCGTTTAAACGGCGTGAGAAGGACTAAACTAATGGCTGTCGGGAGGTTTCTCTGTTATTTAAAAGACGTACCTGCAGTCTTATGTCACTGAGCTCGTGCAATAACTTTTCCTTTTCCGCGCGATAGCTCATATTCTCGGTGAGCCAGTTCTCTCTCTCCGACCTGAGGCGCTCTAGTTCTGCCTTCTCTGCCGCAAAGCTTGGAGAATCCGTCGCTCTTAGCACCTCTACTGCCTTCCCATTAGATTGAGGTGCCTGAAGCGTCCTCGAAGTAAGCCCTCCTCGGTTGCCAAGGCCAAGTTTGGGGTGACTAGGGGGGTTTGTTATTGTGTTATCATCTGCCACAGCTGACCGAGTCGGGGACGTTAAACCTGGCTGGGGCTTCCTGCCTAGCTTTGAAACTTGCGGTTTTGGAACGAGCTTCTGGACTGCCGGTACTTTTTTAGCGGGGGTTGCGCCCTCATCTGAGGCACCGCGCCCAGCGCCCGTCGTTGTCGGCGCTGATGCTCGACTTGGTTGCGACTGGGCCACTGGGGCCTTTGCCGCGACCTTCTTCTTCAACGGAGGCTTTGACGGGGCAGCTGCAGGAGGGGCGGGGGCTGGAGGTTTGTCCTTCGCCTTCACCTGAGCACTCTCAAAGAACTCTTTGATTTTAGACTTCCGGATTTCATCAAGTCCGTCAATATATGGATTCATAGCCCTCTCTCCCATGATTTTCATTAACGTCCCCATAGCTTCTGCAGCGGCTGTACGAGTGGCCTCTAGTGTATCTGCTAACAACTTTGTCACAGTATCGGTGATCATTTTTACCTCTGATTTTGAAGGTGCGACTCTTGTATTTTTGAGGCAACGGATCAAAAATCTCAACGACTCGAGTTTGACTTGGGGGTTTTTGTTTCTCAGAAGCTCCATTGTATCTTCTAGGATATCTGTGAGGGAAGTCTTTGCGGTAGATATTAACAGATGGACGAGCCTGGGGTCTGAGGTCGAATGTTATACATACAGAATTGAAAATGCCGTCAAGGGCTGCTCCCAGTGCATCGGCAACGGCCTGCTTCTTTTCCTTCAGACGTTCCGCGGTGGGTACGAAGATAATTGGGCGGTATTTGGCAAATGCGCTTCGTAAGCCTTTGGCAATGCATTCGACGCAGTTTGCCGCAACTATGACGACTGTGATGTTGGCATCTTTCATGCTTTTTGCGAGAATCCGTATCAACTCGGAAAAATCCTCTTCTTTGATGCGAGGAACATTGACAATTCCGTAAAGCATATCCAGGCTTTCCTTCCTGTCCTTCCACTTTGAGGAGTTGATTTGATCCCAGAAGTCCTTAGAAATCTTGCCGGAGACATCCACGGGCTCGAATAGGTCAAATGTATCCGGTTCTCCTTCGGGCTCGTCGGCTTCGTCTCCATTCTCCGCGGCTGCTGATTCGGCGAGCGCTGCCTGTTGAGAGCGTAGGAGGCGTGTTTGCTTGGCGGGTTCACCCTTGACCTTTTCGAACGCTTCATCTAACTCCTTTTGTTGAACCGGCTTCAGGTCGTTGAAGAACATAGGCTTCATGCCATCTTTTAGCCATTTGTAAAGTTCAACTGTGAGGCTTACAGCCTCCGCACGAACGTTTTTGTCGCCATGGGCGAAGAGCTTGGGAAGCTGTTGAAGAACAGGCTTGGGGTTTGCTGTTTTCGCGCCGAACTCTCGATAAATGGCAAACAATACGTTGGTTGTGGCGGCCACGACCTTCGGCATCTTGTGAGATAAGAAAGGTAGGAGATCTTCGATAATGGGCGTAGGTGTATCTAGTTCGACATATAATAACAACACATCGATTGCCTTTGCTTTGGTTGCAGCCTTCGTAGATACGATACCCTTCTCTGCTAGGGCGGGGATTGTGTGTGGGCGGGAGCTAAGTAGGCGGGAATAAAACATTAACACTAGTCATGATGCTGAAATAGCCACGCGAAGGGAGATGAGGCCCTACCGAACGCCAGCATTTTGCCCCCCGAATTGTAGGAATGCGTGTCTAAAAGATGGAACACAGAAAATCAGCGATCGGGTCAAGGCGTCTTGGGAAAGTTAGAAGTGAAAGGGGAGGTACAAGCAATTTATTCCTTCTAGCTGGGCCGCAACGTTTGAATCGGCAACAATGCCCTTCCAGATAGAGGCATCGTTGAGCCAGAGCCGAAAACAACTGTCGGTTTCGGAGCCGGATCTCTCAAATTCTTTGGTGGTGTCTTCGTAAGCTTGTTTGCGAACTTTCCATATCTGTGATGACGAGAAGCCGTTAGCCTTAAGCCCAAGCAGGGAGTAGGGTCGATATACTTTGTGGGTAACTCTATCAGCGAGCGGTAGTGAGGAATAATCTTCTTCGGGGTCCGCCATATCCCTTAGAGCGGAAATAGAAGCAGGTTTGTTTAGTGGTGACAAGGGTAGAACAGAGGCGGGAGTAGTATTGCCTCGCGGGAAGTATTGGGGTTTGCGGTCTCCGTAATCGTGTTAGCAGTAGTGGTGATGGCGGTCGGAGGAGCAGAGCTCGATGCTGAATGATGGGAGAAACAGGATGGTGTCGCCGGCCTTTGCTGCTATCAGCGGATTGTTTGTTGATGGAGTTGGGCAACCAACGCAACTTTGTGTGTACTCCTTGGCGCCAAGGATCATTCCGACTCATATTGCACCCGCACCACAGGTACATCTTACTTAGGTACTTAGGTACTTAGGTAGATACATACTTCAGCATACTGGGTACCTAAAGTACCTATTAGGTACCCTGGCACTAGTAGATACAATCACGTCGCTTGGTTACAAGTAGTGTTAATGACAGAGAGGGATCCGTTTGTTATGATGATTTATGTCGCTTGCGCGGCACTTTGTATGCTATATATACAGATTGAACCACAGGTGAAATATGATGGGGAAAAAAAATACGGAGCAACGGTATCTCACGATCAGGGGCTAAGGGAAATTCATCATTACCATCGTACCTGTCCCGTATAGCTATTATTTGCTCCCCAGAGCTTTGCTCACAAGTTCAGCTTCCTCTCTCTAGTGAACGATCATGGTCAGCATACGCGAGCAGGATATGGCAGTTGGGGGCAATTCTTACCAAGTGTGTCGCCTTAAGGCCAGTCGCGACGCTAGCACTAGGATTGCGGCCTGCGTATTGAACAATCTTGTCTTTATGATGAACTGTCTCGTTGCAGATGGTTTGCAAACGCGGTTGAACATAAGTCCAGGCACCGGCGTTCAATGGCTCCTCCTGCGCCCAAATTATATCTTTCGCATTTGGGTATTGATCTAAGGTATCTCTGAGTTGTGCCCATGGGAATGGGTGCAGTTGTTCAACGCGAGTTATAGCAACGTTGTCAATACCCCGATCCTTTCTACCCTTGTATAGCGCAGCGTAAACTTGGCCGGTACAAATGAGGACACGCTCACATTCTGAAGGCGGTTTGAGAGTTTTGCCATGTTCTGGGTCCGGGATGAGCCATTCAAAGTGTGAATCCCCGGTAAACAGCGATAGCTCTGATCTTGCGAGAGGATGACGGAGCAGCGATTTGCTGAAAAAAATTACCAGGGCTAAAGAAAACATACATAATTAGCTAGGAGTTCAAAGGCAAGGGGTGATGTTTTATCCTAACGTTTTCTGAAGGCACGGTTCATCTGTCGGCGAAGGATATGGAACAGATTCGAAGGCGTTGTCATATAGGCAATCTGCATGTTGCAATCTTGATGTTGGCGGTCGAGTTTCTCAGGGGGCGGGAAAACCCTCGGGTCTTCGTTGCAGAGTTGGAGGTATCTCTCCAATCTCCCCGATGAATGCTCGGGCCCTTGCCCGTCGTATCCATGAGGCAACGACATCACTAACCCGGATCTCTGCAACCACTTGGATTCTCCGGCTGCAATGAACTGGTCGATGATGCATTGTGCGTTGTTTGCGAAGTCTCCGAATTGTGCCTCCCAAATGACAAGGGCATCTGGCGACGAGAGCGAATACCCATACTCGAATCCTAGACTAAAAACCAGCATTATTCAGCTATGCCGTGCTTATAGCCCCCCGAAAAAAACAGGGATAGAACGTGCCCAACTTACGCTCCAAATTCGCTAAGGGATGAGTTAGATATGACAAATTGGCCTTGGTCCTTTGAGACGTGCTGGAGCGGCGTATATGTGTTTTCATTGCTCTGGTCATGGAGAACGGCATGTCTTTGGGAAAAAGTACCACGCTCGACGTCCTGTCCAGAAACCCGAACATGCTTTCCATCGTTGACTAATGTTCCAAAAGCTAAAGCTTCAGCAGTTGACCAGTCGATACCGGAACCCTCGTCCACTGTTTTTTTGCGGTTACCCAGGATCCTTGTCAAGTTTTTGTGAACCGTAAAATCCTTTGGGGCGTTCGAAATAACTTCCGCAATGTGCTGTAACGTCGTATCAGGGACGGCAGTGGGCAAATGTGGCAAGACTTCGGTTGCAAGCTCTTTAGGGGATTTAAATCCGTTCCAAGCACTTGTAAGCCACTCGCGCGAGGTGGGTTGGTAGTCTCGAGATTTCGCAAAGCTTTCCTCTAGCATTCCCCAAACCCTAGAAGCCAATGATACTTAAAACCCTAGTTTAGACAAGACAGGAGGGGGAACAATTGGCTCACCATTTCTTGTGTTCGTCAATGTCTGCTTCAGTAAACGTCCCCTCTCTTAGCAGCTTATTGACGTATTTTGAAAGTGCGGGTTCTTGTTTAGCGATTCGGTCGTACATCAATGGTTGAGTGAAACTTGGCTGGTCAGTCTCGTTGTGGCCATATTTACGGTAACAAACGATATCGATAACAACATCCTTTTTGAATTCCGCTCTCCAGTCAGCAGCTAGTTGGCACACAAAGTTAACAGCTTCGACGTCGTCTGAGTTAACGTGGAACACCGGTGCATCGATTGCCTTGGCGATATCTGAGCAATATGGAGTGGACCTTGCAAATCTGGGATCTGTTGTGAAACCAATTTGGTTGTTGACGATCAAGTGGATCGTACCACCAGTTGAGAAAGCTGGCAAAGAATGGAACCCAAGTGTCTCATAAACAACGCCCTGTGCCGCAAAGGCGGCATCCCCATGAACTAGAACGCTCATTGCAGTTTTATGCTCTTTTTCGTCGTTATTGTAATGTTGAATAGCTCTGGTTTTGCCAAGAACAACCGGGTCTTCCGCTTCAAGGTGAGAAGGATTGGCGACAAGAGACAGTTGAACTCGTTTACCAGAAGGGGTTGGGCGCTCAAAATTCATCCCTAGGTGGTATTTAACATCACCCGAGCCCTCGTCAGAGGGCTCTGTTGTAGGGCTAAACTCGCTGAATATAGACTCATTGGGTTTTCGTACAACATTTGACAAAACATTTAGTCTACCTCTGTGAGGCATTCCAATGACAATGTCCTTGACACCAAAATCAACAGATCTGTCAATCAGAGCTTTCATCCCTGGAACTAAGCTCTCGCACCCTTCAAGGCCAAAGCGCTTGTCGTTTGGATACTTTGTAGCCAAGAAAGATTCAAAGGATGATGACCAAATAAGCCGATCAAGGATCCGGCGTTTCTCGTCAACTGAATATTTGTATGGCGTAGGGATTTCCACCCGTTCACGGATCCAATCGCACTGTTCTCTATCCGGGATGTGAACATATTCTACTCCGTATGATCCACAATACGTACGCTCGCATGCGTCGACGATCTCGCGAAGCGTCATCTTTTCCTTCCCATCCTGAGCAAAACGGGGCAAGATTCCGGGCCCTAAGCTATACTCTGTGTCCATGTCTTTCTCAGTGAAACCATAGTGGGATGCATCCAGTTCCGAAGGTTGTTGATTCTTCCCAAAGAGAATATCGGCTTCACTTCTGATCCCGAGCGGATCGATTTTTGCCTTATGATGTCCACGAACTTGGTAGGCTCGGACCAACAACTGGACTTTGAGATGGTTGGTAATATCGGTATTGCCTCCGAGATGCCCCCCCGGTAAAACAGAGGGATATCCCGCCGGAGCATTTGGCATGATAGTGGGGGGTGGTTGGAATGCTTGCTCGGCCGGTAGTTTGCCATCTTCCATGTTACGGAAGTAAACTTGCCAGGAAATATGAACGCTAGATGGGTTCTGCTTCCAGCTCAAATACATTTCATCGATATAATTGGCGGAGTTTCCTTGCAGAAACGAATCACTTGGGCTCTTTTCATATAGCATGTTAGCGTTCGTGTCCCTTACGAGATCTAGATGTTTTGGGGGAGTCGGGTAACATACAACATTGTCATTCGGAACCGGTGAGCCAGTTGAGTAGGGTTGGTTTCTGAGTACTCTCGCCGACGGGCAGAGTATCGTTTTTCGGACCGGTATCCCTCGATAGGAAGGGATACCACCGGCCAAAGGCAGCCTTGGGAGACGCGAAGCTGTGCGTAGCATCTTGATAGTTTGTGGAATGGCGATATACCAGTTAATAGTGGGACGATTTATGATGTAAGATTTATCCTTGGTCGGTTTGCAGTCAAGGCCGGATGCGTCCCCCCATAGTACGATGGTGAGGTTTCGGAGAGAGAGCGAGTAGTTGTAAAGGGTTGGGAAGTCGTGTTGTTTGACGGCTAGATTAATTTTTGGAGCTCGCAGGCTGGTTGTGGGTAAGTTGAGCACCCAAGTAAAAGTCAGGACTTGATTGCTGAGAGGATGCCGGGACTAACTTGCGGGCGGATGGAGGGCGGTAAAAACCCAACCCTCTTCGGTCTTTTGGGCCTGTACCTAGCCGACCTAAACACCTACCTCGACCCCGAGACTACTCGAGGGCTTGTATTGAGATCATTAGGAGCCTACTTGGGTATATAGGTACATACTCGATATCGATACTGACTTTGGCTGTCAAGCAAGGCAGTCTAGCTTACCGGCCTATGTATTTAACAAGCTCGTACGTACCCCCTCAAGTAAGTACTTAGGTATGTAAGCACATACTTAAGTACATGCACACGAAGTAGGTCGGGCAGATAGGTCTATCTGCATGTAATAATAAGTGTCGATGGACTCAATATTTTTGCGTGAGTCCGAAACACGCAAACTTCTAACAGCTGCAGACGGTAGATTTCGTAATACTTCAGGATTTATTGATTAAGATAAACTGTAACGAAACAGGAATAAACTAAAGCTAAAAGCGCGTTTATTTTGCTTGAGGAACAGTATGAGGCTTCCCCCCTTTGGAAGACAAGATGCATGCAACCATAGCTAGAAATCATATTACCTTCACCGCTATATGCTAAGTCACCAACGGGGCACACCCAAGTCTTACTGATTTCGGAATCGAAGAGCGTAGTATCCCCATCCTCGACCAGATAGCTTCCTCGGATCGATGGTGCAATAAAATACTAACCTCATCGAAACTGAGCCGGCGGTTGAGCAACAAGCTGTCCTCTTCACTTGTCCACGAGACGTTTTCGGAGGTTCGGTAGTTGCTGCCCCCATAGGGCGAGATGCTGGCGCTGTCAAGCCTTAGGTGTATTTGGGGGGCTGGCGGGTTGCATGCCCTAATAGGGTCCCCTAATACCCTTCCGAGATGCTTTGCTTCAGGGCAATCTCGTTCTTGGCCTTCGTCCGGCTCCCAAGCACCGTGGTCATTCTCCCTTTCGCTTGCCCTTTTGCTGTAAAGTGACCTCCGCATCGGCGGGCTCATGCTTACTGACCTGGAAACCGATCCTCGACTTTGCAAGCATTTTGGCTCAGCAAAATCAGACGGGGATGATGGAGAGGACAGAGTCGACTCTAATACTTTTGATTCGGCATCCGACGAGGTGGTATCGAATATGCTTGAGGGATGCTGTTTTCGTACTTGACTCTCAAATGTCCCTATGAACCCATTTCCTTCTCCAACACCGCGGCTATTAGATACGGGCAATGGCTGCGCACCGTTTATCTGTGGTGGGCATTGCCTGTGGCCCTTGAGAGTACCAGAAACCAATCGACGCCAACGGAATTGGCAAGCATGTGCTGTTCGCTTCGGGACTGTTTGAATTTGTGAATTTAGCATTCAACTCTGTTGAATAACTATCAAGTCTCAAAAAGGCTCATCATACAGTAAGCGGAAATCTCTTTCCAGCCAAGTTTCCGTAGCTCTTTCAAGTCTCTAAGAAGGATATCGTCTTCAGAGCTCCAGGACATCGGTGTTTTCGGTAGCTCGGATCTATCGCAAGTTAGAGTTGATGACCGTACTAAAGCCTATGATTTCAAAGGCCTGGCGGAAATGAACCACACCTTTGAGGACTGCCGGGGGTTTTCGGTAGCTCCCTACTAGTATTTGACGAAATTTTCCGAGACCTATTGATCCTGTCATTCCTATTTCGAAAATAAAGGCGTTAGCTGTGGCAGTCCAATGTCATATATTGTTAACGTTTGAACATCTGCGATACCGGGTGTTAATCCACCGACAAGATGGGGTAAGGATGGAAAGGTAGTTGATTGGGGCATGTTCCGTGGGTCTGGATGAACAAGGGACGGAAATATATAATTTCTTGCATGACAGATAAGGCTTACCGTCCATTTACAACCAGTCTTGAGTGCTGGAGTGACTGATGTCTCGAATTTAAACCAGTATCCGAGGAGAATGTATGGCAAGAATTTGTGGTAACATTACTCTCGTCGTCTATGAGATGGAAGCGATTGTGGATATTGTGCGGGAATAGAAGCTTATAGCGTGAAGATTCGTCGGCCCCGGAAAAGGGTTTGCCTTCCCTAGTCGTGGACTCGTCAGGGATATTTCCAAGTCCCTCTGACCCTGTGTAGCGGGTGCCTCTTCCTTCTTTAGTATCCAAATGGCCCTCGATCCGACTATCCAGCGTGCATCTCAATGGGCTCATGAACGGAGACACCTCCGAAACTTCTGAATTCCGACTAATGACGTATCCACCCATTGTATCCGAATAAGAGTAACACCTAGCCACAAACAAAGAGCACCCGGTTATGAGATAAAGGCTTCTGAACTCGAGGACAATCGCGCGAGTCTGTAGAGATTTTACGTGTTTCGAAGACTTTAGGAAATCCAGTATCGACACGGGTTTGAGGTAAGGTTACACTCTAGGTGCGGAGAGAATATTAAGGTCTGACAATTCGAATATCGAATGGACTAAATGACGGGTCAACCGTGCCGGAAAGCTTTGTCGGGGCTATGAAGTATGAAATAATTATTAGGGTAACCTCACCACTCCAGTCAGCGTCAGCGGCAGCGGTGGATAGATGTATTCCCTAGGTTCGAGGTTTCCGATGCCGACTAGTTCACAGAGAAGAGGAGAAGGTATAAGAATAAGAGCGTATAATTTCTGTGATGTGTTTAGGATAACAGGAGAGGTCAATGTTGGAGCCATTGGGTGCTAGCCTACATCGGACTGGCATCGCATCGAATCCGTGTCACTGCACACAAGGACCAACGAATCGATTGTGACCATTTGGTTGACACCGCTCACACGTAAGTACGGATGTGCAGGGCAGGCAGCCTCATGCACATAGCACATGTACATGGCCTGTAGTTCAGGACGTGGGTTTCCCAGGTAGTCTGCATCGCAGAATGTGAGTTAACCAAGCCTATCTCAAGTTTAACTTTGGGAACAAATTGCTTCTTGGTAGCAATGCAGGCAAGAAGTACTTTGAGGAGGCACTTTAGCAAGCAAGTCAGTAAAGAAGTACTTAAGCAAGTACTTCCTCGAGAAGGTACTTCCCTACTTACACAGCGCTGCTCCCTCGCAGGCCAGTCAGGGTCAATCGTGGCTTCTGCAGACAACAACCCTCCAGCGATACAGACCAAACAGACATCGCCTAGGCCTCCGGGCCATTTGTTTCCATTCCTCCTCCTCCTCCCCAGAATCTTCCCGTACCGTAGCCTTTCATCTGGTTGCCTCTCCTCTCATTCTCGGCGGGGTTCCAATGGTCATGATCCACCGATTGAATCACACAACTGTGACGATGAGGATTTTGATGATGGAGTCCCGGCTCAATTTCGCTGGCCGGCGCGAGACCACGTCAACATACCGCCGCCAGTTGGTTCTGCCAGTTCGTTCTGCTTCTGCTTCTGCGGATACTGTTCGCTCGTCACAGCTGCATGGTGATGTGGCAGCAGCGATATCTGTCTAGCCTTTGCTGCGCTAACCACTACTGGCCGAACAGCGACGAAATAAGGTGAGGTAAAGCAAGGTAAGGTAAGGTGAGGTGAGGTGGAGAGAGTTAGTTTGGTATTGGCAATTCCAACCAACAGCTAAAGCTAACTAAGTAAGCTGCTTACAAGGTACCAGGAAGTAGGAAGTTAGCAAGCAGGTAAGGATGAGGAGGAGGAGGAGCAGGAGCAGGAGGAGGAGGAGAGGAGCAGGAGCAGGAGCGGAGAGGAGGATGGGAGTCCGTGTGGTGGTGGTTTGTTTGTTTGATCCTCACGTGGCAGCAACACATACACTCCTCGAGACTACCTGCCTACCTAGCCTGCCCGCCTGCCCACTTACCTACGTCCGTACATTACGTCTCTTACCGACTTCCTTACCACTAAGGTACCCATCAACCAACCGCTCGCCGTCCCACCATGTCTGGCACTAACCCTCGACGGCCACCCCAGTTCTGCCCGGGCCTGGCAGCATTTACAGATGCCATCGAGGCCCTCCCCCAGGAAACCATCAGACATTTCACCCTGCTGAGGGAGGTCGATGCCAAAGCCTCCGGCCCCGAGGACTTGCTTCGCAGCTTTATCAAACAAACATTGAGCCCTCCGTTTGAGACCGATCCCAATTCCGACCCCGTTCGGCTTTTAGGTGACTTAACTCATCCAGATGACTCGCCCTCCAACATACCTGATGACGGTCTTTCTGATGAACACGCTAAACGATCGCGTTTGCACCAAGTCCGAATCCTGATATCGGACCTTCTCCTCACCTTAGACGAGAAGATTCATGTCATATCAACAGCATCAGAAGCTCTTGCGAAGCACCAAGTCCGTATCGATGATGCTTACCACGCTACAACCATTGAAATCGACCCTGTCCTTCGTGATGGGAATCCAGCCCATTGGGCATATGGTAACTCAATCCTTGAGGGCTCTTTTAACCAGAGGCCAGGAGCAAATGAAAACGTGTCGACAGTATATCCTGCTGAGCCGGATCTTAATATTGTGTCTTCGAGAACCGATGGCCGGAGAGAAGGGACATCCCGGCGTTACGCTCACGCGCCGGAACAATTGGAATCAAAAATAACGAACCACACAGAATCAGCTACTCTTCCATTTGAGAATTCGTCTAGTGTTCCGGCAACCAAGCGTCGCAAGGGGGCTACTCAAGGCAACCAACCAAATAAAACGCTGGCTCTAGAAAGAAGCGCAACCCAGATCCGGAGCGGTGCCCATCCTGGCTCTCAAGCTCCGCAGACTGCGAAGTCACAACCAGTCACAAAAGTACAAGCGCCCCACAATCCTACGAGCAATACGAAGCAATCGAATTCGAGGAAAAGGTATGGATACACATTATCATAAAGCTAGTATGCTGTTTGTTAACGAAATACTCCACCCGGTCTTGCAGAGCGCCCGTCCCGCCAGCCGCGGCCGCCTTGTCTCCGACGAAGCCGAATTTTGTAGACTCTCGTTCAGCAGGAGGCCCGCCGCAGCTTTCGGAAAACTTTGTTAAAACAGCATCCGAGAGTGTAAGGAAAGATGCGGGTAACAGAAACTCTCGCCCCAAACCCGCCTCTGCAAAATCGGAGGCACCCAGGGCTCTTCCAAAGATTGATGGCCATGTCAAGCAAGAGGATAAAATATCGCTTTTTGAATCAAAGGTAGCGCCAGCACCAAAGCCGCAGCAGGACAAATTACCACAATCCGGGAACGAGGGGGCGATCGACTCTGCTAAAGATATGTCAAATCGGAAAGACGAGCCAACAGAGCCACAAGAGGACCCTCCAACGATTTCTAAAGATACAACTAAAAACGACCAAAGGTTAACATTAGATGACGAGCCGCCAGCCGTTGCTGACAAGTTGTCGAGAAGCACGGAGGTCCCGGAAAAGGTGGGCGGTCGTGTTACTAACGCCTTAGCTGTAAAGTCAGCACCTAAACCCTCGTTGGTTTCTGACACCTCTAAGAGCTCCCAAACAACCCTTCATAAACCCGTATCAAATAAGCCATCTAAATCCAATGGTGACCTACAAGTACAAACCGATGATAGATCGACTCTGAAAGATAGTCGAGATGATTACGATGACGACGACGACGACGATGCCGAAGGGGACGTTGATGTTGACGATGCCGAAGGGGATGTTGATGCCGACGAAATGCGATATTGCTATTGCAATCAGGTTTCTTATGGCAAAATGGTAGCTTGCGATGGCCCCGGCTGCCAACGAGAATGGTTTCACCTACCATGTGTCGGGCTTTCACATATGCCAAACTCAAAGGGTACGCATTCCACGGTTGGGATTTGGCTTCATACGATTAACTTCTCGACTATAGATAAATGGTATTGCAAGGAATGCCGAGCTAGTATTCAAAACCACCCGAAGACTACCAAGACTAGCCAGCACCGGGCCTGAGCCCCGCCTAATCCCTTTCAAATCCGATATCAGAAACAGCAAAGAAGCAAACGAGAAGAAAGAAAAAGAATATGCTCTTGCAAGCTTAATGACCTTCTCTCACAAACGCGAACTAGCTACTGTTACGTGACGTTGGATCTGTTTGTCAGACCGTGCCTCTAATAAGTTCTAACTGTGGTGTTTGGGCCATATATTCTCGCAAACCACACCGATTTTTGCCCCAATATTATTCCAACTTGCGATTCTTTGCGGAAATATTTCGTGATCAGCTATATGGTCTCAACGAACAAGGGCGCCGGTAGCTAGAGCTGTAAATAGGAGGTATTTCTATAATAGATATATGCCACGGAATCTAAGTGTTATGTGAAGATTACGTTGAGCTTTAGCCGGTCTTGAAACTATATTTGAGCACTTAAAGGGTCTCGGGACCTAAGTCAACCATTCTGGCAATATATTGGCGATTCTGAGAAGAAAAAACAAGAGGAAGAAGAGGAAGAAGAAGGGGAAAGCGATAACAAACAGACGCTCAAATACCTAATCTACAATCCAAACCACCAACTAACGCATTGTCATGATCATGTACGGTCAAGTAACTATAGAGCCACGCTTCTAATTATACAAAATCGCTAGAACAACTTCTGAATTTAGACGACTGGGGGGAAGATTAATGTCAACATAGGGATATCCTTGGGAGAGGGGTTGGGGGGGAGAAATAGTAGGCTGGGACTTCGTATATTGTGATTTGCTTCATGAGTCGTCAGTTATTATCTCAGCCGGGTCGACTTCAACGCCTTTAGAATTAACAACGATCCGTCGCCCGCGTTGATCATCAGGAACACCGTCCCGAGCTGCTCCGAAGTCAAGAACCTATATTTCACCATGGAGGTTAATATCACGATCATTGCCCTACCAAAAAACCATCAGCTAAAAGCGGACTTGCTTACCTCGATAAAAGTAAGGTTTTCACGCTGAACTGCAGCGACACATCGGCGTTCGTTGAATTTAACTTGCCAAACCCCACTAAGGTTGGTAAGGAGGTCGCGAATAAATCTACCGGTTTTGATATTCCACATTTTTAAAGTCCCATCAGAACCTGAAATGACCTTATGGCCGTCATGTTGGAAACATGTTATCGCCCCTGTATGCGCCGAAAGGGTATGTCGAAGTTGGCCAGTTTCAGGATCCCAGATTCGAAGAGAGGCGTCCGCTGCGGCGGAAACAAGATAGTCATGGGAAAGATCGAGTAGCCCGACAAGAGATGTATGGCCCTCGAGGGTGTAGAGAAGAGCACCGTTGTCCAGTCCCCATACTTTGACACAGCTGTCCATGCTTCCACTGATGCAACGATTCCGTTTATGGTCGAGCACAACACTATACACCTTGGCTGTGTGGCCAGCGAGTCTGTGGACGCATTCCCCTGTTGATATTTTCCAAACGCGTACGAAGTTGTCGTAACTCCCACTAACGAGCGTGTCGCCGTGGGCAGCAATAGCACGAACTGAATGTCCGTGGCCCTGCAGGGTGCGGATGAGGAAAGGGTTTGGGGGCTGATTATCGATATCGGCGTTCGTCGACGGCTTGTAAGGCTTGTCCGCTTTGGTAGGAAGTCTCCAAATTTTAAGGGTGGAATCCCTGGAACCGGTGATAATCAAGGGTTGTTTTGGCATGATGGTAGATTTCCCATCACCAACGTTTATTTTGGTAGGCAGGAGGATTTGAAGGCATCGAACGGTCGAGGTGTGGCCATGAAACACCTGTGTACATTCCGCAGATTCGATATCCCAAACCCTCACTGTCCTGTCCGTCGACCCGGAGACAAGCGTGTTATTGTGATACTGCAGAGCCCAAACGCCACCTTCATGTCCTTCAAGCTTTGCGAGCAAAGCGCCCGTATTTGTATCGTAAACGTTGATGTTAGTATCATCCGACCCAGTCAGTATTCTTTCCGAGTCGAACTGAAGACAAGTTACGACAAATCGTTGATGCCCGCGGAAAGAAATGTGGCGCGGCTGCACGTCAGGCCTAACCCAGCTCTTCCTGATGATATGGTGCCGACGGTATAGAGATTTATACAAATGGAGATTTGTTAAGGATGGTAGGCCAACGCTGGGAGGGGGGTTCGCAGACGCAGCATGAACAGCAGCTGCAAAGCCTTCATTGCTAGAAAGGTCATTTATTAATTCCTTAAATTCATCTTTTCCGAGGGATTCAACAGTTTGACGTTGCTTTTGCGACTTTTTGAGTGATAGTCTTGTCACCTTACGTTTCCGGACGGAACCCGAAAGGAGCGATGATGCCGAAGAGAAAGCACCTTTGGCGAGGCATATTTGAATGTCCTTTTCACAATCTAGGAACCCTTCGGGGTCTTGATATCCCCAACCCTCTCTGACCGCACGTTCCAGTTCACCGTCAGCAAGTACATAGCCATCAGCTTCGAACAATCTTTTCCAAGTCCACTCATCCGAATCAATTAGTATCCTCCATTTTTTAGAAACTTGGGCAGCGCTTGCCAGACTCCTGTAGTCTAAAAATTTGATAATATTGAGGGAAAGTTCCGTTGGTAATTTGGCGAGGAAGTCGCATTTGAGGGCCGGATTCACAACCCCAGCAACGAACTGGAGAGTGTTTTTATCACATCGCCTCAAAAACTGGTACATAAGATATGATTTAATGGCCTGTGGCATCGAATCAAATGTATCAACCATTTGAGGGAGCTGCATCAATCCTGGGATGCCATCGAGGCCGCTCGTCCCCCGCGATAAAGACGGGGCTTCGTCGAATGGCGCGACATCCACATCCTCCATGCCGTCTTCGGCATGTGATAGCGCTAGAGGAGACCCCGGGTCCTCCTCGTGGCTCTCAGATCTGGAGAAATAATCAGTTCTAGATTTCCCAAGAGTCAACGCGGCCGTAACCGGACTAAGGCTCGGAGAGGGTAAGCTCGGTGGCTCGTTGGTAGGTGTTGGTATAGATTCTCCCATCTCGTGAACTAGATGACTCGAATCGCTCATGCCTTCACCTAGCGATCTTATTGAAGTACCCAAGTCGACCGGTTCGATAACAAACCGTGAGCCTTCTTGTTCCGTTGGTGTAAATACCAGTGAGGGTCTGTTGGCATAGGGGGATGTCACAGTTGGGGCTTCTCCGCCATCAGAAAATTGCGCAAACTCGGACCCGTTTGGCCATAAAGGCGCATGATGGTTTTCCAACGGCGTGGGGTGGAACCCCAGCGGGCGGGTGGGATGCAGACTAGGAGAGCCGTTGCCGGGGATGGCAGATGAGGGAGGAATGGTTTGGCCTGTTTGAGTCCGGTGTTTGGAAAATCGAATTGGTTGTGTGTCCGTTTTAGCCTTCGACGTATGCCTGCGTTTCGTCTTTTGGTAAGGAGTAGATTTCCCAGATAGTTCAATTGCTGGCAACGGAGAAGCCGGGCGTTTTCTGGCACCAACACTCGCGGGAACCACGTCAACAGCGTCGACTTGGGACACAGGAGGGGTTTGGTAACGCTGCTCCCCTTTGTCGACAACACGCATTATGCCTTTGCCATCCTTCATCCCATTGACTAGATTCTGTAGGTTTATTAATGTTTTATTCGGGTCGTCACTTTCACGAAAATAAGTTGGGAGTCCGTTGAGATCAAAACAGAATCGTTTTAAGGCTAAAGGAGTGGGCGTGGTCGCCAGAGGATATTCCTTTGTATCAAGTTGGCTTAGACTCCGGGGAGGTTTGATTATTAGCGGTGGGAAGGATGTTGTGGTCGTTGTGGTCGTTGTTACGACCGTGGTTCGAGTTGTAGGTACGAGGGAGAGTTGGCCTATTGTGTCCGGGCTCTCCATTTTGTTCCCAGGGCTCTGCATCGCCTGAACCCTTTCGAGGTGAATGGTTAGAATGTGTCAGCAGAGACCGTTGGGGGAGTTAGGTTCCGACTAGAGCCGTTCGTGGAGTCGTAGATCCATCTATAAACCCCTGCCTGGGATGTTTACAGTCGCAAAAAAAGAATGCCCATAAAACATACAGATTTTCAAAGACCCCTTCTCTCTGTCTCTCTGTCTCTCTGTCTCTCTGTCTCTCTGTCTCTCTGTCTCTCTGTCTCTCTGTCTCTCTGTCTCTCTGTCTCTCTGTCTCTCTCCCTCCTTCTCACACATACACACGCACGCCCTCTCTCTCTCTCTCTCTCTCTATATATATATATATATATACAAAGAGAGATTTTTTGTTTTGTTTTATTCCTACACCTTCCGAGGAGAGGCTCTCGGGTTAAGCCTTCAACGATGAGAGCACGATGTTATATAAATGAAGACTCTTTTTTTCGACAAGTCCGGATTGGTGGAAGAGGCTATTCCATCTAAAACGCGAAAGGTCATCTGGTGGTATTCTCTCGAGGGATGGAGGTAGGCTTCGAGTCGACGCGGGTGGCGGTTTGATTGCCACTGCAAACTATGATCTCAGGGAAATGGGTATCCGTTCATGCAAGCAAGCTGTTACGATACTGTGGCCGGGGAAAGTAGCGTTAGTCGGTGGTGGTGGTGGTGGCGGCGAAGAAATATCCTGATGATAACGAAGAATGGAGGGGCGGTGATGGTTGTTGAGGACCTGGCTAGCAGTGGGAGCGGCAGTGGAAGGGGAGGGTAGATGGCGGAGGATGTGAGGAGGAGGAGGAAGAGGAGGATGGAGAGGAGGAGGAAGAGGAAGAAGAAGTGTGGGTTGGAAGTAGATTACCTCGTTCCCACCTAGGTAACTAACTACCTACCTACTTACCTAACCAACCGAACTAACCACCTAGGTACCTAGGTGACCTACCCAGGCAATTTCCTGTGGGAATAAATTGAGAAGAACGGGAACGAGAGCAATAACGAGAACAAGAACGAGAACGAGAACGAGAACGAGAAGAAGAATGGCTCCCTTCCCTTCCCTTCCCTTTCCCTTTCCCTTCCCTTCCCTTTAGGCAGGTAAAAAAGGACCACACACCAACACCGCCGGCAGCAACGCAATGCAACGCAACACAACAACAACAACAACAACAACAACAACAACAACAACAACAACAGCAGAACGGTGACGATCCAGTCTTAAATTACACAACATTGAATGAATATAATTATAATATTGCAGGTACTCGAGTCCACCGACCAGTTAGGTAGGTATTAGGTAATAAGCAAGTAGGTACTTAGGTGCCTAGGCACGCACGATATAAGGCATATGAATAAATCAACAACCAGTATGCGTAAATATATATATATAGGTATATATCAAAGTACTAACTTTCTGAAGGAAGTATTAACAAGGGGGGTCTATTACTTTGATCGATACTGACCTAAGTACCTCGGTACCAGGTAAGTAGGTATGTCGGTACCCCAAGACTAAGTAGTCAGTACCTAATAGGTAAGTTGGTACTTACCTAGGTACTTAGTAGGTATGTGTAAATGAAATAAATTTATAAAATAACATAGAATAGATTTAAATGAAGTGAACAGAAAAAAAGAAATAAGATGGTGTAATATAATATAGTATAATATAAAATGGTGAACTACCTGTATACCTCCAAATTGCCTTATAAAATGCAGTGATGCTCTCTTAACTCCCAGAAATACCGCGAAACTCAAAAAAAAAAAAAAAAAAAAACACCTTGAGATCAATTATACAAGCCCTTCTCCGACACTTTCCTACCAGCTACACATACACATCTACCAGACACTACTTCTCCATCTCTCGATTTGATCTGCCAACAGTGCTTGCTGATGTTGAAGGTACTCAGCGTTGACTGGCGCGTACGGGAACGGAACACCGAACTCATAATCTCGATTTTTACCCAAGGGCCCGGAGGGGTCTTGCTGGTAGGGCAGCATAGGCTTTCTCTGATGGACCAAGGATCGGTTCAATGGTTGGTTGCCCGCGAAGTTTGTATGCATCTGCTGTTGAGCTTGATAGCCAAACGGTAGCTCGGGGTTCGGTGCCCCCCTCGATGAAGGGTCCTGCCCGGCGAGATAGGATCTTTGGGTGTTCGGGTTTGCATTAAGTACCGCCGACATTGAACCAACCATAGGAGGCCCGGTGGCCTCAGGAGCTTCTAGGTCCTGAGGTTTGTCGCTAGCGCTGTCCCTCTGCTTCTGAGCAGCTTGTAGGCGGCTCCTGCGCTGTCCCAGTGTCTCCTTTTCATCCAAGGCGTCGGTCGGGGGCGGGTTATCCGCAGGTTCGATCCCGAGGCTATGCTTTAATCTCTCTTGACGCCTCCGCAGTGGCTCATTATCTTCCGCTTCTCTCATCGCCAAAAGCCCCGGCGCTCTCAGAGCTTCGGCTGGGCGCGTGGATAACTTGGTCGCAAATAGGACTCCTAATGGCACATCATCCTCTTCTTCGTCGATAGCCGCGTGATCGCCCTGCCAACCGAGATTTACGGGACCCCGTTTCCTTGCTTGTTGTTTAACCTCGGCGATGGCGTCTCTTTCGAGAAGAGTAGGCATTTGCCTTGAGTTCTTATTTGTTGCAGCTTTGTTGGTTCGCGCACGTTGCTGTGTCTTCCTGGACTCCAATTCGGCCAAGAGAGTCGCAGGAACGAATTTTATGTCTTCAAACTCTTCTTCTCCTCTCCCCCCAACTTCGTCGGCATCGTCGTGGCTAGAATGCGGATAATGAGATGCCCGGGGTAGACCATCAGCACCTTCGTCGCCGATGCTACCGGTACCTACCGTGATAACCCCCCCTATCGTGGAGGATCTCACGGGGGCGGATTGCAGATGGCTCTCCTTGTGTAGCTCATTTTCATCATCGGATTCGGATACTGGTGCGTGGCGAGATGCCCCCTGTGAAGGGGCGGCCTCTTCATTTCTCAGCATAGACATGGAAAACTTTGAAGCTGAGCGGGAATGATTCGGATTGCCGGGGCCCCTGGTGTTGGAAACCGAGTGACTGACGACGGATAAGACCGGTGATGCTACCGTAGCATCGAGAATATTGTCGAATAACGATGATGCATCCGCTTTGGAATGTGATGCCTTCAGAACAAGCGAACGTCTAAACGAAGTCAACGATTCCCTCCGAGCACGGATCTCTTCTATACCTGCCTGGGCCTGCGTGCGATTTCCGACAAGCTTTGGGGGAAGATTGAGCATGACAGGAACCGGAGCAGGATAATAGACCAAATCGCCTCTATCTGCAGCAGAAAGGCGCTGCTCCTTGGCTACGGGAGGTGTGTGGCTCTCGGCTTCAACAGCGGGTGGGCCGTCAACAGGCCGGAGGCTTTTTGTAAAGTGAACCCCGTCGAAATCATCGAAAGGGTCCTCATGCTCTGTGCTGATAGGACGAGTCGGAGCTTCATCTTTACCACGCGGCTCCATCGGGACTACGGGACTGTCCTTACGATATGTCGGGCAAACGGTGAGCAGCTGCAGGTTCTTATCTTATGTTGATGAGCAGGCAGGGACAAATAAATATAAACCGTGCGGTTACCTATTCGGGTACCTATTCGGGTACCTGTTTAGGGAAAGGACATCGACGGTTGGGTATGGTGGGTATTCAAGTACGATGCTAAAGTTGAGAAAGAAAGAAAGAAAGAAAAAGAAAGAAAGAAAGAAAGAAAGAGCGAAGAGCGAAGAGCCAAAGGAGGAGGAGGGAGGAGAGGATGAGGAGGAGGAGGAGGAGGAGGAGAGGACAACAGAAGTCAACACACGTGCACACAGCACCCACCAAATAAAATTTAGACCCGACCCAACCCAAGCTAAGCTGATTCCAAGCCAAGCTAAAGGGGTCAACCAAATACACACTCCATACACTCAACTATACCTCTTATCTGCCTACCTACTTACCTACCTACCTACCTACCTACCTACTAAATACCTAAGTAGGTACCTGCCTCGTGAACGAACGAACGACCGAACGAGTGGATGGATGGATGGGTGGATGGATGAATGAATGAATGAATGAATGAATGAATGAATGAATGAACAAACAAGATGGACCCCAATTGCGCCCCTACAGTCGCCCTCATAACCGGCGCTAACAGGTTTGAAACCCACGCGAACGAACCGTGCCTGGCTGGCACTTGAGAACATTGATTATTGATATCTCTATCTACTCCATAGTGGCCTTGGTTACGCGATTGCCTGCCGTCTCATCGTGGAATTCTTCGCGCCCCGAACCGATGGTTATCCAGCAGTAGCTTCAGATGACAGCACTCTTGTCGTCTGCCTGGCCACGAGAAGCGTGGAGAAGGCACACTCTGCAATTGCTAGCATCAATATCTTCCTCTCTTCTCGATTGCCAGAAGCTGTGCGGTCTCGCCTTCAACTTGCCCATGTTGTAATGGATCTCTCCTCGCCAACGTCCGTTATCGCCGCAGCTACGGAACTACGGAAGAAATACCACCGAATCCACTATGTATTTTGCAACGCCGCCGTGGTCCCATTTGTTCGCATCGACTGGTCCATGGCCGCCAAACAGATGGCGACCGACTTCATCGGGGCATTGACAGTTCCACGGTACAAGATCCAAGGTGTCGGCTGGTTGACCAAAATACACCCCCATGGAAGCCACGCTACAGAAGTTCCGCCAGAGCTGGGTGCCGCCTTTGCTGCAAACGTTTTTGGGCATTACTATCTCCTGCACGAAATCATGGAAACGCTTCATATGTCTCCTGCGGCACCGGGGGTCCCATCCCGGATCATTTGGGTCGGATCAATTGAGAGTAACCCCCTAACTTTCGATATAGATGACATCCAAGGAATCAAGTCAACCCAACCGTACGAAAGCTCCAAGACACTTACAGACATTCTCGTCCTAGGGTCCTATCTTCCCGAAGCCGGTGAATATTTCCGCTCATACACAACAATACCAAGCCCCAGAAATCCCATCACATCCGCCGAGAGCCATCCTCCTATATTTCTGATAGCGCATCCCGGTATAGTCTCAACAACAATAGTAGCGATTCCCTGGTGGCAAACGTATGCGAAAAATGTCGGTTTTTGGCTATGTAGGGCTTTTGGTTCTCCCTGGCATTGTATAGATCCGTTCGTTGGGGCAAATGCACCGGTTTGGTTAGCCCTCTCCCCTCACGTAGACCTGATCAAAGGGAGAAAATGGGGCTCGGCGTGTTTGTGGGGAAATCGCGAAATGGTCCTCGAAACTCAGGTTGACAGCGACATCGCCGCTCACTCGGCACAGCTTTGGTCACAAATGGAAACCTTACGAAAACTTTGGAAGGCTAGATTAGAACCCCAAGGCTAGCCTCATGAAAATTCTAATCCCTGACCAACGCCACCTCAACCGGCGCTCGTGTTTTGTTGAGGCTATCGACCAGCACACAGGCTTTGCATATCGGTTGCGATGACATGTAGCCACACTTCCCGCAAACCCCGATAGTTTGCACGCGCGGCTCATCCTAAAAAATAGGAAAAGAGAAATAGAATTTTAGTTTTCCCATGTAGATCTCTAACAATGGCTCTTGAACCGGTCTTACATTTGATGGGTGGGCGGCCTTGTTCTCAATTTCGTGAACAGTCTCCGGCAGCGACTCCGGGTTCGTTTGATCGGGTGCCGCATTCCGGCCGCCATTCACCAATCCCCCCCTCTTCTCATCCTGACCGTTCCGTTCTTCGTAGTCTAACTTACCAGTGGCTATTGTATCATGGACAAGCTGCTCTCCACTTCTTACTATGTCAAGAACGGAACTGGGTCTAATCTTTTCCAACTCCTTCAAAAGCGATCGAGCATTCCCACGGAACGCCTCGGGCGAATAAACGCACTCGGTTGAAAAGTAGTCAAGCTCACGGTAGTGGGCATAGAGTACGATTTCTTTCTCGTAGGCATACTTTAGAGGCTTGCTCCGCCTCATAGGGGAGGTAGGGGATGCGGTCATTATCTCCGCGCACCGACCCAAGCGTGGGAGATCTCCCCGGAGAACTAAATGATGTGGATTCAGTCCACCGAAGGAGAAAGAGGGGTGAGTGCATGAGGCAACATACAATTCATAAGAACCGTTTCGGCGATATCGTCAGCGTTGTGACCAGTTAGTATGTGGGATATATCGAGCCTTTTGGCACCACGGTCCAAAGCTTGCCTACGGAAAACCCCACAGTAGGTACAGTTTCCCTTCCTACCAACTTTCTCGACGACTTTATCCATCGTCCATCCGTAAAGAGAGTCGTAGCCGACTATACAGAGGTCCATTCCATACTGTACAGCATTTCGTTTGACTGTCTCCAGGCTGTCATCCCGATAACCATGAATCCCTTCGTCGATAGATAACAAAACGAATTCAACACCGTAGTCATACCGCTCATTAAGGGCTTTTAGGGTAGCTGCTAAAACGGTGGAATCCTTTCCTCCGGACGCCCCGATCGCAACCCGCTCACCTCGATTCGGGAAAATATTGTTTTCGACAATCGTCGTATGGACCTCAAGCTCAAAGACCTCGAGAAAGCACCCCTTACAGATCTTCTGTCCGTTTTTCGGCCGGATGACTTGGGCGCGGTTGGTTTGGCATATCGCACACCGATGCATGTTGGTTGTCTTTATTTTATGGTGGTTGGAGCGTATTCTCCATGGTGTCTTAGTTCTTGGGTCTTTGTGGTTGTTACTTTAGAAGATAGCACTTTAATTTGCTGACTCATCAGAAAGGAACTTCATCCGCAGAACGACGACACCAGCCAAGTTCCACCCCACCCCACCCCACCTCGAGCCTCACCCAACTTCACACACCATGGCATCGCTATACAGGGCTTGTCTTCGGGAGCTTCCGCCGCTACTTCCTCGAATGGCGCGGCTTCCAGAGACTAGAAAGCCCGTTGCAACCCCTGCCCTTTGCACCCGCCGACTCTCCCTACACAAGCATCTCAGACTCGCCATCCAGGCTCACGACCCGGGCCAGCCGACGCAATTGCAACCAGACACTTCCAAGATACTCCGAGTTCAGCAGATGGTCAGGTATCTCGGAGCCCAGCGATCTTACATTGAGCTACTCGAAAGGTACAACGCTGGGCTCTTGGAAGGAAACCAAGACAGGATTCGCAGAGCTGCAAGGTCTGATCCTGTCGCCCGCGTAGATACATCACCCCATCTGGCCATTTCCAAAGTTGCTAACCTCCAATAATCACAAATTTAGGCGCGTTGGCCTTGATATCGCCGAATGATCCCACCCTTGACCACCATCATACGCTCTATAGGTCCAGCGGGATTGTTTTGTCACTTATCAAGTAGTTTGCGTTCGTTGTTACATAATTTCATTTCGATTTATACCTAAGTACTTATACATACAGACGTGAACCCTAAACTCAAGCCGTACAACCTGGGAACCAAACACCGGGGAAACTCAAGCCCAGAACGCTATGCTCTTCCGATATCTTAGACCGTCCATCTCGTCTTTATTTATTTGTTGATTATTATTATTTTTTGTTTTACAAAGCCATCGCCAAACCAAAGAGAAAAAAAGATCCCACAAAGGGTACAAAGGGTGGAGGAACGGAAATAGAATAAACTAGAAATCGGAAAATATGAACGATTAAGATCGAACAATTTGGACTTTGTCGGACGGATGTCGTTCACCACCCAGAAGGCGAGAAAATAGCCCCAGGCGTGCCCGTTTACTCGGCTTTTGCGGCAAATTCGAAGTTTTCGGGCTATCACCCGAGTGATCTCTGAGGTAATGGATCTGGGCTATTACAGAGGGCGATGGCAACCGGGGGGAACTTTCATTCGAGTGAATCGAAGAAGCGGAGCCACTTCTGGAGAGCTCCGGTATTTGACTAGATGGCGGCGTGTGTAACATGTGATCGATTGGGAGTGACTGCTTCCGATGGCTAGATTGTGACCGCGATCTTGACCGTGCAGATTCTGCGTTAGCACGACCAGCTTTGGAGATGGGCAGGGTCTGAGAGCGAGAGGTTGGCCTCGATGTGTGTGCCTGCCTCTTGTTCTGTTGGAGGTTTGTATAGTACAGTTCAATGTCGTTGTTCTCCGATACCGTTGGGTCGGTGTGGCTGTGAAGGCTCGGGCATTCAAAAGCGCGGATAGATTCTCGCTCTTGTTCCTTGATATAAAGTTGATGCCGAATGGGTGCGAGAAACGGCTCCAAGTGTTCGTAGAGATCAGTCGCAGATATATTGAGGTCCCAATCCAATAGAAACAGCAGTTGCTTCTCCATAAGGTTAACTTCTGTGAGTGAAAATCCAAACCCATCATAGCCTCTGACGGTCGTGTATCTGGCCCAGTGTTTATTCTTAGGAGAGGAATCATTTAGGTTTTTGGCAGAAAGGATAAGAGATGCAAGGAAAATGCGATGGACAGTGCATCGCATGCCCTTTGCAACGGGAGGCAGCCTCCGTCGGAGGCGGGCAAGGTAAACCAGAGTCGTCATCAAAGTCGAAACCTGCACATGGGAGCGATGAACGATGGAAGCAATGAAAGTCTCCAGATCAGGTAATGACGGTTCAAAGGAATCAGAGTTGGCGGCGCTGGCTTTCGGGGGGGTAGATGGAGGTGTGGGTAACTCTGTTGGAACGGGATCGCAACGGATGACTTCAGAAGCCTTGACAGCAAGATAGGCAATCATCTCCCGGGAGACTGGCAGCTGAATGAACTCAGCGAGGGCGGCTTCGTTCGACATTTTGGAGGCCGGTGTACCAGGTCTGTATGTATGTAGGTATGTATGTATATATAGATCGGTTCGGTTCCTTGGCTTCGTGGTTTCTTCGTCTATAGGTGGGTACGTCGATATGTATATGCCGGAATTATTACGGGAACTATAACTATAACCAACCCGTGGAAATAGCAATTGATGCTAAGAATCTTCGACCGGGAAGATGGAATTGAAGCAATAAAGGATATCCAGTGCTTGGTGCTGGGTATCAAATGAATGTGTGGAAGATCAACCTCGACAGCAGATGATAGGGGGGGGTACTCGAGCAGGTACTCCCAAGTAGGTACTTTTTATATATATAAAAAGTAGAATAGAATGGGAATGGGAGCAAGTACAACAACTTCTATCGGTCGAAGAATGTAGGCTTGCTTGTCTGTGTGTGTATGTATGTAGATTAAAAATAAAAATGATGAAAAGGCAGGGAAATAAGGGAAGAAGGAAGAAAGAAAGAACGTTGAATTAATATGATATATCTCGGACTACCAGGTCGGAAAGGAAGATGGATAGCAGGGAAGAAAACAAAGAAGAAAAAACCGTTAAGGGCAAAAAACAATGCAGAATGATGGATAGAGACGTGTCATCCTGAAGACGGGTGGAAGTGGTGAGTGGGCAGCAGAGGTCTCTTATGCAGTGCCGATAGAGTGCCAGTTGGCAGCTGTTGGCCCTACATCCACAGCTTCTTAGTATGTATGTATGCACATGTGCTATGTATAACTGACTGGCCTGTGGTGGGGCCGGGCCAAGGCGAGGGCCAATGCATTCGTTCGTTCGTTCGTTCGTTCGTTCGTTGGATTCGAGGCGGCAAGTGGAAATTGACGGTGTGACGAATGCTGGATCTTAATTTTGGGTCCTGAGGGAAGGAACGGAGGCTAAATGGCCAGGCCGCAGGATGATTGGACAGCCCTTTCTTTGGCCACCTCACTTGGCACCTTCTTGTCCAATCAACCCTCGTCTGCCCCAGCTCGCGCTTTTATCTTTTAGTATATATGCGGTGGTAAAAAAAAAAAAAAAAACTTTAGCTTTGGCAGCTTCATGCTCCCGTTGGCGCCGCGCTGTTTATTTGATTCCAAACTTTTCAGTCCTACTTCGTCCTTCGTCCTTGCTTGGGCATCAAGCAGGTATGTACATGCATACTCAGGTTAGCATATTGTGTACATGACCTAGACCATCCATGTACATGTACATACATAGGACGCCTGTATGTACATCCTAATGTATTTCCTTAGTAATTACAGGCGCCAACCAGCCATTTTTATTATTCCACCTCTTTTTTTATGCTAGTTTCTAAAATTAGAGGGCGTTTCTTGACACAACCAAACCTCAAATTCGGATTCACGCTCTTCATTTGATAGTGATAATATTCTGCACTGTCTAAATCAAAGAATCGCACCAAACCTAACATCAGCATCACACAAAATGTTAGCACTATACTTGTATTCATAGACGCACACATAAGCAGGAAAGGCCAGGCCAGGCGCTTCGTCCCAAGACAAGGCTAGTTAGGGGAATCATTCGGTCCCTCACCCAAAGGTTATTTTGATACTCCTCACATAGTATTCAGCAAAGTTTTTCCTTGCTGTGTCCTCCTGTCCAATGGGCACACCCTTCCAAGTCAACCTTAGAACAGTTGCAGCAACCCCTTGATCAAGCACTATTGTCATGACGGAATAATGGCCTGTTCAGCATTTGTCACATAATTCTTGTTAGCAATGTACCTTGAGCAAGAAGCCCATCTACGGTTGTGTCTACCTTCCGGCCAATTGGGTAACCGCCATTTCTGCGTGATCTTTTCTCCCTGGGCCAATTCCACGAATTCACCAGTGACATTGCCCCCGAACAACTTGAATCGCCCCCCCTCAACAGGCTCGAACAGTTCAGGACGACTACGGGTAAACGCAGCAACACGCGCTGGGTCTACAAATGTTTGGTAGAGCTCGGCGGCAGTTGTCTGGAACTCAAAGGATTCGACGATTTCCGTGGTATTCGTTACGGCCCCTCTGGTATCGCCCTGGAGAGCGTGCAAGCCCGGCCCCTTCGCTGATTTATCCAGGCCGGTAGCCGATGAAGATGCAGATGCCGCCGCTGTAGAGCCCTGCGATGGCATGTATTTGGGGTCGTTTTCTTTGGTGTGCTGTATGTCTTTGCCATGTTGCTCCATGAGGGCCTCCGCAAAACCAAAGAGTTTTTCACGTAGTTGGGGTGTAAGGTGGGAGCGTGCGAGCTCTCTTACTACTTGCTTCTCCTCTGTGTCGGAGTAATTGGAGATTTCAAACTTAATCCCATAAGCTACCGGCCTAGCAACAGTGTCAAGGGTAGACATACGACGTATTCATCCTTCTCTGTATCATGGGCTACCTCGGGCACAGTTATAGTTCCTGAAACGTCTTCACCAGCCCCGGTTTTGCCTTGGAGTGGCGTTAGCCGCGCTTCATTAATGCTGGGGCTCGTGTATCTGCCAGCATACCACTATACTCTAGTTGAAGTTTGACATCGAACAAGGTAATGACTTTGCCCTTTCTTTGGCTTACATCCACATCACCGTCGACGCTGAGGACCTTTTCGATTCGAACGTAAGCCTGGGAGGCGGAATCCCTAGCCTCGGTACCGATAAGACTGCTTTGAAAATATTCTTTCGCCCAGGCGGATGCGTCCTTATTGACCCAGTGCCCTGCAAAATTAGGGAAGAGAGTCAGCCTCTGTTTGGATGGCACATATGAAACTTCAATGGTACCTCCATTGGTATATATATACGTCCATCTTGCTTGGGGCGGCGTGGGGGGTGAGGAAGAGCGTCTTACAGTTATTTGGATTGTGGAGTACCATTCTGATCTGTCCTCTGTTAGTTTCGTTTCGCTAGTACGGTCACTTAAGAAGTATTTGCCGGATACGGTAGGGTCTGGAAAAGAACTTGATTTAGAGGCCCGAATGTTATTGAGAGTTTTGAGTGCAGTGTTGGTTTAATTATGATGGCAGGTGATGGCCGATGGTGGATATCGATACCAGTATGTCATCAACCTTCAAAACTTCGGAGTTTTTTTTGCTAAGCTAGCTGACGATGTGACTGACTGACCTGAGGACTTGGATCTGATATTTAAGTTACGTTAAGCAAGAGAAGGATGCTCGGGACCTCTGATGTACTTATAAGTACCTAAGTACTTACCTAGTACTTAAATACTTGGTACGCATACACGTATATATAATCGAACCCTCCAGAAGAATTCACGGCGACGTCAATGCTATTTAATTCCCTATTCGGGCAATTAGTCCTTACCTTCTCAACACTTTCAGCACCTCGTCAAAATTCCCTAATACGGTAATATTGTATACTTCATTCGGTAGCTAATGTATCCCTCTTAGCTATAGCTATACTCACCAATCATACAATCCCGATCTCTTTGTGTACTTATTAGGTACCTAGCTACATCTTTTAAATCCCCCCTCTCATTTACTAGGTACCAATACCTCTGACCCGGCGCATATCTGTCAAGGCAGCTTCCAGTCGCAGCTACGACCCCAGCAGCCGTCAAGCTTGATCTCGAGATACCTATATATCATCACAACCGGAAACCCAATTGCGATGCGTATCAACATCCAGGAATGACGGCCGACGCGAACTCCCTATCCACAAGAAACCACCCTACCAATACCAATACCAATACCATCTAACCAACCAGATGTATTTGCGGATATCGATATCGTACGGGCTAGAACGTTGACTTGAAACCGGCCTCGTTTTCAATAAAATTATCTCCACTTTTTCGGGAGGCCTTTGGACATGACTGAGCTGAAAACTTCTACTCAAACGCTAGATTTCGACGACGAGATCGCGCTGCACCTTTTGGTCGAAACCGCGATCTTTGATTCTAGTGGCTACGAGCTTTTAACTCACGAGGAAGTAGACCGCCTGAAACGGGAGCAGACGACTCTGACTGGGCGCATAGAGGCTCTCCGCCGCAAGCTTCTCCTCGAAACTAAAGTCCGAGATGCTGCTCAATCGCTATCACGCCTACGGTCACCAAAACAGAACGAAAGCCCCCTCGACTCGCCGATCAGTGCCTTCGGGAGTTCCTTCAATCGGCCTGGCCATGACTCAATGGCACAAGCGTCAGTGGAGCTCAGCGCTTCCATCACCAAGTGTCATGAAATCGACGCCGAGATACGTAAACTAGAGGCGGATCTATGGGCCCTTGACCGGCGGATCCTTTGTCATACCTCACGAGTTCTCGCGACGACATATCACCATGCTGAGAAGCTGCGACACCACGCCGTTAACAACATCGATCCACCATCGCTTCGCTCGTCGACGCCTAACAAATTCACGAAATACCAAGCTGCCAAACCTCTCGAAGACTTCGACGACCGTAGCTTTTACAAGCCAGCTATTGGTTCTGGGGAAACACCACCATCACGTCCTGAATTTCGCACCAGCGGTGCGGTGGTGTACACAACAGACCCGAGGGCGCCGTCCGCGCTCTCTAATGATTCCCTAGGCCTCAATCACGCGGCATCGGTGGTGAATATGGAAACCGTAGACTTGCCTCAACCACTAAATCATCAAGACCAATCCACAATAGCCCAGAGACTAGTTGCATTAAATGATATCTTAAGAGCTACGTTAGTGCAAATTGAGGGGTCGGACCCCGAAGAGTTCAATATCAGCAAAGAGTTAATCTCAGAGGAAAATAAAGTACGAGCCCCCGGTTCGGCCCATAATTCCACGCCTTCCGCCTTAGAAGAGGTATCTACCTTGGAACGTGGCCTCGAGCAAGTTCGGGCGTTTGTGTTTCACCAAAGAGGCGAGCCTATCTCAACCAAATTCGACGATAGAGATTTATTGCCCATTTGGGAAGTGCTGTTGGACTGGGAGAGAAGATACCGCGAGGATAGTGACGGGGACGGGAAGAGCAGTACAGGTAGACACTCTTTAGCATACGATGGGGTTGGAAATATGGCTAATGCTCACGTCAATCTTTGAAATAGAAATTGCGCAAGAAGGCGACGGACTGCATGATTCCGGGCCTGGAGTCCTCGGTAAAGACGACATGGGCATCAAAGGGCTCACCGACAAGGTCAGGTCGTTAACAGATACATCTTCACGGTGGGCTGCAGACAAGCGGGATTTGCGACTCCAACTCCGTCAAAAGTCACGAGAAAATGAAATGGAGATTCAAAAACACGAAGATACAAAAGCAGATCATGAGCAGCAAATTATGGGACTTACAAATTCCCTATCCAATGCTTTGGGCGAGCTATCGCAGGTTTCATCCAAACAAGACGCAAACGGTTTGTTGAAGCAAGAAGCCCTGAAATTGAGAGAAGAACTAGATACAAGGGAACAACACCATGCCCAACAAATTGGAGAACTCCAGATAGCACTGAGCTCCCAACGGACCAATTTCGAAAATCGCGTCAATGACGCTCAAGCAGCCGCCCAAGAAAGGGAGCGGGGTTTAAAAGAGGAGCTTCGGATACTACGGGAGGAAGTACTAGTGAAGAACCAAGCGTTGGATGATAGCATAGCTATGGCAGGCACTGGAGACCAGAAGGCTAGAGAGCTGGAAGAAAAGGTCGGCTATCTGCATAGCCAACTGGAGAAATCGCAGGCTGCTAAAATCGACGGGGAGAATCGATCGTACCTTGACAAGCAAAATCTCGAATCTCTGGCTGAAAGCCTCCGCGTCCGCGAAGCCCGCGCAGAGGCCCTAGAACAGAATTTGGCGGAGATGGCTGCATCTAAGAATAGGCTCGAGGAAATGTACAAGGAGGAGACAACCCGCGTAGAGGTACTTGACCAAAGGGGGTTGGACCTACAGAATCAGCTTCGGAGTAAAGATGCCCTAGTCGCCGAACAAACGTCGAACGTCGAAGAGCTTAAGTTACGACTGACAGAGAGCCAGGCGGCTAAAAAAAATCTCGAATCGAATGTCTCAACGCTGGAAAATGAAGTCCAACAGCTGCTAACAGAGCTAGCCACATTGGCGGATGACCTCAAGGCTACCAAAGCATACTCGCAACAGCAAATAGAGGAGGCGAAGCAGCAGGCAGCTGCGAAAATCCAAATTGAGCAAGGTAAATCACAACCAGCCATGGATGCAAACCTTTTCGTGGAATTAGAGAAGCTCTCTAAGCAGAACGAGGACTTAAGGAAGGAAAATTTTGTTTTGCAGAATAAAATATCCGAGTCCGAGATACCCAGAGGGGGTGTGAGCACGGGGGAATCTCGGGCTTTGCAAGAGAGATGTGATAGGCTCCAAAAAGAACTAGACGATATGCTCGTCGACTATGAGGTTCTTATGAAGGACTCCGTCGATTTCGAGGCGGATAAATCTCGCTTGGAGTCACAAGTGGATGCACTGCAAGATAAAGTGGAGACACTTGAACGCAGTTTGGCAGATGAGAGGATGGGAAATGGCCAGCCTGTAAAACTGGCGACTTTGTCGAGCAATAGTTTGGTAGCCCCTCCTGTCCAAGCTTCCGGGGAAAACATGACAATATCTGTTCTAAGGACTGAATTCAAGAAAATGATGAGGGATATGAGAATGGAACACAACAGAACTTTGCGGGTAAGTTTCGGAAGCAGCTTGTCGGCCGGCTGGTTAGAAGGTTTGAAAATACTGATTGTTTTTCTTCGTATAGGGGGAGCAGGAAGCAAGGCGGAGACTTGAAAACGAGTTACGACATGTTCGAAGGGACCAGAGCAACAGCGCCAATTCAAAACCGGGGGCGTAGCGGAAGCTTTACGAGGGAATTTCCATACATACATACCTACTTACTTACTTAAGTACTTACTTATACATACATAAGCACCTAACATACAACCACATACACACATCCATACTAGTTGGTGCCCCGTTTTCTAATACTTAATAGTACAATGAGGAGGAGGAGGAGGAGGAGGAGGAGAAGGAAGAGGGGAATGTGTACCTACTTTGTATGCTTAATTCATGATCCTTCTGTATACATTAATTTACTTGAGTTGGGTCACGTATATATTATATTATATGAAGTACCTATATACGTATACGTGACGTCCCTGCCTCCTCGCCCCGACATGTAAATTGAACATCAGGTACCTGACCATGAGCATGCATACACCTCTTACCTATTCGGCCCCTCGATGGCATTGTAAGCCGCGTGAGCTTGGGTGACAAGCTTCATCATATATACCTATACAGTCACGGGGTCCGGTTTTTGTGGGCTGGCGCTGGTGCCGGTGGTTTTGGCGGTAAAGCTAGCTTGGATGGAGCTTAAAACTCCAACCAGGCCGCGGTTTGCTGGCCCGCCACAAATCATCATCCTCTTTTCCCCCTTCACAACAACACCGCAACCCCTCCTGTCAAAGCCAGATTCTTATATACTGAAGTACATACATGCAATTTGACGCGCAGCTACTTTTCGGTATCTTCCTATCCGCCCCCCAACCACTTACCCGCTGAATCCGGCCCGGCTTCAATCCCTGCATTTCGAGCCCTCCAGCCAGGTTGAAGAGCAACTATCGGAGAGAAAGTTATATGGCAGGTCATTCGAATACAATCCGTGCACACATGGTCTTGAAGTTCACCAACTGATCGTTACTTCTGCCCAGACAATTATACGGCGTCTCATCCTTTATTCCCGTTCGAGGGCTATCTCTACGAGATCTAGAGCCGCCAGAGCCGAAGGCTAGTGCCCACTTCCGGTCCGTCATGTCGGGCTCAGCCTTGACCGATCGTCAGAGGGACGAGCTGTATGTACACCCCCCCAAACTGTAAAAATACAAGTTCACTTCAATTCATGAACGGGCCCCGGGCTCCAAGTGACATCTCTCACTACCAACGTCCCCAACATTTTTGCCATTTAGATCGCTAACCCAACGCCACGCCCCCTCCTCACATCACCGTCCTACAATATTTAGGAATAAAAGTATCGCCGCGTACCTCCAACAATCTGGTCATCTTAAATCAGTCCAAACGTTTCGAGACGAAGTTGACGGAGAGAACGAACTACTTTCGGACGACGTGTGCAAAAAGTATGAAGGTCTGTTAGAAAAGAAATGGACGAGTGTCGTTCGTCTCCAAAAAAAGGTACGTTTCCTTGCTTTCGGCTTATATGAAGCTTGGAGGTTTCATGACGAACCCTACATTACGCCCTACCCCCATATATCCAGCACCGCATCACACCAGAAATAGAAACGGAGAAAGAAATAGGAAATGACCACAGTGTGACATACACCATTCGGCTGCTGACTACTGTGATCGGGTTACTGAAACATTAGTTGATGGCTTTATAGATCATGGATCTTGAATCCCGCATTCAAGCCTTACAAAACGAACTAGACCTATCTGCGACCACTTCCTCCTCGCAAAAGAAGGTAGACCCAAAATCCTGGTTACCAAGAGCACCGGCGCGTCATACCTTGACTGGGCACCGTGATCCGATCAATGCGGTTGCATTCCATCCAGTGTTTTCAGTTGTTGCCTCGGCTGCGGATGATGCGACTATAAAGGTCTGGGACTGGGAGCATGGCGAATTGGAACAAACTCTCAAAGGGCATACAAAGGCTGTGCTGGACCTTGATTATGGTGGACCTAAAACAGGTGTTTTACTCACCTCCTGCTCCCACGATCTTACTATAAAACTTTGGGACCCAGGGAACGAATACAACTGCATAAGGACAATGAAGGGGCATGATCATTCTGTGAGCTCCGTTAGGTTTATTCCGAGCGGCTCTGGAGCCGATTTTCTTGTCAGCGCTAGTCGGGATCGAACGCTGAAGGTTTGGGACGTCTCTACAGGGTACGCAGTGAAGACAATACAGGGCCATGTCGACTGGGTGCGGTGTGTGGAACCGTCTCTCGACGGAAAATGGATGGCCAGCGCTGGAAATGACCAAGTAAGGACATGGCTTGATGCTCTCGTCTTGACCCCTTTCGTTTTCTCCTCCGAAGCTAACATCTTAGACTGCTCGCATCTGGGATACGTCGACGAATGATCATAAAACATCGTTGATCGGACATACTCATGTGATCGAATGCATTGCGTTTGCGCCGGTCGCTGCGTACCCAACTTTATCGAGTTTAGCTGGGGTCAAAAAACCACCTTCTTCGACCTCATTCAACGAATATCTAGCAACAGGCTCGAGAGACAAAACCATTAACCTGTGGGATTCGAGGGGTACATTGATAAAAACTCTCGCGGGGCATGATAATTGGGTCAAAGGGATTGTATTTCACCCAAGTGGGAGATACCTCCTCAGTTGCTCCGATGATAAGACGATAAGGTGTTGGGATTTGTCACAAAATGGTAGATGTGTTAAGATTATTGAGCCCGCCCACGGACACTTCGTGACCTGCATAAAGTGGGCACCGAATCAAATAAAGGGGAATATCGATGGGGCCGTCAATGGAGTGCCCGGAGTCGAGTCTCCACGTCAAAATGGCACACCACCGAAAATACAAAGTGAGGGTCTGGAAATTTCAGGCATTCGTTGTGTAGTCGCAACTGGTAGCGTGGACCTTACTGTCAAGATTTGGGCGACATGATGCTGAGAGAATCTATTCAATGCTATTCTCAGTATTTTATCTTGTTTTAGTTAACATGATCTGGGATGTAAACGTTGTTAGCAGGTTATCTGTATTTGGCCTCTCTAACATTATACTATCTAGCTACTATTTTGGAGTCACAGTTCAGAACTGGAACTACATGGAGAAAACACCCCTCTTCCGATAAACAGGTGCTAGCTATAAAAACCAACACTATGCAAAATAGCTCTTCCATAGAACTCCTTCTAAGTCTTCTAGCTGGTCGGAAGTAAACACCTGTAGAGAATGTCTGTTTTAGCTACCTCCGAAGGAGTTCTAAATTACCGAAGACTTTAGGGTAGAATATATCACAAACCTTAACGTCGATATGCCAAGTGTCCTGGCGTGTTTTTTTGAAGTCACTAAGACAGGCTTTGACACTTTCACCAACCATTCCAGGGTCCGACGCAGCCCTCAATGCAAGAATGGTCAAAATTTCGGGTAGCCACAGTGGAGGTGGTGAAACATAAGGAAAGGCTTGCACCAGCGCGTTGAGACCGAGCACTGCAGCATGGCGGTTTATGGTTGCCTTCTGCTGTAAGCTCCCCGCTTGGATCGACATATCTCTTGAAAGTGGGTTTTTCAAGAGAAGATTCACAAACCGTTTCTTTAAAAGAGGGACTATGCGATCTCTGAAAGGAGCTGATGAACATCTTATCATGCCGGAGAGCGTTGCTGCAGCACCTATCCGAACCTCGAGCTGTGGGTCTCCTAGCATGTTAGATACACAGCTAAACAAGGATCGCCTCTGCTCGGGAGAGAGGAGAAATAGCCGACGAAAATAAACGACGCCTATATTTAAGAGAACTCGAAGGCGTTGATGCCACGAGCTGGCATTGGATCCTGTTTGTATTAACCCATCTATAAATGTGTCGTCTTGCCCGATAGGGTGTGGAATATCCGGCAGGTGCCGAAAAACGTTATAGGCTAGGGATATTAGCTCTGGGTCCTCCCTAACATCGATCATGTGGAGGATTTCGTTGATAAAGGCACGCGAAAACAACGGCGCAAGCTGCGTGCATTCGTGAGACGAAAGGGTGCTTTCCAGCCAAAGAAGCACTGTCTTGCTAGCAGAAGTGTAAGAGGATATGTTTTGTTGCCCTAACGCTCCCCTCCACCCTGCAAGCTGGGTTAAGATATCGGGGAATATCTTTACCAAAACGTTTTCCGAATGGTATGGGGGCGTTCCGATGGAAGAATGGTTCCTTTGGGCTTTTAGGAAATCATCGACACAGAAAAAGGACTCGTGATACCGAGTCCGGCTTATGCACGCCAGAGTTTGCCCGATTGCTTCTCTAACACCCTTGTAGGGGTGATCAAGGTGCTGAATAAAGTCATCCCAGATGGGCTGGTGTAATCGGAAGTGCCAACCTGCATCGTTAATGCACTGCTGAAGTAATTGAATCTTAGAGCTTTCCTTGAAAGCGGCATTGGAGCTGAGGTCCAGACGAAATCCTGCGAGGTACTGCACAATTGGCCAAGAGCGGCGCAAATCTTTGCCTTGCTACGAACCCACGAAAGCGTTTAGACTGGTACAATTTAGGGAAAACAGCATGATATCACTCACCAACGAAGCATGTATAAATGCGACCCAATAAGAAAGGTTATCAGGATTGAGCCCATCATCGAATATCTTCGTTACCACCGGTAAGATTAAATCCCAAGTTTGTTTCTTCTCATCTTCAGAGCACTCTCGAGTGGAGTTTAGAAGTGCGCTAAATATCTCTGCAGTTGCTCTATGTTGGTTTTTGTCACTCCCGTCCCCAAAAAGCTCCAAAATATCTGCGCGAATATCTGGAAATGTGAGAATTGTCATTCCTTCACGAACCAACTCAAAAACAAATTGGAGTAGTATCGGGCTAGCCATTCGAAACCTATCGGCCATTCCCTCCCTGAGTTCTTGTTTCATATACTCGCACAGGGAATGAAACCAGACTCGGTCTATGAGTTGCCCGATGTGGCCACGGGCTGCCGTCTCTACCGAATCCCACTCACGTTTCTGGGTTGGATTGGCGTCAAATACCATTATCTTCTTGCCCCATGCCAGCCATCCTATATGGTCGAAGTCGACATAAAATGATGTCGCCTCCCGAGAGAAATCATGTAAAAACTCTTGCGTCCATGTAGTCTTAGTCTTGTCTACGTGTATTTCTTTCTGGGAGGGGAAGTAGTAATTGTCGAGCAAGAAATTCTGGTATTTGTGCGCACAAGCAGATCTTAAATCGATCAAACAAAATAGCTGGCGAGGTCAGTCAGTTTTGTTTATCAATAAATGTGAGGAAATAAGATGACATACAGCGATGAGGCCACTGCAGTAGAGGCCACGAAGCATTGGGTGAGTATCTACCGAGCCAGTAGTCATAAGTTCAACCATTGATTTGCTGGCAAGAGTATCAAATCGCATCCCCATGCCAAGAATAACCGTAACCGTACGATTCGCGATTTTCCAATGGGACTCTTTTGCGACATCTACCAACTCAGCAACTAGCTCGGCCTTCCTTCTTTCGATTTCCCGCGACCTCGTCACGATCTTCTGCTTTCGGCGAATAATGAGATCCCGGACATCTTCGAGTGGCGCGACCGCCTCGATTACCTGCTCGTCTAGGAGGACCATTTGCTCAAGGGGGCGCCCATAATCTATAACCTGGAATGTTGCACCCATAGCGAGCTTTTGAACAGATAACTTGTCGGCCGCGGAGGCTGCGATGAAAGCTTTGATGACTCTGGGAGCGAACCTCCAATCCCTTCCAATTGTTTTACTAAGGCTACCCAAGAGAAGAGAGTACATTGCTCCCTTCATTCTGCCATGATTATTCGTTTTGGTGGCATCTTCGAATGCATCAATCAGTTTAGGGATAACAAGGGGCCGTGCCCCAATAATGACCTTACACGCTGATTCTGCAGCACTTTGAGCGTGTCTGCGGATCTCAGTGTAAGATGACACCGCGGACTCGGCAAGGTCGAGGAGAAGACGCTCATCTAGGGAAGTACGTTTTCGTGGTCCCGCGTTGCTTCTGAGCCGTTGTAGGTGGTAAAGATTTGCTCTGCGTAATAACAACGGCCGCGGGTAGACCTTCCGAAGGCCGCTTATCTTGAACAAGTGTATGTCGGACTCGAAGAGCCGAAGAATCCGTTCTACAACCTGTGCCGACCTTTCGATCCCAACATCTACAAACCATGAACGATATGCCTAACAAATATTGTTAGAATGATTGGCAGCCAGACCATGGTCCGCAGGTGTTTACCGTGTAGAGAGCATTAAAACATGCTATATCATCTTGCTGTGCCTGGAGAAGAAATTTGTGAACGCGATGGAGCGCCTCGCCAATCTGACGTCTTAGGTTATGGATAAGGACGTATATTTCGTGCTCCTTGCTTTGGAAAAAGTAGCCTGTCGGGTAGGTGAATGGTTGGTGTTGGTTATTATCGGCATCTATCAAGTACCCATCGTCTTCAAAAGATAAGCTTTGGTCATCGTACTCTGCGTTGCATCTAGTCCGCAAGCCATCGTCCTCTGAAACATTGCCCCCAGAGATATCGACAAGGGAGGCGATGCCAGATAGAAGCAACCTGACTAACACGAGGTTCCTCGAAACGTCGTCCGACCATTCTTTTCCGACGCCGTCTCGTTTGGAGCCCAATTCATCACTGATGAGCTGGTCTAAGCGCTCAAGCGCATTTTTTGATAGTTTCTCAAATATTTGAGCTGCCAGGCGAATCTCTTTCTCTGATGGGACATGCCATTTTATATGAAGGTGCTGCGGCTCAACGACCTTCCCCCAGGTTTTCACACCTGCCGAAAACGTCAGCTAAAACCTATACGTTATATAGATGGGAAACTATTATTTTACCGATTCCATCCTCGGTAGGCTCATCCAAAGCAAAGTCATTGGTGTACGTGAGGGTTAGGCTTAATAGAAGGTGGTGGATAAGGTTGGAGACATGCACCGCCGGTATTCCCTTGCATCTTTTTTGCATGAAGTCCGTGATATCGAGTAGCTCGGTTGTGTAGACGAGCAATGCCGATCCGACATGGACCACGCACATGCTTAATATCGTGACAAACCAAACCAGCGCCCGGTCTCGTGGGAGGACATCCGCGCCACTGTGCCTTGTCGAAGCAGCCCCGTTCTCTTCAATTTCGGCCCTAATCCCCGATATCAATAGTGGTAATAGGCGTTTGAGGGCCTTTTCTGGATTGACCTTGCATAAAGCGTCACAAATGAACGCCATGGCATCCCGAGCTTGATGGATGACATGGTTTCCGACAAAGTTTGCGATTTTTTCCAGTGCTAGGTCATATAAAGCAGGGGATAACGCGGCTAATAAGGGTAGAAAAGTTGAAGGCAAGGTATTAATAATTGCCTCTTCTGGTGATCCGCTTCTAACGCGAGAAGCATCAGGTAAGTTTTCTAGGAGCGTAAATACGCGGTCAAGAAAAGATGAAATAAATTCGCTAAACCCGCATGTCGATGATTTCAGCAGGTCAGCGTCCTCGGCTTCTGTGTGGGTATTATATTTGGTGAAACCTTCGAGGTCGCCAGCTTCAAGTGCTTCGACTTGTTTCTGAATCCACTCTAAGGCGAGCTTGCCTTCAGATACCTCGGGGTTCTCTGACGTATGACTGAGATCGTGAAACGGTACATTGTACGCGACAGACTGAATAAACGCCAGCGTTTGCAACGTTTTATCCAAATCATTCGCATCAATACCAGGAAGAGCAAGTGATAAAAGGGTAGTGGTGTGGACTCTATAGCCCCTATGTCGCACTATTATACTTGCTAGTACTTGTAGTGCCCTCAAAGATGAAGTCGTGCGATGGACTTCAACAAGGCCCTGCATTGCTGGGTAAATGCGCTGGAGGGATCCTGGGATAATAAGGTCTGGTTCCAGGAAGGCTAGGCTTTGCAAAGATTGCATAGCAAAGTTCATCGCCGTTCCACTTTTTGAGTATATTCCCATAAAAACTGCTTCCCTAAGGGTGAGAACAAACCGTCGCTTCAACTCCGGGGTTAACAAGCGATCTTCCGGTATATCCATTTCTCCGCTTTGTTCTCGGTTCCATCTCATGACAAAAAAATCAGATAAATAATAAGCTAGCTGGGAGAGGGTCTTCGTCCAGTTGCCATTGTTAGATGGGTGAAAAAATGTTTCGACGGCCTGTATCAAAGCTTCTAGGCTGCCAAGTATCGAGCCGCCATCTTTAAGGGCATGGGGGGAGAGAGACATTACAACCCATCGGGCGATATGATGAGCAACGGGGTGTTTCTTGGGGTCCTTGTCCAGCGTAGCAGCCAGGCCGGCGCTAATGTCAACGATGGGGCTGTATGGGCTTGAAGCTTGGCCAACAGGTATTTCAAGCAGGCGGAGCACGGCTGTGAATATCGTCGCCGATTGTTCTTTGGTAAATATTCCATATGGCCCAAATTGAACATGATTTGCGGGAAGAGAGTCGCGTGCCAGCCGTGATAAAAGATCAAGAAAATTAACGTCGAATACCCTGGAACGGCTGCCCAACGCCCACATATGAAAGAGCCCTAGGAAAACGTTAAAAAAACACCAAGTGCTATTAAAGAGGGGCCTGGCGAACCTGGCAAATATGCATCGGGTTGACCGTCAGGAAATGTTGGTGGGGGTGGGGTAGTCGGCATCAGCAAATTCAAAAGTCCAACTACAATAAAGGCACCTTCGGGGTGAGATAAGCTGTACTAGAGGGGAAGTGTAAGCGCAAGCCTTTGCGAATTTCTCGGGAAACGAGCACTAACGTAAGGTAAAAACTCTTCGAGCATCCGGGGTATCTCAACGGGGCTTGTGTAAAGCTGACAGAAAGTACACATTTTTGTGAGAGTCCTGATATTCCGTTTGACGTGTGTAGTATTTATAAAACCAGTTTCCTGTGGCAGGATGAAAATCTTAAGCTCGCGGTAGAGTGGATACCAATCGAGATATAGGTCATTGCCGGGCTTCAGGTAGTGCTTCCTTCTATTACAAATAGTTAGCATCTGAGGATAAGTTAAGGTAAAAGATCATAACTGCGTACTTTGTGAGCAACATAAACATACTAGCGAATCTCTCAGAGACAGAAAGCGTCAAGCCTCGTGAAAGTGCCAGGTTGTAAAATAGCTTGACCAGTTTAGCCCTGGTATGGCGCGGGAGATCGAATTTCATCTGAAGCCATGATCTCAATTCCCGAGTCCAGTGCAAAGCGCCTGGTGCAAAATCCCCAGCCTCAACAGCTATGTAGAGTTGCTTTATGATTTCCTCTAGATTCTTGAGACGAATTTCTTCGGTCTCACACTCGTATGGAAGGTACTGCGTATATGGGAAAGTTCGTTGTCGCTGCCTTGGTAGCTTAGTCTCATCGTCGCTCTCATCTTGCCAGCCTGGGCCGGGAGTGGTGGTCCTGGATATATCCTGGGCGCCATCAACGGCGCCCAAGTGCAGGCTGAGGCTATCTAAGAACCTTTGGTCCATTTTTTTTTTTTTTTGGGGGGGGGAGGGAGGAGGTCTGGACTGCAGCGAACTAGAAACAAGGTTGTAAAAACTGGGTGCCGGGATATATGATTATGATGGTGATGGTGATGGTGATGGTGATGGTGATGGTGATGGTGATGGTGATGGTGATGGTGATGGTGATGGTGATGGTGATGGTGATGGTGATGGTGATGGTGGTGGTGGTGGTGGTGGTGGTGGTTTCTAGCTTGTAGGTCCGATGAGGAACGTGTTAGGACTTCAATTATGATAAACTACGAGATAAGCTTCTAGGCAGCTGGGAACGAATACTCAGTAGGTTTCCTTGGGGTGGAGTAGTAGGTATGTTATGAAGAATTGGGGATGTGCATACGTAGGAACTGGTACCTACGTAGCCTACGTACTTACTTAGTAAGTACCTATTTACATGAATACATCAGGTAGGTAGTTACTCGGTTGGGTGTGATACTGCTTATATAAGCATACGACGCCTATATATAATCTTGCAGTGCCTACTTAAGTTAGTACCTACATATAGGTATGCGCGTAGGTACTTAGTAACTAGGTCCTACAATACGCGCAATTTAGTATGTAGCCTCGAGACTAGAAATTCAGTTGGGAATAAAATAAAAATTAAAATAGCACACTGTGAAGTTAGTACCGACTCATATACCGTGTATGTACCTAGGTAGGTAAGTACCTACCTACCTCCTACCTACTTACTAGGTACCTAGGTATGTACATACGTATGCACCGAGATTACACGCTAGACGCTCTGTATTTCTGGAGGTACACAGAAACATATATTAATATACCCCGGACAACGCAGGTGCCCGATACAGTGATCCAGGACTCCTTCCTTTTTGCTCTTAAATTGGACCTTTTACCTTTTACAAACATGTACTTACCTTATACTTAGCAGCTTAAGGCGGGTGCGCTCTTAAATTAAGAACCGAGGCTCATATATATGCATATGCCTGCAATTATATTTAACCGTCCTTGAATTGGGGTGTTTTGACAGGGTCTGGATGTTTTGGTACAGGTCATCGCCCTCATCAATATCCCCCCCCCATAATATCATAGATATACCTAATGTACATGCAAGCGCTTACTTACCTCCTACTTATATAAGACCTCAAGAATCAAGGCTTGGGACGACAGAACCCCCCCTAAATGTCAGCCAACAATGTCTCCGCCGACCGCTCCCGAACCGGTGCCAAAGGCAGACTCTAAAGATGCCACTGTCTCAGGGTGCGACGATGCAGACATCCAACAAACAACAACCCGAGAACTCTCGATTGCCGAAGCGGCAATATATCGCGTGTATCGCCGGCGATGGGTAGGACTAGCCACACTGATGCTGATGAACATTATGATTAGTTGGGGGTACGTACTTCGGAGTTAGTCTTCGAGTTTATCTTGGCCCACTTTACGACTGGGTTTCAATTTGAAAGCGTATAGCTAATCGAGAACTTCATACACTTTATAAATTATACATACACACAGATGGATCACTTTTGCACCAGTCTCAACTTCCACCCAGGACTTCTTTCGTCTACAGAAAGCTTCGTCTGTCAATTGGCTATCGACCGTTATCTTTTTGGCATATATCTGCATGAGCCCGTATACAACCCAATACCCCAACCTTCGATGCCTGTGAATTAGCTAAGTAAGCTTTACAATAGGGTGGTGATATACACGCTTCGGAACTTCGGGGTTCGAGCGGCATTACTTTTCGCTGCTGGCTTCAGCATAACTGGCGTCTGGTTACGCTTTATCGGGGCAAGGGTTGGCAGTTCAGACGGAGGCCATTTTCCTATCGTCATGGTAGGACAAATACTTATTGGTTAGCTAGAATGCCCCGCGTCGGTCAAGCCCTCCGGTGCACCCATCTTCTAACTCGATTCTATCCATTTGCCGCTCTATAGGATTTGGACAACCATTCGTATTGAGTGCGCCTGCCTATTATAGTGACCTCTGGTTCACCTCGGGGCAGCGGATTACCGCCAATGCGCTCATTTCCCTAAGCAACCCATTAGGAGCTGCTGTACGTCTCCTGGGCCATCATATATGACGTTCTCGAAACCGCCGTTTGCTAAAACAACCCGACTTGTTAGCTGGGACAATTAATTGACCCATTCCTTGTTTCTCGCCCCGAGTAAGAGAAAGCGGAGATTCACCTGAACAAGTGGTCGCTTCGTATACTAAGCATTTTAATTAGAGATATACCCAACATGCTCCTTTATATAGCAATAATAGTAAGTGGACTTTCCCAAATAGCTTGCCTTCGGCTAGAATAACTCCCAGCATGACATGCACAGCTTACTTTCTTCCAGACTACTGCAGTAACAATACCAGTTTTCTTCGTCCAAGGAAGGCCACCGACTCCGCCATGTCCTTCGTCAGCTCAAGAAAAGCTCCCATTCAAATCCGCTTTCCCTAGGATACTAAGATCTGTTGAATTTTGGTTGATATTCGTCATGGTAACTCCAAAATCAACGCCCCCTTACAAAAATGCGAATCACTGCTGGGTTTCGACGATTCTAATGAATATCGAATAGTTTTCTATTCTTGTGGGATTCTTCAACGCCAGCAGTTCATTGTTGAATCAAGTAAGTCAAGCTACTGGGAGTATACTAAACATGACCCCGGATCCATTTGAATGGGTATTTGCAAGCTAAAAATTCATCAGATCCTCGAGCCGTACGGCTATTCCGAGAACGAAGCTGGGATTGGTGGGGCAGTTCTTATCGTTGTTGGCTTGCTAGCGTATGACTTAATCACATCTCCATCCTTAAGGCTAAGCACTGACTTCAATAGATCTGCGGTGGTATCTCCCATCATCGATCGTACCCACACGTTCCTTTTGGCAATCCGAATTCTTGTCCCAGTTATTTCTATATGTTGTAGGTGATGCTTGCGATTCGGCCCCGTCTCCATTGTATCATAGCGCTGACCCTCAGTAGACATCGGCCTCATTTTCGCCCCAACGAGCAGGTCGTTGGCGCCCCCTTATATTGTACTAGCATTCCTGGGGGCTGCCTCGTTCTCATTACTGCCACTATCGCTCGAATTCGTTGTGGAAATTACTCACCCCGTCTCCCCGGAAATCACATCAACAATTTTATGGTCCGGGGGTCAGCTCCTTGGAGCAGTATTTATCCTTTCGATGACTGCATTAACCGATAGCGGGACCGGGAATATGAGGCGCGCACTGATATTCCAGGCAATAATATCATGTGCTGCTTCCATCGCGGCTTTGGGGATTGGGTGGGGGGACCGGGTTGTTCACGTTCAGACTCGAAGAATTGCGCTGGATACTAGCGAAGGGGGGCAATGATCTACTGATACTCTATGGAAATATCTTCTCTTTTTGTGGTCGCTTAGAAGCTCCAGTATACCATTTTAATAGTATTGAAGTTTGATTGGACGTGATACATTCTCGGCGTAGGATATTAAATGGAAAAGAGGTGAGGTAGCACATTTACACTTGCCAAAGGTGGGCAATCTCGTCACACTGCACCTTGGACCAACTCCCGCTGGATTAATTCACCGCCCCTACGCTTCTCCATCACCCATCCTAAATCAGTGTCGTGGACATACGATGTACTAATTTCGCCGGAGTGTTGACAAATTGACTCATCAAAACCAGGCAAAGAATGCAGCTGGCCAGTTGGTGGTGCCGAGCCCAAAGATGAGGCCCTCGAGCCATCAAATAGATTACCCATCGGACCCATAGTCGAAGGGCTTGAGGCAATTAGTGCTAAATGTTTCACGGCTTCTTCCGGATTTCTCGCATTACCTAATAGCTGTAGTTGACTGAGTGTGGTTTCATCACAGCCTAACTGTTCGCTTTTGGCAAGCTCTGTAAACAGCGCTGTGCTGAGCGGCCCCGCTGAAACCCCATTTGGTATCGAATTAGGGCTGATGAGGCTCAAAGAGTTCCGGAGGGAGCCTTCAGAGCGTTCGCTAATCGGGGTCAGAGATGGGTTTCGAATAAAGCCTGGCTTAGGGAGGTCGATACCGAAAAACCCTCCTGCTAAATAGGTACTATTTGTGGAGGAGCTAGGATAGAAATCAAATTCTTGACCGTACCAGCCATCACTATCGGAAGCTAGTGCATCCCGATTAGCTTCGGCTATCATATCATCCTCGTCCCCGATTTCAGCCTCTTCATCAGGAAATTCTGCATTGTATCCAGATTGACGGAGTGATTGAATCCCTGAAAATGATGAAGGGGATCCCGAGTCATATTCATTGACTCCTTGCGCTGCTGTCTGAAATACATTGTGGAATGTAAGGATGGAGGAACTTTGCGCTTCATTGTGCACTTGCGTGCCTGAAGACTCCGCCCCCCCCGATTCCCAGCCGACGAGCCCATTATTATTAGATCCCGACGGATTTACGAAAGGGGGGTAGGCAAGGCGGCCACTTGGATCGAAACCGCCCTCCTCCTCTCCTTCTTCCTCTTCTGTCGTACTGCCATTGATCCCGATTTCGCTGGACCCAACACTGGCGCCATTCGGACTCGTTGGTTGCGGATCGCCTTGTTCTTCCAATCCTATTTGTTGCAATCGGCGGGCGTTTTCCAAAGCATCAACTACCACATTTTCGAATCCCGGAGGGGGGGCGATTTTTTGTGGAAAATCCGAATAGGCGGCAGTGAATCCATCCCCATCCTCGTCTCGGAGATCTTCGGATGTAATAGACTGCATGTCGTCGCTGTTGAAGGACGCGGCATCGTAAGAACCCCGCCGATCACCAATGTGAGGCCGATACTGTCTTGTTATAGTGGAGGTCATTAGCTCGGCTAGGTAGGCTCAGTACGCTGAAGAAAGGTTACGCACGATTTTTGAACGAGGTTCTCTGACAGCGATAGCTCCTCACCATGTATTGACTCTGCGGCACTGCTCGCTTCAAAACTGAAGCGGGAGCTGTTGTGGAGAGGGTCCAGGGATATATCCGGATAACGGGCAATAATGTTTGACGATAGCCCTCCACCGTCATTCCCCTCTACCCCAGTCGCTCGTAATTGTGCTAGATTCTTAGCGTCTCCCGTAGTGTCTAGTGCTGATGTTGAAGCGGGCCTTGCTATTTTACCGCCTGAGGAGCGTGGTTCTGAGCCACCTCCGACATTCGAAACTTCCGGAGGTTCGGCCTCGTTTGGCGGTGCTTGCTCGAAAACTTGCTCCGGTTGTTCGGAACGGTTTTGCGTATCGAAGTCGCTAAAATGCTCTGTAAAAAATGCTTGTCTTTTGCGGGGGTAGGCATTCTCAGCCGTCGGGTCTTTGTTTTGTGAAGAGCTTATATTGCCTTTATCCCATGCTAGCCGTTAGAATAGTATTGTCTTGAGAAGACAAAACCTGCATCTTCACAAACCTGAGGTTCCTTGAACCCTACTTTCAGGGCGCAGGATGTTATGAGTCGGCGGGGGCGCAGATCTACGAGGGAACGACCAATCGGGATGTCGAGTGCCGTATATTATCCCCGGATCGAAATCGTCAGGTAGGTCCCGAGCTAGTCCATAGTTTCCAGGAGACGACTCGCCAATCCCATGGTTCGACTGGCCTGACCGCCGGCGAAGAAGAAGGGACATAGGATGGAGCAGGGCTTTAGCATGGTGGCGCCGGTGACTACTCCCAGTTGGGAGACCTTGATGAGTTTGAGGCTGGGTGCTGTTATTGTGGTTTGCAGATGAGGCGTTTGATGCGACTAGAAATGTCAAGCAGTATCAGCGCCATAGACAGTCAAAGGGAGGCTCAAACAAGCCCAATGCAATGCCGATGCCAAGGTTTCTTTTGGGACCTTACAGGATTGTGTTTGATTCGCAGTGGACTTTGAATTACTACCCAGAGGGTCGCTACTAAGAGCGCGAAGAAATGACATGATGCGCGAAGCGGGTATCGAGATGAGGCAAGGGGGGGGCAGTGGATGACAGATGACGGGTGGAGGGTGATGGGTGGCAGCGGGTGGCGGAGATGGTGGTACACAGTCGTCAAGTGCTGCATGCATGGCACACCATGCCATGCCCGACCATGCCATGCCATCCATACCCTGTCCTGTCACAACCAACCGACTTCACACCCAAGTTTACACCGACCCTACCAAACACCCAATCTACCCCATCATCGAAGCACGGAGCATTGTCTGTGGCGGGAGGATGGCTACTGCCAGAGCCTCCGCCTCGTACAAAAAGAAGGATGGAGAGATTACACTCGATGCAGATGGCAAGAGCCTCAGTTGGCGAGCAGAGTCATCGGGCACAGCTTCGAATCCACATATTGTCATCTCCGTCGACTCAATCAAAAGTTAGTGCGATCCATAGCAGAACCAGAAAACACTCGAGAAAACCCCCACCTAACGAATGTTCTTTCTCTGCCAGGCCTCCAAGCCACCCCGCCAACGTCAGCAAAGGTGATGATCAAAGTCTTCGTCCAACATCCAACCGATGGCACAGTGGATCCCTATGTCTTTACCTTCTCCGGCGCACCCGACGAAGCTTCCATCTTCAAGGCAGCCCTGACCGCTGCCATCCAAGCGTTAAAATCCACGCCCGCCTTGGATGCAGCATCTACCGATGTCAAGGATGACCGAACTAGCTTGGACTCTAGGCCGGCTAAAACCCTCCGCAATAAAACAGATCATGAGCTTCAGGAGGATATGTCACTACAGCAAGCAGTCTTGTCAGCATCCCCCACCTTGCAAAAGAAATTCCACGAGGCTGTCATCTCTGGCGGTATGACACCAGTGCAATTTTGGACAACCCGTATCCACCTCCTTCGGGCCTACGCAGTCGAACAAGCCCAAGTCAGAGGGTCCTACAATGTCCTGGCTACCATAAAACCAAAGACAGAAGACTCTGTCGTGCGCGTTAGCCTATCCAGAGATCAAATACATGCAATATTTGAACAACACCCTATCATCCAGAAGGTTTACGATGAGGTCGTACCTAAGCTGCGGGAGGATGAATTCTGGCGACGTTTCTTCCTCAGCAAACTTTATAAGAAGTTGAAAGGAGAAAAACTCGTCCCTACCGACTCACATGACGATATCCTGGACCAATATCTCAAAGGCGGAAACCTAGGTAAGCCAATATTTTAAATCATATTTTAAACCATAGCCATTCGTCGCGTTTCTAATTTTTGTTTAAGATCTTGGTTCCGGGGCTGAACGCCAATTGCGCATACCGCATGTCATCGACATCAGTGGCAACGAGGATAATCACAGTCAGGTCTGTCGATTCCTGTTGACAGCATGTTTCCAGGCGCTAATGTACCGTTACTGCCACAGAAACAAGGGAATAGACCAGACCTAACGATGCGGCCAAACAAAATTGAAAATGTCCCGATAATCCGCACTTTAAACACTCTTAGTTCGAAGCTCTTAGATTCCGTCCATCCGTACGTTGGCCTACGAAAAACTCACATGCTGACCCCCGGAGGTTGAAGCTTACTGTATTCGCAGTGTTGACCTAACCAACGAGCGCGACCCTCGCACACAGGAGGGTGTCGACATGAAACTCCACGATCTCCAAAACGACACCCGGCAACAAAAAATCCTTCTAAATGTAAAAGATCACCGTCAATTTTTCGATACAAGATCCGGGCCTCACTTCGTCAAACCCCAGGCATCCCTGGGCCAACATACTACTGGTGTTGGGATACTATTGATGTTATACCAAAATACAGCGAGCCATAATAGTTTAAACCAAAGACCCCCAAATTACAAGTCGGTTGACCAACCCCAACAGTGGCCTATTCAACCCTCAAAGCAGGGGACCAGCGATGATAACGACTCTGTACTCAGAGCCGCATCTGCCCATATTTCGTCAATTTTAGCTATCCGAAGAGTCCAAATGCCCGGGAGGTTTGGGTGCCTCTCTACCCCCGACCCCCGTATCTGGGACCAATTGTTGCTGACACACGCAACCTCAACTGAATTTCTACGGCATTTTTGGGGTGCTTTTTTCTCAGGGGACTCCAAAAAGATAAACGAAATCAGAAACATGGCTGGCTCCCTCAACCGGTCACTTGAAAGGATAGAAAGCATAGCCACGTCAGCTGAAGAAAGTGAGAAGTTGAGCAACGAGGCAGGGCGGGGCGATTCCGACCGGAAGCGATCGAAGGGAAGCAATAGGCCACCGAATGAGAAAGGCTTTGCGCTTGTGAAAAGGGTCATTGCGCCCCAGGAGAATGCTATTAAGACGGCTCTAGCAAGATATCAGCTAGCATTGCAGGGTAGTGGCGATAGCAGTTGAAATATTTGGAATACCCAGCCACGGAAAGGCATGCGAACAACGCTTTCACCCAACATGAACTTTCCCCGTCTACTGGCTTGAGTGTGAAAAATGGCAAGACAAAGTTCGAAATCCGGGTACTCTTGAATCCGGCCGAGATACTATATATGCTACGGGGGAGGCGGGATCGCAAACGGAAGAAAACGTCCAGCCGGCTAAGCATCGATTTTTGGTGCCTTGGTAAACACCGAAACCTGTCCACCACCGAAACAGATAGCTGTCCATTTAAATGGGGTGGTTTTGGAGGCTCGTAATACCAGCACCAAGACTTATCAATGAGATTGAACTCAATTCCTGTTCTATAGCCCTTTGTGGAGCTGTAGAGCAGCACAGTCTAGTCATGTAAATACCAGTGTTCCCTTGGAGCTTTCTAGGTCTCTGTAGCCCTGCGGTTCTCCGAATATCAAAAGAAGGGGGGGGAGGGTCTCAATCAACTTTCGCAGACGCGAGGGTTCTCGATGGCCCTGCGCTCAGGTTGTTGATAAGCCGGGGGTTCGGGTTCTTATACTTGCTCTTCTTCAACTTTTTCCGGGCCACCATGACAGGGACGGAGGATTTTGTGACAAGATAATTTGAGAATGACCCGAGGAGGACTCTAGGGGAGCCATCGCGAATTAGAGCATATTCCAAGCAGATACACAAACAACAAAAAACTCACCCCTTCAAAGCGCTTCTCCCTCGTGATCCAAGTATAACAAGGGTCGGTTCCAAAATGTCAATCTACGGACAATCCGGGTTTTAGCAATAGGTTATTTTGATCGGACTTGGGAGACTTACCATCTCTGTCAAAAGGTGTTTCGGGCTCTTGCAATGGATTACCTCAACAATAACATTGACCTGCAGCTTCGTTTTTTTTAGCAGCTTCGTAACGAGAGTAGAGATTTGCTCCGTCGCAGCCCAGCGCTCTTGCTCCGGTTTGCTTTTTTCTCTCGAATTAGCACTCATGATTCGTGCTTTTTCATCGTCGTTATCCGCAACCTCAGCTGGTACCCCAGGAAGGGCATCTCTGCTCGAGTTGTTTGACGAGTATTGGTTCCCCTCGCCAAGGCCGTCGGGGACATCTGAACGACTTAAGCTCGAAGAGCGGATTGGGCTGCTCCCAGACCTAGTCCTTCCCTTTTCTAAGCTCCTCCTTCGACTCGAAAGCGGGGGCGAAGCACCCGTACTCTGCGACTCAATAGTCTGAGACGCGACCTTTTGCGCATCAAAATCCCCAATACTTTCCTCGTCAATGGCATAGATAGCAAGTAATTTATCTCCGTCCCGTAAAACGGTGCCAATTGTCCATTCAAGAGCATGGGCCGCCTCGGCGCTCAAATCGGTTGCCACCAAATAGCTCCGTTGCTTTCTCCCCGACAAAAACTCAGGCTCCACATTAGATAAATCGCCACGCACGATTGTTCGAGCAACTCTGTGTGTTTCGGGCGTCGATATAATGGGAGAGACGTTGAGTGAGAGTCGAGACGCCCTTTTCAAATCCTTGGAATCGGCTTCCGCATCAGACGAAAAGGGGGTCGAAACATGTGAGCGCGTGTCAAAATTCGTATTTGGATGTATTATGTTACGATGTGTGTTTTGCTGTGTTTGCGTGGGCGGCGAGACAGTAACAGATGGTAGAAGAGACGACACTTTGTAGCGGGACGACACCGTTTTTCCTGATAATGACAGAATCAGCTAGGATAAAATGGCGCCTGTGAGAAAGGTAACTTACGCTCTTCTTCCGCGGCTGCTAAAAGGCTCATTGTTTTCCGTTGCGGTATTGGGGATTTGAGAGATTGGTGATGACGACTTTTAGAGCTATTTGGCGGCAATATGACCGGCTGGCTTTCGGCTATGCTATCACCAACTTGACGCGAGGATTGCTTCTCCGACCTTCGACCGCGGAACGACTCTGTATCATCGTCACTGCTGTATTCACTATCATCGCTACTCTCAACCGCAATCTCTCTCCCATCATCGCCAACCATGAACGTGAGGTCCTTCTCCAAGCGAACACCTCCATCTCGCGAAATGCTCTCTCCTGAACTCGCCCTGATATTTCCTGCAGTACCCCCCCTTTCGGGTAGGGTTGCCAACGACCCTCCAGAGTTCCTGAGGGCATCATCAGATAATCTCCGGTAGGCAGACTCCAAGTCAATTAGGGTGTCGTTTTCCGTAATCAAAGTTCGCGCCGGAGGTATCATATTCATATTGAGTGGTGGTGAGGATAAAGGGGATAGGGAAAGGTTCCCAGCATGCGGGGAAGCTGATCTGTTGTGATACATTGATGGCGAGCCAGATCTCCGATTAGAAGACCCAAGCCGAATCTGACGGCCACCAACCTGGGAACCACTAGGAAGTCCCATCCCGCCAGGTTGGAATGGGCCTGATTCGCTATATATCGAGGACAGCGTATCCTGGTGCCCTTGAGACAAACTGGCGTGCACCAACGTTGGGCTGCTCGTCGGAGAAGCAGGGGCTGGGGGTGTCTTTCCCGCACGACTCCCTCCCGCTCCCGCCCTCCGGAAGTGAGGGTTCGGGGCATTGGGGAGGATGTTAAATTGATAATCTGCATTAGGGGTAAATACTGATGGATCCCGATCCCGATCCTTCAACAAACGAGGCCCTCCATATGCTGGGGGATTGACCGAGTGGAGAGACCCATGGGGAGAACTGTCTCGACTTCTTTGGTTGTATGCAAATTGTCCCGGCGGTGGTGAGGCCGAATTTGTGCCGCGTTCAGCAGCAAGGATCATGGACGAGATGCCACCGATGGACTGTGTGTTTCTTGGAGGGGACCGTGCTGGTGAGGTCGTTCTTGGTACCAGAGGAGGGGACCGTGGGATTGTTGGTGATATTCCAGGAGAATTACTACCGCCGGTGTGCTTGTTAGATACCGAAGGGCGCTCGAGAAGCTTGAGTATCTCAAGGCGCTCCTCCTCAAGAGCTGACTCCAGCGACATGGTGTCAAGGCTCCCGTAAATGCAAGCTAATATAGGATGAGGCCGGGGTTGGGGTTTCAATCATAGATAAGTTTGGTGGTGGTGGTGGGATTCGATGTCCAGTAGCAAATACCTAGGGATATTTTAAGAAGGTTTGGTTTAGATATGTCCTCGTTAGATGTTGAAGAAAGGATTGTAATAAATCCCCCAACACAACAACAATGTGTTCCCTGTAACAGATAATCTAAACCATTTTATTCTAAAGATTTATATAAGGATTCCCTTATCAGATATAGAGGCTTCGTCAAATATAAAACTTATTTATTGTTATCAGCTTTTACATTAACATACTACCATATACAATCTTATAATATACTAATCCAATTATTATTATTATTGTGTTACAATAGGTAGTGGGATTACGAGATCGCAATCACTAACTAAGCGTAGGAAATAGAAAAAAGAGAAATTTTATAATAAAAAAATCTATTAATTTGTAATTAATAAATTAATTATTAAAGAATATACGTTTAGGGTACATCAGGAAAAAAACACAATTCCATTATATTCCATCTTATTTATCTAATGAAAATTATAATAAATTAAGCAAAATAGAAATCTGCTTTTTAGATAAATTTTATTTTATTCAATAGAGTTTGTTTTATTCTACAAAAACTCTACATCATATTAAAATAATTTTATTATGTTTAGGGGTTTTTATTTTAAGAATAAGTTTTTATTTTAAAAACAAATTTCTATCCTAAAAATAAATTTCTATTTTATGAAAAATTTATTTTATTATAATTATCTCATTTAAATTTATATAAGTATTATATAAATTTATACTAAATATTAAAAAGCTTATTATAAAAATTATAAAAATAAAATTTTTATTTATTATTCTAAAATCTAAAATATGCTATTTATGTTACACCTTGGTCAGGTCTCCTTGGCAGGATTCCCAAACAAGCCTAGCACTTTGCTGGTTTCTCAACTCTATTGGTTCAGATCTCTTAGAGGGAACAATCAGTATTCGGTGGAACTAATAAAGTTGTATATAGAAAGTATAACACAGTAGAATAAGTAAAAGATTTATAGGACTATTTTAAGGCTTTATTATTGGGTAATAAATTAATAAAAGTAGTTAATAAGTTGATTAATAGAGTTCTAAGAAAGATCTGAAAACTGCTATTATTTAAAAAAATTTTAAATATATGATGAAGTTTTTATATAAAATGCAATTTACATATAAATTTAACAAATTAACGGAATCCCTGCAAGTTAACAGCAACTGTTGATTTAATAGTTTATCATTGATTTGGGTATATATATTATAACAAATGTTGTATAAGAAAAATAAAATGAACTAGTAACTAAGATTTCCATTGATTAAATAAAACTGAATATGTTATAGAAACAATATATTCTACAAAATGTAGGAAATAGACTTATTTCTTCTGAACGAATGTTTACAACAAAAAAAAATATGGAAATTAAATAGAACTTAACAAAATTAAAAACTATTTAAAATTAAAAGAAATAAATATTTTAGAAAAATTAGATTTTTTAAAAAGAAATCTTAAATTAATTTTCTAAAAAATGCAAAAGATAAAGAAATATTCCTAACACTTAATTTTTCTAAACTTAGAAAAATCTAAAAAATGCTAAATCTAATTTATAAAAACAGTAATGCCCTTAATTTTAAAAATAAAGTAAAAATATTAAAAAAAGTATTATTTCTAAAACTACTAAATTATACAAAAATAATAAATCCATTGTTATTAGTAGAAATAATAATTAACAAAAAGTTAATTAAATAAAAAAAGATAAAAAATAGTAAAATTAAAGAAGCTATCTTCTCATCTAATTCTAAAAAAGCATCAAAACCAAATAGAATTAATTTTTTATATTTAAAAAGAACTTATGAAATTATACTAAAAAGATTTAATAATTTATTTAAATAATTATTAAATTATAAGTATTATCTAATATGCTTCAAAGAAGTAATTAGAATAATTTTACCTAAATTAAATAAATTTAATTATAATATTTTAAAAGCTTACAAAATTATTAATTTTTTAAATTATTTAAAAAAAATATTAAAGAAAATAATAGCAAAGAAAATAGCCTTCTTATCAGAAATTAATAAAATTCTAAATTTAAAACAAATTAAAAGCAAAAAATAAAGATCTACAATTAATACAACTTTATTATTAATTCATAATATAGAAATAACTAATTTAGAAAAGTTAAAAAATTCTATTTTATTCCTAGACGTTAAAGAGGCTTTTAATAATGTTTCAAAGGAAAGGTTAATTAATACCTTAGAAGATATAAAATTCCCTAAATAATTAATTTTATAGATTAATAATTTTATATCCAGATTAATTAAATTGGCCTTCAATAGACAAGTAGAAAAATTAAAACCAATTAAAACTGGAATACTATAAGGTTTTTTAATATTCCTAATTCTTTTTTTATTATATTTAATATTATTATTTAATTTATTAGAACAAAAATGCTTTTTATCATTAAACCATTTTATATAGATAATTTGGCGTTAATTACAACTAATAAAAAAATAAAAATAAATATATATAGAAGAAATTGTAAAAATAGCCTTTAATTAGGTTGTAGATAATGCAATAGCTTTTGATGACATAAAATCAGAGCTAATTCATTTTAAAACAAATTTAAAAAAGAAAAATAAATTTGGGGAATTAAATATTAAGCTACCAAATGGTATAATAATAAAACCTACCAATAATATAAGGTGGTTAGGTATATATTTTGATATAAAATTAAATTTTAAACACTACATTAAAATAAAAATAAGTATAGTAAATAAAATTTTAAATTTTATTAAAGCATTTACTAATTCAGAAAAAAAACTTAAAACTAAAGTGATAATATAATTATATAAAAGCTATGTTTATTTTATTTTTAACTATAAGTTTAAAACATAATAAAAAAACCAAAAACAACAAAATATTTTAAAAAAATTTAAATTAATTTAAAATAAGATATTGAGAAAAATAACAGAAAACTTCAAAATAATTTTAATAAATATATTGGAAGTTAAGGCCTTTATTTTACCACCAAAAATAAAATTAAATGGGATATAAAAAAAGTATGCTCTAAGATTCCTTTTTCTTAATAAAAATCATCCAATAAAAAAAAGATCTCCAAAATCATTCCCACCAAAATTTAATTTTGGAAGAAAGAAAACAAGACTAAAACCTTATTTAAAATAAAATAAAAATAAAAAAGAAGGAGATAAAAAAGAATATGCCTTTATACTAAACAGAATACTATTAAAAATTAATTTCTTGATAAACCTATATACAAAAATTAAAGAATTAAATATAAAATTCAATCCACCTTAGATTAAAAATAAAATTAATTTTCTCATAAATAATATATTCAAGGATTTAGAAGCAGAAAACTACAAAAATAAAAAAGAAGTTAAACTAAATTCTAGGGAAAACTTACTTATTTATATAGACGGTTTTATACTGGAAATAGAAAATAAAAATAAAAAAAAGAATAATAAAAATAAAAAAGAAAAATTCTTGGGAACTGGAATTTATAGAGAAATAGATAATAAATCTATTTTCAAAATTTATTTTAGTTTAGGAAAAAGTATGGAGGTATATAATACAGAATTAATTGCTTTAAAGAAAGGATTCGAAAAATCCTTTAAAGTAATTAATAAAAATAAAGAAGTAAAGAATATTTATTTCTTCACCAACAACCAAGCTACAATAAAAAGGTTACAAAATCTAAATTTAGAGCCTAATCAAGAAACAACTTCAGAAATTTAAGATATAGCAAATAAATTAAATTCTAAAAATATTAACATATTTATAAAATAAATCCCAGATCACTCTGAAGTTATTGGAAATAAAAAAGCAAATTATTTAGCCAAAAAAACTACAAAAATAAAAAAGAAAAGTTTATTTAAATCCTTCACCTATTTAAAAAAAAAATTAAAGAAAAAAACTTACTAAAATAGGAAGAAAAATACAAAAAACAAAAAAATAGGCCAAATTATATTAATAAGCCAAAATAAAAAAAAAAATAAGATATTTACTAAGTTTAATAATAATTTTTGTTTTTTAATTTAACTAAAGACTAGACATAAATACTTTAATAGTTATTTATATAAAATTCCAAATTCTAGAATTTTAAATAAAAATTGTACATGCAGAAATAAGTTTTAAACATTAAAACACTTAATTATGGAATACAAAATCTATAATAAAAAGAGAGAAGTATTAAAAAAAAAACTTAAAAAAGCTAATAAACAATTAGATTATTACTTTTTATTATTTAATAATGAAGGTATGATCTTTTTAGAAGAGTTCCTAAATAAAATAAATATTGCAAAAAGAAAATGTAATAAAAATCCTAAAAATAATTATTTCACAGGATAGAAAAATCTAGAAATTTAAAAAAATAAAAAGGTTCCGGAAATGAGATATATCATTTTAATATTACATCAAAGTGGATAGGTAAGAACAACAGATATACGACATTGTTCTTTTAATAGAAAAAAAAGAAAAAAGAGACAAAAAAAGTTAAAAGGAACCTCAAAAAACAAAAAACAAAAATAAAAATAAAAATAAAAAACAAAAATAAAAAATGATTTTATATAGTTTTCATTTTTAATGAGGAGTGAAAATCATGTATTTTAATTTCTTTTCCTTCATTCCGCCATAACCGAAAGGTTGCATGCGTGTATGATAAATAATAATAATAATAATAATTAATAAATTTAATTTAAAATTAATAATTTAGTAATTTTTATTTTTAATTAAATCTTCTTAATTTATAATTTTATAAAATAAAATTTTTTTATAAAAATAATTATTCTATTTTAATCTTCTTTATTATTTTTTAAATTTAAATAAATTAACTAAAATTTTAAATATAAAATTATAATATTTTTTTTTTAAAAATTAAAGTTTTTATCCAATAAAATTAAAAATTAATATTATGATAAAATCTTATCTTTAAACTAGTAGAATTTTAGAATATTTTATCTAAATTCTCAAAATATATTTTTAAAGTTTTTTTTAATTATATTTAAAATAATTTGGATTTTTTTTTTATTATTAGCAAAATTTATATATAATATATTTTAGTATAATATTACTAAATATATTTGGAGGTGTGGCCTAGTGGGTGTGATGCTAGGCTTGGAAACAGGTCTCCCCAGCCTGTGTGGGTTCGATTCCTACCACCTCCACCATATTTTGCAAATTAATTTTCGGGGTTTTATTTCTTTTACCCGAAAATAAATGCAAAAAGAAACAACTCACTAGTTTTACACCAACTATAGTTGTATCTTGATGTGTTTGACATCTAAGTTTGTTTTAAGGGTGTTGTTGTTTGTTTTCCTCGCACAACACAGTTTGAACTTTAGAACAAAAATCAAACAGTAGTTCTATCTACTATAAAAAATAGAAGTAGTTCTACTACTTAAAAATAGACAGTAATCTCTGTAAAAGATATGTGTGAGTACATCACAATAAAAACAGTACTAGTAGTTCTACTACTTAAAAATAGAAGTAGTTCTACTACTTAAAAATAGAACAGCCTAGTTCCTGTTTTAGAACTGGACTTCAGTTACAGAAGTATAAAAAGTAATAATCTTAAGAAAATATATCTATAATTAGAACCCACACTTGTGGATTGTTCTGAATATAGTAATTTTCTAATATTACATCAAAGTGGATGGGTAAAAACAACAGATATACGGCGCATTCTCTACTAAATTGGAATAGTAGAATTATATACAAAGGAATTTAATGTAGATAGATTCTAAAAAAAAATACCGAAAATCTCCAACATCCTAATCATGTAAAGATTCTGGCTTGTATTCACTTCTTTCATGTTATTATCTATAATTCGATATCTACAATCCGCCATAACCGAAAGGTTGCATGCGTGTATGATAAATAATAATAATAATAACTAAATATATTTTGTATAAAGTATTATGAGAATAGAATTCTAAAACTTTTATATTTTTATTTTTTTTAAAAGAAGTTGTACTAAAAATTAAGAAAATAAATAAAGAATGTTTATAATATTTTTAAAAAAGTTTTTAAATTTTTTTAAAAATAAATAGCTTATTATTATAATAGAAATTACTTAAAAATCCTATTATTAAAAATATATATATATATATATTTGCTTATATAAAACTTAAAAAGTAAATATTTTAATATGATTATTAGAAATTTAATTTTTATATAATTAAAAAATAATTTGGAAAATACTAATATAAATTAGATATATTTAAAGTTTTAAGAATTTATTATATATTTTATATATTAGTTTTTAAATTAGTTTTATTAAGATTTCAAAAAATTTTTTAATAATTGTCACGCCCACATCATATGACTAGTCTCAATTAGACATATAGCTTAACACAACAAACATACTTCCAATTCTGCATTCCATTTATCTCACAAAAAGATTTAATTTATAATTTATTTATTTTTACTGTAAATATTCATTTAAAAAAAATAAATCTATTTCCTGTATTTTGTAAAATGTGTTGTCTTTATAATATATTTAATTTTATTTAATTAACAAAAATTTTAGCTATTAATTTATTTTGTTTTCTTATATAATGTTTATTATAACACATATATTCAAGTTGATGATAAACCATTAAGTTGATAATTATTATTAATTTATAAAAATTCTATTAACTTATTAAATTTATATATAAATTGTATTTTATATAGATATATATTTAAAAAATTTTTAAACAATAGTAATTTTTAAGTCTTTTTTAAAACTCTATTAATTAACTTATTAATTATTTTTACTAATTTATTATTTAATAATAAAACTTTAAATAATTTTATAAATCTTTTATTTATTTAATTATATTATATTTTTTAGATATAACTTTATTAATTCTTACTAAATACTAATTATTTTTTTTAAAAAATCTAAATTAATAAAATTAAAAAACTAATAAAATACTAAACTTATTTAAAAATTTTACTAAAAAGATTTAAGCAAGATATAATATTTTAATTGATCTAATTTTTAATAAAATGAATAGTGTATATTAATATAATAAATAATTAACTACAATTTAAATAATAATAATAATAATAACAAATAGAGATTACTTTCTAAAGAAGAATCTGAAATTTCTTCAAAATTTGATAATAATAATTAATTATAAAAAATAACATATATAAATTTAATATTATAAACAAACTTTAAAATATAGAATTTTATACTTAATTTAGTACTAATCTATTTTTTAAAAGAAAAATCATATAAAATAATTTAAAAATAAAAAAATATAATAATTATTTTTAATATAGTAATTTAAATAATAATTAGTAAAACTAAAAAAATAAAAGAAAAATATGTATAATATTTAAGAAACCTCAATAAAAAAATCTTCAAAATAGCAAATATTAATATAAAAAAAGGAAAATTTTCTAATATTATCTCAAAAATTCTAAAAATTTTTGAAAAATAAATTAAAAAATTTTAAACAAAACTAGCACAATATAATACCAAAAAACTTAAAATTCAAAATAAATAAAATAAATTTTAAAAAAAACTTAATATTAAAATATTATAAATTAATAAATTAATAAAATTTAATGGAATTTTTGGAAAATTTGATTATTTTTTCTAATAATTTAATATTTATTTTTGATTTTAAGTTTTTTGATTTTTTTATGATGGTATTAAAATCTTATTTATAGGAATATACTTTAATAATATTATTCTTTAAATTTACATTTACTACCAAAATTATATAGTAATTAAAAAGAAAAATAAATAAGATTTAAATATAATTAAAATAATAATAAATTATAGTTTTTTTATCATTTTCTTTAAATAATAATATAGCAAAAACAACAAAACTATGAGAGTTCAATAACAGATTACTATTTTCAAACAAACCAACTTTGCTTGCAACTATTTCTAAAAATTTAATAAATTTATAGTTTTAATTAACTAAAATAAATCTAATTTATACTACAAAACCTAAGAAGGATTTAAAATAAAACTATAATGATATATCTACACTTATGAAAAGGAATGCTGAGATAAAGAACTACCAATTATAACTTACATAAAAATATAATAATATATTATTAAAATTAATAACATCAATTTCAAAATTTGTATTAATTAATTTTTTTATAAGAAAAAAGGGAAATACAACAACAATAATAATTATAATAATAAAAAATCTAACACTAGTAATTAAAAAAAAATAAGGATGGAAGTATAATGATGACTAAAAATTTTAATTTAATTTCTATAAATTTAAATATTACTTAATATAAATATAAGTATAATGTACTTTTAAAAGATTTAAAATCTAATAATCTTTTTTATTAAAATTATAATAAATTTGGATATTTTTTTTAAGAATGTAAAAAAAAAAAAAATAATATATAATATAATTTTTATAATACTACTTAAAATCCTCCTCAAAAAGACAAAATCCCTGTTAAATTTAACATAACACATTAATCTACTATTGTTGATTTTAAAAAAATTTAATAATAATTTCTTAAACAATCTTACAAAGCTATATTATAAGTTTTTTTAAATATTTATATAAATACTCCAGAATTAACTACTTTTATAAATACTGATAATAAAAAAATATTCTCTATTTTTTATATATTTAATATTTGAGAATATTATTGGTTGTGGTAAAACCAGATTTTTAATACCCACATCAGATATGAATGATAAGAAAATAAACAATTAATCCAATATTATAAATACAAAAAAAAACAATATTAAAGAATAATTCTAGAAAACTTAAAGTCTAAAAATGTTTTTATATACCTCAAAACCACCAATTATTAATCTCTATCTATTATATTAAAAAATTAAGAGTAACCATTTTTATTCTTTTTTTTTCTTTTTAATTAAAATAATGATAAATACTTCACCTCTATGATACAGGTTGAAAAAATCAATAATATTGTACTTCTTAAGAAAGGACAAAAGCAATATATAAATTACCAATAACCCACAAATAATTGGTACAAATGTTATAATAAAATATATAACCATAAAAATATTTAATGTTTCAATTATTACTATATATTCACTTCTAATTATACCAGATATAACCTTACTAAAGGCAAAAAATAAACAAATTATATTTTTTACCAAAAAGTGCTTTACTACACAAATACTAATCTCTACAAAAAAATATTCACTAATCACTAAAAACAATACCATTTCAAAATACAAAACCTTAATACTTTAAATAACAAAAAAAAACTTTTTCAACCTCCCATCATTACTTACTAAAATAATAACAATAACTATCATTGCCAATTATACAAGCAATAATCCATAAAATATGCTTTTTATAATTAAACCTTCTATATGTATACCCTATACTACAACAAATAATATAAATATATTTAATATAGCACAACCATCAAACTAATCCATAATTATAGCTTCTAATACACTATACAATACACATACTATCCCCCACAATCTAAAGTCCAAATTTAGATCCAACTCGAAATATATAAAAATCAATGTTTTAATAATAATTCTAACCTCTACCAATACTATTGAAAATTCCAAAATTCTCACAATATAAATCTTAACATTAGCAAAAATATCCAAATCACCATTTATTAAAACATACAACCAACAAAAACAACCATCTATATCAATTTTACAAAAAAAAAACCACAAATATATTCTATAATAGCCTCTGCAATTATTATATTAAAAAATAAATAATAAAAACACAACACCCCCATTACCTCAGACTAATTAACACCAATACTGTTAAAAAATTCAATAAACCTCTCATCCCAAAATATTACTACCCAATCTGCAACCACATCTCTACTACATAAGAAAAATATAAAACCCATTACAATCAAAATCATTAAAATCACTTTAATAAATATAAAAATCCTTACCTACAATACCCACACTTTAATCATTCCAAAAATACCTCCAACAAAAAAATAAATAAATTATAATCTAATTCAAAAAAAAAAAATATTAATAAATAAATAAACACCCCCCTCAAATTCACCAAAAATTTAAACTAAATATGTTTTAGAAACTAATACTTCCTAAACAATCTAACATCTACATTATAAAAATAGGATTTATACTTTTTAAAATTTTATAACTCAGATTTTTTAAAGAATATTTTATATTTTTTATATACATCAATGGATTATTATTTAATGTACTTTTAAATAATAGCATTAAAAATTTCTTTATTAATTTAAAAATTGTTTTATAATTTAATTTATTTATTTTAAAAATTAAAAATTTAATTAATATATTTACTTTTGACATCAGAATATTTGGAATTGTTATTTATTAAGCTTATTTTATTTTTTTTATTGAAAAATATTTTAAAAATATTTTAATTAATATCCTAAAAATGTTTTATAATTTAGTTATTAAATATGTTTAATTATATTAATATAATCTTAAAATTAATTAGAAAAGTAAAATTTTTGAATTTTTTTGATACTTATATAAGAAAATTATATAAAAAAGAATAAATATTTTATTAATAAAATAATTTTAAAAAAAAAATTTATTTAAACTTTATTATTAAAATAATAATTAAAAAAATTAATAATTGTTTGAAAAATAAGCTAAATACTCTTCAATGTTTTTTATTAAAAATAAAAAAATTAGTTTAAATTAAAAAAGTAAAATATTTTTTTAAATTATTATTAAAAAACACTTTTTTACCAAAAATCAACTAGTTTATGTATTATATATTTTTTAAAAAAAATTTAATTTTGTTTATTTTTGATATATGCATGTATAAAAGAAGAAATTACTATTTTTTAAAAATATATTAACAAAAATCTTTGTAATGGATATATTTGACTTTTAAATTTTTTAGTTGGATATTTTATTTTTTTTGTGTTAAAATTTAATAGTAAATTATGAATTTATATTAATTACAAAAGTCTTAATAATATTATTATTAAAGATATTGGTTTTTTTTTTTTTTATTAGTAAATTTTTTGATAGGTTTGTAGGAATTAAGATCTTTATTAAACTTGATTTTGTTAATGTATATGTTAATATCTGAATTAATTTTGGAGAAGAATGGAAAATAGCTTTTAGATGTTGTTATGGATTATTTGAGTATATAATAATGTTTTTTGGTTTTATTAATGCTTTTGCATCCTTCCAAATTTTTATGAATTATGTTTTGTGAGATTATATTGATATTATTTGTGTAATTTATTTAGATGATATTTTTATTTATAACAAAAATGTAGAAGAATATAAAATATATGTTAATTTAATATTTGATATTTTATAAGAAAATAATTTATGATGTTTTTTGGATAAGTTTGAATTTGTTGTTATAGAATGTGGATTTTTCAGTGTTATAATTAAAATGGTGTTAAAATGGATTTATAGAAGGTTTAAATTATTTAGGAATGGTTTTATTGGAAAATATCAAAGATATATAGTTATTTTTAAAATTTTATAATTATTATTAATAATTTATTTAAAAGTATAATTTTATATTAGTAGTACTTATAGAATTTATAAAAAAATAAATTAAATTTGAGTTTATATTGGAAAGGTTTAAGGTTTTTAAAATTTTAAAAAATACCTTCATATTTATTTTAATTTTTAAAATATATAATTTGAAATTTTTTATTAAAATAAAAATAAATGTTTTAGTTGTTACTCTAAAAATATATACTTTTTATAGTAATATTTTGATAAAAAGTGGTATTTGATTGTATATTCTTTTTATAAATTTGATCTTATATAACTATAATACCTTATATATAATAAAAAACTTATAATTATTATAAAAGTATGCAAAAAATAATATATTTATTTTTAAATCAAAAAATCTTTTATAATTTTTTTAAATCACAAAAATCTTACTTTTTTCCTAATTACAAAAAAACTTAATTGTAGATAAATTCACTAGTAGAAACTCCTTTTAGAATATAACATAAAAATCATCTACTTTAAAAACAAAAAAAAATACCCTAATAAATATAATAAGTCAATAATTTGACTTTATAAAAAGAATAGAGTTTAACAAAAAAACTATTTTATTAAAAGAAAGAATCTATATTATTATTAATAATTTTTTTAATTTTATAGAATATTATATCAAAAATGAATTCCGAACCAAACTTATAAATAATTATTAATAAGATTTAATAGTAAAAAAATTTTTAAAAAGATTTTAAAATTTATTAAAATATTATATACTACATAAAGAAATTATTATATTTAAAGAACTTTTTTACGTTTTAATTAAAAAATTTTAAAAAAGAGTATTATTTAATATTACAACTTAGAAGTATATAATCACTTAAATATTAATTAAATATAAGAATTTATTATTAAAATATACTTTTAATTTTAAATAAGGAAATATATTAAAAAATATATCAAAATCTATAACATATATTGTAGAAATAAATTTAATTAATACAAACTATATAATATATTTTAATTTTATAATATATTTAATATATCTTTTATGAAGAAACGAACTTCGAAAATACCGACCCCCCCATAACTTTTGAACGGAGTATCCAAAACCAAATAAAAGTACACCAATCGAAAGAGCGGAAAAAATTGATCAAAAATACTACAAAGTAAAAAAGCATACAAAGACCGATAGAAAATAATCACGACATAAAAATATAAAGATATTTGCGATCGTCTACCACACAAAAAAAAAAAAAAAGGGGTTTCTCGCTTAATTTAAACTAAACCTTTTAAAGGTTAGTTTTAAAAATGGAGAACATACCAACTAGTTCATCTTTGGATGAACTAGTATTAGCAACACAGGGTTTTAAACCTGTTCACCACAAAAAAAAACAGAGAAGACAGGTATCAGTAGATACAATTGATTCAAGGGAAGAAATAAATAAAGAAGATCTGTTTCTAAAAATTAAAAGGTTGAATAACCTTTTAAAAGAAAGAATACAGGAGGTAGAAGACCTAAAGCAGGAAATAAGAGAGTTAAAGAAAAACAACACAAAAAAGACATACACCCAAATCGCCCAGAAAACATCAAAAACACCAAAAAAACAGGAAATAACCCAAAAACACCAAAAAACACATAAAACGCAAAATCTACAAAATCCACAAAATCCACAAAATTCAAAAATATCAATTAACCAACGAAGGTTAATTATTCCCAGAAGTACCACGGAACCTCCCATCCAAAAACCAAATATCTTCAAAGAAAAAATAAATAAAATTCTCAAAGAGAAGCCCAATAACCCAGAATTAATTATTTCTAGGATTTCTCTAAATCCAAAAGGGAATCTAATTTTGATTACCCATAAGAACACCAAAAAAGAAGATATTCTGAAATACAAAGAAGAAATCTATCAAAAACTCATCAAAATAGATAAACACATATAAAAACCTTCCAAAATAGAGAACTGGGGATTCTTAGTTATACACAAAATTTCTAGAGATCAAAAAATGGAAGATCTCAAAAAAGAGGTGGAAACAAACAACACAATCAAATTAATTAACAATCTAAGATGGTTGATTAAAAAAGAAAAATTAAAAAAAAAGAAATTCTCTTCTATAGTAATTGCTATAAAAATAAAAATGGAGGCAATAAAAACACAAAATAGAGGATATATTTTTCTAAAAAATAAAAAACTCAAAACAGAAAGATATATTAAATTCTCTAAAAACAATAGATATACAAATTATCAAAAAACTGGCCACTATGCATTAAATTACAGAAATAAATCAGCCTACAAAATTTGTACTAGAAAACATAAAACAATTAATCATTTATATAATATATACCAAAAAAATAAAAAATCCTATAACCATATAAAATATAAATACATTAATTATAGAGGAAAACATAGAACAAAAAATTCCTTATACCCTAAAAACAAAAAACAAAATATCACCTTAAATAAATAGAAATATTTTAAAAATAATATAACACAATTGTAGAAGATCTACAAATATAATGCAATCAATTTTAAACTCTGCATTAATTTATGACAACATGGATTTAATTTTCCTACAAAAACCATAGTTCTCAAAGGAAAATACTATAATTATACACTTAGGGTTTAAACCAATTTTTTCAAACCCAAAAACCAACAAAACCAACAAAAACCAAAATAAAATAATTACTTTTATAAAAAAAAATTTACCCTACGAAATCACAAACCGGGAAAATTTAATTAAAGATGAAAACTACCAGATAATTAATTTTAAATCAAACAAATTTAAGAAAATCAGATTTATTAATATCTACAACGAAAAACAACAAAATACGGAAAATAGTGAATATACAGTAAATCGACTCTTTAATAAAATCAAAGATTACTGTATTAAAAAAACATTATTAATCGGAGATTTTAATACTTATTACTTTTTATAGAACCCTAAAATTAAATTTAATTTAAAAGCAAAAAAAATAATAAAATTAATTGAAGATAAAAATCTACAATTAATAAATAAAAATGGCATACCAACTTATTATAATATCAGGAAAAATAATAAATCTGAATCCTCAATCATTAACCTATCTTTTGCAACCATTAATTTAAAAGAATTAATTATGAATTGGAAAATAGATGAAAAAATTAATACAGGATCAAATCATGAAGTAATCTCAATTAAAATAAAACCAAAAGAAAATGACTTAGTAGACAACCCTTTGTCAACTAACAAATTTAATTGGAATAAAACTAATTGGGAAAACTTCGAAAAAGAATTATTAAGTCTAGATAAAAATCTAGATAAAAATAATTTATAGAAAGATCGCCTTTTTTCATTTTATAAGAAAAGAGAAGATCTAGAAAATAATTTGGAAATTGCAACATCTCTTTTTCAAAAAAATATAATTTTGGCAGTAGAAAGATCTACACCAATTTTAAAAATAACACCAAAATCAAAAATTTGGTGGAATAAAGAAATTAAAAAAACAAGAAAAAAGATGTTACAACAAAAAAGGACATAGAAATTAAATAAAACCCAACAAAATTAGGAACTATTTAAAATCAAAAGGAATAAACATTTTAGAGAAATTAGATCTTCTAAGGAGAAATCCTGGACTAATTTTCTAGAAAATGCAAAAGACAAAGAAATATTCCTAGCGCTTAATTTTTCTAAACCTAGAAAAATCCAAAAAATGCCAAATCTAATTTATGAAGACAAGAATGCCCTTAATTTTGAAGATAAGGCAAAAATATTAAGAAAGGCGTTATTTCCAAAACCACCAAATTATACAAAAACAACAAATCCACTGTTACCAGTAGAAATAACAATTAACAAAAAGTTAATGGAATGGAAAAAGATAAGAGATAGTGAAATCAAAGAAGCTATCTTCTCATCCAATTCCAAAAAAGCACCAGGACCAGATGGAATTAATTTTCTATGTCTAAAAAGAGCTTACGAAATTATACCGGGAAGATTTAATGATTTATTCAAACAATTATTAAATTATGGGTACCATCCAATATGCTTCAGAGAAGCAATTGGGGCAATTTTACCTAAACCAAATAAACCGGATTATAATATTCCAAAAGCTTACAGAATTATTAGTCTCCTAAATTGTTTAGGAAAAATATCAGAGAAAATAATAGCAAGAAGAATAGCCTTCTTATCAGAAACTAATAAAATTCTAAATCCAGAACAAATTGGAGGCAGAAAACAAAGATCTGCAATTGATGCAGCTTTGTCATTAGTTCATGATATAGAAATGGCTAATTCAGAAAAGTTAAAAACCTCTGTTTTATTCCTAGACGTTAAAGGGGCTTTTGATAATGTTTCAAAGGAAAGATTAATTAATACCTTAGAAGACATGAAGTTCCCCAAACGATTAATTTCGTGGATTAATAATTTTATGTCCAAAAGATTAATTAAACTGGCCTTCGATGGACAAGTAGAAAAATTAAAACCAGTTGAAACTGGAATACCACAAGGTTCCCCAATATCCCCAATTCTTTTTCTATTATATTTAACACCACTATTTAATTTATTAGAACAAAAAACGCCTTCTATCATTAAACCATCTTATATAGATGATTTGGCGTTAATTGCAACTAATAAAAAAATAGAAACAAATATATATGAATTAGAAGAAACTGCAAAAATAGCCTTTAATTAGGCTGCAGATAATGCAATAGCTTTTGATAACATAAAATCAGAGCTAATTCATTTTAAAACAAATTTAAAAAAGAAAAATGAATTTGGGGAATTAAATATTAAGCTACCAAATGGTATAATAATAAAACCTACCAACAATATAAGGTGGTTAGGTATATATTTCGATATGAGATTAAATTTTAAATATTATATTAAAATAAAAACAAGTGTAGTAAATAAAATTTTAAATTTTATTAAGGCATTTGCTAATTCAGAAAAAAGACTTAAAACTAAAGCGATAATATAATTATATAAAAACTGCATTTGTTTTATTTCTGATTATGGGTTTGAAATATGGTGAAAAAACCAAAAACAACAAAATGTTTTGAAAGAATTTAAATTAATTCAAAATAAAATATTAAGAAAAATAATAGGAGGTTTTAAAACAACTCCAATAAATATATTAGAAATTAAAGCCTCTATTTTACCACTAGAAATAAGACTAAATGGGATATAAAAAAGGTATGCCCTAAGATTCCTTTTTTTTAATAAAAATCATCCAATAAAAAAAAGATCTCCAGAGTCATTCCCACCAGAATTTAATTTTGGAAGAAAAGAAATAGGATTGGGACCTTATTTAAAATAAAATGAAAATAAAAAAGAAAAAAACAAAAAAGAATATGCCTCCACATTGGACAGAATACTATCAAGAATTAATTTCTTGATAAACTTATATACAAAAATTAAGGAATTAAATATAAAATTCAATCCACCTTGGATTGAAAATAAAATTAATTTCCTCATAAATAACGTATTTAAGGACTTAGAAGCAGAAAACCACAAAAATAAAAAAGAAGTTGAACTAAATTCTAGGGAAAACTTACTTATTTATACAGACGGTTCTATGCTGGAAATAGAAAATAAAAATAATAAAAAAAAGAATAATAAAAATAAAAAAGAAAAATCCTTGGGAGCTGGAATTTATGGAGAAATAGATAATAAATCTATTTTCGAAATTTATTTTAGTTTGGGAAAAAGTATGGAGGTATATGATGCAGAATTAATTGCTTTAAGGAAAGGGTTCGAAAAATCCTTTGAAGTAATTAATAAAAATAAAGAGGTGAAGAATATTTATTTCTTCACCGACAACCAGGCTGCAATAAAAAAGTTACAAAACCTAAATTTAGGGCCTGGTCAGGAGACAACTTCAGAAATTTGGGATATGGCAAATGAATTAAATTCTAGAAATATTAACATATTTATAGAATGGGTCCCAGGTCACTCTGAAGTTATTGGAAATGAAAAGGCAGATTACTTAGCCAAGGAAGCTGCAAAAATAAAAAAGAAAAGCCTATTCAAATCCTTCGCCTATTTAAAAAGAAAAATTAAAGAAAAGGATTTACTAGAATAAGAAGAAAAATACAAAAAACAAAAAAACAGGCCAAATTATATTAATAAACCAAAGTTAAAAAGAAATAAGATATTTACTAAATTTAGTAATAATTTTGTTTCTTTTTTAACGCAACTGAAGACTGGGTATGGGTACTTTAACAGTTATTTATATAAAATTCCAAATTCTGGAATTTTAAATAAAAACTGTATATATAGAAATAAGCCTTAAATACTAAAACACTTAATTATAAAATACAAAATCTATAATGAAGAAAAAGAGGTATTAAAAAGGAAACTCAAAAAAGCTAATAAACAATTAGATTATTACTTTTTATTATTTAATAATAAAGGTATAATCTTTTTGGAAGAGTTCCTAAATAAAACAAATATTGCAAAAAGAAAATGCAATAAAAATCCTAAAAATGATTATTTCACAGGATGGGGAAATCTGGAAGTTTGAAAAAATGAAAAGGTTCCGGAAATGAGATATATCATTTTAATATTACATCAAAGTGGATGGGTAAGAACAACAGATATACGACATTGTTCTTTTAATGGGAAAAAAGAAGAAAGAGACAAAAAGGGTTAGAAGGAACCTCAAAAAACAAAAAACAAAAATAAAAATAAAAACAAAAAACAAAAAACAAAAATAAAAAATGATTTTAGATAGTTTTCATTTTTAATGAGGAGCGAAAATCATGTATTTTAATTTCTTTTCCTTCATTCCGCCATAACCGAAAGGTTGCATGCGTGTATGATAAATAATAATAATAATAATAATATATCTTTTAAAATTATTATATATAATTTTGTTTAAGGAATGCTACAAGTATAATATGTTTTTATTAATACTATTTATAATAAAATATTAATTATTATTGATAAATTTTTAAAAATTGTTATTTTTATTTTATAGTATAATTAATAAAAAATTAAAAAATTTTAATAAATATATTATTAGTATATTTTTTTTAAATATAAAATTTAATGAAAATATATTTACAACAAAAATTTATTTTTTATTAACAAATACTAATAATTAATTATAAATTAAATAAAATCAAAAATCAATATTATAATAAAATCTTATTTTTAGATTAATAAAATTTTGAAATGTTTTATTTAAATTTTTAAAATATATTTTTGTAGTTTTTTTAATTTTATTTAAAATAATTGGATTTTTTTCTTGTTTTTAATAAAATTTATATATAATATATCTCAGTATAATACTACTAAATATATTTTATATAAAATATTGTGTAGATGGAATCTAAAGATTTTTTTATTTTTATTTTTTTTAAAAAAAGTTATACCAAAAACCAAAAAATATATAAAATAAATAAAAAACCTTCATAATATCCTCAAAAAAAACCTTAAATTTTTTTAAAAACAAATAGTTTATTATTATAATAAAAATTATTTAAAAATTTTATTATTAAAAAAAAAAGATAAAATATATTTATTTGTATAAAATCTAAAAAATAAGTACTTTAATAAAAAAACTCAATTATTAAAAATTTAGCCCTTATATAATCAAAAAATAATTTAAAAAATATTAATACAAATTAAATATATTTAAATTCTTAAAAATCTACTATATATTTTATATATCAGTTTTTAAACCAATTTTTCTAAAACTCTGAAAAAATTTAAATAATATTAAAATAAAATATAATAATTTTATTAAATATAATATTAAAAAAATTTTTAAAAAATCTAATAAAAATAATAAATATTTTATTTAATAATTTTAATTTTATAATCTAGAAAATGATTTTTAGTAATTAGAGGAAAATATTTTTCCTAAATTTATTTAATCTTTTTTAAAGTAATTTAAAATATTTGTTTAATAAGGTACTGTAGAGTTAAAAAAAAAACATAAACAGTTTAAAAAAATCTAAGATTAATATTATTTTAAACAAAATTATTATTTTATGATTTTTATTTATTTATACTTTTGGTTATATATATAGTTTATTAAATACCAATGGTGTTTTTTATTTTAATACTCTTTTAATTTTTTTAAAGATTGAAAAAATATTTCTTATTTTGTATGATATGTTGGAGTTATTAATAATATATTGGTATATATTATTTAAATAATATAATCTATAAATAAAATATTAGTTATTAGTGATTTGGTGTATTGAAGAAAAATATTTTAATAAAATATATTTATATATATTAAAAATAAGAAATAAAAAAAAAATTGGTTAATTTATAAATTTTAAATTTTTATAAATATTTTTTATAAAAATATTTATAAAAAAATTAGAATTTTTTATGATATTTTTGAGAAGATTTAAATTACTTGGTATAATATTAATATTTTTTTAGAAATATTATTATATAACTATAAATTTTGAATATTTTTTATTTTTATATTTTATATTCAGAATTTTTTTATTATCTGTTAAATAAAAATTTAAATCGAAATTTATTATTTTATTAAAAGTAAATTTTAAAATAAAATAATATACTAATTTTTTTAATATTAAAAAAACTTTTTTTTTTTTTAAAATTAAAACTTTCTAGTTTTTTTGATAATTTTAATTCTATTTTTATATAAATTATGCTTTTATAATATTTTTTTACTATAAATTATATTTTTTGTTAATAATAAGTTAATTTTGATATAATATTATAAAAATTATTTAACAATTTAAAAAGCTTTTCTTATATTTTTGAAAAAATTTTTTAAATTTTTAATATAATCAACTAATTTTGCTAAACTTTCTTTTAAACTATCTTAAAATAACTTATGATTTTTTAAAGTTTCTAATACTTCTTTCTTTTAAGATTTAAAATCCAGTCAATTAAAAAAATAATTAATAACAACCACTAAAAAGAGATTTTAAAAAAACAATTCCTTATAAAAAATTATATCACACTTTTTTTTTAACTTAGTATAGATTATATATTTTTGTTTTTCTTTTATTATAAAATAGTCATATCCCCTTTTAATACAGTAGCTACATTTAATTTCTAGAAAATATTTGAATTTTTATATTTATGTAGCAAAATTATCCTTATTTTTTTAATCTTTAGATCATTCAGACCTAATTTTATTTCGATATTTTTAAATTTTGTTCTTTAACATACTCTTATTTAAAAATATTATTTTAATGTACTTAATTTTGCACACTAAATTATTAAATATAGAAATATTTAAAGGTCTAAATTTTGATTTCTAATTTCTAATAAATTCAATTATATTTATATACTATCGCAATTATATAATCATATATACAACATAGAATTTATCACCTATAGTATTTCTTACATAAAATTATTCCTTTAACAGATTTCCTGTACAAAATCATTTCCTAATCAACTTTCTCATATATAAAATATATTATATAGGATTTTTTTATATAGATCCAACATCCCCAAATGCCCTATTCCCCATCTACAAAATATTTTTACATAAGAATTTTATATAATAAAGTTTCTTTTAAAAAAAAAAATAATATCACGCTCACATCATAAATCTCAATTAAACATATAACTTAACACAACAAACATACTTCCAATTCTACATTCCATTTATTTTATAAAAAAATTTAATTCATAATTTATTTATTCTTATTGTAAATATTCATTCAAAAGAAATAAATATATTTCCTACATCTTATAAAATATATTATTTCCACAACACATTCAGTTCTATTCAACCAACAAAAATCTCAACCACTAATTCATCTCATTTTTTTATACAACATTTATCACAACACATATACTCAAGTTAATAATAAACTATCAAATCAACAATTACTATCAACTTATAAAAATTCCATCAACTCACTAAATTTATATACAAATTACATTTTACATAAAAACTTTATCATATATTTAAAACCCTCTTAAACAATAATAGTTCTCAGGTTTTTCTTAAAACTCCATCAATCAACTTATCAACTACCTTTATTAATTCACTACCTAATCATAAAACCTTAAACAGTTTCATAAGTTTTTTATTTATTTAACTATGTTATATTTTTTATATATAATTTTATTAGTTTTTACTGAATATTGATTGTTCCCTCTAAGAGATCTGAACCAATAAAGTTGAGAAACCAGCAAGGTGCTAGGCTTGTTTGAGAATCCTGCTAAGGAGACCTGGGCAAGGTGTAACAATAATATTAAAATAAAATATAATAATAAAAAGTTTTTTAAAAAATTTAATGAAAATAATAAATATTTTATTTGATAGTTTTAATTTTATAATTTAGAAAATAACTTCTAATAATTAAAAAAAAATATTGTTTTTAAATTTATTTAGTTTTTTTTAAAGTAATTTAAAATATTTATTTAATAAAGTATTATAAAGCTAAAAAGAAAATATAAATAATTTAAAAAAATTTAAAATTAATATTATTTTGGAAAAATTATTATTTTATAACTCTTACTTATTTATATTTTTAGTTATATATATAATTTATTAAATATTAATAGTATTTTTTATTCTAATATTTTTTTAATTTTTTTAATAAATAAAAAAGTATTTTTTATTTTATATAATATACTAAAATTATTAAAAATATATTTATACGTATTATTTAAATAATACAACTTATAAGTAGAATATTAGTTATTAATAATTTAATATATTAAAAAAAAATTATTTTATTTATAAATTTAATTTTTAAAAAAAATTAAAATTTTTTTATTTTTTTTGTTTATTAAATTCTTTTTTAATATTTAAATTTTATATATTAAATTATTAAGTATAGAAATGTTTAAAATTTTAATTTTTAATTTTTAATAGGTTTAATTATATTTATATATTATTATATTTATATAATTTTATATATAGTGTAACGAAGCATACCCAGCAGAAAGAACTCCAAGCAGAAATCCAAATAACCAGAAAAGCCCTCAGAATAACTATAGAAAACATCCAAATAATATTATAAATAAAAAAAAAATTATACAACATAATGCAAACCCAAAATAAAAAAAGATTTAAATTTAAACTTTAGAATTTAGAAAATAATATTAATAGTATTATTTCAACTTATATAGTAGTAAATTTATTTAAACTTATATTTTACATAAATTTTTAATTTATTAAAAAATAACTTCTATTTAATCTAACATTTTATATTTCCAAATATTTAATTCAAATTTATTTTTTATTTAGTTTAATATTTTATATTTTATTTAATTGAATATTATATTTTTAAATATCTATTTTATAAACTTATCTCCTATTTAATTTATTTTATTATTTTTTTTAATAATTATTTATTTAAACCACCATATTCACTATTATATATTTAAAAATTAAATAATAATTTAAATATTAATTTATATTTATATTAATATATTTTTTTATTTTATAATATTTATATATTATTTTAATGCTTTAATTAGTTTTTACACAATTTTTTATATTTTATTATTTTATAATCTTATTAATTTAATATTTGAATATCTACACCCGCTTTAAAAATAAAAATTTTAAAAAAAAAATACTAAAGAAAAACTTTTAATTATCGTTTTATTAAAGTTTATTATTAAATAAATTAAAGTCATAATGGTAGTTTTAAAATATTTTAAAAAATAATATATTAATAGTAGTATTAATAATTATTTTAATCATTAAATTTCTAAATCCTAATTCTTTTAACAAAATAAAATTATATAAACTCAGAAACTTTTTAATATAACTAAACAATAAATATAAAAAAAAAACTACCAAATTTACTATATTTAAAAAAAATATATATATACTGTTACTTTTTTTAAAAGAAATTTAATAAAATTAGCTTTTAATAAATATAATGTTGATAATAGAGTTTAAAATTAAAATATATATACTAAATTTACTATTTAGCTTAAAAAAGTTTTTAATAATTTTGATTTTATAAAAATAATAAAATAAAAATTATAAAATTTTAAATAAGTTAATAAAATTTTTTCTATATATTTTATAAAATCTAGATATTTTATAAAATAGTTTAATTATAATAATATTATTTAAATTGCTTATTTATAATATATATTAAAATTAAAAAATTCTTAATGATTAAAAATATTTTTTTTAAAGATCTTAATAATTTTATTATTATCTATTAATATTTTAATAATAATTAGTGAATTTTTAAAAAAAAAAAAGTTTTGAAACTTTATAAATACTAAATTCCAAAAAAATACTACTATTACTATTTTAACACTTAAGATAACTACTAAATTTAGTAATCTAATATTAATATAAAGAAATAGCTATTTTAAACCCAAATTTATAAATTAGTTTATAAATAATATTAAAAAATACTTAATTTTTAAAAAAAAAATTAATAATAGGCTCACAAATTATATTTATTTATATAAAAAAAATAATTATTTTACCAATAATTATTTTAATAAGAAAACTTGAAAAAATTTTAATTAATAAAATTTATATAACTTTTATATAATATAAAATTAGAATATTTAAAATCTAATTTATAAAAAAATCCAAAATAAAATAATATTTATTATAAAATATTACTAACAAGAAGATGTTAAAAAAAAATTAAAAAAAAATAATATTTAACTATGAAATATGATATATAATAAAATAAAAAATCTATTATTATTTTAAATATTTAAAAATTTTAAAAAATTTTATAAATTTATTTTATATCCTAAAATTTATATTTTTATTTAAAACTTGAAGATATCAAAATATTATTTAAACTATATATTAAAATCTTTATTATTTTATATTTTTATTTCTAAAAACCTATTAATATTTTTATATATTTAAATAGTAGTAATATAAAAATATATATAAATTACAAATTTGTAATTTAAAATAATTGTTTATTTTATTTAAAAAAAGATTTTTAAATTTATAAAATCTTTTAATAAAATTAAAAAATTAATTAAAAAAATAATTCAATTTAAAATAAAAATTTAATATTATAAAAAGATTATTAATATTAATATCATTAATATTATTAAACTTTTAAATTTAAGAAAATTATAATATAAAAATTATAATATAAAAAATATAATATTTATATTAATTAAAAAAATAATTAAATATATATAAATTATTTACTTTAAATTATTATTATAAGTATAAAAACTTTTAAAAAAATTATAAAATAAAAATTTATTTTTATTTTTTATACTTTAAAGAGAAAATAAAAATATAGTATTTATATAAATAATAAAATTATTATTAAAAAACCTATCAAACTTTTTAAAAATTCTAAAATTTAATAAAAGCATTTCTTTAAAAAAAAAACATACTATTATTATAAAAAAAAAATATGTAAAAATCTTTACCACCTCAAATACCAAACTAATTTAAAAATTAATATGATTAATAAATAAAAAATATTTTAAAATTTTTAAAAATATAGATTAATAAATATATAATCAAAAAATTTATTTGGAAATTTAATTAGTCTATAGAAAATTTTAATTTTTTTTATTTTAAAAAAAAAATAATAATTTTTAATTTTATATAAATTAAAAACTTTTTAATATTATTATTATTAAAAATTAATACTTTTTACTTTAAATTAATAAAACTTTAAATTATTTTAAAAAAGTTAAGTACTTTATATAATTAAATATTTATAATGTATATAATTATATCAAAATAATTAAAAAAAATAAAAAAAAGATTTTTTTGTATATAATATAAATATTTTAAATTCCAAATAATATATTTTAGATTAATAAATATTTTTGTTATTTTAAATATATATTAACAAAACTTTAAAATTAGTTTTAAATAAATTTTATATAATTTATTTTAATAATATTTATATTTATAGTAATTTATAAAAAAAATATATTTAATAAATAAAATAAATTATTAAAATATTATAAAAAACTAAACTTTATATTAAATTTTTTAAATACAAATTCTTTATTAAAAAAATTAAATTTTTAAAATATATCATTGAAAATAATAATATTAGAATAAATTTAACTAAAATCCAAAATATATTTAATTGGGAAGAATTAAAAAAAATTTAAAATTGTTAAAGAAGTTTAAAATTTATAAATTTCTATTAACAATTTATTAAAAATTACATCAGGAAAAAAACATAATTCCATCATATTCCATCTTATCCATCTGATAAAGATTATAGTAAATTGGGTAAAATAGAAACTTACTTTTCAAATAAAGCTTGTTTTATCCAATAAATTTTATTTTATTCTACAAAAATTTTATATTATATATTAAAGTAATTTTATTATATTTAAGAGTTTTTATCTTAAAAATAAATTTTTATTTTAAGAATAAGTCTTTATTTTAAAAATAAAATTTTATTTTATAAAAAAATTTCTATTTTAAAAAAAAAAATTTATTTTATGAAATCTATTTTATCATAATTATTTTGTTTAAATCTATATAGGTATTGTATAAACCTATACTAGATATTAAAAAGTTCATTATAAAAATTATAAAAATACAATTTTTGTTTATTATTTTAAAATTTAAAATGTATTTAGGTAAAAGGGATATATACAGATTCATAATATTATTATATAAATATAAAAGGAAGTGTTATATATTAAAAGTATTAAATTTAGAATAATAAAAAAAAAAGGAGTTAGCACAAGTTTTTTTTTATATTTATTTTTATACAAATTTCTTTTAAAATTTTTTTTTGGTTTTTATATTTTTTTTAATTTATAAAAGTAAAATATTTTTTATATTTAATTTTTTTTAAATATTTTTTATTAAAATGTAAATGGTTTATTTATTTGTTTTAAAAAATTTTATATAAGTTTAGTTTTTATTTTATTGGTATTAGAATAAAAGATATAATATAAATTTTATATTTTAGTTAATAATTATTTTAATATTTTAAAAATTGATTGTATTAAATTATTATATTTTTATATTAGTTTGTGTTTATTTTAAATAATTAATAGTATTTATATTAATTATTTAAAGATTTTAATGTATATATTAAATTTATAGTATTTGTTTTTAAATGTTTTAGAACTATTTAGATAATTATAGTGATTTAATAAATATTAATATTATTAACTTTAGAATATAAGATTAGATTTTTAATTTAGTAATTATTAAAAGTATTATAATAATATTTGATTAAAATTTAAAAAATAATTAAAAAGTAGGATTATAGTAATAAATTATTTTATTAAAAGTTAGTATAATTTATTTATAGATATATTTAAGTTTTTATTTTTTATTTTTTAAAAGTTCTTTTTTAAAAAAAGTCTATTATTTTTTTAAAAATATTTGATTTATTTAATATAAGTTTATTTAAAATAAAAAAAAGTATATTTATATTTTATAACTTTTTAAAGAACATTTGATATATAATCTTAAATACTGAAATATATTGATTAATTTAAGTAAATACTAACTTTTAAAAAAGAATTTATACAAATTCTTAAAAAATAAATATATACTTTTAAATTTTCTAAATTTTCATATTTTTTAAATATAAATTTATTGTAATATAATAAATATTAAATTTTATATAAACTAAATTAAAATGTTTTTAATAAGTTTTTAGAATATTAAATATTTTAAAATAATTTTTATAAAATTAATTTATAACAAAAGTAATGAAAAAATTTTGTAAAATTTAATTATGAAATAGATTAAAATAATATAATATTAAAGATTTTGGATAAGGCTTAATTAACTATTATAAAGTTTAAATTTAACTATCTAAAGTTAGTATAAGTTTTTAAGAAAAAAAAAGGGTTTTTATAAATATAAAATTTATAAATATTAATTTATTTAATTTTTTTAGTAAATACTATACTTTTTTTTTTGTTTAATAATATTTAAGTATTAATATTTTTAAAAAAGTTATTTAAATTATTAATGGTTTTATTGATTTTTTTATAAATTTTATTCCTATTATTAATAAATTGTTAGAAATAATTATAATATATGTTAGCTTTTATTTATATAAAAGCTATTATTATAGGATAATTTAATACTTGAGGAGTTTTAAATTAATAATATTAGGACTGATATGGGCTGCTGTGTTTTAAGAATTAATATTATTAAATCTTTTTAAAATAAATCGAAAAATTTTGTATTCTTTGCTATATTGAGTAATAATGTAAAGACATTTAAAATCTCTGTAAAAGCTAAAGTAGGTATTTTAATTTTTATTAATTTTTTATTTTGATTTATAAATTTTATTTGGGATTAAATTTTTTTTTTAATAATTTTTATATTTTTAATTTTTTTAAGTATGGTGGAGATTTGTTTAAATAATATATGTACTTATTTAAAACTAAATTAAAACTTTAAAGATTGTATAAAATAGAGAATAAATAAAGATTAAGGTGGTGGATTGATATAAATTTATAAGAGAATATAATAAAATGCTAATAAATTAATTTAAATAGAAAATAAATAATTATATAAAATTTAATTTTAATAAAATAAAAATTTTAAAGTATTTTTTTTTTTTAAAAAAAAGGGTATTATAATAAAATAAAAAAAATATGATATATAATATTTTTTTAAATAAACTAAAATAACTAAATAAGTTTTAATTAGGTAATAATCTTTATATTATGACTATATTATAATCGATTTTATAAGTTAAAAATCTTTAAAATATATAAAATAAAAATAAAAAAATATAAAATATTTATTTATAAATAATTAGTATATGTAAATACCAAGTTTTTTTTTTATCATATTTATATTAAAATAAAATAGATTTTATTAAATTTATATATAAAATATATTTTATAAGGTATAAAAAAACTTTAAATTTTAAATATAAATTGATTAAACAAAATTTTAATTATTAAACTAAATTTAATGTACTAAAAGAAATAAATTAATTTTAATAATTTTATAAAAGATTATTATTAAATAAATGTTTTTTAAATTTTGATAATAAAATAATTAAATTAGAATATCTGCATTAAAATACAAAAGTATATTAAAAAAAACCATATTAATTTTTTTATTAATTATTATAACTATAACTATTAGTTTATTTTTTAATAGATTATATTTTATTAATTTATTTTTTATAAATTTTTAAATTAATTAAAAACTTTTAAAAATAAATCAACGAACTTCGAAAATACCGACCCCCCCATAACTTTTGAACGGAGTATCCAAAACCAAATAAAAGTACACCAATCGAAAGAGCGGAAAAAATTGATCAAAAATACTACAAAGTAAAAAAGCATACAAAGACCGATAGAAAATAATCATGACATAAAAATATAAAGATATTTGCGATCGTCTACCATATAAAAAAAAAAAAAAAAAAGGGGTTTCTCGCTTAATTTAAACTAAACCTTTTAAAGGTTAGTTTTAAAAATGGAGAATATATTAACTAGTTCATTTTTGGATAAACTAGTATTAGTGATATAGGGTTTTAAACTTGTTTACCATAAAAAAAGACAGAGAAGATAGGTATCGGTAGATATAATTAATTTAAAGGAAGAAATAAATAAAGAAGATTTGTTTCTAGAAATTAAAAGGTTGAATAATCTTTTAAAAAAAAAAATACAGGAAGTAGAAGATCTAAAGCAGGAAATAAGAGAGTTGAAGAAAAACAATACAAAAAAGACATATGCCTAAATCGCCTAAAAAACATTAAAAATACCAAAAAAACAAGAAATAACCCAAAAACACTAAAAAACGCATAAAACGCAAAATCTACAAAATCTATAAAATCCATAAAATTCAAAAATATTAATTAACTAATGAAAATTAATTATTCCCAGAAGTACTACGGAATTTTTCATTTAAAAACCAAATATTTTTAGAGAAAAAATAAATAAAATTCTTAAAAAAAAGCCTAATAATTTAGAATTAATTATTTCTGGAATTTCTTTAAATCTAAAAGGAAATCTAATTTTGATTATTTATGAAAATACTAAAAAAGAAAATATTTTGAAATATAAAAAAGAAATCTATTAAAAACTTATTAAAATAGATGAATATATATAAAGACTTTCTAAAATAGAGAACTAAAAGTTCTTAGTTGTACACAAGATTTCTAGAAATCAAAAAATAAAAGATCTCAAAAAAGAAATAAAAACAAACAACACAATTAAATTGGTTAATAATCTGAGATGGTTGATTAAGGAAGAAAAATTAGAAGGAAAGAAATTCTTTTCTATAGTAATTGCTACAAAAACAAAAATGGAGGTAATAAAAATATAAAATAGAGGATATATTTTTCTAAAAAGTGAAAAACTTAAAACAAAAAGATATATTAAATTCTTTAGAAATAATAGATGTATAAATTATCAAAAAACTGGCTACTATGTATTAAATTGCAGAAATGAATCAGTCTGTAAAATTTGTACTGGAAAATATAAAACAATTAATCATTTGTGTAATATATATTAGGAAAATAAAAAGTTCTATAACTATATAAAATATAAATATATTAATTATAAAGGAAAACATAGGGCAAAAAATTCCTTATACCCTAAAAACAAAAAATAAATATTACTTTAAATAAATAAAAATATTTTAAAAATAATATAATATAATTATAAAAGATCTATAAATATAATATAATCAATTTTAAATTCTGTATTAATTTATAACAATATAGATTTAATTTTCCTATAAGAACTATAATTTTTAAAAGAAAATACTATAATTATATATTCAAAATTTAAACCAATTTTTTTAAACTTAAAAATTAACGAAATTAATAAAAATTGAAATAAAATAATTATTTTTATAAAAAAGAATTTACTTTATAAGATCACAAACCAAAAAAATTTAATTAAAAATAAGAACTACCAGATAATTGATTTTAAATCAAATAAATTTAAGGAAATCAGATTTATTAATATCTACAACAAAAAATAACAAAATACAGAAAATAGTAAATATATAATAAATCAACTCTTTAATAAGATCAAAGATTACTATACTAAAAAAATATTATTAATTAAAAATTTTAATGCTCATTACTCTTTATAGAACCTTAAAATTAAATTTAATTTAAGAGTAGGAAAAATAATAGAATTAATCAAAAATAAAAATCTATAATTAATAAATAAAAATAGCATACTAACTTATTATAATATCAAGAAAAATAATAAATCTGAATCCTTAATTATTAACCTATTTTTTGCAATTATTAATTTAAAAGAATTAATTATGGATTGGAAAATAGATGAAAAAATTAATACAGGATCAGATTATAAAATAATCTTAATTAAAATAAAACCAAAAGAAAATAACTTAGTAGATAACCTTTTGTTAATTAACAAATTTAATTGGAATAAAACTAATTAGGAAAATTTTGAAAAAGAATTATTAAATTTAAATAAAAATTTAGATAAAAATAATTTATAAAAAGATTGCCTTTTTTTATTTTATGAGAAAAAAGAAGATTTAGAAAATAATTTAGAAGTTGTAATATTTTTTTTTCAAAAAAATATAATTTTGGCAGTAGAAAGATTTATACTAATTTTAAAAATAACACCAAAATCAAAAATTTGGTGGAATGAGGAAATTAAAAAAACAAGAAAAGAGATATTGCAACAAAAAAAAATATAAAAATTAAATAAAATCTAATAAAATTAGGAACTATTTAAAATCAAAAGGAATAAATATTTTAAAAAAATTAGATTTTTTAAGGAAAAATTTTGGACTAATTTTCTAGAAAATGTAAAAGACAAAGAAATATTCCTAGCACTTAATTTTTCTAAACCTAGAAAAATCCAAAAAATGCCAAATCTAATTTATAAAAACAAAAATGCCCTTAATTTTAAAAATAAAGCAAAAATATTAAAAAAAACATTATTTTTAAAACCACCAAATTATACAAAAACAATAAATCCACTATTACCAGTAAAAATAATAATTAACAAAAAGTTAATAAAATAGAAAAAGATAAAAAATAGTAAAATTAAAGAAGCTATTTTCTCATCCAATTCCAAAAAAGCATTAGAACCAGATAAAATTAATTTTTTATATTTAAAAAAAACTTACAAAATTATACCAGGAAGATTTAATAATTTATTCAAACAATTATTAAATTATAAATACCATCTAATATACTTCAAAAAAGCAATTAAAACAATTTTACTTAAACCAAATAAACCAGATTATAATATTCCAAAAGCTTACAGAATTATTAGTCTCCTAAATTGTTTAAAAAAAATATTAGAGAAAATAATAACAAGAAAAATAGCTTTTTTATCAGAAACTAATAAAATTCTAAATCCAGAACAAATTGGAGGCAAAAAACAAAAATCTGCAATTAATACAGCTTTATCATTAATTCATAATATAAAAATGGCTAATTCAGAAAAGTTAAAAACCTCTGTTTTATTTCTAGACATTAAAGGGGCTTTTGATAATGTTTCAAAGGAAAGATTAATTAATACTTTAGAAAACATGAAGTTCCTTAAATAATTAATTTCATAGATTAATAATTTTATGTCCAAAAGATTAATTAAACTGGTCTTTGATGGACAAATAGAAAAATTAAAACCAGTTGAAATTAAAATACCACAAGATTCCCCAATATCCCCAATTCTTTTTTTATTATATTTAACACCATTATTTAATTTATTAGAACAAAAAACGCCTTCTATCATTAAACCATCTTATATAGATAATTTGGCATTAATTGCAATTAATAAAAAAATAAAAACAAATATATATAAATTAAAAGAAATTACAAAAATAGCCTTTAATTGGGCTACAGATAATACAGTAGCTTTTGATGACATAAAATCAAAGCTAATTCATTTTAAAACAAATTTAAAAAAGAAAAATGAATTTGGGGAATTAAATATTAAATTATTAAATAGTACAATAATAAAATTTACCAACAATATAAAGTGGTTAGGTATATATTTTGATATAAAATTAAATTTTAAATATTATATTAAAATAAAAATAAGTATAGTAAATAAAATTTTAAATTTTATTAAAGTACTTGCTAATTCAGAAAAAGGATTTAAAACTAAAGTAATAATATAATTATATAAAAGCTATATTTATTCTATTTCTAATTATAGGTCTAAAATATAATAAAAAAACCAAAAATAATAAAATGTTTTGAAAGAATTTAAATTAATTCAAAATAAAATATTAAAAAAAATAACAAAAAGTTTTAAAATAATTTTAATAAATATATTAGAAGTTGAGGCTTTTATTTTACCACCAAAAATAAGATTAAATAAAATATAAAAAAAATATGTCCTAAAATTCCTTTTTCTTAATAAAAATTATCTAATAAAAAAAAAATTTTTAGAGTTATTTCCACCAAAATTTAATTTTGGAAAAAAAAAAACAAGACTGGGACTTTATTTAAAATAAAATAAAAATAAAAAAGAAAAAAACAAAAAAAAATATGCTTCTATATTAGATAAAATACTATTAAAAATTAATTTTTTAATAAACCTATATACAAAAATTAAAGAATTAAATATAAAATTTAATCCACCTTAGATTGAAAATAAAATTAATTTCTTTATAAATAATGTACCTAAAGACTTAAAAGCAGAAAACTATAAAAATAAAAAAAAAATTGAACTAAATTTTAGGGAAAATTTATTTATTTATATAGATAGTTTTATGTTGGAAATAAAAAATAAAAATAATAAAAAAAAGAATAATAAAAATAAAAAAAAAAAATCCTTAAAAACTGGAATTTATAGAAAAATAGATAATAAATCTATTTTTGAAATTTATTTTAATTTAGGAAAAAGTATGGAGGTATATGATATAAAATTAATTGTTTTAAGGAAAGGGTTCAAAAAATCCTTTAAAGTAATTAATAAAAATAAAGAGGTGAAGAATATTTATTTCTTTACTAATAACTAGGTTGTAATAAAAAGGTTATAAAATCTAAATTTAGGGTTTGGTTAGGAGATAATTTTAGAAATTTGGAATATAGTAAATGAATTAAATTTTAAAAATATTAATATATTTATAAAATAAATCTTAGGTTATTTTAAAGTTATTGGAAATGAAAAGATAGATTACTTAGCTAAGGAAGTTGTAAAAATAAAAAAAAAAAGCTTATTCAAGTTTTTTGCTTATTTAAAAAGAAAAATTAAAGAAAAGGACTTACTAGAATAGGAAGAAAAATATAAAAAACAAAAAAACAGGCCAAATTATATTAATAGGTTAAAATTAAAAAGAAATAAAATATTTACTAAATTTAGTAATAATTTTGTTTTTTTTTAACGCAACTAAGGATTAGGTATAAATATTTTAACAATTATTTATATAAAATTCCAAATTCTGGAATTTTAAATAAAAATTGTATATGCAGAAATAAGCCTTAAATACTAAAATATTTAATTATAGAATGCAAAATCTATAATAAAAAAAAAGAAATATTAAAAAGGAAATTCAAAAAAGCTAATAAACAATTAGATTATTATTTTTTATTATTTAATAATGAAGGTATGATCTTTTTAGAAGAGTTCCTAAATAAAACAAATATTGCAAAAAGAAAATACAATAAAAATCCTAAAAATGATTATTTCACAAAATGGGGAAATCTGGAAGTTTGAAAAAATGAATAAAAAGGTTCCGGAAATAAAATATATCATTTTAATATTACATCAAAGTGGATAGGTAAGAACAACAGATATACGACATTGTTCTTTTAATGGGAAAAAAGAAGAAAGAGACAAAAAGGGTTAGAAGGAACCTCAAAAAACAAAAAACAAAAATAAAAATAAAAACAAAAAACAAAAATAAAAAATGATTTTATGTAGTTTTCATTTTTAATGAGGAGCGAAAATCATGTATTTTAATTTCTTTTCCTTCATTCCGCCATAACCGAAAGGTTGCATGCGTGTATGATAAATAATAATAATAATAATTTTAAAAATTTAATATTTATAAAATTTTAAAATTTTTTTTTTTATTTCTAAAATTTACTAATTATTATTAAGATATTAATAGATAATAATAAAATTATTAAAATTTTCAAAAAAAAGTGTTTCTAATAATTAAGAATTCTTTAATTTTAATATATAATTTATGTTGTAAATAAATAATTTAAATAATATTATTATAATTAAATTATTTTATAAGATATTTAAATTTTATGAGATATATAAAAAAAGGTTTATTAATTTATTTAAATTTTTATAATTTTTATTTTATTATTTTTATAAAGTTAAAATTTTTAAAAAAATTCTTAAGTTAAATAATAAATTTAGTTTATGTATTTTAATTTTAAGTTTTATTATTAATATTATATTTATTAAAAATTAATTTTATTAAATTTTTTTTAAGAAGATTAATAGCATATGTTATTTTTTTTTAAATATAGTAAATTTAGTAACTTTTTTTTGGTATTTATTATTAAATTATATTAAAAAGATTTTTTCATTTATATGGTTTTGTATTATCAAAAAAGTTAGAATTTCAAAAAATTTAATAATTAAAACAATTAATAATATTACTACTAATATATTATTTTTAAAATATTTAAAAATTATTATTATAGTTTTAATTTATTTGGTAGTAAACTTTAATAAAATAATAATTAAAAGTTTTTTTTTAATATTTATTTTTTTCTTATTTTTAAGTAGAATAAATATAAATATTTAAATATTAAATTAATAAAATTATAAAATAATAAAATATAAAAAATTATATAAAAATTAATTAAAATATTAAAATAATATATAAATATCACAAAGTAAAGAAATATATTAATATAAATATAAATTAATACTTAAATTATTATTTAATTTTTAAATATATGATAGCATAATAATTTAAATAAACAATTAATAAAAAAATAATAAAGTAAACTAAATAAAAGATAAGTTTATAAAATAAATATTTAAAAATACAATATTAAACTAAACACAACATAAAGCTATAAACTAAATAAACAAACATAAAATATTAAATTAAATAAAAAATAAATTTAAATTAAATAATATATAATTCTACATAATAAATAAATATATATAAGGAAATATTTTTTCTAAAAATTACTAAAAAAATAAAAGTTTTCCTAACTAAAAACCTTTAAAACTAAATAATATTATTAATAATATTTTTTAAGTTTTAAAATCTAAATTTAAATATTTCTTTATTTTAAATTTATAAATTACATTATATTATATGGTTTTTTTATTATTTACACTATTATTTAAATATTTTCTATAATTATTTTAATTTTAAAATATTTAATTTTGGAATTTTTATTTTTACTATATCATAATCTCAAATATCTATTCTAATAAAGTTTTATATAAATATACCAATATTCTTAGTTCTTAAGAATTTTTTATTAAATTCTAAATTAAAATTTGTTTTTTTTTTTTTTTTTTTTTTTTTTTTTTTTTTTTTTTTTTTTTTTTATCATACACGCATGCAACCTTTCGGTTATGGCGGAATGAAGGAAAAGAAATTAAAATACATAATTTTCACTCCTCATTAAAAATGAAAACTACATAAAATCATTTTTTATTTTTGTTTTTTATTTTTATTTTTATTTTTGTTTTTTATTTTTTGAGGTTCCTTCTAACCCTTTTTATCTCTTTCTTCTTTTTTCCCATTAAAAGAACAATATCGTATATCTATTATTCTTACCCATCCACTTTAATGTAATATTAAAATAATATATCTTATTTTTGGAATTTTTTTATTTTTTTAAACTTCCAAATTTCCCTATTTTGTGAAATAATCATTTTTAGGATTTTTATTACATTTTCTTTTTGTAATATTTGTTTTATTTAGGAACTCTTCCAAAAAGATCATACCTTTATTATTAAATAATAAAAAGTAATAATCTAATTATTTATTAGCTTTTTTGAGTTTCCTTTTTAATACCTTTCTCTCTTCATTATAGATTTTGCATTCCATAATTAAGTGTTTTGGTGTTTGAGGCTTATTTCTGCATGTACAGTTTTTATTTAAAATTCCAGAATTTGGAATTTTATATAAATAATTGTTAAAGTACTTATGCCCAGTCCTCAATTAAGTTAAAGAAGAAACAAAATTATTACTAAACTTAGTAAATATCTTATTTCTTTTTAACTTTGGTTTATTAATATAATTTAACCTATTTTTTTATTTTTTATATTTTTCTTCCCATTCTAGTAAGTCCTTTTCTTTAATTTTTCTTTTTAAATAGGCGAAGGACTTGAATAGGCTTTTCTTTTTTATTTTTGCAGTTTCCTTAGCTAAATAATCTGTTTTTTCATTTCCAACAACTTCAAAGTAACCTAGAACTTATTCTATAAATATATTAATATTTCTAGAATTTAATTCATTTACCATATCCCAAATTTCTGAAGTTGTTTCCTGACTAGGCCCTAAATTTAAATTTTATAACCTTTTTATTACAGCCTAATTATCAATAAAGAAATAAATATTCTTCACTTTTTTATTTTTATTAATTATTTCAAAAGATTTTTCGAATTTTTTCCTTAAAGCAATTAATTTTGCATCATATACCTCCATACTTTTTCCTAAATTAAAATAAATTTCGAAAATAGATTTATTATTTATTTCTTTATAAATTCTAGTTTTTAAGGATTTTTTTTTTTTATTTTTATTATTCTTTTTTTTATTATTTTTATTTTCTATTTCTAGTATAGAACCGTCTATATAAATAAGTAAGTTTTTTTTAAAATTTAGTTTAACTTCTTTTTTATTTTTATAATTTTCTACTTCTAAGTCCTTAGGTATGTTATTTATAAAAAAATTAATTTTATTTTCAATCCAAGGTAAATTAAATTTTATATTTAATTCTTCAATTTTTGTATATAGATTTATTAAGAAATTAATTCTTGATAGTATTTTATCCAGTATAAAGGCATATTTTTTTTTATCCCTTTTTTTTTTATTTTTATTCCATTTTAAATAAAATCTTAGTTTTGTTTCCTTTCTTTTAAAATTAAATTCTAATGGAAATAACTCTAAAGATTTCTTTTTTATTGGATGATTTTTATTAAAAAAAAAAGATCTTAAAACATATTTTTTTTATATCCCATTTAGTTTTATTTCTAGTGATAAAATAAAGGCCTTAACTTCCAATATATTTATTGAAGTTATTTTAAAGCCTCCTATTATTTTTCTCAACATCTTATTTTAAATTAATTTAAATTCTTTCAAAACATTTTATTATTTTTGATTTTTCCACCATATTTCAGATTCATAGTCGGAAATAAAACAAATGCAGCTTTTATATAATTGTATTATCACTTTAGTTTTAAATCCTTTTTCTAAATTAGCAAGTGTTTTGATAAAATTTAAAATTTTATTTACTACACTTGTTTTTATTTTAATGTAATGTTTAAAATTCAATTTCATATTGAAATATATACCTAACCATTTTATATTATTAGTAAATTTTATTATTATACCATTTAATAGTTTAATATTTAATTCCCCAAATTTATTTTTTTTTTTTAAATTTGTTTTAAAATGAATTAGTTTTGATTTTATGTTATCAAAAGCTACTGCATTATCTGCAGCCCAATTAAAGGCTATTTTTGCAATTTCTTCTAATTCATATATATTTGTTTTTATTTTTTTATTAATTACAATTAACGCTAAATTATCTATATAAGATAGTTTAATAATAAAAAGCATTTTTTATTCTAATAAATTAAATAATAGTGTTAAATATAATAAAAAAAGAATTAAAAATATTAAGGAATTTTATAATATTCCAATTTCAACTAATTTTAATTTTTCTACTTGTCCATCAAAGGCCAGTTTAATTAATCTTTTGAACATAAAATTATTAATCCACAAAATTAATTATTTAAAAAACTTCATATCTTCTAAAATATTAATTAATCTTTCCTTTAAAACATTATCAAAAGCTTTTTTAACGTCTAAAAATAAAACAGAAATTTTTAACTTTTCTGAATTAGTTATTTTTATATTATGAATTAATAACAAAACTACATCAATTACAGATCTTTATTTTCTACCTCCAATTTATTCTAAATTTAGAATTTTATTAATTTCTAATAAAAAAGCTATTTTTCTTACTATTATTTTCTCTAATATTTTTCCTAAACAATTTAGAAAACTAATAATTCTATAAGCTTTTAGAATATTATAATCCAATTTATTTAATTTAGGTAAAATTACCCCAATTACTTCTCTAAAGCATATTAAATAATATTTATAATTTAATAATTATTTGAATAAATCATTAAATCTTCCCAATATAATTTCATAAGCCCTTTTTAAACATAAAAAATTAATTCCATCTAATCCTAATACTTTTTTAAAATTAGATAAAAAGATAGTTTTTTTAATTTTACTATTTTTTATCTTTTTTTATTCTATTAACTTTTTGTTAATTGTTATTTTTATTAGTAACAGTAAATTTATTGTTTTTATATAATTTAATAGTTTTGGAAATAATGTTTTTTTTAATATTTTTGCTTTATTTTTAAAATTAAGGGCATTCCTGTTTTCATAAATTAGATTTAACATTTTTTAGATTTTTCTAAGTTTAGAAAAATTAAGTGTTAGGAATATTTCTTTATCTTTTGCATTTTCTAGAAAATTAGTCCAAAATTTCTCCTTAGAAGATTTAATTTCTCTAAAATATTTATTCCTTTTGATTTTAAATAATTCCCAATTTTATTAAATCCTATTTAATTTCCATGTCCTTTTTTATTACAACATCTTTTTTTTTGTTTTTTCAATTTCCTCATTCCACCAAATTTTTGATTTTGGTATTATTTTTAAAATTAATATAAATCTTTCTACTACCAAAATTATATTTTTTTGAAAAAAAAATATTGTAATTTCCAAATTATTTTCTAGATCTTCTTTTTTTTTATAAAATAAAAAAAGACAATTTTTTTATAAATTATTTTTATCTAAATTTTTATTTAGATTTAATAATTCTTTTTTGAAGTTTTCTTAATTAATTTTATTTTAATTAAATTTGTTAGTTAACAAAAGGTTGTTTATTAAATCATTTTCTTTTGGTTTTATTTTAATTAAGATTATTTTATGATCTGATCCTGTATTAATTTTTTTATTTATTTTCTAATTTATAATTAATTTTTTTAAATTAATGATTGCAAAAAATAGGTTAATGATTGAGGATTTAGATTTATTATTTTTCCTGATATTATAATAAGTTGGTATGTTATTTTTATTTATTAATTATAGATTTTTATCTTCGATTAATTTTATTATTTTTCTTGCTTTTAAATTAAATTTAATTTCAGGGTTCCATAAAGAGTGATGAGTATTAAAATTTTTGATTAATAATATTTTTTTGGTGCAGTAATCTTTAATTTTATTAAAGAGTTGATTTATTGTATATTTACCATTTTCCATATTTTATTGTTTTTCATTGTAGATATTAATAAATCTAATTTTCCTAAATTTATTTGATTTAAAATCAATTATTTGGTAGTCTTTATTTTTAATTAAATTTTTTCAGTTTGTGATCTCATAAGGTAAATTCTTTTTTATAAAAGTAATTACTTTATTTTGGTTTTTATTAGTTTCATTAATTTTTAAATTTAAAAAAATTGGTTTAAATCTTGAGTGTGTAATTATAATATTTTCCTTTGAGAATTATGGTTCTTGTAGGAAAATTAAATCTGTGTTGTTGTAAATTAATGCAGAGTTTAAAATTGATTGTATTATATTTGTAGATTTTTTATAATTGTGTTGTATTATTTTTAAAATATTTTTATTTATTTAAGGTGATATTTTGTTTTTTGTTTTTAGGGTATAAGGAATTTTTTACCCTATGTTCTCCTTCACAATTAATGTATTTGTATTTTATATGGTTATAGGACTTTTTATTTTCCTGGCATATATTATATAAATGATTAATTATTTTGTGTTTTCTAGCATAAATTTCGCAGGCTGATTTATTTCTGTAATTTAATGTATAGTGGTTAGTTTTTTAATAATTTGTACATCTATTGTTTTTAGAGAATTTAATATATTTTTTTGTTTTAAGTTTTTTATTTTTTAGAAAAATATATCTTTTGTTTTGTGTTTTTATTACCTTTATTTTTGTTTTTGTGGTAATTATTATAGAAGAGAATTTCTTTTTTTTTAATTTTTTTTTTTTAATTAATTATCTTGGATTGTTAATTAATTTGATTGTGTTGTTTGTTTTTATTTTTTTTTTGAGATCTTCCATTTTTTAATCTTTAGAAATCTTGTGTACAACTAAGAATTTTTAGTTCTTTATTTTGGAAGGTTTTTGTTATTATTATTATTATTATTATTTATCATACACGCATGCAACCTTTCGGTTATGGCGGAATGAAGGAAAAGAAATTAAAATACATGATTTTCGCTCCTCATTAAAAATGAAAACTACATAAAATCATTTTTTATTTTTGTTTTTTGTTTTTATTTTTATTTTTGTTTTTTGTTTTTTGAGGTTCCTTCTAACCCTTTTTGTCTCTTTCTTCTTTTTTCCCATTAAAAGAACAATGTCGTATATCTGTTGTTCTTACCCATCCACTTTGATGTAATATTAAAATGATATATCTCATTTCCGGAACCTTTTCATTTTTTCAAACTTCCAGATTTCCCCATCCTGTGAAATAATCATTTTTAGGATTTTTATTGCATTTTCTTTTTGCAATATTTGTTTTATTTAGGAACTCTTCCAAAAAGATCATACCTTCATTATTAAATAATAAAAAGTAATAATCTAATTGTTTATTAGCTTTTTTGAGTTTCCTTTTTAATACCTCTCTCTCTTCATTATAGATTTTGCATTCCATAATTAAGTGTTTTGGTGTTTGAGGCTTATTTCTGCATGTACAGTTTTTATTTAAAATTCCAGAATTTGGAATTTTATATAAATAACTGTTAAAGTACCCATGCCCAGTCCTCAGTTGAGTTAAAGAAGAAACAAAATTATTACTAAACTTAGTAAATATCTTATTTCTTTTTAACTTTGGCCTATTAATATAATTTGGCCTGTTTTTTTGTTTTTTGTATTTTTCTTCCCATTCTAGTAAGTCCTTTTCTTTAATTTTTCTTTTTAAATAGGCGAAGGACTTGAATAGGCTTTTCTTTTTTATTTTTGCAGCTTCCTTGGCTAAGTAATCTGCCTTTTCATTTCCAACAACTTCAGAGTGACCTGGGACCCATTCTATAAATATGTTAATATTTCTAGAATTTAATTCATTTGCCATATCCCAAATTTCTGAAGTTGTCTCCTGACCAGGCCCTAAATTTAGGTTTTGTAACCTTTTTATTGCAGCCTGGTTGTCGGTGAAGAAATAAATATTCTTCACCTCTTTATTTTTATTAATTACTTCAAAGGATTTTTCGAACCCTTTCCTTAAAGCAATTAATTCTGCATCATATACCTCCATACTTTTTCCCAAACTAAAATAAATTTCGAAAATAGATTTATTATCTATTTCTCCATAAATTCCAGCCCCCAAGGATTTTTCTTTTTTATTTTTATTATTCTTTTTTTTATTATTTTTATTTTCTATTTCCAGCATAGAACCGTCTGTATAAATAAGTAAGTTTTCCCTAGAATTTAGTTCAACTTCTTTTTTATTTTTGTGGTTTTCTGCTTCTAAGTCCTTGGGTACGTTATTTATGAGGAAATTAATTTTATTTTCAATCCAAGGTGGATTGAATTTTATATTTAATTCCTCAATTTTTGTATATGGGTTTATCAAGAAATTAATTCTTGATAGTATTCTGTCCAGTGTGGAGGCATATTCTTTTTTGTCCCCTTCTTTTTTATTTTCATTCCATTTTAAATAAGGTCCCAGTCCTGTTTCCTCTCTTCCAAAATTAAATTCTGGTGGGAATGACTCTGGAGATCTCTTTTTTATTGGATGATTTTTATTAAGAAAAAGGGATCTTAGGGCATACCTTCTTTGTATCCCATTTAGTCTTATTTCTGGTGGTAAAATAGAGGCCTCAACTTCCAATATATTTATTGGAGTTGTTTTGAAGCCTCCTGTTATTTTTCTCAACATCTTATTTTGAATTAATTTAAATTCTTTCAAAACATTTTGTTGTTTTTGGTTTTTCCACCATATTTCAGACCCATAGTCGGAAATAGAACAAACGCAGCTTTTATACAATTGTATTATCGCTTTAGTTTTAAGTCCTTTTTCTGAATTAGCAAGTGCCTTGATAAAATTTAAAATTTTATTTGCTGCACTTGTTTTTATTTTAATGTGGTGTTTAAAATTCAATTTCATATCGAAATATATACCTAACCACCTTATATTGTTGGTAGGTTTTATTATTGTACCATTTGGTAGCTCAATATTTAATTCCCCAAATTCATTTTTCTTTTTTAAATTTGTTTTAAAATGAATTAGCTCTGATTTTATGTCATCAAAAGCTACTGCATTATCTGCAGCCCAATTAAAGGCTATTTTTGCAGTTTCTTCTAATTCATATATATTTGTTTCTATTTTTTTATTAGTTGCAATTAACGCCAAATCATCTATATAAGATGGTTTAATGATAGAAGGCGTTTTTTGTTCTAATAAATTAAATAGTGGTGTTAAATATAATAGAAAAAGAATTGGGGATATTGGGGAACCTTGTGGTATTCCAGTTTCAACTGGTTTTAATTTTTCTACTTGTCCATCGAAGGCCAGTTTAATTAATCTTTTGGACATAAAATTATTAATCCACGAAATTAATCGTTTGGGGAACTTCATGTCTTCTAAGGTATTAATTAATCTTTCCTTTGAAACATTATCAAAAGCCCCTTTAACGTCTAGGAATAAAACAGAGGTTTTTAACTTTTCTGAATTAGCCATTTCTATATCATGAACTAATGACAAAGCTGCATCAATTGCAGATCTTTGTTTTCTGCCTCCAATTTGTTCTGGATTTAGAATTTTATTAGTTTCTGATAAGAAGGCTATTCTTCTTGCTATTATTTTCTCTGATATTTTTCCTAAACAATTTAGGAGACTAATAATTCTGTAAGCTTTTGGAATATTATAATCCGGTTTATTTGGTTTAGGTAAAATTGCCCCAATTGCTTCTCTGAAGCATATTGGATGGTACCCATAATTTAATAATTGTTTGAATAAATCATTAAATCTTCCCGGTATAATTTCGTAAGCCCTTTTTAGACATAGAAAATTAATTCCATCTGGTCCTGGTGCTTTTTTGGAATTGGATGAGAAGATAGCTTCTTTGATTTCACTATCTCTTATCTTTTTCCATTCCATTAACTTTTTGTTAATTGTTATTTCCACTGGTAACAGTGGATTTGTTGTTTTTGTATAATTTGGTGGTTTTGGAAATAACGCCTTTCTTAATATTTTTGCCTTATCTTCAAAATTAAGGGCATTCCTGTCCTCATAAATTAGATTTGGCATTTTTTGGATTTTTCTAGGTTTAGAAAAATTAAGCGCTAGGAATATTTCTTTGTCTTTTGCATTTTCTAGAAAATTAGTCCAGGATTTCTCCTTAGAGGATCTAATTTCTCTAAAATGTTTATTCCTTTTGATTTTAAATAGTTCCCAATTTTGTTGGGTCCTATTTAATTTCCATGTCCTTTTTTGTTGCAACATCTCTTTTCTTGTTTTTTCAATTTCCTCATTCCACCAAATTTTTGATTTTGGTGTTATTTTTAAAATTGGTGTAGATCTTTCTACTGCCAAAATTATATTTTTTTGAAAAAGAGATGTTGCAACTTCCAAATTATTTTCTAGATCTTCTCTTTTCTCATAAAATGAAAAAAGGCGATCTTTCCATAAATTATTTTTATCTAGATTTTTATCTAGACTTAATAATTCTTTTTCGAAGTTTTCCCAATTAGTTTTATTCCAATTAAATTTGTTAGTTGACAAAGGGTTGTCTACTAAGTCATTTTCTTTTGGTTTTATTTTAATTGAGATTACCTCATGATCTGATCCTGTATCAATTTTTTCATCTATTTTCCAATCCATAATTAATTCTTTTAAATTAATGGTTGCAAAAGATAGGTCAATGATTGAGGATTCAGATTTATTATTTTTCCTGACATTATAATAAGTTGGTATGCCATTTTTATTTATTAATTGTAGATTTTTATCTTCGATCAACTCTATTATTTTTCCTGCTCTTAAATTAAATTTAATTTCAGGGTTCCATAAAGAGTGATGAGCATTAAAATCTCCGATTAATAATGTTTTTTTGGTGCAGTAATCTTTGATCTTATTAAAGAGTCGATTTACTGTATATTCACCATTTTCCGTATTTTGTTGTTTTTCGTTGTAGATATTAATAAATCTGATTTCCCCAAATTTGTTTGATTTAAAATCAATTATCTGGCAGTCCTCATCTTTAATTAAATCTTCCCGGTTTGTGATCTCGTAGGGTAAATTCTTTTTTATAAAAGTAATTACCCTATTTCGGTTTTTGTTGGTTTCGTTGGTTTTTGGGTTTGAAAAAATTGGTTTAAACCCTGAGTGTGTAATTGTAGTATTTTCCTTTGAGAACCACGGTTCTTGTAGGAAAATTAAATCCGTGTTGTCGTAAATTAATGCAGAGTTTAAGATTGACTGCATTATATTTGTAGATCTTCTACAATTGTGTTGTATTATTTTTAAAATATCCCTATTCATTTAAGGTGATATTTTGTTTTTTGTTTTTAGGGCATAAGGAATTTTTTGCCCCATGTTCTCCTCCACAATTAATGCATTTGTATTTTATATGGTCACAGGACTTTTTATTTTCCTGGCATATATTACACAAATGATTAATTGTTTTGTGTTTTCCAGCACAAATTTCGCAGGCTGATTCATTTCTGCAATTTAATGCATAGTGGCCAGTTTTTTGACAATTTGTACATCTATTGTTTCCAGAGAATTTAATATATCTTTCTGTTTTGAGTTTTTCACCTCCTAGAAAAATATATCCTCTGTTTTGTGTTTCTATTGCCTCCATTTTTGTTTTTGTGGCAATTACTATAGAAGAGAATTTCTTCCCTTCTAATTTTTCCTCCTTAATCAACCATCTCGGATTGTTAACCAATTTGATTGTGTTGTCTGTTTCCACCTCTTTTTTGAGATCTTCCATTTTTTGATCTCTAGAAATCCCGTGTACAACTAAGAACCCCCAGCTCTCTATTTTGGAAGGTCTTTGTATGTGTTCATCTATTTTGATGAGTTCTTGATAGATTTCTTCTTTGTATTCCAGAATATCTTCTTTTTTGGTGTTCTCATGGGTAATCAAAATTAGATTCCCTTTTGGATTTAGAGAAATCCCAGAAATAATTAATTCTGGGTTATTGGGCTTCTCTTTGAGAATTTTATTTATTTTTTCTCTGAAGATATTTGGTTTTTGGATGGGAGGTTCCGTGGTACTTCTGGGAATAATTAACCTTCGTTGGTTAATTGATATTTTTGAATTTTGTGGATTTTGTGGATTTTGTAGATTTTGCGTTTTATGCGTTTTTTGGTGTTTTTGGGTTATTTCCTGTTTTTTTGGTGTTTTTGATGTTTTCTGGGCGATTTGGGCGTATGTCTTTTTTGTGTTGTTTCTCTCCAACTCTCTTATTTCCTGCTTTAGGTCTTCTACCTCCTGTACTCTTTCTTTTAGAAGGTCATTCAACCTTTTAATTTCCAGAAACAGATCTTCTCTATTTATTTCTTCCCTTGAATCAATTGTATCTACCGATACCTGTCTTCTCTGTCTTTTTTTGTGGTGAACAGGTTTAAAACCCTGTGTCGCTAATACTAGTTCATCCAAAGATGAACTAGTTGGTATGTTCTCCATTTTTAAAACTAACCTTTAAAAGGTTTAGTTTAAATTAAGCGAGAACCCCCTTTTTTTTTTTTTTTTGTGTGGTAGACGATCGCAAATATCTTTATATTTTTATGTCGTGATTATTTTCTATCGGTCTTTGTATGCTTTTTTACTTTGTAGTATTTTTGATCAATTTTTTCCGCTCTTTCGATTGGTGTACTTTTATTTGGTTTTGGATACTCCGTTCAAAAGTTATGGGGGGGTCGGTATTTTCGAAGTTCGTTTTTTTTTTTTTAGAAAGTTATTCAATCTTTTAATATGATTTATAAAAATTTAAAAAAATATAAAACCATTAATAAATTTAAAAAATATTACCATATACTCAAATAATTTATAATAATATCTAAAAACTATTTTCCATTCTTTTTCGAAATTAATTCATATATTAAAATATATAAAAATAAAGTTAAATTTAATAAAAATTTTAACTCTTATTGAATGATTTATTAATAAGAAAAAAAAGATTGGTATTCTTAATTATAATATTATTAAAATTTCTATAATTAATATAGATTTATAATTTATTATTAGATTTTAGTATAAAAAGAATAAAGTGTTTTGTTGAAAAATTTAATAATCAAATATATTCATTACAAAAATTTTCATTAATATATTCTTAAAAAACAATTGTTTTTACTTTAATATATACATATATAAAAAGCAAACAAAGTTACATTTTTTTTTAAAAAAAGATATAATATATAAATTAATTAACTTTTAATAACAAAACATTTTTAAATAATAATTCAAAAATAATTTAATTTAATTTAAAAAAATATTTTATTTTTTTTAATCTAAATTATTTTTTTTACCTTTAGCAAAAAACATTAAAATATTTTTAATTTATTTTTTAAATATTTATTAACTTCCTTAGTTATTATTTTGGTAATAAAATTTAAATAAAAATTTTTTTAAAATTATAAAATTTCTATATTTTTATATATAATTTTTTTATATAAATATTAAAAGAATTTAATAATTTAGTTTTTTCAATTAATTTTAAGATTATATTAACATAATTAAAAATATTTAATAACTAAATTATAAAATATTTTTAGAATATTAACTAAAATATTTTCAAAGTATTCTTCAATAAAAAATTTAAAATAAGTTTAATAAATGATGATTTTAATTATTTTTTAATTAAAAGTAAATATAATAATTAAGTTTTTAAATTCTATAATAAATAAATTAAATTATATAATTATTTTTAAATTAATAAAAAAATCTTCAATATTATTATTAAAAAAGGTACTAATTAGTGATTTATTAATATAAATAAATATTATAAAATATTATTTAAAGAATTGAAATTATAAAATATTAGAAAATATAAATTTTATTTTTATGACGCAAATACTAAATTGTTTAGAAAATATCAATTTTTAAAATATATCTAATTTAAATTTTTAGTAAATTTAAAAAAAGTGTTTATTTATTTATTGATATCTATTTTTTTATTTAAATTAAGTTGTAATTTATTTATTTTTTTATTGGATTTATTAATATTTTTAAAATAATTAAAATATAAATTGTTACACCTTGCCCAGGTCTTCTTGACAAGATTTCCAAACAAGCCTACTAGTTTCTTAATTCTATTAGTTCAAATCTCTTAAAGAGAATAATCAGTATTTAATAGAATTAATAAAGTTATATATAAAAAATATAATATAATTAAATAAATATAAAATTTATAAAATTATTTAAAAATTTATTATTAAGTATTAAATTAGTAAAGATAGTTAATAAATTAATTAATAAAGTTTTAAAAAAAATCTGAAAATTGTTATTATTTAAAAAGATTTTAAATAAAGTTTTTATATAAAAGATAAATTATATATAAATTATTATTTGTTTGGTTGTTTATTGCTTGTCTTTTGGAGATGAGTATATCGACGAGTAATAAATTATCGTATATATATTATAATAAATATTATATAAGAAATAAAATGGATTAATAGATTTCTGTTAGTCAAATAAAATTAAATATATTATACTAAATAATATATTCTATAAAATATAGGAAATAAATTTATTTCCTTTAAATAAATATTTATAAAATAAATAAATAAAGTATAAATTAAAAGTATATTTATTATATTAAGTTATATACTTAATTAAAACTAGTTATATAGTATAGGCATAATATTATTTCTTTTTTCAAAAAAAACTTTATTATATAAAATTTTTATACAAGAATATTTTGTAGATGGGAAATAAAATATTTAGAGATATTAAATTTATGCAGAAAAATCTTTTGTAATATATTTTATATATAAAAAACTTAGTTAGAGAATATTATTATATAGGAAATTTATTAAGGAAATATTCTTATATTAGAAATATTATAAGTAATAAATTTTATGTTATATATAAGATTATGTAAATGTAATAGTATATAAATATAATTAAATTTGTTAGAAATTAGAAATTAAAATTTAGATTTTTAAATATTTTTGTGCTTAATAATTTAGTATGTAAAATTAAATATATTTAAATAATACTTTTAGGTAAAAATATATTAGAAAATAGAGTTTTAAAATGTTGTAAATTTTAATTAGAGTTATTAAGACTTAAATATTAAAAAAAATTTTTTAATAAGTAAAGAATATTTTGAATATTTATTAAAAAAAAAAAAAAAAAACTTTAAAAGGTGGTAATTTATTTTGAGGCTATAAAGAAAAAGGTTTGAGAAAAATAAAAAAAATTAAATAAGAATTAAGAGGTGATGTTTAGTCTTTAAAAATAGATATTGGAATTTTAAAAAGATCTTTAGAAATTCTTTAATAAATTTAATATTATTATGTTAGAATATAAATGTTATTAATAAAAGATGTAAGTTGTTATTAATAAATATTATAAGAATATAGCTTATATTAAAGTAAAATTGAAGTTGTTAGAAGAACTAAAAGTTCTAATTTTAAGAAAAATAGGAATTCTTTAATTAAGAATTATTATTATATTTTAGAACTTATTTATAAAGAAGTAATAAATTTTGATTTAAATTTTTATTTAGTAAATAATAAGGAGGCTTTTAATATAGAATTTAAAAATAAAAAATATTTAAGATTTATAATTATAAAATAATATTTTTAAAAAAATTTTATATTAAATAATTTAGATTTTTTTAAAAATATTATGAAAGATTTTAATTTTTTGGTAAAATCTTTTATAAAAGGTGTATATGGGGAATTAAATTTATAAATAAAATAATAATTTTTTTTTATTTTTTATTTTTAATAATATATATAATTATATTATTATTATTATTATTTATCATACACGCATGCAACCTTTCGGTTATGGCGGAATGAAGGAAAAGAAATTAAAATACATGATTTTCGCTCCTCATTAAAAATGAAAACTATCTAAAATCATTTTTTATTTTTGTTTTTTGTTTTTTGTTTTTATTTTTATTTTTGTTTTTTGTTTTTTGAGGTTCCTTTTAATTTTTTTTATCTCTTTCTTCTTTTTTTTTTTTATTAAAAGAACAATATTGTATATCTGTTGTTCTTACCTATCTACTTTGATGTAATATTAAAATAATATATCTTATTTTTGGAATTTTTTTATTTTTTTAAACTTCCAGATGGAGGTGTGGCCTAGTGGGTGTGATGCTAGGCTTGGAAACAGGTCTCCCCAGCCTGTGTGGGTTCGATTCCTACCACCTCCACCATATTTTGCAAATTAATTTTCGGGGTTTTATTTCTTTTACCCGAAAATAAATGCAAAAAGAAACAACTCACTAGTTTTACACCAACTATAGTTGTATCTTGATGTGTTTGACATCTAAGTTTGTTTTAAGGGTGTTGTTGTTTGTTTTCCTCGCACAACACAGTTTGAACTTTAGAACAAAAATCAAACAGTAGTTCTATCTACTATAAAAAATAGAAGTAGTTCTACTACTTAAAAATAGACAGTAATCTCTGTAAAAGATATGTGTGAGTACATCACAATAAAAACAGTACTAGTAGTTCTACTACTTAAAAATAGAAGTAGTTCTACTACTTAAAAATAGAACAGCCTAGTTCCTGTTTTAGAACTGGACTTCAGTTACAGAAGTATAAAAAGTAATAATCTTAAGAAAATATATCTATAATTAGAACCCACACTTGTGGATTGTTCTGAATATAGTAATTTTCTAATATTACATCAAAGTGGATGGGTAAAAACAACAGATATACGGCGCATTCTCTACTAAATTGGAATAGTAGAATTATATACAAAGGAATTTAATGTAGATAGATTCTAAAAAAAAATACCGAAAATCTCCAACATCCTAATCATGTAAAGATTCTGGCTTGTATTCACTTCTTTCATGTTATTATCTATAATTCGATATCTACAATCCGCCATAACCGAAAGGTTGCATGCGTGTATGATAAATAATAATAATAATAATAAACTTCCAGATTTCCCTATCTTGTGAAATAATCATTTTTAGGATTTTTATTGTATTTTCTTTTTACAATATTTGTTTTATTTAGGAACTCTTCCAAAAAGATCATACTTTTATTATTAAATAATAAAAAGTAATAATCTAATTATTTATTAGTTTTTTTGAGTTTCTTTTTTAATACTTTTTTCTTTTTATTATAGATTTTGTATTTTATAATTAAGTGTTTTAGTATTTAAAGCTTATTTCTATATGTACAGTTTTTATTTAAAATTTTAGAATTTGGAATTTTATATAAATAATTGTTAAAGTATTTATGTCTAGTTTTTAGTTACATTAAAAAAGAAACAAAATTATTACTAAATTTAGTAAATATCTTATTTCTTTTTAACTTTAGCCTATTAATATAATTTAGCTTGTTTTTTTGTTTTTTATATTTTTCTTCCCATTCTAGTAAGTCCTTTTCTTTAATTTTTTTTTTTAAATAAGCAAAGAACTTGAATAGGCTTTTCTTTTTTATTTTTGCAGTTTCCTTGGCTAAATAATCTACCTTTTTATTTCTAATAACTTTAGAGTGACTTGGAACCCATTCTATAAATATGTTAATATTTCTAGAATTTAATTCATTTACCATATCCCAAATTTCTAAAGTTGTCTCCTAACCAAGCCCTAAATTTAGATTTTATAACCTTTTTATTGCAATCTGGTTGTCAGTGAAGAAATAAATATTCTTCACCTTTTTATTTTTATTAATTACTTCAAAGGATTTTTCGAACCTTTTCCTTAAAGCAATTAATTCTGCATCATATACCTCCATACTTTTTCCCAAACTAAAATAAATTTCAAAAATAGATTTATTATCTATTTCTCCATAAATTCCAACCCCCAAGGATTTTTCTTTTTTATTTTTATTATTCTTTTTTTTATTATTTTTATTTTCTATTTCCAACATAAAACTGTTTATATAAATAAGTAAGTTTTCCCTAAAATTTAGTTCAACTTCTTTTTTATTTTTATAATTTTCTGCTTCTAAGTCCTTAAATACGTTATTTATAAAAAAATTAATTTTATTTTCAATCTAAAATAAATTGAATTTTATATTTAATTCCTCAATTTTTGTATATAAATTTATCAAAAAATTAATTCTTAATAATATTCTATCCAATATAAAAGCATATTCTTTTTTATCCCCTTCTTTTTTATTTTCATTCCATTTTAAATAAGGTCCCAATCCTGTTTCCTCTCTTCCAAAATTAAATTCTAATAAGAATGATTCTGGAAATCTCTTTTTTATTAGATGATTTTTATTAAAAAAAAGGAATCTTAGGGCATACCTTCTTTATATCCCATTTAGTCTTATTTCTAGTAATAAAATAACAGCCTCAACTTCCAATATATTTATTGGAATTATTTTAAAACCTCCTATTATTTTTCTCAACATCTTATTTTAAATTAATTTAAATTCTTTCAAAACATTTTATTATTTTTGATTTTTCCACCATATTTCAAACCCATAGTCAAAAATAGAACAAACACAGCTTTTATACAATTATATTATCACTTTAATTTTAAATCCTTTTTCTGAATTAGCAAATACCTTAATAAAATTTAAAATTTTATTTACTACACTTGTTTTTATTTTAATATAGTATTTAAAATTCAATTTTATATCAAAATATATACCTAATTACTTTATATTATTAGTAAGTTTTATTATTATACCATTTAATAGCTCAATATTTAATTCCCCAAATTCATTTTTCTTTTTTAAATTTGTTTTAAAATAAATTAACTCTGATTTTAAGTCATCAAAAACTACTGCATTATCTATAGCCCAATTAAAGGCTATTTTTGCAATTTCTTCTAATTCATATATATTTATTTCTATTTTTTTATTAGTTACACCAATCATCTATATAAGATGGTTTAATAATAAAAGGCGTTTTTTGTTCTAATAAATTAAATAATAATATTAAATATAATAGAAAAAGAATTGGGGATATTAAAGAACCTTATGGTATTCCAGTTTTAACTGGTTTTAATTTTTCTACTTGTCCATCAAAGGCTAGTTTAATTAATCTTTTGGATATAAAATTATTAATCCACAAAATTAATTGTTTGGGGAACTTTATGTTTTCTAAAGTATTAATTAATCTTTTCTTTAAAACATTATCAAAAGCCCCTTTAACATCTAAGAATAAAACAGAGGTTTTTAACTTTTCTGAATTAGCCATTTCTATATCATGAACTAATAACAAAGCTACATCAATTGCAGATCTTTATTTTCTACCTCCAATTTGTTCTAAATTTAGAATTTTATTAGTTTCTGATAAAAAAACTATTCTTCTTACTATTATTTTCTCTAATATTTTTCCTAAACAATTTAGGAGACTAATAATTCTGTAAACTTTTGGAATATTATTATTATTATTATTATTTATCATACACGCATGCAACCTTTCGGTTATGGCGGATTGTAGATATCTAATTATAGATAATAACATGAAAGAAGTGAATACAAGCCAGAATCTTTACATAATTAGGATATTAGAGATTTTCAATATTTTTTTTAAAATCTATCTACATTAAATTCCTTTATATATAATTCTACTATTCCAATTTAGTAAAAAATACACCGTATATCTGTTATTTTTACCCATCCACTTTAATATAATATTAGAAAATTACTATATTCAGAACAATCCACAAATATAGGTTCTAATTATAAATATATTTTCTTAAGATTATTATTTTTTATACTTCTATAATTGAAGTCTAGTTTTAAAATAGGAACTAGACTATTCTATTTTTTAAATAATAAAACTACTTCTATTTTTAAGTAATAGAACTACTAATACTATTTTTATTATAATATACTCACACATATCTTTTATAGAGATTATTGTTTATTTTTAAATAATAGAACTACTTCTATTTTTTATAGTAGATAGAACTACTATTTGATTTTTATTCTAAAGTTCAAACTATATTGTACAAAAAAAACAAACAACAACATTTTTAAAACAAACTTAAATGTCAAATATATTAAGATACAACTATAATTGGTGTAAAACTAGTAAATTATTTCTTTTTGCATTTATTTTCGGATAAAAGAAATAAAACCCCGAAAATTAATTTGCAAAATATAGTGGAGATGGTAGGAATCGAACCCACACAGGCTGGGGAGACCTGTTTCCAAGCCTAGCATCACACCCACTAGGCCACACCTCCTTACTTTTGGAATATTATAATCCAATTTATTTGATTTAGGTAAAATTGCCCCAATTGCTTCTCTAAAACATATTGGATAATACCCATAATTTAATAATTATTTAAATAAATCATTAAATCTTCCCAATATAATTTCATAAGCCCTTTTTAGATATAAAAAATTAATTCCATCTAATCCTAATGCTTTTTTAGAATTAAATAAGAAGATAGCTTCTTTAATTTCACTATTTTTTATCTTTTTTTATTCCATTAACTTTTTATTAATTATTATTTCTACTGGTAATAGTGGATTTGTTGTTTTTGTATAATTTAGTAGTTTTAAAAATAACACCTTTCTTAATATTTTTGCCTTATCTTCAAAATTAAGGGCATTCCTGTCCTCATAAATTAAATTTAGCATTTTTTGGATTTTTCTAAATTTAGAAAAATTAAGTGCTAGGAATATTTCTTTATCTTTTACATTTTCTAGAAAATTAGTCCAGGATTTTTTTTTAAAAGATCTAATTTTTCTAAAATATTTATTCCTTTTGATTTTAAATAATTTCCAATTTTGTTGGGTTTTATTTAATTTCCATGTTTTTTTTTGTTATAACATTTCTTTTCTTATTTTTTCAATTTCCTCGTTCCACCAAATTTTTGATTTTAGTATTATTTTTAAAATTGGTGTAAATCTTTCTACTACCAAAATTATATTTTTTTAAAAAAGAGATGTTGCAACTTCCAAATTATTTTCTAAATCTTCTTTTTTCTTATAAAATGAAAAAAGGCAATCTTTCCATAAATTATTATCTAGATTTTTATCTAGACTTAATAATTCTTTTTCGAAGTTTTCCTAATTAGTTTTATTCCAATTAAATTTGTTAATTGACAAAGGGTTGTCTACTAAGTCATTTTCTTTTGGTTTTATTTTAATTGAGATTACCTCATAATCTGATCCTGTATCAATTTTTTCATCTATTTTCCAATCCATAATTAATTCTTTTAAATTAATAATTACAAAAGATAGGTCAATAATTAAGGATTCAGATTTATTATTTTTCCTAACATTATAATAAATTAATATACCATTTTTATTTATTAATTATAAATTTTTATCTTCGATTAATTTTATTATTTTTCCTGCTCTTAAATTAAATTTAATTTCAGGATTCCATAAAAAGTAATAAGCATTAAAATTTTTGATTAATAATATTTTTTTGATGTAGTAATTTTTAATCTTATTAAAAAATCAATTTACTATATATTTATTATTTTCTATATTTTGTTGTTTTTCGTTGTAGATATTAATAAATCTGATTTTCCTAAATTTGTTTGATTTAAAATCAATTATTTAGTAGTCTTTATCTTTAATTAAATTTTTCCAGTTTGTGATTTTGTAGGGTAAATTCTTTTTTATAAAAGTAATTATTTTAATTTTTGTTAGTTTTATTAGTTTTTAAATTTAAAAAAATTAATTTAAATTTTAAGTATATAATTGTAGTATTTTCCTTTGAGAACCACAGTTCTTATAAGAAAATTAAATCCGTGTTGTCATAAATTAATGCAGAGTTTAAAATTAACTATATTATATTTGTAAATTTTCTACAATTATATTATATTATTTTTAAAATATTTCTATTTATTTAAAATAATATTTTGTTTTTTGTTTTTAAGGTATAAGGAATTTTTTGCCTTATATTCTCCTTTATAATTAATGTATTTATATTTTATATGGTTACAAGACTTTTTATTTTCTTAGCATATATTATACAAATAATTAATTATTTTGTATTTTCCAGTACAAATTTTGTAGGCTGATTTATTTTTGTAATTTAATGTATAGTGGTTAGTTTTTTGATAATTTGTACATCTATTGTTTTTAGAGAATTTAATATATCTTTTTATTTTGAGTTTTTTATTTTTTAGAAAAATATATCCTTTGTTTTGTGTTTCTATTACCTCCATTTTTGTTTTTGTAGTAATTACTATAGAAAAGAATTTCTTTCTTTTTAATTTTTTTTCTTTAATTAACCATCTTGGATTGTTAATTAATTTGATTATGTTGTTTGTTTTTATTTCTTTTTTAAGATCTTTTATTTTTTGATCTTTAGAAATCCTGTGTATAACTAAGAATTTTTAGCTTTTTATTTTGGAAGGTCTTTGTATGTGTTCATCTATTTTAATAAATTCTTAATAGATTTCTTTTTTATATTTTAGAATATCTTCTTTTTTGGTATTTTTATGGGTAATTAAAATTAGATTCCCTTTTGGATTTAGAGAAATCCTAGAAATAATTAATTCTAAGTTATTGGGCTTCTTTTTGAGAATTTTATTTATTTTTTTTCTGAAGATATTTAGTTTTTAAATAAAAGATTCCATAGTACTTCTGGGAATAATTAACCTTCATTAATTAATTAATATTTTTGAATTTTATGGATTTTATAGATTTTGTAGATTTTGCATTTTATGCATTTTTTGGTGTTTTTGGATTATTTCCTATTTTTTTGGTATTTTTAATGTTTTCTGGGCGATTTGGGTGTATGTCTTTTTTATATTATTTCTCTCCAACTCTCTTATTTTCTGCTTTAGGTCTTCTACCTCCTATACTCTTTCTTTTAGAAGGTCATTCAACCTTTTAATTTCCAAAAACAAATCTTCTCTATTTATTTCTTCCCTTAAATCAATTATATCTACCGATACCTATCTTCTCTATCTTTTTTTGTAATAAACAGATTTAAAACCCTATATCACTAATACTAGTTCATCCAAAGATGAACTAATTAATATATTCTCCATTTTTAAAACTAACCTTTAAAAGGTTTAGTTTAAATTAAGCAAAAAACCCCTTTTTTGTGTGGTAGATGATTGTAAATATTTTTATATTTTTATATCATAATTATTTTCTATTGGTCTTTATATGCTTTTTTACTTTATAGTATTTTTGATCAATTTTTTCCGCTCTTTCGATTGGTGTACTTTTATTTGGTTTTGGATACTCCGTTCAAAAGTTATGGGGGGGGGGTCGGTATTTTCGAAGTTCGTTTTGAAAGAATTTAAATTAATTTTGAAAAAAAATATTAAGAATGTATAATTATTTTTAAAATTTTATAATTATTATTAATAATTTATTTAAAAATATATTTTTATATCAGCAACTTTTACAAAATTTATAAAAAATAAATTAAATTTAAGTTTATATTTAAAAAACATTAAAATTTTAAAAATTTTAAAAAATGTTTTTATATTTATTTTAATTTTTAAAATTTATAATCTAAAATTTCTTATAAAAATAAAGATAAATATTTTAATTATTACTTTAAAAATATATTTTTTAGAATAATATTTTGATTAAAAATGGTACTTGATTGCTTACTTTTTTTATAAATTTAATATTATTTAATTATAATATTTTATTTATAATAAAAAACTTATGGTATAAAAACTTATAAAAAATGATGTGTTTATCTTCAAATTAAAAAACTTTTTATAGTTTTTTTAGATTATAAAAATTTTTTTTTTTTTAATTATAAAAGAATTTAGTTGTAAATAAATTTATTAATAGAAATTTTTTTTAGAATATAATATAAAAATTATTTATTTTAAAAATAAAAAAAAACATTTTAACAAATATAATAAATTAATGATTTGACTTTATAAAAAAAAATAGAATTTAATAAAAAAATTATTTTATTAAAAGAAGGAATTTATATTATTATTATTAATAAACTTTTTAATTTTATAGAATATTATATTGAAGATGAATTTTGAATTAAACTTATAAATAGCTATTAATAAAATTTAATAATAAAAAAAGTTTTAAAAAAACTTTAAAATTTATTAAAATATTATATATTATATAAAAGAATTATTATATTTAAAGAATTTTTCTATATTCCAACTAAAAAACTTAAAAAAAAAATTATTATTTAATATTATAATATAAAAATATATGATTATCTAAATATTAATTAAATATAAAAGTTTATTATTAAAATATACTTTTAACTTTAAATAAGAAAATATATTAAAAAATATATTAAAACTTGTAATATGTGTTATAGAAATAAATTTAATTAATATAAGTTATATAATATATTTTAATCTTATAATATATTTAGTACACTTTTTAAAATTATTATATATAATTTTATTTAAAGAATATTATATGTATAATATATTTTTACTAATATTATTTATAATAAAATATTAATTATTACTAATAAATTTTTAAAAATTATTATTTTTATTTTATAACATAATAAAAAATTAAAAAATTTTAATATATATATTACCAACATATTTTTTTTAAATATGGAATTTAACAAAAGTATATTTATAATAAAGATCTATTTTTTATTAATAAATACTAAAAGTTAGTTATAAATTAAATAAAATTAAAAATTAATATTATAATAAAATTTTATTTTTAAATTGATGGTGTTTTAAAATATTTTATTTAAATTTTTGAAATATATTTTTAAAATTTTTTTAATTATATTTAAAATAACTAAATTTTTTTTTATTATTAATAAAATTTATATATAATATTTTTTAATATAATATTATTAAATATATTTTATATAAAGTATTGTGTGGATGAAATCTTAAGATTTTTTTATTTTTATTTTTTTTAAAAAAAAGTTGTATTAAAAATCAAAAAATATATGAAATAAATAAAAAAATTTTTATAATATTTTTAAAAAAAATTTAAAAAAAAATTTCAAAATAAATAACTTATTATTATGATAAAAATCATTTAAAAATTTTATTATTAAAAAAATAAATATATATATATATATATATATTTATTTATATAAAATTTAAAAAGTAGATGTTTTAATAAAAAAATTTAATTATTAAAATTTTAATTTTTATATAATTAAAAAATAACTTAAAAAATATTAATATAGATATATTTAAATTTTTAAGAATTTATTATATATTTTATATATTAATTTTTGAACTAGTTTTATTAAGATTTCAAAAAAACTTTAATAATATTAAAATAAAATATAATAATTTTGTTGAATATGATGTTAAAAAAATTTTTAAAAAATTTAATAAAAATAATAAATATTTTATTTAATAAGTAGTTTTAATTTTATAATCCAAAAAATAATTTTTAGTAATTTAAAAAAAATATTGTTTTTGAATTTATCCAATCTTTTTTAAGGTAATTTAAAATATTTATTTAATAGGATACTGTAAAATTAAAGAGAAAACATAAATAATTTAAAAAAATCCAAAATTAGTATTATTTTAGAAAAATTATTACTTTATAATTTTTATTTATTTATATTTTTGATTATATATATAGTTTGTTAAACACTAATAATATTTTTTATTTTAATATTTTTTTAACTTTTTTAATAAACAAAAAATTATTTTTTATTTTATATAATATATTGGAATTATTAATAATACATTAGTATATATTATTTAAATAATATAACTTATAAATAAAATATTAATTATTAGTAATTTAATATATTAAAAAAATATATTTTGATAAAATATGTTTATATATATTATTAAAAATAAAGAATAAAAAAAAAAAAAAAAAAAACTAATTATTTATAAACCTAATTCCCCATATATACTTTTTATAAAAAATTCTATTAAAAAAATAAAAATTTTTTATAATATTTTCAAAAAAATATAAATTATTTAATATAAAACTTTTTTAAAAATATTATTTTATAATTATAAATTTTAAATATTCTTTATTTTTAAATTCTATATTAAAAGTTTTCCTTTTATTTACTAAATATAATAATAATTTATTAAAAAAATTTTAAAAATTTTTTTAAAATTCCAATATTTGTTTTTGAAAATTAAGTATTATTTTTTGATTTTTATTTATTTTTTTTTATTTTTTTTAAACTTTTTTTTATAGTTTTAAAATGAGTTATTATTTTTAAAACTTTTTTATTTTTTTTTTTAATAAATATTCGAAATATGGCTTATTGATAAAAAAATTAGTTTTAATAAATATAAAATTTAAAAAAACTATTTATATAAAATAATATTATAATTTTTTTTTTTATTTAATATAAATTAAACATTTTAAAGAATTTTTATAATAAAATACTTATACTTATTTTAAATATATTGATTATAATTAATTTTTAAAGAAAATTTAAATTTTTTTATTTTTTTTATTTATTAAATTTTTTTTAATGTTTGAGTTTTAATAATTTTAATATTTTAAAAATTTATTTTCTAATATACTTTTATTTAAAAAATATTATTTAAATGCATTTAATTTTATATATTAAATTGTTAAAGTATAAAAATATTTAAAAATTTAAGTTTTGATTTTTAATTTTTAATAAAATTTAGTTATATTTATATATTATTATATTTATATAATTTTATATATAGTATGGAATTTATTGTTTATAATATTTTTAATATGGGATTATTTTTTTAATAGATTTTTTAAATAATAATATTTTTTAATTAAGTTTTTTGTATATAAAATATATTGTACAAGATTTTTTTATATAAATTTAATATCTTTAATATTCTATTTCTTATAAAATATTTGGAGAAAATGAATTTATTTCCTATATTATATAGAATATATTATTTAATATAATATATTTAGTTTTATTTAATTAGCAGAAATCTAATTTATTAATTTATTTTGTTTCTTATATAATATTTGTTATAATATATATATAACAACTCATTATTCGTCAATGTACTTATTTTTAAGAGATAAGTAATAAATAATTAAACAAACAATGATTTTATATGTAATTTATTTTATATAAAAACTTTATTATATATTTAAAATTTTTTTGAGTAATAGTAGTTTTTAGATTTTTTTTAGAATTTTATTAATTAATTTATTAATTATTTTATTTAAATAGTTTTTTAAGTTTTTTATTTATTAGATTGTGTTATATTTTTTATATATAACTTTATTGTTTTTAAAATTAAATACTAATTATTTTTTTTAAAAGATCTGAATTAATAGAGTTGAAAAACTAGTAAGGTGTTAGGCTTGTTTGGGAATCTTGCCAAGGAGATCTGGGCAAGGTGTAACATAATTATAATTAAATCACAATTCAATATAACTAAATCACAATTCAATACAATTAAATTATAGTTTTATATAACTAAATTATAAATTAATCTGACTAAATTATAAATTATTATAATTAAATCGTATATAACTGTATTATTTTTATTACAGTTTTTTCCGTCTCGTTTTTCCTAAGTACGCCGACGTGTGGGCTGATAACAGTAATATATATGACCTGCAGCATAATAGTCCTCACATAGAATTTCTGTTTAAAATTTATAAGGGAGTCGTTCGTTCCGAAGGTCGATTTCTATACTGTGTTGTGATATATAAGAAACGAAATGTACATTCTAAAAGGTTCTGGAATGGCTGGCAGGTCATAGGCCAAGCAATATGCAACACATTCCATGACCTGCAGCGCAGCATACCTCACATATAAGCTTAAGAATATCCTATGAATGTAAAACAATATTTCGAATATAAACTATTTTTTTAATTTGAAAAAAGAAAAAAAAAATTATTATAAAATACGTTTCTAACTTTCGAATTCTTACAGTAATAATTTTAGGCATGTGTGATTTCTTTTACCTGTTCCGCCCGTATTCTTTGTTAGCTGTTATACTGTTCGTGTGTTGTTCACGAGCTGATACCATACACATTTCACGACACGCTTGATTAGCAATAGCTACCATCATCGCAAACGCTTCCTCAACTACCCACCGCTCGAATATCACAACATCCGAATTACCGAACTACCTCCCCGGAGTTTCACCCGCGTTATCATGGCAAGCGCAGCTGTCGGGAACCTCTCGAACCCTCCTCACCTGCTAGGGAACAGGAAGCAAAAGCAGGCACCTTCGTCTTTTAGCGATGCTTCAGTCTTTGACACCCTCGCTGAAGATAATGAGTATGCTACTTTGAAGAAGCTGCAACGTCATTTGGAGTATGCCTTCGATGCCTGAATATTAATATGCTCTACCACAGTTCTAACTCTCTTTCCAACCAGGTACATCCAACTACAGGAAGAATATATCAAAGATGAGCAAAGGTACGTGATCCGTTCATCCAGCGAATCCTATAGTAACTAAGCTATGTTGTATAGGAGCTTGAAAAGGGAGCTTGTAAGAGCCCAGGAGGAAATCAAGCGTATCCAATCGGTTCCGTTGGTGATAGGGCAGTTCATGGAGGCGATAGATCAAAAGTTAGATACCGTTCTTTTGTCCTCTCTGTCTCTCAGTGCTGACACACTGAAGCACTGGTATCGTGCAAAGTTCGACCGGCTCCAATTACGTTGTCCGAATACTATCGACTCTTGACCGCGAGCTTCTGAAACCATCTTCATCCGTTGCCTTACACCGCCATTCGAATGCCCTAGTCGATATTCTGCCCCCAGAAGCGGACTCGTCGATAGCAATGCTAGGGCAGGACGAAAAACCTGATGTGACATATGCGGATGTTGGCGGGTTAGATATGCAGAAGCAGGAGATCAGAGAAGCGGTTGAGCTTCCCCTCACACACTTTGATCTTTACAAACAAATCGGAATCGACCCCCCCCGCGGGGTTTTACTCTATGGCCCGCCGGGGACCGGGAAAACTATGCTCGTGAGTACATGCCTATAACTGATACTGCTCGCCTCCAGCCTAATATCCCGTTCAGGTGAAAGCCGTTGCAAACAGTACAACTGCTAGCTTTATCCGTGTGGTTGGATCCGAGTTCGTCCAGAAGTATTTAGGAGAGGGTCCACGCATGGTCCGCGACGTTTTTAGGATGGCAAGGGAGAACTCCCCGGCTATAATTTTCATCGATGAAATCGATGCCATTGCTACAAAGCGGTTCGATGCACAAACTGGAGCGGATAGAGAAGTCCAACGTATTCTCTTGGAACTCCTAAATCAAATGGATGGCTTTGACCAAACTGCGAACGTCAAAGTTATCATGGCCACAAACCGTGCCGATACCCTGGACCCTGCCCTTTTGCGCCCCGGACGCCTTGATAGGAAAATTGAGTTTCCCAACCTGAAGGATCGACGCGAACGACGTCTAATTTTCACAACTATTGCGGCAAAAATGTCCTTGTCCCCAGAATGCGACCTTGATTCCCTGATAGTGCGAAACGACCCTCTTTCTGGCGCTGTCATCGCTGCTATAATGCAGGAGGCGGGACTGTAAGTAGCCTTTGTATACTTACAAATGTTTTGCAAGATGACATCTAATTAAATACCTAGTCGGGCGGTCCGTAAAAATCGATACAATATCATACAAGCGGATCTCGACGATGCTTACTCGAGCCAGGTTAAAGGCGGCACCGAGGCTGACAAGTAATATCCCTCTCAAAAATTCGCGATTTGTCTGGGCATCGCTAATATTGTTGTAGGTTCGAATTCTACCGGTAAAGGGAGTATCCTTCCAATTGCATTGCGCTTTCATCGTCTTTAGAATAGGATCCTTTACTGGGTCTAAATTTCCCATGCCCGCAATTTTGGCAGGCAATAATTAGGATATGGCCCTCTCTTCCCTGTTTTGCAGAATCTGGCCTCTGCTGAGGGCCAGCTGAGCTATAGGGAGCACTCTAGCTTTAAAACCAAGGGGGGGTTTTTTTTTTTTCAAAAAAAAAAAAAAATTAATAAATTTAAATAAATGAATGAATGAATGAATGAAATTTCTAAACCCCCAACCTCCTAGATAGTACAAAGTACGGTACCCAGGCTAAGTATAATAGTGTCATTTTTAAAAAAAAATATGCTGAGAAGGGTTGCTCGTGTTCGGGTGCGAGTTTGGGAGCTTACTTACTAGGCGGATGGGGGTTTATTGGAATCTCTTGGTGTGTTGGTAGCTTTGGTAGCTTTGGTTTATGATTATGCCTGCCAAGCTCGCGGCATGTGGACTGTTCACGCGGTACCTCTTCGTCCCCAGCTCGATCACATCTCAGGATATCCTACAACATTGGTCGCGATACGTAATAATTGTTCAGATCACCAACCTCATCGCCAAAAGGCCTCTACGCATATTGTATATTGAATTGTGACTCTACTATCTTAAGCCGCAAACCCAGTCAGCCTTCTGCTGCCATGCCTGTGAGCTTGACTGTTGAGGGTTCCAGATTTACTGACAAGCATGGACGCGAGATCTTACTTCGGGGTATAAATCTTGCCGCTGATACGAAATTCCCGGCAACTCCAGCAACTCCTTCTCATATCCCCGATGGATTTTTTGAAGGAGACAACGTATCGTTCGTCGGTCGCCCGTTCCCGCTCGGCGATGCTGACACCCACTTTCGGCGTCTCAGGAACTGGGGGTATAACACTCTGAGATACCTCTATACGTGGGAAGCATTGGAGGCAAGAGGACCGTATGTTGTCTAATACATGGTAGAACGATAGACCCCGGTTTACTGATCTCTTTTGTAGTGGAATTTATGATGAAGAATACATTAGTTTTACCATCGAGGTCCTACGGAAGGCTAAACAGTATGGGTTCTACGTTTTTTTAGACCCACACCAGGATGTAGTACGTGGGCCCACGGTTTCTCGAGCATGGCAAACCCCCGAATATTGATGATTTTCTAGTGGTCGCGATTTTCTGGGGGCTCTGGGGCACCAATGTGGACACTGTATGCCGCAGGGTTCAACCCGCGAGCGTTTGACGTCACTGAAGCAGCGCTTGTCCACAATACCTATAGAAACCCCGCCGAGTTCCCTAAAATGATATGGGCGACGAACTATACTCGGATGGTTTGCCAAGTTATGTTTACTCTGTTCTTTGCAGGTCGGGATTTTGCCCCTAAGGCCGTCATCAACAACAAGAATATCCAGGACTACCTTCAATCTCACTACATCAATGCTACTGTGTATCTCGCTCAGAGGATCAAAGAGGCGGGAGATTTAGAAGATGTAACCGTCGTTGGATGGGAGTCATTTAATGAACCGAACCATGGACTTATCGGATACCAGGACCTCACAAAGATTCCGGCTGACCAACAACTTCAAAAGGGCACCTCTCCAACCGCGTGGCAGGCTATTTTAACAGCTAGCGGTAGGGCATGCGAAGTAGAAACATGGGAGCTGGGGTCCATGGGCTCTTATCGGACCGGCAAAACCCTCGTGGACCCTAAAGGGACCTTAGCATGGCTTGGGTCGGACTACCCGGACTCCAAGTATGGTTGGAAGAGAGACCCTGGGTGGAAATTAGGTGAATGCATATGGGCGCAGCACGGTGTTTGGAACTCCGGGACGGATGAGTTATTACGTCCAGACTATTTTAGTAAAACACCCAGCGGCCAGGTCATTGATGCTGGCGTCTTCTGTAATACTTACTTTATGGATCATTGGAAGCGCTGGGCACGAGGTGTTCGGAGCGTACATCAAAATTCACTCCTGTTGCTTCAACCCCCGGTTTGGGTGATCCCTCCAGTGCTCAACCAAGATACGAAAGAGCTCGGCCGGATAGTCTACGCACCCCATTACTATGATGGGCTTACCCTTATGTCGAAAAAATGGTATTGTTTTGTGTTCCAATTACCAGGGTATATTTGGGCCATGGCTTATACCTCACAGGAATAGATTTTTCAACGTCGACGTCCTAGGTGTCTTAAGGGGTCGGTATTTGTCTCCCGCTTTCGCGGTTAAACTTGGCGAGACAGCGATCAGGAACTCGATGAAGGAGCAACTCACTGCGATGAAACAAGAAGGCCTCGATAATATAGGGTCGACACCCTGCTTGTTTTCCGAGATTGGAATACCCTACGATATGGACGATAAATATGCCTACAAGACTGGTGATTTTACATCCCAAACTCGAGCGTCGGACGCCAATCATTTTGCACTGGAAGGCTCCATGGCATCGTATACGTGGTGGAACTATTGCGCTCTTGTGAGTTTGTCGTTGATAATTTCGTGGGTTTATCCTTATTAATCCACCGATAGAATAACCATGAATGGGGCGATCAATGGAACGGGGAAGATTTAAGTATCTATGGAAGAGATGATACGACACCGGAAAGGGATGAAACTGGATGTCCGATTTTGGAACCTTACCATGATAGCCCGCGAGATACACCCAATACTATAGACTCCGATTCTGTAAAAGGGGCGCTATCGAATACACCAATGTCGATTGAGCGGTCCTTGACCTCAATCGGCACGTCTACGGGGACCAGGGCAGCAGATGCCTTCATTCGGCCAGTTCCTGTCAAGATCTCGGGCGTCACGATCTCTTATTCCTTTAATTTGGCACAGTCTTCGTTTTCGTTGACAATTGATGCGAATGCGACAACGGAGTTATCGCCATCCGAGGTTTTTATACCATTATACCATTTCCCCAGAGACAAACTTGATGTGGAAATTTCGGATGGGAAATGGGTGTATGAGAGTGAAACGCAGATTCTGAAATGGTGGCACTCGAGCGGTGCCCAAACACTCAAAGCGACCGGCGTTAAACGATTTCTACAAACATTTGAAGATGATACTTATTTTGATATGGTTAAAAATGTTAGCTGTGGAATCGTGTAGTCTTGGTGGTCCTTGACTTGGTTTCCATGAGGTCTGGTGTTATCGGAATCAATGTCTTGTGAGCGTGTCAATACCCGCATTCTCAGTGTTACTTTTCATGGAAGCATATCCCAACCATTTGAACTGCCCTAGTTCCCCTTGTTCAAAGTCCCATTACTCATAAAATATCAAATATGATTATGTTGCGTTGAGCTTATCCCGTTCTAAGCAGCGAGCCCCGTTATCTTTGAGTTCGGCGTTGGGTCTAGTGTTATAATTTGAGCTCACTGTTTTTTTTTTTTTTTTTGAGGGGGGGGGAGGACGTTGTTGGATGATATATGTACAGTATTGTGCCGCATTCGTTTAGGAAGATGTATTTTTCACTCTTCTCTCTTCTATTCTCCAAAAGAAGCTAATTGGCGTTGTGGCGTTCCCCTCGGAGCAGATGGGCCGCGACTCAGCTGGTTTCATTCTTGACTACCATCGGCTTCGCGAACAACATGAGGAGGGCGGCCGGCTGTTATTTGGGAGGGGGTAGGTACGAAGGTTGGTCGAACAAATCTGTGTGGAAGGGGGCATCGTTAGATATGGGAAACATGGATTAGGGTCAAAGGTTTCAAAATGAGCCGATACCTACCTATTGGAATTGTAGACGCTGCCAAACTTCCAGTCCTTCACATCTTGCATCAGGAGCTCTTCTCGCCGCTCGCCTGCCCACACTCTTCGGACCATATCTCTATCCTCTTCTGCCTGCATAACAGGCGTTAGGTGAATGCGGGCCCATCGCTTTTCCCGCAGCAGCTCTCTGTGAATAATTGCATTCATGAATCAGCCGGCTGGCTTCATGGATGGAGGATGGGATCGCATACCGCTTTTCTTGGTTACCATCGATGACTCGATAGAAACCCCAAGAACATATCGCGAGGGTGGCAAAAACGTAAAAGGAGGGGCGAAATCCGCGCGGGGGAAGGTTCCGCTGTTGGAGCCATTAGTTACGTTAGCTAGTGGTCGGCAGTTCAGTATTTGTGAAGATGGAAACCACGGAAGCCTGCATACCCGGTACTGAATGGGACCGTATCCCCCGGTGGGAGGTAGATCCTGCGACATAATAGCCAGCTGCGGGTTTCGAATTGGCGGCAATGTTCTTTGTCGGGAGATTGTCGTCGTTGTCGTCGCCGCGGAGTGAAGAAGGTGGGGAGGAGAGGAGGTTTTGTTTGTCGAGGCACTACCGGTGGCTACTCCCGCCCATTGATTCCTGCACCCGAAATGCCTAGACCCCTTGTCGCTAGCGTCGATGGACCAACCACATTCCACATCCCACACCTCACGCACATCGTCGACAACAATTGAACCTCTTGAACACACGCGATAGAACACCTGTTTCTCCCTGCATGTATAACATTACTGTACGGTCGAAGGATCAGAGGGGCCTGTCTTGCTGCTGAACTAGCCTTTGCTCGAACCAAACCACCGCCTGGTCTAAACACAAAAAATCATCCCCGAAGGCGCCTCGGAGCTAGACGCGTCCGTCGCCCTCGCCTTTGACGTCCGTCAATATGGATGCTTCTAATAATATGATGATGCCATCTTCGATGGATCCAATGCAATTCCAGCAGGGCCAGCAGGGCCAGCATATGCAACATTCTCCTGTCGCCCAGCAGCCGCCTCACGCGTCGCTGATGCATAATGGGAATTCTCGACACCCATCGCCGGGATTCCAGGCACCGTCCTATCATGTCAATCCGGTTGTCCCTCTCAAGAGGGCGCGGCCGCGGGAGGATTCTGTCAACATATCGCCACGCCAGACACCAGGTGTTCTACCGGGCTCTCGCTCTCAAACACCTCAAGGTGGCGTCGGGCAGGCTCCCAACAATCAGGTATATCATATATATGGAGCTGGGAACCCAAATGCACCGCAAAGGCCTCTCAGCGCCACCCCTTCCTTTATCCCACAACTCAGCCAAGGTGCTCCGAATAATGGTACGCCATCACCCATCATGCAAAGTCAGGTTTATAAAACGCCAAATTCAAGTAATGTTGCTGGTCCCGGCCAGCCCCCTCCGCCTAAGCGGATGGCTACTCAATCCCCGAGCCCGTTCTCACCAGCTAACCAACAGCACATGTTCATACAACAAGGATCCCCAACGTCTGAGCATAGTGTTACTCGCAGCGTAACTCCTCATGGGTTCCCTACACAACCACAACCAAATACTGGCTTTACCGTGCAAGCGCAGCGCGCTTTCTCCCCCCCGAACGGGATGGGTCAGGCTATGAATATAACGCAGAACTTTCAACCTAATGCAGGAGCTCAGGCAATGTACAATCAGCTGCAGAGGCAACAACAGCACAAACTGATGCAACAATCGGCTCAAATCCAAGGAGGGCAGAACCCAATGGTACAGCATCATGGAAGGAACATTCCTGTATCGACCTTGCAAGGTTCACACCCAAATCCCAATGCAAAAATCTCGGGACGCGGGGGTCCAAACCCCGACCAATTCGCGCGATCCCTACAAGATTTTATGCAAAAGCGCGGTACTCCTATTGCAAGCCTCACAGTTCTTCTAGGGGACCGCCAAATCCACTTATTTTCCTTATACCTCCTTGTCCAACGATTCGGAGGCCACCGGAGCATAACAGTAGCAAACCAGTGGGCCTCTGTCGCGCAAAGTTTACAATTGAACATGGAGGTGCATCCCGGCGTTGGCGAGCAATTAGCCCAAGTATATCAAACCAATCTGGCACCATTCGAGGACGCATACCGGAAAAGCACGCAGGCCCAGCATAATGCCCAAATACAGGCGCCAAATGCAAGCACAATGCAGCATTTGGGAATGGGAAAGCAGTCTCAGGGAAGGTCCCAAAGCCCAACTAAGCAACCTTCTCAGGAATCTAGCCTAGGGACCTTTCAGACACCCTCGCCAGGCGCCTTTCAGAATCCAAATATAGCGTTCCAGAGTAACTTGCCTATAGGCAAGTCTATCCCACCCACAGCCACACATTCGCCATACTCTCCTGCGCTCGCACCAGGCGCTACATCATTCAATCAACCTCAAACACCAACCAAAAACCTACCTCTCCAACCACTTCCCGGGGTTCTACCCCAGCCATCCGATATCGCCCAGTCGACCGTGACACCAAGTCGGGAGAAACACAATCTGCATTTTAACCCAAAAGTTCGCGGGCTCGATACTCACGGCGGTGTTGATGTTGCAGTCTTGAGTGGGATTGGGGCAGAAATTGTTCATTTGCGCCCTACTGTCCCAACATTCAACGAGCTAGGAATAATCGACGTCCACGCTCTGACCATGAGTTTGAAGTCAGGCCTACAAGCTGAGATCAGGTTGGCATTGGATACACTTGTGACAGTGTCGGTTGAGTCGCAGTGGTCTTTATCTCTCAAGAGCTGCGAGGACCTGGTAGAGACGCTCGTAGATGTGGCGGAATCAGAAGTTCTGCTATTAAAAGAGAATGTCGTGATGCTGGATATCGATCCCATCTTCCCACCATACGAAGAAGTTCTTAGGGGCTGCCGCCAAGAAGCAAACACCCTGTTGGCAGTACCGAGGGTTGGAAGCCAGTCCTATGAGTTAGATAGGGCTGCCGATAGACTTATCGCCATAACGACTATCTTCAGAAATCTGTCATTTTTTGAATCTAACCATGATCCATTAGCGGAAAGCAGCGTCATAAAATTTGTTGCAAGCATCATTGATACAATATGCCGAACGAAAATGCTTCTCCGATCGAATAACAACACACTCGACTTCATGAAGGACATGATAATATTTCTCTCTAACCTTTCGCAATCCATTATTTTACCTGGAAAGCAGGAGGCGATAGGGCTCTTGCGCTTCATTCTATCGTTTGCGCCCCAGCCAGGCCCATACTACTCGGGAAGAATCCTACCCATGTTCCCGTCGTATCATCCGTCGATTCACCGATACCTTCCCCCCGCGGTTGATAGCCTGGCCAAGCTTTTAGTTCGTGATGACCCTAATCGCGGCTATTTCAAGGAACTTTTCGCTTCAGATTCAGGTACAGGACGGCCTTGGGACTTGTTGACACGTTCATTCGCACTAGCTATATCGCCTATTCCTGTGGCCGACAACGTGCGTATGATGTTGCCTCAAGCGGTGGAAGCACGGAAGCCTTATCTAGAGCAAGGGATGCTTGCAGCTGAGATCCTCTCTGGGATCGCTGCGCAAGAGGACTCCCATCTCGCGCTCTCATGGTTATCGTCCGAAGATGGCTTTTCTCACAGCCTTGTCCGCTTGGTGTATTTCCTGTGCACCCAGCAGCAGGCGGCCAGGCCTATGAACGGGCGAGTGGCATCATATCAAGATGACAGCCAACCCTTCTCCCGCATTATCCAGCGTGGGGCCACCGTTCTCCGCAACCTTTCCCTTACTTCGACCGACAACTACAATCTCGATGGCTTATTGGGCTCAATCGAATCATTGAATTTACTAGATGCGGAAGCAGATAGTCTTAAGAGCACATTTCTAGCCGGGATGGCATCTAAAAAGGAAATCTTGTTTGGTGCCATGATGAACCATAGCGTCGATGCCAAAGCCCTTGGTTATATGTGTGAATTTAGCGGGTTTACAGGGAGCGTGGATAATGATGAAGTTTATTAGGTGGGACGTTTACCCTCTAGTGGGTCTCGTTGCTTCATTCCTCAAGGGTCATTTTTTGATTTCTTGATTTCTTGTTGAATTGAATGGTTACGTTGAAAAATAGATGGCGATAATCCGAGACTTTGTATATAGACT